>JANBXA010000007.1:107335000-107985000 GCA_030556225.1 Cricetiscus sungorus
TGATGTCTGAGTTGACTTAGGAGAGGTGAGGTGCTCCCAAGAAAAGGTCCAAGGTCCTACGGCAGGTTGGAACCTAGGGAATTCTGGGAGTCACAGGAATGTGAGGCAGAGCAAGAGTGGAGGGAGTTATGTATAGCCTGTGTTAGCTTTCTCATACTGTGAACAAATGCCTGACAGAGTGGGTATGAGGAGGACGGGAGGAAGGGAGGAAGGGGTATTCTGGCTTACAGTCTAAGGAGCTACAGTTCATCATGGCAGAGAAAGTAAGGGGCTATCACATCACATCTGCAGTCAGGAGAGAGAACGAGATGGATGCTGGTGCCCAGCCCATTGTCTCCTCCTCATTGAGACTTCAGCCTGTGGAATGGTGCTGTCCACAGTCAGGGTGGTTCCTCCCACCTCCACTAATCTAATCTAGAAAACCCCTCACAAATTTACCCAGACTCCCATTTCCTAGGTGACCATAATGTCCTGACAATCAATGTTAGCTATTAATCCCATAGATGTGAGGAGAAAGATCATGGGCCCAAGTCATGGCCAAATTAATTAAAGCCAGTTTTTTTCTTTTAATTTGTGTACACGGGCTGTCTTTCCATAAAGGCAAGATTCAAGAGATCAGCATTGGATGTAGGGAAGATATGGTATTATAGCTCAGGAATAGGAGGTTTCCAAATGAGGGGATCTGTCAGGCAAATAAACAAGCAGAATATGAGCATAAAAAGTTGGTCATAACAACCTCTTGAAACAAAGACATAGTTGCTATGTGGTCATAACAAAGTATTCATAACAAAGTAGAAACAAGGTGATCATAGCAAGGTGGTAACAAATTATTCATAACGAGGTAGTAACAACGTGGTCATAACATAACAAGGTAGTAACAAGGTGGTCATGAGGCCAGGAGGCAGTGGTGCTTGCCTTTAATCCCAGCACTTGGGAGGCAGAGGCAGGCAGATCTCTGAGTTTGAGCCCAGCCTGGTCTACAGAGTTCTGGAACATCCAGGGCTACACAGAGAAACCCTGTCTCAAAACACAAACAAGTTGGTCATAACAAGGTGATCACGACAAGGTAGTCATAATACCCTTTTAAAACAAAGACATGGTTGCCATTTTCTGGGACAGACCATAAGAATCAATTGTAATTAACGGAACTGGTGGGCATAGCCCAATCCTTGAGAAACAGATTTAATCATAAACAAGAGTGAACCTAGTTCATCTTTATTATAAAATGGCTTTCAATCCTAAAATTGAGGCAGGATGGTTCATCAATCACATGTCTTGTTTGGTTTTGGTTTTGGTTTTTTGAAGACAGATTCTCTCTATGTAGCCCTGGCTGTCCTGGAACTAGCCATGGAGATCAGGGTAGCCTCGAATTCATGGAGATTCACACACCTCTTCCTTCTGAGTGCAGGAATTAAAGACATGTGCCACCATGGTCAGCTTACTATGCATCTTTAGATGAAAGGTGCCCTGTTATTTATCTGACCACTTGTCTCTGGATAGTCTCATGCTTTAGATTCCTACCATGTCACAGGACTCCAAGATGTGATCCTTCAGCTCACCTCCTCCAATCTCCAAACTCACACCAAGGGTCTATTTGAGATTCCCAATGCATGTCCCACAGGGGTCTTCTACAAAATAGGACCAGTCTTGGATTCTTCTGGGGTTTCCCTGCCTCAGGGATGGCAAGTGACCACTAACTAGCTGTAGATGACTGATGTAAAATCTTTTTCTCTGCTGCTATTTTGGGCTCCAGGAACCACTAACCCCCCCTCCCCCCAATAGCCAGAAAGATCTGAGAAGTTCCTAATAATCAGTTAGCACAGATGTATGAGCTCCAGCTGAAATCCAAGTTATATAAACTCTGGGATATAGTTTAGATGTTCTGTTGAATCAGCCAAGGGCTCACACCATGCATCTTTGACCCTCTGCCTTGACACTCATTGCAGGTTAAATAATGCAGAATTATGGCTCAGGGAGAGATATCATAGCCTACATCTCAGCAGCAGGTCTCCTAGGGCTCTGGAAAACTGATCTGTGTGATGATGCCTGTATGCCCACATCACAGTGAGTGTTGCTTCTCAAGAGTCCTGCAGGCTGTTCCTCTTCAGGTTGTGTACCCTGGGAAACTTGTCATCATACAGAGGTGTTGCAAAGATGAGGCCAGTAAACCAAATAACCAAAGACTCTTAACTGTGGGTGCATATAAAATAAAAAAACAAGTTACATATATTCTCATTCCAAGATGGAAGGACCAGGGCACAGCTACAGCAGATCAAACCAAAACCAAAGTCCAATAATGTAAATGCATTAGTGCAGACACCTTGGACTCACTCATAATCTTCTGGGCTCCAAAGTGTTTGGGTAGCCAGCTCACTTCTCCAGCTCAGCCATCCATAGTACACAATGCTTGTCTGGTAGGCTAAGACTGACTCCATGCCATGGCCATCTCTGCCCATGGTGGTCATTCCACAGTCCTAGCATCTCTGATATACAGAGGTTCCCACTGCACTTTTATCTCTCCTGGATTATCTTCAGAAACACAGTCCCTGACACATGGTGCCAAGCCTCAGCTTCTCTCCATGATCCCTCCAATTCTATAGCCTTCATGCCCTAAAACTAGCATCAACTAGAAAATTATTACATTGCCAAGTTCTGCTGTCATATTGGGATGCTGCCATGAACTCCTCTGGACCACACCTCTCTGTACTGACCCTGAGAAAACACTCCAGAAGATTTCACCTTAGTGATGCTGGTCTCTTAGTCATCACGGCTGATCTTCAGCCCCAGACAGCCATCATCAACTGTTCCAGTAAAACAAAGGATTCACTTCTAGAGATTCTTAATCCCAAGTATCACATATATGGTCCTGATAGTCTTTGCTGGCCTGCCAAGTTTCCCTTTGAAACTTTATAAACCAGGCCTCCATCATTTAAATTTTTCACAACATTCTTCCAACCTCCCACAGAACAAACAGCCCATTAAGCTCTGAGCCCTCAATAGCTTTTAGACCAAAGCTCTAGATCATCCCACAAGCCTAGAAAACATGGTCAGGTCCATCACAGCAACACTTCAACCTTGGTATCAGGTAGCGAGATGTCTCTGTCAATTCTGAAGTTTATATATTATCCTTCTGTGGTCTTTGATGGATTTGAAGACAGATAGTTATTGTCATAGTTTTACTTAGTTAGGATAAAAGATAATTTACATATAAGACCTTAGACTCACAAAAATAGAATAGATGATAGACTATTTTCTGTTTTTGCCAAATGTTAATGGACTAAATATTGTAATTATAGTCTTGCTTGATAACTGTTTTGTTATGTATAATTTGACTATGTTAAAGTTAAAACCTTTCTTTTTATTTAGACAGAAAAGAGGAGATGATGGGAGATGTCATTCTGTAAATATGTTTCTCTTATTGGTTGATGAATAAAGCACTGTTCAGCCAATCAGGCAGGAAGATAGGTGGGACTAGGAGACAAGGAGAATGCTGGGAGATGTAGGCAGAGAGTTGTCATCATGTGATCCCTGGAAGAGAGGACAAGAGTCAGGTGTTCTCCAGTAAGAGAAGACCATGTAGATATACATAGATTAGTAGTTATGGATTAATAATTAAGACAGAGCCAGCCAATAAGAAGCCCTAACCAGCCACCAACAGTATTATAATTAAGTCTCTGACAGTTTATTTGGAGTTGATGTGGCTGTGGGACCAGGCTGGTGGGAAGAGTTATAGTAACACCTTGGTACCAAATTTCTGTTCTAGTTTGCTTTTCTGTTGCCATGATAAAACACTGGCCAAAAGCAACTTGGGAAGGAAAGGATTTATTTGACTTACAGCCAAGGCAAGAATTCAAGGCAGAAACCATGGAAGAAAGCTGCTTCCTGGCTTGCTCAGCTAGCTTTCTTATACAGCCAAGGCCCACCTGTGCTGGGGTGGTGTGGCACCCATTGACTCTCCAACATGGATTACCAATTAAGAGAATGCCTGGGGGGCATATCCACTGGCCTGTCTGAGCTAGGCAATTCCTCAGTTGATGTTGCCTCTTCCCAGGTGAGTCGGCAGCTGAAGCTTCATATGACAACCTCTTCATCTCATTCCCAGTGTGACCCATGGTGACTCTGAAACTCCAAGTGAAAAATGGGTGAGCTGTGCCATCCTTCACGTCTGCTCTACCTCTGAATCCTCTATGACCTGAAGGTCAGACTCAAGCCCCAATCCTTTGGTCAGTGTCATCCTGGCCCTCCTACAGTGCAGGGAGCCACAACCAGGCAATGGGCACCTGCACGGCCTTTCCTGGCCTCCTGTGCCCTCTCCTCCACTCCTTTCCTTTCTCATCAGAGCAATACCCACTGTGGGCATCCAGGCTCCTCAGAAGCCCACTCTGCCCAACAGGGTCCACCGTCCCCAATCACTGTGGGGCTCCCTGCATGCTATCTGCTGAGAATGACTTTGACTTGTGTGTCTCTGAGAAAGGGCAACTAAGTCTCTCTAAAGTTGGGCAGGAGCCTAGGGACAGTGACGTGCAGAGCAGTCCAGCCATGGGGTACATTTAACTTGGGGTCTGTGACTCCAGGCAGCACCTGCCTTTTGCAAGGGACATTGCCTGGAGTCACATATCAACTTGGCAAGACCCCAGATGCCCAAAGAACTAGCCGGGCAAGTAGCCAAACCCTTTCTGAGGCACCTACCTACAGATGATTTTCATCAGAGTGGATGTAGGGGTTTCCAGGGTGAATGTGCCCTTTCCACAGAGCAAAGGGCAGGGGTACAGTGATGGGAGATGTCATTCTGTAAATAAGTTTCTCTTATTAGTTAATGAATAAAGTCCTGTTGGCCAATAAGAGAGCAAGATAGGTGGGACTAGGAGACAAGGAAGATTTTGGTATAGGTAGTAGGAAATTCAACATGTAGGACCAAGAGAACAGAGGTCCTAAGCCTCTCTCCGGTGAGATAAGACCACGTGGAAATACTTAGATTAATAGAAATGGCTAAATATTTAAGACAGAGCTAGCCAATAAGAAATACTAGTAACAGGCCAACAGCTTCATATCTAATACAGTGTCTGTGTATGTTATTTGGGGCTAACGTGGCTCTGGGACCAGGCTGGGCAGAAAACTACTCGTAACAGTACAGGAGTCTCATGGCCCAAGTGCTTGAGCTGGGATCTGGATCTACCCTCCATGCTGCAGCGCTTAAGCCTCAGACCCAGATTACTGCAGCCTGTTAACTCCAGCCAGATGGTTTTGACACATCCCCACCACTTCCCTGAGTCCTCAGCAGACTCAGGACTGTCTAAGGCTCCCTAAAGACGCGAGACAGTACCTTATCCTTAAGATACCACCTCTTTATGTAGAAAAGTAGAGATAATAAGTAGGTGGATAGATGATAGATGATCAATGTATGTGATTGAGCTATGACGGTAAATGGAAACTGTCAAAGAACATAAAATAAAAAATAAGGAATAAATAAATAGGTAATTTGTGGGTAGATGATAGCTAGACCTATCCTAGACAGATAAATATATAGATGATAGACTAAACAGTTATACATTATGCATATAGACATAAAATAGATGAGATAGATGAGTTGATAAAAGATATATGGTTGATTAATTGATAGATCATGAATTAATGGAAGGAAACATGATTTGATAGTAGATGACTGATAGATGGAAAATAGAGAATAGATAGATGACTGATAGACAGGTAATAGACAGATACACATGCTACAGTGGTTAATCGCAGGTGTCACTGTGACTGGCCTGAGGGACAGGCAGATGGTTGATGTAGCATTACTTCTTGCTATGTTCATGACGGTGTTTCCAGGTGGCCTCAGCTCTTGGCTCTGAGGCCAGGCAGGGAAGTCTGGCTTCATGCAACATGGGTAGCACCATCCAACTGGCTGAGGGACAGACCAAATTCCAGATTGTCTGGGACTTGCACCAGCCAGCACCTCCCCTCCCAACTGAGAATGACACCATCAGCTTCTAGGGTTCTGAGTCCTTTATACTTGAGTTCATCCAGGCAGCCAGCTTTCCTGTTTTAGTGGTCCAAATGGTGGCTTGTAGCACTTCTTAGCATCTATTGTCATGTGAAACCCTAATCACACACACCCACATCACTACACAGCTTCCATTGATTCTGTTCCTTAGGAGAGCCCTGACTAATGCAAGAGGCTAGGCCGTGCAGCCCGAAACTGCAAGCAGTGCGGTGCTGGATGGCATGTGCGTTCCTGATCCTGCAGCCTCTGCCTCCCAGGTGTGGGGATCAGCACACAACACAAGCCGAACCCAGAACTTCATTCCCATCAGGCCCACACTCCACCCTCTGAGCTCCAGCCCCCACTTCCAATGTGACCCCAGTTTTCCCTTTTTCTGAGCCTGGAGTTCTAGATTCTGACTCCTGGGAGTTTGTGCATTGCCAGTCTCTGGCTAAGACAGTTGGATCCCGAAGCCTCCATCCTGTGTGCCTGAGAGCTCATGCTGAAGGGGGGACGGGATTGGCCCAGGTGCCGTCTATCTCCATTTACCAGCTTTAATGGTGACCAAGCCCTGGTGGCATGTCCTCCCAGCATGCACCTGCTCTTTCCTGTCATCGCCCATCGATGCAAATCTGTTTTTGTCCTTGTTCCCTGTTTGCCCCCATTCACCCTCCCATCCTCAGAGGACCTTACTGTGTCAGCTGACCTCTGTGGGACACTCAGGCCCATTCCTTGAACTCGCTGTGAATGGGGGATCAAAGCATGTCTTGTGGGCAGCTGCCCAGATTTGCAGATTGTCTGCCCTGAGTTTCTGGTGGTTTTTCTTTTAAACTCTAATAATATTGTTCTTAAGAAAAAAAAAACAAAAACAAAAAAAAAACAAAACTTTAAAAAGTATGTCCTGAACCCTCCTCCCCTTCCCCAGGGAAAGGTGAGGAGGAGACTCTGCCTGCCTTTCATCAGGACTGTCTTGGCTTTCTCTGAACTCTACTCTGCAGTTTTGGAGAGTTGGAGCTGCAGGAGCCATCACCAATGTCTCCTTTGAGGAAAAAGCCAATGAAGGCATTTGGTTCAAGGCAGTGACCTCCTTTGCATGGAGCAGTGACTTTGTGGAGAAAAAAACAAAACAAAACAAAACACAGAGGTAGCAAGGCCAACAACTTTCACCATGACAGATCAGCCCAGAGCTATGGCAGGGACAAGTCCTTGTGTCTCACACTGGGCAGGATGGCCCACACAACCCAAGAGCCTCAGTGCTCTATGTTAATGCAGTAGGAAGGTTGAAATGCTACCTCTGGGAGGGGAGAGGAGGCTAATAATACCCAAGAGGAGAAAGAAATAACACCAGGCTCAGAAAGCTTGAAAACGTACAAGACCCTGGAGATACCTTCCCAAGGCAGAGCAATCAGCAGCTGCCAGGAGGGATGCAGTGATATTTTGTTTCTCTAACAAATAAAGTTTTCTTGAAGATCAGAGTGCAAAGCTAGCCACACTAGTTAGCTATAGAGGCCAGAAACAAACGATCGATCGATCTATCTACCCACCCACCCACCCACCCATCCATCCATCCATCCATCTATCTACCTCCCTATCTATCTAGCAATCTACTTATCTACCTATATATCTATCTATCTATTGATCAATCGATCGATCGATCTACCTACCTACCTACCTACCTACCTACCTACCTACCTACCTATCTATCATTTTAGGGTTTTGAAGCATGGTCTCACTCTGTAGCCCAAGCTGGCCTAGAACTCAAAGCAATTCTCCTGCCTCAGACTGCCAAGCAGTGGGATTACAGTATAAACCACCAAGCCCAGCTCAACAGCAAACTTTAAAATCATAAAGCTGGCAAAAAGGCACAATGGGTAAAGACGCCTGCCACTAAGCCGGAGGACCTGAGTTTAATTCTCTGGGACTCACATGGTGGAAAAAAAGATCTGACTCCCCAGAGTTGTCCCCTGATGTCTATTTGCACATCGTGGTACACAATGCCCCACTACATCCATATACATAATAAACAAAAACGTAATTAAAGTCATTAGATTTCAAATATTTAAAATATTAAAACCTAGCCAAGCATGATGGTGACAGCTACTCAGGAGGAAGAGTTAGGATAATTACCACAAGTCTAAGTCCAACCTGGTTTATATAGCAAGTTCTAGGCCAGCCGGATGACAATAGACCTTGTTTCAAAAGTGAAAAAGTTCAAGTCTAATAATTCCAAAATAAATCCTATTATAAGGTCCTGTTTATAACCACAAAGTACCTAAAACAGTACCACTTTATATTAAATTATTTATTTGTGGGATGATAGATTATAGTTTGCTCTGATTTTTACTGACATCTGGTAACCCAGTTGGAAGACCATGCCCTTTGATGGGGTTATACCTGGGCATCTTTTCATTAAAATGTGGGTGATTTTATTTAAATTGTCTTTATTGGTTTAGGGTGCCACTCGGTGGTAAATGTAGCATGGATGAGGCCCTGTGCTGTGTTCTCAGCACCCCCATGCTCACACTCACACACACACACACACACACACACACACACACACACACACACAGAGTCTTTATTATTCCTAGGTAGTCATGGTGATATTTAAAAATACATCTCAGATCTCACACCTATATTCCCAGCACTGTGGAAGCTGAGGTAGGAAGATATCCAGGAGTTCAAAGCCAGCCTGAGCTACTTGGAGAGTTTTAGGCTAGCTTGGGAAGCCTGGTCTCATTAAAAACAAAATAATAAAAGGCTGGGTTGACTCGGTCAGTAAGGTCCTTGCCACACTGGCACGAGGCTCAGAGTGAGAGAGAAGCTAGGTATTGCAATGCATGCTTCTGTCCCACATGGGAGATAGTATCTCTGGGGATGGCTGGCTAGTTAGCCTAGTCTAATCATCAGCATGTAACGGGGGAAATCCAGAAATAAAAATGAATGAATAAACGAGATAAAGGGGTTGGGAGGTAAAACACTGGAAGAAATTATGGAATTAGAAAAGCTGGCATTTGATGGGGCTGCAGAGTTGACTCTGTGGTTACAGCACCTGATACCCTTGAAAATGACCTAGTATCCACAGGGTGAATCAGTTGTCTGTGTTCTGGGGTACTTCCAGTTCCAGAGAGATCTGACGCCCCCCTCTGGCCTCTGTGGGTACTGCATGCACAGAAGCATCCCTGCAGGCAAAACACCCAAATACATAAGATAAAAGCAAGTAGATCTTCAAAAAGAAGAGAAAGTAATCATCTCTGTCAGGCATGGTGGTATACAATTTTAATCACAGCACTCATGAGGTAGAGGCAGATGAATCTCTAAGAGTTCATGGCCAGCCTGGTCTACAGAGTGAAAACAAAACAAAATGATATTGTCAACCATCAGCTATTATTAACAGAGCCCAGATATCAGCAGATGCTGCAGCATGGAAGGGCTGCTCACGTGGCCTCTGCTCATGTGGCCTACTAGTCCTTCCTCCAAACACTCAACAGTTGCAAGGATGAAGACGACCTTAGCAAGAACCCTGACAGGAGTCACCTGAGGCACACTAGCAAGGAAGGTCCCAATCAAAGCACCGTGTCACATCGTAGGCACAGGAAAGCCTGACAGTGTCCCCATCAAAGGACATGAAGAAGAGCTGCTGTGATGCTCCTGCTCCACACATCACCTCAACCTTTCCCAAGGAAACAGACACTGGACAAAACCAGTCACTACACTCTGAAAGTCTCAAGGTCATGAAAGTGAAGGACAGACAGACGAGACTAAAAAGACAGGACAGGTAAGTGTGACACATAACCCCCAGCTGGAGTCTACCACATTGAGTGATGTTATTGGACACTGGGTAGATGATACATTACTGTGATTCTGGCACTTGGGTGTGGAGGCTAGAGAAACAAGGGTTCAAAGCCATCCTTGGATACATAGAGTTGGGGGATACCCTGAGCTACACAAGACTGTCTCAAAAATGAAGAGGAGGCTGGGAATATAACTACTCAGTAGAGTGCTCACCCGCATCGAGAAAGTCCAAGGCTTGGTCCCCAGCACTCTAAACCAGACGTGGGAGCTGACACACACTTGTCTCAAACAAACAAGATAAAATGTAAAACCTGTTTTAAAAAGATGCTACCGGAAAATACCCAAGCCTGACTGGTAATTCTGTAATGACACTGTGGCAGTGTGTGTGTGAAACAGTACTGGGGTTCCTGATTCTAGACTTTCCTTGTGTTTTTAGCGGGTTGTCTTTGTAGGAAATAAACTCTAAATTATCTGAGATAATGAGCCATCCAACTGGAAATGTGTTCCCAAAGGCCTTCCACGAGAAAGAAAAAAAAAAGAGCTGTTTGTATTTTTCTTACAATTTTAAGAATGAAATCACCAAGGAAGTCAAAGGAACACCAAGCGCAATGATACACACTTAAAAAAACGTGGCACTTGAGAGGCCGAGGCAGGAGGATTACAAGTTTGAGAAGAAACCAACGAGGAGAGACGTTAGTAAAATGTTGTCAAGTCTAACGACTGACTATGAAAGAGTAATTGTGTCTAATCTGTGATTGCTAGTTTGGTTTGCTTTGGTTTTGAGACAGGGTCTTTAGCCCAGCTGACTTTGAATTTGGTATGTAGCAGAGGCTAGTCCTGAACTCCTGACCCTCCTACCTCCAGCTTCCACAAGCCAGGATGATAGGAGCATATCACCATGCCCAGGTGATGGTTACTGGTGACTATCAGCTTGATGGGATTTAGAAGCGTCTAAAAACAAACACAGGTGTATCTGTGAGGGGGTTTCTAGATTCAGTTAATGCAGGAAGCTAAATGAGGGAAACTGCATTCCCCTGGCTGAGACTCAGGACTGAGCAATCAGGAAAGTGAGCTGAGCACCACTGTCCATCCCTCTGCTCCCTGACTATGGATCTGACTCGACCAGACAGCTGCCTCCTGCTCCTGCCACGGTGCCTTCCCATCAGGATGGACAGTGCTCCCAGAGACCTGAGTCAAAGAAAACCTTCCTTCTCTCAGATGTTTATTACAGCAGTGAAACGAGTAACTATTGTGCCTGGATAAAGTAATGGTGTGTGTGTGTGTGTGTGTGTGTGTGTGTGTGTGTGTGTGTGTGTGTGTGTGAAAACAGACTTTTCTTTGGGCCACCAGCTCACAAAAATGACACAGAGACTTATTATTAGTTATGAAATCTCAGTCTTAGCGTAGGCTTATTTCTAATTAGTCCTTATAATTTAAGCTAACCCATATCTTTTTTTAAAAGATGTATTTATTATGTACACTGTTTTGTCTGCAGGCCTGAAGAGGATGCCAGATGGTGTGAGCCACCATGTGGTTACTGGGAATTGAACTCAGGTCCTATAGGAAAGTAGTCAGTGCTCTCAACTGCTGAGCCATCTCTTTAGTCTCAAATTTGGGATTTTTGTTTTGTTTTGTTTTTGGGTTTTTGTTTTTGTTTGTTTGGTTTTTTTTTTTTTTTTTTTTGTTTTCCAGACAGGGTTTCTCTGTGGCTTTGGAGGCTGTCCTGGAACTAGCTCTTGTAGACCAGGCTGGTCTCAAACTCACAGAGATACACCTACCTCTGCCTCCTGAGTGCTGGAATTAAAGGTGTGTGACAACACCGCCCAGCTCCAATTCATCTTTTAATCTTTGTTCTTTTATGTGACTTGGTCACCTTTTCTCTGTACTTCCCATCCTGTTTCCCCCTGCTTGGCTGGCAACTCTCCATCTTCCCAGCATCCTCTCTGCCCTGAAAATCTTGCTATTGGCCATTCAGCTTTTTATTAAAACAATCACAGTGACAAATCTTCCCACACTTTAAAGAAATATTCCACAACATGTGTGGTGTATGTGTGTGGTAGGGGGTATATGTGTGTGTGTGGTATATATGTAATGTGTGTGTGCACATGTGGTGTATATGTGTTATATGTGTGTTGTGCAGGTGGTATATGTGTGGTGTGTGGTGTGTGTGTGTGTGTGAGAGAGAGAGAGAGAGAGAGAGAGAGAGAGAGAGAGAGAGAGAGAGAAAGAGAGAGAGAGAGAGAGGTGTGCCTATATATGTGGTTTAAGTACCAGTGCACTCACCTGTGTGGGAGTAAGTGGAGGCCAGCAGATGACACCTAGATGTATTCTCTTTTATTCTCTATCTTTATTTTTTAAGACCGGTTCTCTAGATGACCCTCACCACCATTTCAGCTAGCATGACTAGCCAGTAAAACCCTGGGGCCTTATTATCTCTACCTCCCACCCCCCAAAGGGGGTTATAGGTATATACTATCATTTCAGCCTTTAAACTGGGTGTTAGGAATCCAAATGCAAGTCCTTACACTTGCACAACAAACATTTTATCCTCTCTTCAGCCAGTATTAATGTTTAAGGGTCAAACATGGCAGGCAGTTGGGATATAGCTGAGTGGTAGAGCATATGCCTAGTATGATCTAAGCCCAAACCCAGCACTGAAGGGAAAAACAAAAATAGGCTAAAAGACCAGATAACAGTACACACACAGTTAGATGGCTCGACTGCAGATTAAGTATCCCAAGGCCCCTAGTGGTTATAAAGAGTGAAACTTAGGCCTGGTTAGCTGCAGAATAAATATAAAGATCAGGCCTGGTAGTACATACTTTTATATTCCAGCATACAAAAAGCAGAGGCATATGGATCTCTGTGAATTTGAGACCAACCTGGTCTACATAATCAGTTTCAGGTCAGCTAGGACTAAATGGTAAGACCCTGCCTCAAATAAATAAATAAATACATACACACATATGTAATGTATACATACATATATATAGACAGAGATGTACATATATAAGTGTGTACTTATATACATTAATCAGTAAATATACACATATTCATATACATATATAAACAAGTATAGGAGAAAATTCAACGTAACTTGTTCATTCCTAATCTGAAACCCAAAACACTCTAAAATCCAAAACTTTCAGCACAGACATGGTGGCCATAAGTGGAAATTTCCACATCATGGAACTATTTCATGCAAAAAATCGTTTGGACTACTGGGAAGAGAAACCATCAGTAGCATTAGCCAACACTGGACCTGCATGCTACCACACTGCCAGGAAAGAAGTGTCCACACAAGTGGCCAAAGAGCTGAGAATAAGTGACTGCTGGGGGTTCAGCCCTAAATTAAGACAGCTGTAGCAATCTCACCCCCAAAGAACATTGCAGTGGGTGGAAAGAAAAGTCAGAGTGTAAGCGGAGGTTTCCTGTCACAGCAGTGCTCCCAAATAAACACACAGAGACTTAACGTTAATTACAAACGCTCTTTGAGCTGTCCTGTCTCTGCATCAACTGCTACCCATTGTAAAGAGATGCTTCCCTGACCACAGTGGGTGGGGCCATCCCCAGGTTGCTGGTCCTCCGTTCTCTAAGCGAGCAGACTGAGCAAAGCCACGAAAGCAAGCCAGTAGGCAGCACCCCTCCGTGACCTCTGCATCATTCCCTGCCTCCAGGACCCTGCCCTGTTTGGGTTCCTGTCCTGACTTCCTTTAGTGATGAACAGTGCTGTGAAAGTGTAGCCAAAATAAACCGTCTGCTCCCCAAGTTTCTTTGGTCATGGTGTTTCGTCACAGCAATAGTAACACTAAGTAAGCACATGTTCTGTGTGTATACATGTTCACATGTGTGAGAGCAAACATGTGTGTGCATGTATGCATGCACCTGTGGGGTCCCAAGTGGATGTCAGGTGTCTTCCTCCATCATGCTTTACTTCTCATTGAAACAAGAACTCTCTACTGAATCCAGAGCTACTGACTCAAGTAGTCTAGACCCCATGCATGCTCTGGGATCTCCTGTCTCTCCCTCCTGAGTGCTGGGGTCACGAGTGACCATCACAATTGCTTGGCTCTTATCTGGGGTGGGGGTAGAGTATCTGAGCTCCACTTCTCACACTTGAATGACAAGTGCTTTATCCACTCGCCTGGCTCCCCAGCCAAATCTAGAATAGAAAAAGTCTGTGTATTCACAACGCATGTTCTCGTACTTGACCATAAAGCAAACCAGTGAGTGATGTGTGTCTGGCCTCAAACTTGTGGCTCTCCTCCTGGCTTTGCCTCGATTGCTATGGATCTTGTGCCCCCATTCTTGTCTTGAGGATTTTTCTGTGAGTATGCATATGGGTGCACATGTGTGTTAGAGGTCAGAGGTCAACCTCAGGCGCCCTTCTCAAGGACTGTTCACCTGTTGGAGACAGGGCCTCACACTGGGACTCAAGGCTCCACAAGAAGCTTTGCTGGTTGGCCAATGAGCCCCAAGGTGTCTCTTGCCTCTATCTACTCAGTGCTGGAATTACAAGGACATGCAGCTTTTTAAGGGGGTTCTGGGAATCAAACTCAGGTCATCACTATTGTGAGGCAAGTGTTTCACCAACTAAGCCATCTTCCCAGCCCCTGGTTTCAGGGTACTTTTAAAGGTTCTATAGCCATGCCCTCTAAACATCATCAGTAGAAGGGTGGGCTGGAGGAGCCCCCCAAGAGGCAATAGTGCAGGTGGAGAGGCCGAAGAGACAGCTGGTGGATGAGATTCCTTCGGGCTCAGCTGGGATCCTGATTTCAGTTTTCCATAAGATCATGGTGTGACAGGTGACACAAGCTAGAGTCATCAGAGGAAGGAGCCTCAGCTGAGGCAATGCCTCCTTGAGATCCAGCTGTAAGGCATTTTCTCATTTGGTGAGCAACGGAGAAGGATCTAGATCATGGTGGGTGGTGCCATCCTTGGGCAGGTGGTCCTGGGTTCTATAAGGAAGCAGGTTGAGCAAGCCTTGGGAAGCAAGCCGGTAAACAGCTCCCTCCCTGGCCTCTGCATCAGCTCCTGCCTCCAGGATCCTGCTCTCTTTGAGTTCCTGTGCTGACGTCCTTCATGATGAACAGCAATGCTGAAGTGTGAGCCTAATAAACCCTTCCCTCCACAACTTGCTTTTTGGTCATTATACGTCGTTGCAGCAATAGGAACCGTAACTAAGACACATGGCAAAGAGATCTCAGTGTGGTTTATTTCCATTTTTGTGATAAACACCACAAGCAAAGCAGTTTAGGAAGAAAAGGGTTTCTTTTAGCTTACAGTAGTACTCCATTATGAAGGGAAGTCAGGGCAGGAACTTGGAGGCAGGAAGGACCGTGGAAGAGTGTTGCTTACTTTCCTTTTTCTCTTTCCTCTCTCTCTCTCTCTGACTCTGTCTCTGCCTCTCACTCCTTTAGTTTATTTCTTTGTTTGGTTGTTTTTTTTTTTGTTGTTGTTTTTTTGGGGGGGGTTTGAGACAGAGCCTCTCTTTGTAGCCCTGGCTGTTCTGAAAATCACTATGTAGACCAGGCTGGCCTTGAACTCATAGAGACCTGCCTGCCTCTTCCTCTCCAGTGCTGGGATTAAAGTCATGTACCACATGTCCAACTTCAGCCCACTTTCTTCTACCATTCAGCACCATTTGTCCAGGGGTGGCACCACCCACAATGGGCTAAGACTTCCCACATTGATCATTAATCAAAAATATGCCCCCACAGGCTTGTCTACAGGCCAATATGATGGAGATATTTTCTCAACAGAGGGCTGTCTTCCCAGGTCCTCCAGCTTGTGGAGTTGTCAAGGTGAAAAACAAAACAACAAAAGTACAGACTGTTGCTAACAAAGTCGATACAGCAAACACCGGGCAGAGCACAGGGATGCAGGCCTGGGGGGCGGTGTCCAAACAGTGTGCATGTGCATGTGTGTGCATGCGTGTTATGTGTGTAGTATTTGTGTTTGCTATATGTGTAGTGTAGTGTGGTGTGGGGTGTGGGGTAAGTGTGGAGAGAGGGAGAGGGAGAAGGGAAGAGGGGGAGAGAGGGAGAGAGAGGGAGGGAGGGAGAGAGGGGGAGAGGAGAGGGAGGGGGAGGAGGGGAGAGGGGGAGAGAGGGGGAGAGGGGGAGAGGGGGAGAGGGGGAGAGAAGGGGAGAGAGGAGAAGAGGGAGGGAGGGAGGAAGGGAGGGAGGGAGGAAGGGAGGGAGGGAGGGAGGAAGGGAGGGAGGGAGGGAGGGAGGGAGGGAGGGAGGGAGAAGCCTGGCCAGAATCTAAGGAGTCCCCACTGATGCAACCGGACCTCATAGAAAAGTATGGCTGTCTGGACACACTCATCTGATGTCACAGTGTTGCTTTAGGTATGTGCACACCCACCAGTGAGGCCAACTTTTAATATCAAAGAGAACAAGGGGGGCCCTGACTGGACTGCACCCGGGAACACTGTGCCTGGGAGTCACTCCTAAGTGGCCAATTACAGCAGAGACACATGCATGTGAGAGTGTCAGATCCCTGGAACAGGAGCTACAGACAGGCTGGCCTCTAATCCCAGCACTGGGGAGGCAGAGACAGGCAGAACTCTGTGAGTTAAAGATGTGTACAATAAAGTCACCAAATCTCTTCTCTCCTCTCTCTCCCCACACCCACAGAAGGGGACTAAGGAGATAGCTCTGAGGGTTAGGTACTTGCTTCTAAAGGACTGGAATTTGGAGCCTCAGAATCCACATACAATGCCAGGTAGGCATGGCAGCCTCCTGCAGCCCAGGCAGAGATGGGGCTCTCTGGAGCAAGCTGGCTAGCTAGAGTAGGCAGAACTGGTGAGCTCAGGGCTCAGTGAGAGACCTGGCCTCAGTATGTAAGGCAGAGAGTAATAAGGAAGCCTCACCTTCACACATGCACACTTTGCACCTACAACACGCATGCACGCGCACACGCGCGCACACACGCACACATACACGCACACACACGCAATATATATGCATACAAGAGCCCTGAGCCTCACTCACTCACCAACAGGAGCAAGCTGCCGCGGGCTCATTGGAGCCTGGGCAAACACCAGCTGAGACCACACTCGCTCCATTCTCTTTTTCTCTGGGCAAAGCTTTCCTTCATATAGGTGACCTTCCATCCTAGGTCTCACGCTTTGATTTTCTCTCTAATGAGAAAAGCAATAAAAAAGGACACCAAAGTTCACCCCTGGCACCTGTGCTCATCCCTGTTCAAGAGCAAAGGCTTGGGTGCCGGTCCCCAATCACTCAGGGTCACTGCTCCCTAGTGCAGGGCAGAGAGGGCTCACCCGCTGGGTCCTCATTCCACATTCACTGCTGTTGAAGAATTTTGGTAACTAGAATTTTCTGTTACAGCCAGATTCAAACTGAATCCAAATAGCAGCACAGAGGACCCACTGGTGATTAATGGTTGCTGTGGAGAAGAGGGCCCATCTCCTCTTCCAGTGTGTGTGTGTGTGTGTGTGTGTGTGTGTGTGTGTGTGTGTGTGTGTGTGCCCATGATTCTGAAAAGTAACCTCCCACCCATGCTCTTACAATTAAACTCAGTGGGTCTCTCCCTCCCTCCCTCCCTCCCTCCCTTCCTCCCTCCCCCCTCTCTCTCTTACACACACACACACACACACACACACACACACTAAAATCCCAGCCAGCACTCCACAGGAGAGATGGGGGTGAAGACTGGAGATAGGTGGACACAGGCAGTCCTGGAGCAGGCAGTGGCCCTGTGTAACAGCTTGGCAGAAAGACAACTGTCTTAGGGTTTCTACTGCTGTGATGAAACACCATGACCAAAGCAAGTTGTGGAGGGAAGGGTTTATTAGGCTCACACTTCAGCATTGCTGTTCATCACTGAAGGACGTCAGCACAGGAACTCAAAGAGGGCAGGATCCTGGAGGCAGGAGCTGATGCAGAGGCCAGGGAGGGAGCTGTTTACTGCTTTGCTCCTGGGGCCTGCTTAGCCCACCTTCCTAGAGAACCCAGCACCACCATCTGTGGGCTGGGCCCTCCCCATTGATTACTAAATGAGAAAATGCCTTACAGCTGGATCTCAAGGAGGCATTTCCTCAGCTGATGCTCCTTCCTTTGATGACTATAGTTTGTGTCAAGTTGACACACTAAGAACCTACTTCAACAAGGAGGAAGGAGAAAACGGACTACTGAAAGTGATCCTCTGACAACCACGCACGCACGCACGCACGCACACACACACACACACACAGAGTAAGATATTTATTTAGATATTTTTATAATTTAAAATGTGTTTTTAGTTTAAACAAAACAATAACGCAAGCCAGCATCAGATACTGCTAAGACAGAGGGTGTGAAAGGTTAAACACTGCCGAGTGCTGCAAAAGACCATCAAATACTGTTGAATCTTTTTTATTATTTTAGTTTTACATATATGTATATATGGATGTTTTGTCTGCATGTATGTCTGTGCACCATGAACCCATGGAGGCCAGAAGAGGGCATCAGTTCCCCAGAAACTGAAGTTACAGACAGTTGTGAGCCTTCATATGGGTGCTGGGAATTGAGCCTGGGTGCGCCAAAAGACCAGCCAGTGCTCCTAATCTCGGTCTGGATCATCTCTGCAGCCCCCAAACTGCCAATTCTATATGGCATCTCAGTATTACTCTAGAGAGCGTTCTGTGTGGCAGGCCCTCCCCTACTGATGCCTGGCAGCCCTGAGGTGGGAACTGTCAGCCAAGAAGCCCTGATATTGACAACAGGCGGACACCCCTGTGCTGCTGGACTATTTTAGACACTTTACACTAACTCTGAGATCACTCCAGCAGCTATAGAGAACCGCTACGCCTGCAGCTGAAGACACACTCCGTTGACCTGCTCAAGCCTTGGAAAACAGTTCTCCAAGCCAGACAAGCCTCTGTGAACTCTGACCTGACCATTTTCACCCAGCAATGGGAAGCCATTCACCTGATGGCCCTGCTGAAGGCTTGTGATTGGTGCAGGCACAATCCTTCATTTGCATGAGGAGCTATATTGTGATTGTATAAATAGGATCGTTCATTTGCATGAGAATCTGTACATTAAGACCCAAATGTGTGTGTAGTGAGATGTCCACCCACCCTGCAGGTACCTGTTGCGCTGACCACGTCCCTTTGGGCGTGGTCACAGGTGCAGACATGGACATGGGGGGGAGGGGGGAGGGGGAGGCTAGGTCTGGGAAAGGTTAGGTCTGGGGTCCCATGTTACAGCAGGTTGTTCCTACCAGCCAGCTCCATCCCTCCTGCCGCCAGTCTGGGCCCACAGCTGCGCCAGCCCCAAATAACACTCAGAGACTCTGTATTTGATACAATCCTGTTGGCCAATTACCATTATTGTTTATGGGCTAGCTCTGTCTTAATTATTAACCCATTTCTACTTATCTAAGTATTTCCACGTGGTCCTCTTATCGGGGAGCCGCAGCGGGCATCTACCTTCCTCCCCGGGCTACATCTGGACTCCTCCTTCCCACTTCCTCTTTCCTCCTTGTCTTCTAACCCCGCCTATCTTGCTATCTCATTGGCCACAGAGCTTTATTAACCAGTATGAGAAACATATATACAGAATAACAGTCCCGGAGCCCAGCTCACTCTCTTGGTTCCACTTGAGTCAGGGAGAGCAGCCTGGGTGTGGATCCTTGGAGAGGGAACTTGAAGGTCATCAGTTTCTTATGTAAGTGACTTTTCCCCGAATAAAATATATTACCCACATATTAACCTCGTCCTTAATTTGTGCGTCTATATGTGTGTGTGTAGCTTCCCTACAGTTCTTATCCAGGGAGGGCAAAAGAGTCCCCACGACTGATGAGTGACTCTGAGCCGTGCTAGTAGAATCCTTTGGATGAGGGGATTTTGAGTGAATTTTCCCATCTTTTTGCTTCTTCTGTGTTCTCCATGTTTCCTCTGAAGAGTATATCATTATGGAGATAATCAGAGCTATGGGGCCCAGGAGATGACTCAGTCAGTAGAGTGCTAGCCTTGCCTGTGAAGGACCTGAGATTGATCCCTCCAGAGCACACATAAAACATTTGGGCATGGTGGAAAGAGCTTCAATGATAATGCCAGGGAATCGGGATATACAGACTTCTAATAGCTGGGAAGCCTGCTGAGACTACTTAGTGACCCAAAGGCCAGAGAGAGACCCTGTCTAAAAAACCAAGGTGGAGAATTCCTAAGGAGACACACCCAAGGTGGGCTTCTAACACACACACACACACACACACACACACACACACACACACACATGCACACACATGCACGTACATCTGAACAGGTGCATACACCTCAGAATGCACAAATATTCTCACACACATGGGTGGGAGGCTGGGGAAATCAGAACTAAACAAGAAAAACAAGCTTAAGGCTGAACAGGTTCTAACTGACATGTCTTGTGCTGTTGCTATCTGTGGGGCTACTGCTCTGGTTCTAACTGTGTTTCACAGCTGAGAGAATAGAGCCACAAGGAGCTGAGTTCACCCGAAAACTCCCCATTGGCAGGCAGGAGAGCCCTGAAAAGGTGTCAGGGATACAGCCTCACCTCTGTGCTCACAATCTCATATCCTACGATGCAGCACCAGGGAGATCACAGAGCCCCAGTGTGGGTACCCTGCTTCCTAAGACAGAGAACCCAGAGCTGGTTTTGTGCATTGTTCTTTCATACAGACACCAAATCCTGGAACTCCAGCTCTAGGAGAGCTGACATACTCTTCTGGCTTCTGTTGGCACCACATTCAAGGGCTTGCACGTGGGTGCATACACACACACACACACACACACACACTCACTCTCTCTCTCTCTCTCTCATTCTCTCTCTCTCTCTCTACTAAAAATAAAATAAAAAATTTCTGGGTTTTTTTTTTGTTTACTTGTTTGGTTAGTTTTCTTTTTCAAGAAAACTTTGTGTAGCCCTAGGTGTCTTGAAGGTCACTCTGTAGACCAGGCTGGTCTTGAGTTTGCAGAGATCTGCCTGCTTCTGCCTCCTGAGTACTGGGATTAAAGGCATGCACTACCATGCCTGGCAAGATAAAATATTTGTAAAGAAAAATGTGAAGTACTTAGGGATAAAGTTAACAAAATGCATCAAAATTACCTGTACACTGAAAACTGAAAGAAATTGAAGAAAATGTACCATGTCCATGGACAGTCTCCTTAAGATATTTAACTATTCTACCAAAGTTGAGCTTAGGCTTAGTGTAGTTTCAGTCAAAAGCCTGATATGCTTTTGTGTAAAAAGGTATAAACAATTCTCAAAGTCTTACGGAGAAGGCTAGAGAGCTGGATCACTGGTTAAGAGCATGTACTACTCTTGCAAAGAACACAAGTTTGCTTTCCAGCATCCAATGCTGCAGCTCACAACCACCTATAATCGCATTACCAGGACATTTAGTGTCCTTTTCTGGATTTGCTGGGATCCTGCACACATGCTCACACATAAATAAAAAGAAAATAAATATTTTAAAATTTTATGGAAATACAAAGTTCAAAGAATTAACAAAAGGAAATATTGGAAAATGTATAACATTTAAGTTTTCTACACACCTACATTTTGATGATGTTTACTCTACACTATAGTGACTGACAGGTGATACAAACATAAGGCCAGACATGTCCCTGGAACAGAATAGAGAATCCAGAAATAGACCTGTGTATAGAGGCTTAGTTGTTGCTGCAGGAAGGTATAGAAATAATTCAATAAGGATGAAGTACTGGCACAGTTATACATCCATATGCAAACAAAAGAAAAGTGGGGAGGAGGAAGAGGGAGGGAAGGGAAATTTGAACACAGGTGTGCACAGAGGGAAGACACGGACAGGATTCACAGCTATGTGATGAAGCAGCAGAGGTTAAAGAGGGATGTCTACAAACCAAGGTACCAAAGATCCCACACAGTGACACAAAGCTAGTGGGGTCCTCCTGACGCTTGGATTTCTTTCACTCTCTGGCCTCTGAGCCATCTGTGAGAGCGCATCTTTGAGGGTTGTTTCAAGCCCTGGGATTGACTGTATCAGATAAACACAGTGCAGAGTTATGGAGCCCAGTCCCAACAGATACATCTACAAAACACTCTGGCACCTAAGGCTTGGGGACACTATGGAAGAGGGCTGAAAAGATTGTAAGAGCCGGATGTCAGGGAGTTGCTGTTAGATTGAGTCTCCTAATAATGTCAGAAGACACACCCATGAAGTCTCACCAATATGCCTTCCCAAACATGAACTGGACAAGGATGGCACCAACAGATATACCAAACGGGACCAAAGAAAGCCCATGAGGCTACAGCCCCAGACAAAGAACTATAGGCAACTGAGGGCTCCAAAGAGGAACACAGTGGTTAGCCAGTACCAAACATTAGCCCTGAAAACATACATACAAATAGCACACAGACTGGGCAGGTTATAGTTAGAAATACATTCATATATGCATGCATGCAATAGCAGTTATTGAAGAAAAGAGGCCACAAGTCTGAAAAAGAGCAGGGAAGAGTATATGGAAGGGTGTGGAGTGAGGAAAGGGGACATGTTGTAATTATAATCTCAAAAATTGCTTAAAGTGTAAAAAATAAAGTCAGAGCGAATACCAAAAATAAACAAAAAGCCACATGGAAATTGCAAGAGTACAGTTCCTGATGTCTCCAGCTGGCTTGCTGGGCTCTCCTTCTCAACCCCCCAGGTGCTGCTGTCTCCACCCTGCAGAGAGACCCTGGTTTGACTGTGGCTGCTCGTCTTAGGCCTGGCATGACATGCCAAGTGTAAAGCCAGCCCTGGGCTCCTCTACCCAGCCTGGTGCCCTGCCTGTGTGCAGGATGGTGACCCTCTCCCACAGTCCTCTCCATGCTTGGATTGAGTTCATTGATTGTTCAAAACTAAGATCTCCGGGCTTAAACCAGACCCCTTGGAATCTAATTAAAACTCACCAGCCACAAAGCTGGTGTCCTCCTGGGACACATCCCCCTCGGCATTCCTAAGCCTGAGCCCTCCTCCCCCAACACAATGGTCAATGGGCTTCAGCCTTCTCCCCTTTACGTGCTGTGGAGTCACGTGTCTGAGCTCTAGGTCTCCTCCACCTGAGGCAATCAGCCCGTTGGGAGCCTCTTGCAACTACATCTCTGTGCCAAGGTCTCCCCCAGAACCACTGAAGCTAGCCCTGCAGCAAGCAGACATCACAAGCAGCCTGCTCATTAGAGCTCTGGCAACAGCTGGGCTCTGGGTTGGGCCCAGAGTCCAGGTCTGAAGTATGTCTTTCAATCAAATTATTAGCGCCCAGAGCAAACAAAAACAGATTCGAATTTCCCAGCCAAATTAGAGGTTCCAATTTTCCTTTTAAAATGTGTATTGACTGTTTCCTTTAGTGATATCTATGACTCAGAATCAATGTCTAGTTCTTTCTTGTTCTGTTTTTATTATGGAAGTTCATAGTGTGTGGGGGCATATGTGTGTGTGTGTGTGTGTGTGTGTGTGTGTGTGTGTATGTGTGTGGTATGAATGTGTATGTGTGGTGTTTGTTGGTGTGTGGTGTGGCATGTGTGTATGTGGTGTTTGGTGTGTGGTATGTGGGATGTGTCTGTGTTTTCTTGTATGTATGGTGTGTGTGTGTGTGTGTGTGTGTGTGTGTGTGTGTGTGTGTGTGGTGTGTGTGCTGTGTGTTGAGTGTGGTGTGTGGTGTACGGTATGCAGGGTGTGTGTGTGTGTGTTTCATTGTATGTGTGGTGTGCATGTTTGTGTGGTGTATGTGCTGTGTGTTATGTGGTGTGTGTATGTGTGCATGTGTGTGGTAATGGAGATACTACAGCCCAGGACCTGTGCATGCTAGGTAGGCATTCTTCTCACTAAGCCACCTCCCCAGCCTGCATGTCTTTTGTTCACAGCCCAGACAAAGCATTCCCAGACAACTGGCATCTTTATTTTCACAGATAGCCTCATGTGTGCACCAAGCAAGAAACCCAACTTCCAGACAGCTCTGGGCCCTCAGATGAATGCTTTCTTCTGTCCGTGGCTCCTCATAGAAGCTCATGAATGAGTTACTGGGAAACTCACAAATCTATCATCTAAAAACTTCCCTGAATCAAATATTATTCCATTTTCTGTAATGGACTTGAGCATCCGCAGCTTCTGGTACCCGTGGGGTCCTTGAGCCAATCATTCAAAGGATAGCTGCAGTGGAGGGACACTCACCCCTCACAAAGGCTGTTCCTGGCAGGTGTCAATAGGAAGCCCAGGGTTGAGAACAGTATGGTGTGGAGGAAGGTGGCACAGGCTCCTGACCCAGAACCATATTCCCAAACAGCTATCACCATGAGGCCAAGTTTCAGGGCCCCAGAAAACTGGTGGATCAAGTGCTAAGGACTGACTGTTTCTCAACTGACAAAATTCAATGAGAGGTCAGTGTGGGCCCGCAAGATGGCTCAGCAGGGATAGGTGCATGCCACCAAACATGCCAACCTGAGTTTGATCCCCAAGACTCACATGGTAGGAGAGAAGTGACTTCCACAAGTTGGCCTCTGACCTCCATGTGGTAAGATTTTCCGTATGAGGTGTGCTAAGACTTCATCAGCGTTAGATGAGCAGGAAGTGCTGGGCCCCTCCTGAAAGCACCTGTTTGTCTTAAACTCTGAGATATGAAAAGTTACAGGATGTCATTGTTTGGCTCCATGACTGAACTCACAATCAGGAAAGAAGGGGTAGCCTCAACCCCAGATTATTTATTAGAAAAGGTTTTGTGTCCTAAACTATTGAGATGGGGGATTTGGGAAGGGGGCAAGCACCAGGCTGTATGTGAGAAGAGGACAGGGATTTCTCACAATCTGGGGATTTGTAAAGCCAACCATTTCTGCCTTTTTCTGTGCTGGTGTCTGTTTCTTCATGACTGTTTACTGAAAGTGCTGGCTCAGCAGAGAGCACTTGCTGCTCTAGAGGACCCAGGTTCTGTTTCCAGCACCCACAAGGTGGCTCACAGCCATCAGTAGCTCCTGGTCCAGGGGATTTGATGCCCTCTTCTGGCCTCTGTGGGCACTGCATGCATGTGGTACACAGATGTTTGCAGGCAAAACACTCATACATATAAAGTAAAATAATATAATAAAATCAAATCTTAAAACTACTGTTTTCTCTAGTCCCTTAAATTTGTTATCTTATTTCTAACTCTGTGCATACCTAGAGAGAGATGAATAAATAAATCTAATAAAAAATACAAAGTAACATAAAAAGGAGTGCAGTTCCTTTGGAAGGAAACAGACAGTGTGGCAGGCAGGATTCTTTAGAGGAAGTAGAACCAGAGTGTGTGTGTAATAGAAGGGATGCATTGACTGGCTTATACAACAGGGTCTAGGGAGCCCAGCAGTGGATATCTGCATGCTAAGAGCTAGAGAATCAGGTTCCTAATCCAGTAAGCCAGTCACCTTAGCCATCTTAGTTTGATGCTGGAGAGTGATTCTCCAGTCCCATTGAAGGGCTGGAGAAGCTGCTCTCACAGCTGCAGACTTATGCCCCTCCCATCCTTAACCCTGTTTCTCCATTCAGGCAGTTTGTGTCTTTGAAAGGCTTTCTCCCCAGACCCCCAGGTGTGTTCGACAGCCCTAGACATCCAAGACCAGTCATCAGTGCCCACTTCATATCACCCACACAAAACCACAGGCAAGGCCCTACACATGCTTATTCGGATGTATCACAGGAAAATGTCCTACTCAGCTTAGGGCAAAGCAGGCACACTGTCATCCTAGCACTTGGGAAGCAGAGGCGGGGCAGGGGCGGGGGCGGGGGGCTTGTGGGAGGTCAGTTCAGATTTGTTAGCCTCCACAGAGCAATCCATGCCCCCACAACGACTGTTGAAATCTGCATTCTAGTTAACAAAGGGAAAAAAGAGCAAATGCCCCTGCCCTGCAACCCTACCCACCACCCCAACCCCTTCTTCACCTACCAGATGGTGGTAACAGTCATGAGGCTCACCCTGCCACAGGGAGGCTGTTTAAGGTGGGCCGGTGGGAGATACCATTCTGTAAATATGTTTCTCTTATTGGTTAATGAATAAAGCACTATTGGCAAATAGGAAGGCAAGATAGGTGGGGTTAGAAGACAAGGAGGATTCTGGGAGAGGTAGTAAAGAGGAGTCGAAATGTAGGACAAAGAGGAGTAAAAGGTCCGGACCCTCTCTCTCTGGTAAGACCACGTGGAAACACTTAGATTTACAGAAACAAGTTAATAGCTAAGACAGAGCTAGCCAATAAGAAGCTCTAGCCATTGGCCGACAGCTTTATAACTAAGAGTCTCTGTGTATTATTTTGGGGTTGATGCGGCTCTGGGACCAGGCTGGCGGGAAAGTGTTCATAACAGTGGTCTTTCAGCTAGGTGTTTTCACTGGGAATACACTTGGGGTTTGCTACAATGACAGAAGAAAATGAATCCTGGATGCAGCCCTATCCCTGACACACCAGTAAACACCAGCCCAGGCCTGATCTGGTGATTCAGAAAAGAGAACATGTGGCAGAAAGATTCGACCTGACAAATAGACAGCAGCATGTACTATCCTCATATCATGAATCTGTATGTTTAGCAAGCAGCGTGTGCATGTATAGTCACAGATGGGCACATATAAATACTTGTGTGTGCTTTGCATATATGCATGCGTATATGTAAATATGTGGGTGTACACACATGTATTATAAATAAGTGCATATATCATATGTGAAAATGTGTGTCTGTGTGTAAATGTGCATATATAGAGAAATGCACATATCTAAGTATTCCCCCACCAAGGATTAAACATGGGGCTGCAAGAATACTAGGCAAGTTCTTCCCCACTCAGCCTGGGTGGGGGAATAGAGAAAAGCTCTCTCTTTGTAGCTGAAACTGGCCAGATAATCAATCCTCTGCTTCAGTTTTCCCAGTACTAAGATGATCAGAATGCTGCACACACCTGATTTTAGGATCAAGTTCAGAGCTATTAGAAGAGCTGCATCTGTCTGAATACACAATTCACAAGCTTGAGTTATACTATGCAGAACTGTTGGCCAATGCACAGACAATGCATGCTATTTCCCAGTGCTTAAGGAGATATATGAACTGGCCATTTGAGTGACTAGAGAAATGCCCAGAAACATGGAAGGACCCACCTTGGGGCTATGGGGATGCAGATAGCAGTGAAACTTAAAAGCCACAGTGGTTTTTATTTTCATTTTAACCCCACTCATTTAGAGATGAGAAATCTGCCTTAAATAGCTAGTGATATAAAGGAACCTACAAATAAGTGACAAAATATTTAGAACCACAAATCTACCTAAGTATCACTTTTCAAAACTGGTGGGATGCAGTTCAAGTGCTCGGGGACATAGTTCTAAATTTACACCCTCAACTCTATTATATTAGGAAAAAAAGGGAGGTGGAAACAGGCTGCAGTGTTCAACCCAAGAACCTGGAAAAATATCAAAGACAATGAAATAATATTAAAGGAAATCTTTTTAACAAGAATTAGCAACTGCAAAGATGGTTCAGTGGCTAAGAGTGCTGGCTATACTTCCAGAGGACCAGAGTTGGGCGGCTCAGAACCAACTATGACTCCAGCTCCAGTGAACCCATTGCCCTCTTCTGGCCTCTGCAGGCACCTGCACGCATGTTGCAGACACCGCACGCGCGCGTGCGCGCGCACACACACACACACACACACACACACACACACACACACACAAATACCTTTTAAAAGAATCATTAATGGCGGAGGAGTTTGAAAGTACAGAGGTGTTTGGTATGGGGTGGACAGTTTTCTCCAGGATTCTCTTCCACCCAGGGTCACCAATGACCTGAAGGGACATGAATGGCTTCCCTCATTGGACAAAGAATCAGGCTTGCCTTACAGTTCCTCCAGCTGCCCGTCCCCTTCCCTGACTCCATTTCTTCCTGACCGCACCCAAGAGCATGTCCCCTGTTGCTCTCCACTGCAAAGTAAAGCATGATAGCACGGTCTCCAACGAACAGGGGTGGTGGCAATTGGCCTGCCCTGGGTACGTGCATGGAGGTCAGAGGTCAGCTTGTAGGAGATTGTTCTCTCCTTTCACCGTGTGGGTTCCAGGATCAAACCTGAGTCGTCAGGGTTAGTAGCAAGTGTCTCTACCTCTGTGGTGGCTGTTCTTGGTTGTCAACCTGACTACATCTGGAATTAGCAAAAATCCAAGTGACTGGTACATCTGGGGAGGATTTTTTCTTAATTAAATCACTGCAGTGGAAAGACCCACTTTTTAAACTTTCTTTTTATTTATTCTTTGTGTCTTTCACATCATGCTTCCCAATCCCACCCCCCATACAACAAAAGAAAATAAAACTCAAGTGTGACACAGTGAGTCACCCAGTAAACTCCTTTATCCATACATTTTTGCACACACGTGTTCATCACAAAGAACCACTGGTCTTGTTCGAGGCCCCTGATCTCCGCTACACCATCGATGCTGGGCCTCACTGGGCATGCTCCTGCACTTCTCCTTAGTGCCCTGTGTAATGGAGAGCATGCAGCCCTGGGTCTGAGAACCCCATCCCCACCCCATGCTTCAGCAGATCACAGATGGGGTGGATGTTGGGGTGAGCCAGTACATAACCCTGGTTCTGAGCCTAGGTAGTTGCAGGGTTGGTCAGACCACAGACTCTCCTGTCCTGTCTTCATCACCAGGGTGAGCTCTCCAGCATAGCCCTGGCTAGTTCACCCCTGGCAGCAATGAACAAGGGGTGAGGCCTGTTCTCCTGCTTTCATGTTCTCGGGGTCTGTTCTTCTCCCACACCTACACCTTCAGGGCCAGCTCTACTGTGTTGTCCAGGAAAGGTATAGGGGTGAGTATTGCAGCTGATGAGGGCCAGGGAAGACCCACTTTTAATCCAGATTTTTTTTATTTTAGACAGGCTTTCTTTGTATAGCTTAGGAGCCTGTTCTGGCACTAGCTCTTATAGACCAGGCTGGTCTTGAACTCACAGAGATCTGCCTGCCTCTGCCTCCCAAGTGCTGGGATCAAAGGCATGCACCACCACTGCCTGGAAAATCTAGAACTTTTGAGGTGGGCAGGTACACCTTTAACCTGGGCCACCCCTTCTGCTGGCAGCCTATTTAAAGGACATGGAAGAAGGAAGCCTGCTGTCTTTGCCTGCATGTTCTCATTCTTGCTGTCAAGTCCATTCCTTCACTGGCTTTAGAACCTACTTCTTCAAGATTCAGGTACATACTAAAGACCAGCTGAGACATCCAGGCTCGTGGACTTAACAACTACTGGATCCTTGGAACTCCCATTAGTAGACAGCCATTGTTGTACTAGCTAGGCCACAGCCTGTAAGCCATTCTAATAAATCCATATGTATATAGTGTGTGTTCATTCTGTCATTTCTGTTCCTCTAGAGAACCCTGGTTAATACACCTGCTGAGCCATCTTGCTGACCCATTGTCTTAATTCTTAAATGATACACAAATTCTGAGATAGATAGATAGAGAGATAGATAGATAGATAGATAGATAGATAGATAGATAGATAGATAGATAGATAATAGATAGGACATGATAACATGTATTGGGCTCTCTGAAACCCCCAACAACCAAATGCCTATTCCTTAAAGACTAAATAAAGTTATTTCCAGCAAGTCCAGCAAAAGAAAAAACAAAGACATAAGCAGTAAGAAGAAAGGAGAGTGGACATGCAAAATCCATTAGACTAGACAATGTAAGAGCTTCTGGTGATGAATGTTAAACCTTAGAACTGCACATGTTTTAAAATAACATAAAAGGCAGATTTCACTTATTTTGGGAGGGAGGCATGACTGGTTTGCCAGCTGGATGAAGACTGCACATGAAAATAAAATTACAAACAATTCCACTTTTAAACATAGATTCAGGATCTTAAGTAAAATATGAGCAAAATAAATTCAGTGTGATGAGCTTTTAAAATATGTACATCAGAACCAGGCTGAGATTAGCCCAGGCTCAAAAGCACGAATTTAAAAAAAAAAAAAAAAAAAGTATTTAGGAAGAATTAGAGATTCGCTTGGGAGACTGAGGCAGGAGGATCTTGAATTTGAAGACAGCCTGTGATACATAATGAGATTGAGAGACAGATAGTGAAGCAGAAAATATCTGTTTCAGTAGGTGAAGAAAACTTTGTAATATGAAATAGTCTTTATGGGATTGGAAAGATAGCTCAGCTGTTAAAAGCACCAGCTGCTCTTCCAGAGGACCTGGGTAAGTTCACAGTACCAACATGGTGGTTCACAACTGTCTGTAACTCCAGTTCAGGCGACCAGATGTCCTCTTCTGGCCTCTGAGGGCACCAGGTACGCATGTGACACACTCACACAAAATAAAAATAATTTACAAATTTTAAATGTGATATTTATTTATGATACAAACTGAAAATAGAACAGAACTACTTGAGTTCAGAAAATATATCTATTAAACACTCATCACAGGGCTCAGAGTGTAGCTTACTGGCAAAGCACTTATGAAAGGCTGTGGGGCCAGTATTTGTCACTGAGGAACAAGCAGAAACACTCATAGCAGATAAAATAATTTTAAAATATTTATCTCTAATTATGTATATATGATGTGCATATGTGAATGCAAGTGTCCTCAGGATGCAGAACAGGGCATTGGATCCCCTGGAACTGGAGTTACAGACAGTTGTAAGCTAACACTTGGGTCCCCTGCAAGGTCAATACATGCCTTTAACCACTGGACCATCTCTCAAGCCTTCAGATATTGTATTCAATGTTAAAATATTTAAATTATTGCCATTACAGTTAATGGAAAAGAAGAGCCTGAAATTGGTCCATTATTCAGCATCAAGCTTGAAGTCATTGCCAATTCAATAAGAAAAAAAAAAAAGCAACGTAACAACAGGTAGGGAGGAAACTAATAAACTGTCATTCCTTACTGATGCTATGACTGTTGTGGTGTCCAAGAGTTTCAAGAAACCCTGAAAACTAATAAAAGTTCAGCAGGACTCCTGGATACAGGATGAACATACATAGGAAATAGTTCATAATGTTCCTGTGCCTAGCAATAACCAATTAGGAAACACAAACAAAGAAAGTACCATAGTAGCAGTAAAAACTATCTGTGAAAGACCTTTATGAAGAACGTTACAAAATACAACTGCAGAAGGAACGCAGACATCATGAATAAACAGAGATATATAGCAGCTCGTGCTTGAAAGGCTCAATGTCATAAACACATCAATCCTTTCTAGATTAACCCATAAAGTTAATGCAGTTGCAGTCGAATTCCAACTGGGGCCTGGATAAAAGAATCCTGAAATGCAAATGGGAAAATGATGGCTAGGAGAAGCCAAGTCCATCTCAAAGAACTGTGCCTACCAGGAATTTTGCAAACCTCTTGCTGACAGAACAACAGGCAGCATTGCAAAGAGAGAAAAACAGAACCAGAACATGGAATCCACCCATTTAATAAATTAAAAAATAAAATAGGCATATAACGTAATTTGCTAGGTCACCAGTGTGCTTATTTGGAACAACATAAACAAATAAATAAAATGTTCCCTTTTGGAAACAGGGTCTCACCATATAGCCTTGGCTGGCCTCAAAAATCTTATGTAGAGATCCACCTGCTTCTGCCTCCTAAAAGTTGGGATCAAAGGTGTGCACTACCCACCCAGTGAGCTTTCCTTCTCCTTTTCTCCATTTTAAAACAGCATGTAAAGTTCTGGTACAGTTATGACATTTTCAAACCATGCATGTTTTGTGACTCTCCTTCTGCCATCTTCCCTCTTGTTTTGCTACCCCCCCCACACACACACACACTTTCCCATCGTCCCCACCCACCCGGGGTTCTTTTCATATCCCATGTATCCTATTCCCAGCTTCCCATCCTTCCTCATCACCCAATATCCTCTCTTGTTCTTTCAGGAGTTTGCTGAACCTCAAAGTTTGCCTATACTTACACTTGTTTACATAATACACATATACATTATAGGCCAGGGTTCATACTTGAGGAAGAACATGTGGTTTTCAGATTTCTAAATTTGGAGCATCTCATTTAATATTGTACTTTCCAGGTGCACCTATTTTCCTGTAAACTGCAAGGTTTCTTTTATTCTTCACAGCTGAATAACCTATTTTGTGTCTATGCAACTCATCTTCATTATCCATTCATCCACTGATGGACATCTAAGCTGGTTCCATTTAGGTTTCAGCTTTGCATGGTTGTAGACACAGGAGAGTCTAGACCACCCCTGTTTCATATCCTTGACCCAGCATATACAGTGTATCCACTGTGTTCACTTGGAACACTGGAGGCCTAAGAACTCCACGCATCCCGAAGAAACAGCAGCTCCAAGAATTTGGGAAGCAGAGGCAGGCAGATCTGTATGAGTTCAAGGCCAGCCAGAGTTAAATAGCACATCCCAGGAAAGCCACAGCTGCACATTGAAACTCTGTCTCGAAAAACAATTAATTACTGGGCGATGGTGGCTCATGCCTTTGTTCCCAGCACTGGGAAACAGAAGCAGTGAATCAACAGTCTCCATGGTGAGGTCACAGCATCTAGGCCAAGGCCACACCCTCCACAGACAAAGATAACACACTCTGTGTGTGTGTGTGTGTGTGTGTGTGTGTAGGGCTGGCATTTTCTTCTTAGGTTTGTGAACAGTTGGCAGTTTGAATGAAAATGGTCCTCCTAGGCTCCTGTATTTGAATGCTTTGACCTCAGGTGGGGTAGGCTTTGAGGTTTAAAAAGCCCACACTATTCCCAGTTAGTGCTCTCTCTGCCCTGTGCTTGTGAACCACAGTGTAAGTTCTGGGATACTGCCCCAGCATCATGCTGCCTGCTGTCACGCTCAGTGCCATGATGGTCATGGACTCTACTCTGCTGGAACCCTGAGCCCTCAAATTAAATGTTTTCTTCTATCACTTGCTTCAGTCATGGTTGAAAAGTTTCTATATCCCAATAAGCCTCTCTGCTGATGCAACAATCCAAATCAGACCAAATCAAACCGAATTAGAAAAAGCCCACGATTAATGGATACAATGCTCCTGGACCGAACTTCCAGCCCCCCAGAGAGGAGATGGGAAATGGAGACCAGAAAACCCAGGAGTCTGGTTTCTGGGGGGCAGTTTAAATAGCCTGTGGGAGTGGTCTTGAGCATCTTTGGGGGAGGGGCCATCATTTGGTGAGCTTTCTGAGATGCAGCAGGGTTTGGAGGGAAATGGGGGAGGGGGCTTGAGTGGAACTTCCACCATAACATTCCAGACTCGGGGTATATGGATGCCAGGGTCATATACTACCTTAACAATGGTGTCTTACCACAGCCATAAGAAAGAAACCAAGACACAGTCTTTGCTCTAGCACTCCCTGCTGGGCATCTGGAACCTACAGTAGTGCTACAGAAAGGCTTTTCCCACCCAACCCTTCTCTCCTCCCACCGTCCTCTCATATCCTCTTGTGCCTGAAAGTGTCCCCAGCCCACTCCTGCTCTCTCTTCCCTTTACCATTCACACATGTGACCCCTTCCCCTTCTCATTCCATCTCTGCACGGCACATGAACGGATAGGGCTTTCCCCACCGCGTGGTTGCCAGAGGCCAAGCAGATGCTCCTCCTGTCATGAATGTGTCCCCCTCAGATGTTGAAGTGCTTACTCCCGCGACCTGTGACTGCGATTTGATTTGCAAAGTGTCTTGGGAGCTGACCATGTGAGATGAGACTGTCTGTAATCCAACACAACGGTGCTTGATACAAGGCTAACATTTGGACAGAGAAGTGCACAGACAGAGAGCATCATGGGAGAGCACAGCGATGCAAAGACAATTCAAGGGATATAGAAGATCGCTAGGGAACTACAAGCCAAGAGAAGCCCAGACACAGACTCTCCCTCAAAGTGCCCAGAAGCAACCAGCTCTGGGAATGTCCTAACTTTAGATTTGCCCCAGAGCCAGAACGCAGTGCATCTGGGTTCAAGCTTCGTTGTGTGTGGCACTTGATGCGCAGTCCCACTGCGCTGTGCTGTCTCTGCTTGGAGAACGTGAAACCCACACCCATGGGACCCTTCTCAGTTGATGGGCTCTGAGAGGGAGAGCAGTTCAGGCTTGAAAGCTGGACAAGGGATTGTCACTAGCCCTTGGAGGGCTCCTGATCAGGGCCTTCTGCTCACCATTTTCTTTCTTCCTTTTTCTCTCATTATAAAGGTGTGTGTGTGCGCATGTGCGTGTGCATACATGTGTAAGCATGGGTGCCGGAACCTCCCCTTCCACTCTATGGTGCTAGGGATGAAACTCACCTGACATCAACCTCTAGTTCCAGCACCACACATGCAAGTGAGGCACACACACACACACACACACACACACACACAGAGAGAGAGAGAGAGAGAGAGAGAGAGAGAGAGAGAGAGAGAGAGAGAGAGAGAGAGAGCGCCTACTAGAAGATCCTTAGACCTCTGGAGAGGTGCACTCAGGAAGGATTAAGATAACTGCCTGAAATCCATTGGTAATTCTTGAGAGAATTATAAAAGCTTGCACTTGGTCCTGTTGGGGATGCAGTCACTCAGCCCTGTGTCTATTTCCTCCACTGCCTTCCACCTTGAGGTGATATGGCCAAGGGGAGCTCTCACCTGAGCCTGCACTATGATCTTTGGACTTTTAGTCTTTGAGATTCATCCCGATAAACATTAGCCTGCCTCAGGTGTTTCATCAACATAGCAGCAAGTGAACGGACACAGCAGGCCTCTGTAGGCTGGGCACTGAGCCTTCTCCTCAGTCCTGGGGTCCTGTACCATGTACACCTGCCCTCTGTTGTGGATGGGGAGGGTTTCCTGTAGCTGTGCTAAGAGCCCTTCAGACCCTGGTGAGACTCTGCCCTCTTCCCCTACTCTGCACCCTCTGCAACCTCCCTTATCCCCTCTCTGTAGCTCTTATATACCAGGAAACTGCCTTAAAGTTTTGATATCTCTGGTCACCTGAATTTGTTCCTGGCCATCACGGGTGGGAGTTTGAGCAGCTGTTTTGCCATCCTATGCCAGGGACCATCAACAATGAACTCCTTGTCACCAGCCACCAGGAAGTGTCCCTCTACAGAACCCCACAATCAGGTCCCTTCTCAGGGCCCATCAACTGAGAAGGGTCCCATGGGCATGGATGTCCTTCTGTGCAGGGCTGTGCACCAACTGACACACGGAATGGATCTTCTGTTGGCCCTTCCTTTGACTGCTTGAGAGCAGAGCCTGGGGTCAGGGTTTTCTAGAGGATGGCTGGTTAGGGCAAGTCCCCAGAGGATGAGGACAAAGGACAGGGAAGGGGGCTCAACAAACACTACAGATTATCGGTTTCAAAATGAGTGTTAAAGTTTAATCCCCATTATAAGAGATTAGGGGATGCAGGTCTCTGCCCTCCCAAGTGGATTAATCCACTCCTGTGATTAATGGACTGATGAGTTAATGGGTTATCTCCAAAGTGGCTGTTATAAAAGCCAGATGCTAGATCTCATGAGCCCCTTGCCTTTTGCCATGTGATGCCCTGTGCTTCCTTGGGACTCTGCCAACAAGAGCATCATAGATGTGGCCCCTTGACCTTGGACCAGAACCATGAGCCAAAATCAACCTCTTTTCTTGATGGCTTACACAGCCTATAGAATAGTGTTATCAGCAAGAGAAAAAGAGTAAGACAGAAGGAATGTGGTCTATGTCCAGAGCCTGCCAGACACAGTGGCTCCCTCAGTGGAGGGCCCTTCTCCTCAGAAGGGAGATCTGGTTGGGATGCCACAAGAAACTGCCAGACAGAGCACGTATGTCCCAGAGCACAGCCGTCTCCTCTGCTGCCTCAGGCTTACCCACTGATCAATCACCATTCCACTGTCTCTGGTGCGTGTCAGTCACCCGTCCAACATGGGGACACAAGTAACAGGGGACACAAATCAAGTTCTGAGAGATGCCTCACTGTGCTGATACCCTTCTGGCTTCCTGGGGGGAAAAAATGGAAAACAAAACCTTCCCTGTCTCAGCCCACCTCTGGAGCCATGCTGATGGAGTGAGGGGGTCATCTAGGAGCCCCTTCCCCCCTGATGGCCACAGTGTTCCCTTAAAGCCTACACCAGAAAGAAGCAAGTATGAATTCCCCTGCTATCCCAACATGAGCTGCACCTGAGCCCAGCTTTCGGCCTGCCCACATTTATCCTCCACTAAGCACTGCTCCTGCTCCCACCCACAAATCAGCTGTGCTACACTGGGAGCCCTGAGCCAGGAACCAAGTGGTCGAGAGCGCCATCTAGTGGGTGATATGGCAAATAGCTAGACGGGATGGGAGAGCCAGGACTGTGGTTCCCCCACCCCCACCCTGCCCCCCAGAGGCCTGTCTCAGAGAGAGCGAGACAAGGTGCTGGATTGCCAGTAAAAGGGATCAAACAAAGAGGCCCAGGAAGAGGGACCAAAAAGCTCCCTTGGGAGTGCCTGGAGCCCTGCCCCAGATGCTTTTGCCTACCACTAGGGAGACTGACATGTCACCCAGGGCACTATGGTCAGGCTCTGCCCCCTTCTCTCTCTTCTGGAGCATTTACATCTGGTTTTGTTTGGTTGGTTGCTTGGTTGCTTGGTTGACTTGTTTTGAGATATGGTCTCACATAGCCAAGGCTGACCTTGATCCTCTTGCCTCCACCTTCCAAGTACTGAGATCATAGGTGTATATGTGCTACCATTCACTTCTAGGGGTCATGTAAAATCCATCTTGGGACCCATAAGATGACTCAAACTGCCACAGAGACTGACAACCAGTGAATTCAGTTCTGGGGACTCTACAAGCTATCCTCAGACCACCATCCACACTGTAGCATGGGCAGGCACGTGTACAGATACACATCCTCACACTAAAGAATACAAATGTTTTTCAAAATCCATTTGGTGCTGTCTGCCTTATTGCCATAAAGAAACAGTAAGGAGGTTTTCAGAAAAGAGTCACGGCTGTCTCATGGCTGTCCTCAGTGTCACCATCATTGCCTACTTTTGGACGGAACTGGCCTATGGGGTATCTATCTACCCTCTCAGCCATTCAGGGATCCCAGAGGCTGCTGAGCCAACTAGAGGAAGAATGGATGTCAGAACTCTGACCCTCCCCTGTGCAGACACACCTGTGGCTCAGGATGGAAACACTGCCTGGCTGGAGATGCCGCATGCCCCAGCTCTTACCTCTTACCGTTGGCTTCTGGGAAGGTGGGAGGAAGCCATGCCATCTGCTCAGGGAGGCTTGTTAAGGGGACAGAAACAGTAACCACCGAGATTTCCACTTCCCGGTTTCTCCACTTCCCCCAAGGCATGGCAGTGGCTGAACTGGCAGAGCTTTGGGGTTTGCTGCCTTCTTCGTATTCTTCAAGTTAAGATGCAGTTAGGAACACGGGCATTGAGTGCTGTGCTTTGGAACAGAAGACCATGTCATCCCCTGCGAAAAGCAAGTCTGACCAAGCCTGCAGTCAGAGTCTGCAGACAGTGCTACAAGGGACCCACTGATCCCAAGTGCCCTGTCTGCTGTGGCTTTCTCACTTCCATCGCTCAGCTGAGGAATTGCTACAGAGACAGTCATAACTGACAAATCCTAAAATAGTTTCTGTCTAGCCCTTTCACAGAAAAAGTTGGTCACTGGGCCAGCAAGATGGCTCAGCCCCTGCTTCAAAGCCCGATGACCTGAGTTTGATTCCAGGGATCCACATGGTAGGAGACAATGACTCTGTAGGGGAACACCATGCATGTGCTGTGCTGTGCTCTGCACGCGTGCACACACACACACACACACACACACACACACACACACACACACACTATAAAAAATCCAAGAGCGGAAAAATTTAGTGATGCCTTACAAATTACAACTACAAAATTACAATAAATATGAGAAACAGAGGACTAGGTCAGTAACACCCAGGTCACAGCCAGTGAAATCCAGACTCAGGAAAAGGAGAACAAGCCGCTGTTTTTTTTTTTTTTTTTTTTTTTTTTTTTTTTTTTTTTTAAGCACAATACTTTGCAACAACAACCCTGGATGGAAACAGAGGTGCTGACAGGTTCCAAGAGGACCAGCAGCCACATGGTGTTGGAAACCAAACCTCCTTCCCCAGGGAAGCAGGAGAAGAGTCCCAGCTGAAGCTGGACACCAGAACACAGGAAGCACAGAATTTACAAATAGAGGCTAGAAAGATGAAAAGGGGAAATGGCTACTAAAAAGTTGAAGACATGGTGGAGGCCTCAGAGTAAAGGCCCACGGCCGGACCTCAGGGCCCCAGGTAGGCAGAGAGAATGGACTCCTCCAAACTGTCCTCTGACCTCCACATGTGCAAATGCACGAGAGCACACACACACACACACACACACACACACACACACACACACACACACACACACACTCGTAAACAAAGGTGGTGAACACCTTTAATCCTAGCACCAGGAGTTCAAGGCCAGCCTTGTCTATACAATGAAACCCTGCCTCAAAAATAAATAAATGAATGAATAAACAAACAAACTGAAGGGTAAAATGACACTGGCCTATAGGCCCAGCCCCTAGGAAATGGAGTTCAAGGTCAATGGGATGGTAGTGGCACACACCTTTAATTCCAGCACTAGGGAGGCAGAGGCAGGTGTATCTCTGTGAGTTCAAGGCCAGCCTGATCTACATAGTGAGTTCCAGGACAGCCAGAGCTACAAGCAGAGAAACCCTGCCTTGAAAAACTAAACAACAAAAAAAGGAAGTTCAAGGTCATCCTTAGCTAGGAAGTGAGTTAGTTTATGGCTAGTCTGGGCTACATAGACTCCATGCCTCTCCTGTGCTAGCACTGTAGATGTGTGTCAGCTCACCAGCAGTGAATCAGTCAACCCTTGGCATCTGTGAGCCCCAAACCTATGGATTCAGCAAATGTTTGATCCAAACTATTTTTTTAAAAAAATACAACATCTGTACTAAATAAAAATGAACAGACTTCTTTGTGCCGTTATTCCCTATTTACATAGCATTTGCATTGTATTAGGTCTTAGCAGAAATCTAGAGCCAATTTAAACTATAAGAGAGGCTGCACCTAGGTTATATGCAAATATCATGCCATTTTATGCAAATAAGCATCTGCAGATTTTGGTCTCTGTTGTGGGGAGGGCAACCCTCTGCAGATACTGAAGGACAGCTATGTATGTTGAAATCTTTCAAGGAGCCTAGTATGATGAGCACTCCCTTAATCCCAGCACTCTCGGGCTGAGGCAGGCAGGTTTCTGTAAATTCAAGACCAATGTGGTCTACACATCAAGTTCCTAGGCCAGGGCTAAGCAGCAAGATCCTGTTAAAAATAAAATAAAAGTAAATAAGTAGAAATACTCAAACCAAACACTAACTTTAAACTTTTAAGGTAAGTGAAAGGCAAGCTTGGCGGCATCCATGTGCATCCTACCTCACAGAAGTCTGAAACAGGATCGCCAGAATATCAAGGGCAATCTGGACTTCATATTGAGCACCAGACCAACCTGGGGCTGGAGAAGTAGTTCAGCAGTTAAGAGCACATACTGCTCTTTCAGAGGACCCGAGTTCAGTTCCCAACACCCATGTCAGGAAGCTCACAACTGCCTGTAACTCCAGTACTCCTGTACTCCAGTAAGGCCTGATGCCCTCCACAGTACATGTGGAGAACAGGAAACATTTAGGAGCCAGCACTCTCCTACCACGTGGGTCCCAGGAGTTAGACTCAGGTCGTTGGGCATGGATGCCCGCAACTTTATGGAATGAGCCATCTCTTGGCCTTCGATTATTTTTATCATTGTATACATGGAAGATCTTTCTAAAAAATATATGAAAAGACAGGACAGTGAAATGGTGCTCCATTTGGCCAAATAAGAATATAAGATTGGGGTCAGCAGGTTAGTCTGAGGATGTAGCAATAAACATACAAAATCTATGTGGCCTTATTAACATAGCAGCTGTGGATGGATGCCTCCCCAAATCAACTCCTGCCTTCTTCCCTGCTAGCAAAAATCAACTCCGCTTGCACATGAGTACAATCCAGCCGATGAGCTGGAGTTGGGTAAGAGGGAGCGAGGGTGGCAAGGGAGGGTGAGAGGGAGAACACTCAAGGAAGTATGCCCGTCTGTGCTAGTCAGCATGGGTCAGTTGCTGTAACAAACACACCCCAGGTCTCTATAGCTTAACCCAAGATCATCCCTTACTCACACAAGTCCAGCATTGACTTGGTGGACCTCCTGAGATAGTCCATCTCAGGTCCAGCAGGCCTGGAGCTCTGCCGCCATCTAATGAAGCCAGAATGAGTACAACCAGAAAAACTGTGGGCGTGGCACCCACGTCTCTGCTCATATCTGATTGGTCAAGTCAGGTCCTGTGGTCATGTAACCACCACAGCTGCAGGGGAAGCTGGGAAATGCCATAGGAAAGAAAATGAGCTTGAGTACTGAGCACTGCATAGCCACAAGGCCCGGTCCAGTCCTTTCATCCCACACAGGGGCCTCGTTCGTTTTCACTCTCAAGAGTAAGGGTTTCCATTGCTGTCACCAGAGCATTTTTTCTACCAATGGGTCCACATTTGACATGGGTACTGAGGGGCACAGTAGGATTTTTCTTTGGGCCACGAACTCACAAATAACAATGTGGAGAGTTGTTATTAATTATGAGAGCTCGGCCTTAGCTTAGGCTTATCCCACTAGCTCATAACTTAAATTAGCCTGCTTTTTATTAATTTTATTAATGTACATTTTACCATGTGGCTTTTTATGTTTCTTTCATTCTGTATATCTGATTCCCTCTCTGTCTCGCTGATGTCTGCTCTGCACCTTGATTATCTCCTCCTACTTCCTTTCTCTGCCTGGAAGTCCCGCCTGAATCTCCTGCCTAGGTGTTGACTGTTCATCTAGTATTAAACCAATCACAGCAATGTATCTTGTTGTGGGGAAAATATGGTGTGGGATATTTGTACACTTTGCGAAGATATATTGCTGTGATTGGTTTAATAAAGAGCTGAATGGCCAATAACTAGACAGGAAATATAGGCAGATTTCTGGGGAAAGAGAGGAAGAGCAGAATGAATCTAAGTGCAAGAGGAAGACACCAGAAGACATAGAGAGAAAACGGGATATACAAGATGGAAGAGAGGTAACACCGCATGGCAGAATGTAGATTAATGTAAGTGGGTTAATTTAAATCACAAGAACTAGTTGAGACAAGCCCAAGCTAAAGGCCAAGCTTTCATGATGAATAAGAAGTCTCCATGTCATTTATTAGAAGCTGGTGATCCCAACGAGAAAGTAATGCTTTGGTGTGGTCAGACCCTCTCTGGACTTTGTGAAGCTTTGGCCAGAAGCCATCTGCTCTCACCATCAAACTTAAGAATATAAATTGCCCCTGCAGGGCATCTCCACGAAGGGTCCTCTGCCTGGCCAGACAGGATGCCACCAGTTACAGATTGAACTAACCATGGTATTCTTGTCACCACCCAGGCAAAGAAAAGCAACAATTCAGGAGACCAGGAACCCCTGCTCTTAGTGTGAGGACGGAGGCCTCTGTGATGGAGAAGGACACACACAGCCCACATTCCAGAATTTTAAACTCTATAGAGAAAGTGAAGAGGTGGCACCCTCTCTGAAACGCTACATTTGGAAAGAGGAAATGGAGTAGAGAGCAAGCCCTGAGACAAGGGTGAACTTCAACGGAGACTCAAGCCTGGGTCTGCCCTCTGACCGACCTTGGGAGCAGACCAGCTTCTAAAGGGAGAGATGAACGAGTGAGGAGGGACAGTAATTTAAGAAACCCTACAGCAGGGGTTGGGGAGATGGATCCTTGGGTAAAGTGCTTGCTACACAAGCATGAGTTCGAATCCCTAGTACACACATTAAAAGCAGAGAGTGTTTATACTCACCTTGTAACTCCAGGAGTGTACACGCAAAAGAAATACCAGCTCAGAAGGACAAGAGTCTGGGGATCTTAAAAGCCCCAGGCAAGGACGCAAGAGTATAAAGAAAGTACACACTTAGCCTTGGGCTGGCTGAGCAGTGAGACCTGGCTGAGGCAAATCTTCAGAGCTTGGGACCAAAGCACCTGGCCCTGGAGAGGCTGCATCTCCTCGCTCGCTTTCATCCTTGGAAGGGAGCAGGGAGAAGGCAGGTTGGAGAGCAACAGATCCAGAAAGGAAACAGAGCAGAAAACGTTTACAAGTTCAAGATCAGACCCAAGTGGAAGACTGAAAGGAGCTTAAGGTGGGGAGGGCAAGACCCAACCATGGTTGGTGACAAGGCAGGTGCATGGTTACACTGCAGTGGAGAATAGCACGCCTGAGATAATACAGGAGGTATTATCAAAACTCAGAGGTACTGCAGGATCCTGGGAATGGATGGCACTACAGATATGTGAGTGGCGAAGGATTGAGAAAGGGGAAGTGAAAGTGTCCCTGGCTTTTTCCTCTTGAGGTGGTGTGGGCAGGCAGAGGGGCTAAGGAATACCTCAGGGGTGGGGTTACAGTTAATGCTTATTCTGGGGCCAGCAATATGGCTTAGTGGGTAAAGGAGCCTGCAACGAAGCTTGATGACCTGAGTTTGATCCTCAAGACCTCCATGATGGAAGGAGAGAACTGATCCCCAAAGGTCGTCTTCTGACCTCCACACACATACTCTGGTACACATGCACCTGCCTATGCAAAACAAATGTGAGTCTGTTTTAATATATTCATCCTGGAAAGAAAGAATTGGAAGTTTCAACAGTTAAGCTGCAGCGCTGAGCATCTGCAGGAGTGTGTCACGGTGGGTGCAGTGCAGCTGTAGAGGGCATGGGAAAGTGGCTGCAATGACACCTGCATGCAGCAGGGTTAGTGCCTGGGCCAGCATCTGGGGTGGTGGCGGCTGAGCCCTCAGCTTCCTATTGAGCCAGAAATAGCAGCTCCCTTACAAGCTGGTTCCATGAAAGGAAGGGGTGGGGAGGAAAGACCTACCAGCAACAGTCACAGGCAGGGGATTGAAGGTCCTGACCTGAACTGTGAGTGGGTTCAGTTTCTGATATCCCACCCCATCTGCCAAGCTATATCATTTAGGATGCTCTCAAGAAAATGGTATACAACCAAAATGCAGGGAGGGCGGTGAGGCATAAGCAGACACTGTGACCAAAGCTACATTCTTAGCTCTTAGCCACTAATTCCAGCATCATGAGGCTGAGGCAGGAGAACTACCACAAGCCTAAAGTACTCCTCAAAAACAAACAGACCTGCAAACAAACAAAAGGTCACACAGTCATGCACACACACACACACACACACACACACACACACACACACACACACAGAGAGAGAGAGAGAGAGAGAGAGAGAGAGACAGACAGACAGACAGACAGAGAGAGACAGAGAGAGAAACAGAAACAGAGACAGAGACAGAGAGAGACAGAGAGAGACAGAGAGACAGAGAGAGACAGAGAGACAGAGAGAGACAGAGAGAGAGACAGAGGCAGAGAGAGACAGAGAGAGAGACAGAGAGAGAGAGAGAGAGAGAGAGAGAGAGAGAGAGAGAGAGAGAGTTACATAATCCAAACTGGCTTTAATTTCACGGTGTAAATGATCTTCCTGCCTCCAACTCCAGAGGTCTGGAATTACAGGTGTGAGCCACCACACCAGTGTCACAGTCTTCCCATCTGACCCCTCTGCTTCCCAAAGCATCAGCTTCATTTGATCCTCAGTCTGCCCTGGTCACAGGACGGCCACCATCTCAGCTGGGCCCTCCCACTCACCTGGTGGGGTGGATGAGGGCTCTGCTGGTGTCTGTTTTCAGGAGGGAAGGTGTTCTGATGTGTGGTGCTCTCGTGGTGTCCATGGCGCATGTGGCTTAAATGTTACCAAAAGGCTGATTCTGGCTCCCGGTATGACAGCATTGGAGAAGCCTGTGGGCAGCAGTCCCAGGGGCTGATCTCACCTGCTCCAACACACAGCAGTAGAGACATGTGTCTGTGCTGAACAGCATCCTGCAGGATAGAAAACAGAAGACATGCCTGGTCTAGGCCAGTGGATCTCAGCCTGCCTAATGCCGTGACTTTAATGCATTATTTTCATAACATTTTCAGTGGCTGATTCCTGGCTTAGGTACAAACCATGAGGCAGACAGGAGCACCTCAGGGAAAATGGGGGCAGCAGAAACCAATATCTCCCCAAAACAGTGGGGACTAGTGTTTGTCATGGCTGCAAGGGAAGAATCAGGTAATAGAAGCCCTAGACAAGACTGGAGAGTCGCCTTCTAGACACTTGTAGCCCTCTCAGCAGGCTCTGGGTCTCTTGATTGAACCCCAGCATCTATGTCAGGAAGAGGAAAGTGCAGGGTCCAGGGAGTGTTTGCATCCCTGACCACCTCTCCAAGGGTCAGATCACATGGGCAGTGGGTGTATCTCCCTTCAAGCTGAACCAGGGTGTTGGGAGCAAGACCAAGAGCACCGTGGCCCTTGCAACACGTGCTCTGGAGGCTTGTGCAGAGGATTGAACCTGGACTGGAGCCACATGGTGACTCCAAGCTTCCCACACGGTCTGAGCAGAAAGCCTGCTTCAACCCTCTGCCAGAGGAGTTCATTACTGAGCTAATTGGTGGTGTGTCATCAGATGAAAAAGAGCAGCTGTGAAACTATCTGTTCCTGGGTGTGGAATAATATGCCAGAAATCCCAGTGCTCAGGAGGTCAAGATAAGAGGGTCAGGAGTTCAAGGCCAGCCTCAGCTATGCAATATCCTGTCTCAAAAAATAAAAAATAAAAATCAACAGCTGGGCAGTAGTGGCACACCACTTTAATCCTAGCACTCAGAAGGCAGAGGTAGTTAGAGCTCTGAGTTTGAGGCCAGCCTTGTCTATAAGGGTAGCTCCAGGACAGCTACACAGAGGAAACTCTGTCTCAAAAAAGGAAGGAAGGAAGGAAGGAAGGAAGGAAGGAAGGAAGGAAGGAAGGAAGGAGGAAAAAAAGAAAGAAAGAAGGAAGAAGGCAGAAAGAGAGAAAGAAACGTGTTATACTTGACAGTACTATGTCAATGTCACACAAGCCAGGGTAATCTGGAAGGAGAGAACCTCAGCTGAGAAAATACTTCCATAAGATCAGGCAGTAACCAGGCCTGTAGGACATTTTCTTAGTTTTTGATTGACATGAGAGGGCCCTGGTCATTGTGGGTGAGGCCACACTTGGACTAGTGGTCCTGGGTTCTATAGAAAGCAGGCTGAGCAAGCCATGAGGAGCAAGTCAGCAAGCAGCAGCCTCTGCCTCAGGTTCCTACCTGGTTGAGTTCCTACCTTGGTTTCCCTCCATGGTTGGTGACTCTGGAAGTGTAAACTGAATAAACCATTTCCTCCCCAAGTTGCTTTGGGTCATGATGTTTCATCACAGCAGTAGGAACCCTAAGACACCCACAATAGTAACATTATCACCTATCAAGGGAAATACCAGGTCAAGAATGGCAGGGAAGAATTCCTGACCCTTGTCCCTAGGCCTGACCTTGGAGTTTCTAGGAGTCCCATGAGGGACGCTCTACACTCTCTAAAGTCACCAAATGAAGCCAGGTGAAGCTGTCCCCCTGGCTTCCCCAGATGTTAACCTTCCTGTCTCTCAGGGACCACGGCTATAGGTACAAAGCTAAGTCTCCTCAGAGGGGGAGAAATGATCCCAGAGCTAGAGATGGGCAGAGCTCCCAGGTCCTCTAAGGAAGGAGGTCCCAGGGTCCATGACTCACAGAACTCAGAGAAGGGGCTGGACCAGCCATGGTGCCAGAGCAAGGTTGGACCCTAATTCCAAAGACACCAAGAGACCGCAGGGCATAGCAAAGGGCATCTCCATGGCAACTATGTAGCTTGGGGAAGAGCCTGGGCTGGTCTCTGTGAGGTATGAATCTGAAGCATCCCCACTGGCCTAGATTTGGGAACTTGGTCCCTGGCTGGCAGTGCTGTTTCCAGGGGCTGCAGAGCCCTCAGGAGGTGGGGCCTGGCTGGTGGGAGTGAGTCATGAGGGAGCATCACTTGAGGATTTCATCAGGTTTTGGTCCTTCATGACATGAACAACCTCTGCCACACCCTCGGACTGCCATGCCTTCCCAACCATGATGGACTTACCATGATGGACTTACGCTGTCCCTATCAGGTTATCTTGATCAGAGTGACACAAACGTAATCCAGTCCCCAAAGCTGACAGCTGTACAAGGTCCCCCGAACCGGCTTTGGGAAGAACCACACACAGATGGATGAGACTAGATTGCTCCTGCCTGGAGTCAGACTGAGTTGAATATGAAAAGCTGGCAGTGCTAAGAGCAATTTAAATTTTGGAAATGAAACAGTCCCTGTTGGCACATGTATCACACCCTCTGAGATAGGAATTATCATCACCCTTTTATAGGTGACAAAGTGAACTCACTGTCAGTGAGATGGGACTCATGCCTTAGTCTCCGCCAAGGTTTCCTCCGCCTAGAAGACTTTGATTATTTACTTTTAACTGTGTGTGGCTTTTTCAGTTGGCCCATCCTATTATAAGAAGTACACTTGACTTGTACCCTGAATTCTCACTGTGGCCCCAACAGACAATAGTATGAAGGACATGTGAAGCAGGCCCCCTGAGCTCTGAGGGCTGGCCTGGCAGGCACCTTGCCAAGCTCACACTTCAGGCTGGGTAGCCTCCAGTGGGGGAACACTTCATACCCCAGCTCCCTTGTGCCAAGCCCGAACCAGAAAAGACTCATTCAAAGAGACCCTAAGATAGTACAAATGCCTCCAAATACCTTCCCCTCCCCAAGGACAGAAACAACGGGTCTGGACAGTTCTGAACACTTGCCCTCAGTCTATATGGTCTGGGGATGGAAGTCTTAGGAAGTGTCAGAGCCACCTGGAAAGTCACGGTAGCTAGGCTAAGGGAAGACGACGGTGTCCAGCAGCACCAGAGTCCTCTTGTTCCTCCCTACCCTGAGCTAAACAAACCATACAGTGACTGTGGGTCAGAGAGACGACTGTGAGTTCCTGTAACTGGAGTTCAGTATTCTCTTTGCCCACCAGCTCCACCTATCCCTCCTCTGCTTTCAGCTTTTTATTAGAACAATCCAGTGCCTTAGGCAAGCAAGGTAAAACATCTTTATATAATTAAGTAAATGCATCATAAACAAATGTTAACACATCTTTACATAGTTAAACAAATGCAGCATAAACAAATGCAACACACCACTACATAAAGTAATATTCCACAACACATACACACTCATATAAATACACACACCACACATACAAACACATGTGAACACACACACCACACATGTACACACTCATATGAACACACACATCTCACACATACACACATGTTAAAAAATAATCAGTGAGTCAAATAAAGAGGAAGAGGAAAACTGAACAAGACACTGACATTCCCTGGCTTCCTGCAGCACAGGTCGAGACTCAGGTCTAAACCACACCCCGTGAGTCAGCAGCAGGAGGTGCTGTGGGAGACCCTGCAGCACAGACCTACCTGTCCAGGCCCATTCCCTTCTCTATGAGATGTAGGTGCCTACCATGCTGCAGCCAGGAGCTCTGCAGTGCTGGGTACATAGCCCATGCTTGGTGCCAGGTAGCTCTCCTTTGCCTCCACAGGACCTCACACAGCATCCAGGGACTTATGACTCAGACATACAATGAATGTCCACTTTTGCTCTGGGGGTCAGACTCAGGGGCCATCCTTATTTGCTGCACAGGAGCAGCAAAGCCCTCAGACCCCATGATCTCAGGGGAAGCCTGGGAGCTGCTCTGAAGGAAGTGCTGTGGGGAATGGAGGGATAGATGACTCACAGTTGAGAGTGCTCCCTGCTCCTCCAGAGGATCTGGGCTTGGTCCTCCACCCGCCCCCCCCCCAGCATTCACAACTGCCTATAACTCCAATTCCAAGAAATCCAATCCCTCCTATGGCAGCAGATAACCACACATATATGCAGCATGTACTTATACAGACATACACACATATGCATGAATGAAAATGATTGTTTAAAAAAAAGTAAAGGTATTGTTTTCTTGTAGATATAACACAAAACCACAGACTGGGTAAATTTTAAACTGCAAAAGATGTTTGCCTCACAGTTCTGGAGGCTGGAAGTCCGGGATCAATGGGCCTTATCTTCTGAGGCCCTCTGGTCAAATCAACATGGCTGAGGGGCAAGCACCAGGCAGAAGAAAGGAAATCACACAGAACCCATTTTCATGAGGCGCCCACTCCTGTGATAACAAACCACTCCTTCAATAACATCATTAGTCCCACCGGGAAGACAGAGCCTTTGGGCTCAATTACCCAGTGAAAGCCCCACATTTTTACTTTCTCATTTCTTTCTCATTTACATGTATGGGTGTTTTGCCTACATGTATGTTAGTGTACCACAGGCGTGCCTGGAGCCATGAGGCCAAAACAGGGCACTGAATCCCTGGATCTGAAGTTACCGAGGGTCCTAAGAGGCTATGTGGGTGCAATTATCAGCTGAGCTGACACCCTAGCCCCATATTTCATTTTTCAAATGGACGTGTCACTATATAGTCCTGGCTGGCTTCAAATTCAACACCTTCCTTCTTGCCTCACCCTCCCAGGTTCTGGGATTACAGGCCCCTGCCATTATAATTGCAGTTCACGCCAAACCTGAGTTTTGGATGGACCATTCAAACCCTAGCAGAGGATCCATCCCAGGGAACACCTGGGAGACAGCCTTGGGTGTAGCCCATACTCCCAAACCTGGCGTCCTTGGAGGCAGGAAGCCATTTGGAGCAGGGTGTGTTTTTTATCTGAAAATAAAAGGGAGTGGCTGGAGTGCTTCTGGACTCCAAAGATGCCCCTTCCCTGAGGGACCCATTCTGGTACCTGCACCAGTGTCTGAGGTGGCAGAGGTGACAGCACCTGGCTATTAGCAGGACAAAGAATGATCCTCAAAGGGTTTGATGACTAGCTCTCAGTTGCCTTGGAAACCAAGTTCCCTGTTCATCCTCCTTAGGCATCTTTCTACCCACCTGTTTCAGTCCTTTTTTCCAGCCTTGATCCAAGCCAGAAACAGAGAAGGGCAGCTCACACCCCTGCACGGCAGAGGGTGGGATGGGGCATCTGGGGAAAGGAAAGAATCCCATGGTTGTGTCTTTTAGAAAGCCCTGGGGTGAGGGAAAGAATTTCTGTTAATGAGCATAAGAGGGAATATAAAATTAAAAAAGCAGGGCTGGCAGAATGGCTCAGTGGGTGTTTGTTGCCCAAGCCTGACAACCTGAGTTCCACTATGTATTGAGTCTCAGACAACCAGTGCTACATGAATCCTTGTCTGGAAAAAAAAAAAAATAAATAAATGAAACAAAGCAAGAAAACACAGCAAAACCTGTTTTGAAAGAAGAAGAGAAACAGGTTAAATTAATTTATAAGAGCTAGCAGGACAAGCATAAGATAAAGTTGAGCATTCATAACTAATAAGTCTCTATGTTATAATTTGTGTGTGTGTGTGTGTGTGTGTGTGTGTGTGTGTGTGTGTGTGTCAGAAAACAATTGTGCCAGCAATGGTTGCAACATCAGAGGAAACTGATGAATATCTGGTTAATATCAAGCCACCCCTATACGTGTGGACTAAACACTTTTGTATTATTGATCCTGTTAGAGCCCTCTGGCCTCAGCTGAGCAGATCCCACCCAGAGCCTCCTAGGCAGCGGCTGCCATGATGGCGCCAACCTCCCTAGGCCTTGACCTCCACCGAGATGACAGGAGAGACTGGGGAGCCCCACACACATCTCCCCACTTTTTAAATGTTTTTATATAATCTTGTGTGCGAGTACAAGGGAACGGTAACACACCCAGGCACCAGTCTCACCTTGTTTGAGACAGGCTCTCTTGTTTACTGCTTACAGGGACTCGCCTATCACCTCTGCCTCCTATGTCCCCAGAGGAGCCCTGGGATTACAGATGCAGCTGCCAGCTACAATGTTCTGGGACTCTGAACTCAGGTTCCCGTGCTTGTGTGACAAACGCTTTTCCCACTGAGCTGTCTGTCTCCCCAGCAGGCCCCTCTTTCTTGCTGTGACATCTCTGAATGGCTGGTTTGGGCTTCCTCACAACATGGCAGTTTCTGAAGTCACGGCCCTCATACCAGATGGTGGTCACTAGAGAAGTTTGAAAGACTGAGGCAAGCCACAAGCTTCTGATAAGCAAGATCACGTGGTCCTTCCACCACAGCTGTCACAGGGCTTCTATCTCAGCTGTGGCAAACGGCCTGACTAAGCATGGAAGAAGGAAGGATTTATTTTGACTTATAGTTCCAGGACATACAGTCCTCCAAGGCAGGGTGTCATGGCAACAGGAGCAGGGGGCAGCTGGTCATAGTGCATCTACAGTTGGGAAGCAGAGAGCGATGGATGCTCCCTTTCTTCTGTGTTTTCAGTCCAAGGGCCCAGCCCACAGAACAGCAGAATGGCATCACCCATATTTAGCCTCATTCAGCCTAATCTAAATAATGCCCCCTGGCATGCCCAGACACTGGGTCCATTGTAATTCTGAGTCCTTTGATGGTGAGAGTCAATACTGAGAGGTCAATATTGGAGAGCAAATATCAAACCCAGAAATATCACCCTGGAGAAGTCAGGCTGACATGCTTCGAAGCCACAGTCTACTGCAGCATCATTAGAAGAGGACCACGTGTGTCTCCTGGTATGATGTAGTAATCAGCTGTCCTTGCTGTAACAAATAAAGAGAGAAAGTGGAGACACACTCCTTTAATCCCAGCACTCAGGAGGCAGAGGCAGGTGGATCTCTGTGAGTTAGAGAGAGCAAGGTGAGCTGGTCATATTGTCTCACCCCAATGACCTAACAACATTCTGCCCCTTAGAGCTTCCACTACCCCTAGTAGTACTGTTCTAGGGAGCAAGCCCTTAATGCCTGGAGACATTCAAGGCACAGACCACAGCCAGGTGCAGTGGCATAGGCCTGCAGCCCAGCACTGGAGTTCAGGGTGCATGAGACCCTGTCTCAAAGAACAACAAAGAGCCAAAGCACGCACCAGCTGACATCCATTTTCAGGCAGTACTGAGGAGAGTGGAGAGATGGCGTGGAGGTTAAGAGAGCTTGGTGCTCGTGCAGAGGACCAGAGTTCAGACCCCAGCACCCACACTGAGTGGGTAGCTCACAACTATCTTAACTCCAGCTCCAGAACAAATGTCCTCTTCTAGCCCACACACATATGCACACACACATTTTAAAATCTGACTGGGAGCTGGGCATTGGTGGTTCATGCCTTTAATCTCAGCACTTGGGAGGCAGAGGCAGGTGGATCTCTGTGAGTTCAAGGCCAGCCTGGTCTACAAAGCTAGTTCCAGGACAGGCTCCAAAGCAATACAGAGAAACCCTGTCTCAAAAAAAAAAAAAAAAATTAACTGGATTTCTAAGAGATGGCTACACTGGCTACTGTTCCAGAGGAACTAAGTTTGATTCCCAGCACCCACAAGGCTGCTCACAACCAATATTCCTAACTCTAGTTCCAGGGAATCCAACAACCTCTTCTGATCTCCATGGACACCAGGCAAGTGTACAGTACACAGATACACATGCAGGCAAAACACCAATACTTATAAAATTAAAACTTTAAATAATAATAAAAAAAACTGTTTCAACTTTAAGAGGAAAGATATGAGCATATCTTTTTTTTAAAATTCATCTGTTTTCTATCCCGGCCACAGCCCCCCCATCCTCCCCTCCCAGTTCCTCTCCCCCACCCCCCCACCACACCCCAAAGTCCCCTCCTCTTCCATCTCCATCTAGGAAACTGCAGGTCTCCTATGAGTATCAATAAAACGGGCATATCAAGTTGCAGTAAGACTAAGCACCTCCCCATGTATTAAGGCTGGGCAAGGAGGTCCAGTATGAGAAGTAGGATTCCAAAAGCCAATAAAAGAGTTAGAGACAGTCTCTGTTCCCACGGTTAGGAGTCCCATAGGAGGACCAAGCTACAAAACTGTAACATATATGCAGAGTGCCTGGTTGTCGGTTCAGTCTCTGCGAGCCCCAATGAGTCCAAGTTAGTGGATTGTGCAAGCTCTCTCTCCCATGGTGTCCTCGACCCCTCTGGCTCCCTTTCTCCTCTTCCATAGGATTCCCAAGCTCTGCCTAATATTTGGCTGTGTGTCTCTGCATCTGTCTCCATCAGTTGCTAAACGACGCCTCTCTGATGACAATTGGGTCAGGTGCCTCTCTGGTCACAGGAGATGGCCAGTTCAGCTATTTATCCACTATTGCTATCCTCCCCCACAGACTCCTGGGAGATTCCCCTGGACACTGCACACCTTTAATCCCAGCACTTGGGAAGCAGAAGAAAGTGAATCTTTGTGATCACGTCCAGCCTGGTCTACATTAGACTTGTAGGCCAGTCCAGACTGCTCAGAGAGATCCTGACTCAGAAGATAATGATAATTAAATTAAAAATTTAGAAAAGAAGACAGGCAGCTGAAAATCAGGAAGGCTTTCCCAGAACTATCAACCAAATGCCACCAAGGCCTTTTCAGATGCCAGCAAACAACCACAGAGACAAAGGACACTTGAGACAAACAAAGATGACTGATCACAGCGGTCTGTGTGTCAATCCTATCTAAACGACTAAGATTTACTTTGCTGGGTGTGATAATGGCTTTTCGGCTTTGAGAAAACATCATCTCTTTGAGAGAAGGAATTACATGAAGTCACTTCATGATTGAGATTTAGTTCAGAGAGGAGGTAGGACAGAGCCAATGGGACTAAATCCCTGCTGTGGTCCCTGGGGGTGGGGGGTCGTGGGACAGCGAGGCTTCATCTCACCCCTCCCTCCACCGTGTGTGCATCTGACACATTGAACACGAAAAGGGAAATTTTAAAGAGAGCCACCAAGAAGGAGCCTTTTATCTCTCCCGCTGTTCCTGACAGCAAGGCCTCGTGCAGAGTCCTTTGTCACAGTAATTTTGAGTTGCCCAGGCCGCCTCGGGAACAAACATAGCCATTCAAAGTCACCTTTCATGCAGCCAGAGGCCAGGCTTGGAAACTGCTGTCCCCAGCTGCTATTGTTCGCTGGGCCTCTGTTCATCCAACTGGCAGGTCCCAGCACCTGAAGAAGAATGAGCCTCCTTCCCCATAGACACAGGATGTCCCATCCCCAGGGCTCTCTCCCATGTGTAGGGTGACATCAGTGTCACATGGGCCCCATGGGCTACAAGCTGCCTCAGGGAAGGCTTGAAGCCAAAACAAGGCAGGCAGGATGCATGACCTGTGCAAAGCAGCCCGTCCCAAATGAGGAAGGCAGGGCACTCACGGGCTACGGCCAGCCCTCCTTCAGGCAGATACTGCTTCTCGGTCAGTGCACCCCACACCCGACCTGGGTGACGCCTCTGCTGGGAACCTGCCTACTTGAAGTTGGTGGTGCTCCAAGGTCCCATCCCAGATCAGCACTCAGGAGTCTGCAGTATCCATGGGTCTCATGTGGGCTGACTCAGGCTTCTTGACAGAGAAGGGGGGAGCAGGTAGTACTGAGAATCACTTCTTGGCCCATTTATAAACCAGACTGTACGTGTGTGTGTGTGTGTGTGTGTGTGTGTGTGTGTGTGTGTGTGCGCGCGCTAGTGCATGTGAGGACAGAGATCAATGTTGAGTATTTTCCTCAAATCACAGTCCACCTAGTTTTTGGAGGCAGGGTCTCTCACAGAACCTAGACGTCCCCATTTGGTCTAGACTGGCTGCTCAGCACACCCAGGGACCCTCCTGTTGCCACTTCTCTAGACTGGGCTTACCGATATGCACCAGTGCACCTAGCTTTTGAGAAGGTACTGGGAACTTGAACTCAGGGCCTTGTGTTTACCAACTGGATGATGTTCCCAAGACCCAGATTTTTGTTGTTGAGACAGAGTCTTTGTAGACTAGGCTGTCCTCAAATACACTATGTCACAGAATGACCTTGAATGGTTGATCCTCCTGACTCTAGCTCCCAAGTTTTGAGATTACAGCTGTGTGTCACCACACCTAGTTTAAGAACCAGACCATGAGGCTAGGCCCCTGCTTCTGGGCTTCTGCACTCTAAACGTTGGGAAGGGAAATACTGAGTGTAGCACTGACCCTCAGCAGGTCTGTTGTTTGTTTTTTTTGTTGTTGTTGTTGTTGTTGTCGGTTTTGGGTTTTTCTTTGTTTGTTTTGGGGTTTGGGTTCTTTGTTGTTTTGGTTTTGGGTTTTTTGTTTTGTTTTGTTTTGTTTTGTTTTTATTTAAGACAGGGTTTCTTTGTGTAGTCCTGGCTGTCCTGGAACTCGTTGTAGACCAGGCTGGCCTCAAACTCACAGAGATCTGCCTGCATCTGCCTCCCATGCACCACTGCCCAGCTTCAGCTGCTCTGTTTAACATGAAGCAATGCTCCCCAGCTGCACATAAGTCTGACTTCTGAGCAGGCTGGAATTTTACAAATGGTGCCCTTCCAAGGAGAATGCAGGCCAAGCTGGCATCTCCCCAGAGAGACATCATCTGAGCCTTGTCTTGCCTAAGCACTCAAGAGGGAGCTTTTACAAAGAAGGCATGTGGGTTTAAAATGGAGCAAGCACTTGACCGTGTTCAGTGGGGACGAACTGTGTGCGCTCTCTGGGACATCCTCAGAGCCATGAAACTCTTTGGAACCTCCAGAGCCAAAGCCCACATGCCCCAGAGAGTTTGTCAAAATTCACCTTTCCCTGAGTGGCAGAGATGGCTTCATCTAGGCAAGGACTTGCTGAGCTCAGACCCTCAAGGCCCAAGGAAAAAGTGAGGCAGGCAGTGATACCTGCTGCTACCCTCAGCCCTGGGGAGGTGAAGACTGGAGAGTGGAGCTTGCTGGCTGCCAGACTCATCAAAGAACCCTGTGCAGTAGTGGTGCTCACTTTTAATCCCAGCACTCAGGAGGCAGAGGCAGGAGGATCTCTGTGGGTTTGAGGCCAGCCTGGTCTACAGAGTGAGTTCCAAGATAGCCAGAGCTACATAGAGAAACTATGTGTTGGAGAGAGAGACAGAGACAGAGACAGAGACAGAGAGAGAGAGAGAGAGAGAGAGAGAGAGAGAGAGAGAGAGAGAGAGAGAGAGATTGCTGTCTCAGGAAATAATGTGGAAGGACAGTATGATAGCTAATCAAATACTTGCTGTGCAAGCCAGGAGACCGGATTTCAATCCCCATGATATAGGGACACTGAGTAATCACCACCCTTCATCATCAGCTCTCAACACAAAGAAGGCCCTGAAAGACTAACATTTGGGTCCCAGGTTTCATGCATCTGGATGCCCACAGGCCCTGGTCTGGAGGAGCAACTGGCCCTGCCTGCTATGGGAGTGTTGGGTGAGCAAGGAAGACTCCAAGGGAAAGAGAAAATGGCCTCTCCAGAGAAGAGTTTTGCCTCGGGACAGTCACCCAGAGCTCACAGTGCACAGCATCACTGAGACTTGGTGGCCTCAGGGCCAACATGTCCTGCCATGCTAGGCCCCAGAAAGCCAGGAAAAAAGCTGATTTAAAAAGGGAGTGGGTTCTCTGTTTAACACTGGCTGTCCTGGAACTCACTCTGTGGATCAGGCTTTTCTCTAATGAAGAGATCCGCCTGCATCTGCCTCCCAAGTGCTGGGATTAAAGGGGGCACTGCCCGGCAAGAGCTGATTTTTGATCTGATTGTTTTCTCTCTTTACTCCGTCTCTCAACCAGTTGAGTAGATTGGATTTTAGAATTGGGGCTGGATATTTGGTCTTTGTTGGTGGCAGTTTGTTTGTTTGTGATGTGAAAGAGGGAGGGCTCAGGTGTGCCATGGTATACCTGTGAGGTCAGAGGACCACTTTCGGAAAGTGGTTCTCTATTCCACCTTGCTGAAAGGCAAGCTCTCCTGTTATTTCTGCTGTGCTGTCTACTCCAGCCAAACTGCTCGAGGAGCTTACCAGCTTCCAGCCAATTCTCTTGCCCCCACCTTCCATCTCCTTGGAAGAGCGCGCTGGAGTTGTACGCACTTGTACTTCTGAATCCATCTTTTTTACATGTGTTCTGGGAGTGGAGCTCAGGTTATCAGGCTTGTACGGGCTGAGCCATCTCCCATGGCAGCAATGTGAATTTTTAAACTGAGATGCTTGCTAGGGTTGAGCGCAGTATTTCCTGCATCCTACCACTGGGCTACACTGAGCTACATTCCCCCATTCCAGCCATGTGCATGTGATCTGTGGCAGGTGTCTATGGTTGTTTCCCTGGGGGCTTAGGACCTTCTATATCCATTTGATCTCTGTGAGAATTGGAGACAGAAGGGTTAAAGTAGAACCACCTGCCTACATGACTGAGCCCTCCAGAAAACTTTACATATGGATGGATGGATGGATGGATGGATGGATGGATGGATAAATAACTCAGAAGCTAAGAGCATTTGCATACTTACTGATGTGAGCTGTAGCTCACAACACTCTGTAACTCCAGTTCCAGGAGATCTGACACCCTCTTCTGGCCTCTACAGGCATTGTATGCATGTGGTATATAGACACAAATGCAGGCAAAACACCTCTACACATACAATAAAATAAACAAATCTAAATAATAATAATAAACATTCTCATTGCTAGCATAAGGTATCCTGTGTGGTCCAGGACTGTCATGAATGAAAATACTCTCACCAGGCAGGACGACTTAGGGAGGACAGGCCAGACTCTCTGTGGAATATGCATGGTTTGAGCACCCAGGTCAGTTTCGATCATCTGTTACTGAAGTTCTGTGGGCATGGAAGTACACTTCGGGTCTAAAGTATGAGGTTGTATCGGTTAGTTCTCTCGTAGCTATGACAAAATACCTAGCAAGAAGAACTTGAAAAAGGAAGAGTTTATGTTGACTCAGTCTGAGGAAGCAGTCCATTACCATGGAGCAATCATGACAGGAAAAGCTTGAAGTAGCTGGTTACATCAGTCCACAGTCAGGAAGCAGGGGGAAATAAATGCTGCAGCTTGGCTCATTTTCTCAAAAAAGAAAAAAAAAGAGGGGGGGGAATGGAAAGATGGCTCAGCAATTAAGAGCACTGGCTGCTCTTCCAGAAGATCAGGGTTTGATTCCCAGCAGCCACATGACAGCTCACAACCATTTGTAACTCCAGTTCCAGGTGATCCAACAAAACACCCTCTTCTGATACTGTCTTCTGACTTCTCACACAAAGCAAAATAAATACATCTAACTTTAACATTTTCAAAGTAAGTACATGACATTATTTTGCATGTATGTGTATGTGTGTGGAACTGGGGTGTGTGCATGCACCATGACATGTGTGTAGAGGTCAGAAAATAAAATCAGCTGTTGGTCCTTACCTTCCCCCTTGTTCACCAGTGCCTATCCCAGGCTAGTCAGCCTGCAGGCTTCCAGGGATCTACCTCCCATCTGACCACGGTGGGATTACAGATGTATGCTGGCTGCCTTGTCCTTCTGTGGGGACTCACACTTGAGTGGCAAGCACTTTACCCTCTGGGCTATCTCCCAAACAGGCTTTCTCCTCCTAATTCCACCAAGCTGAGGAGGAGGGCAAATTCACAAAGTCACACATAGTCAATTGCCCTTGAGAACCAGCTCTGGAAGACGTACTTCAGGAATTCTCAGCTCCCAGAGTCATCACAGCTACACCGATCCCCCAGTTGGCTCCCACTGAGGCTGGATGTGTGGGAAAATGCAGGCCTAAGTCCTAAGTCCTAGCTGGCTCTTAGTGGCTGAGACTCCAGCCTTGGGATCACTTCTGCAGCTGCATCTCAACAATATGCAAATGATCCTCTGCTGCTTGACAAGTGTGTCCAATACAATCTGCATGTGCTAAATATGCATTTCATTCAACTGCCCTCTAGGAAAGAACCTTTTCCTGGGGTGAATAAAACACTGAAAGTCCAGGGACATAGTTCAGTAGGCACAGAGCCAGCTTTGTAGACACCAAACCCTGGGTTTGATCCCCAGTACCACATAAACCAAGTGTGGTACCACATTCCCGCAACCCCAGCACTTAGGAGGTGGGGGCTGAATGGTCAATTGTTCTAGATCATCCTCAACTTCAAAGCAAGTTTTATGGCTAGCCTCGTGGATCTAAACAGGCAAAAAAAGCCAGGCATGGAGGCACATGCCTTTAATCGAAACACTTAAAGGCAGAAGTAGGTGGATACCTGTGAGCTGGAATCAGCCCGGTCTATATTGCAGCTTACAGGCAGCCAGGACTTCATAGTGAGATCATGTCTATAAATAAATAAATAGGTTAAAAAGAGAAAAAGGCTGGGGAGGGGGGATGGCTCCATGGGTAAAGCTCATACTATAGAGGATTAGATCCAGGTTACAGAAAAGCCAGATGGCCATGGTGACCACCTGAATGCCAGCATGTGGGAGGTGGAGACAGGTAACTCCCACAGCAAGCTGACTGAGGAGACGAGTGACAGACCAGCAGCTTCGGGGTCAGAGACAGACCTGCCTTGACATGGGAAGTAGACAGGAATTGAAGACTGACATCAGAGTTGAGCCCCCACACATCAGAGAAACACACACACACACACACACACACACACACACACACACACACATATACACACATACACATACACACATATGCACACATAAACATACACACATACACACACATGCATACATACACATAAACACATACATACACACACATACACACATGCACACATACACACACATATACACATACACACACATATGCACACATACACCCACATATAACGACTCCGAGGCGGGGAAGGCAGGTGTGGGGCATGGAGGAGTCCCCGACAGACTTTCTGGCTTCCTCAGGCACTGCACACATAAAACATACACACACACACACACACACACACACACACACACACACACACACACACACAATATATTTTTAAATTTAAAATAAGAGTTTATAGCTGGGCAGTAAGAGTTGTAGCACTTGGGAGGCAGAAGCAGGCAGATCTCTATGAGTTCAAGGCCAGCCTGGTCTACAGATTGAGTTCCAGGACAGATAAAGCTACACAGAAAAACCCTGTTTATATATAAATTTTCTAAGTAGACATGGATGACTGCATTACTGTGGCTGATAATCTTGGTTGTCAACTTGACAAACCTGTAAAAATGGACACTTAATTCAAGAACGGGACTGTCTCCCTCAGAGTGGCTGTGGTCATGTCTGTGGGCATTTTCTCGATACTAACTGATGAAGGAGGCCCAGGCCACTGTAGGCAGTGCCATTTCTGGGCAGATGAGCCTGTAAGAAAGATGGCTGAATGTAAGTGAGACCGGGAGCCAGTAAGGAGCCTTTCTTCATGGCCTTGCCTTAGTTCCTGCTTGAGCTTCTGCCCTCACTTCCTTTCATGATGGCCAGTCTGTTTCATTAGTTACAGAAAGCAGAAAGTATACACAATTACCTCTAATCATAAAAGGTTACATATTCATTGTTTGGATTTTCTTATTTGAGATAACAGACTACACAGTTCCCCTGCACTCCCCCTACTACGTGTCTCAGAGTTTCCCTTGCTTTGATAAAACACTATGACCATAACTTGGAAAGGAAAGGGTTTATTCTATCTTATACGTTCAGGTAACAGTCCATCACTGAGGGAAATTAGAGCAGGAATTCCAACAGGACAGTAACTTGGCAGGAGCTGATCCAGAAGCCATGGAGGAGTGCTGCTCACTGGCTTGCTCCCCACGGCTTGCTTCGCCTGTTTTGTATGGCTCCGAGGATCACCTGCCCAGGGGTGGTAAACCCTCAGTAGGCTAGGTCCTCCTGAGTCAATCATCAGTCAAGACAGTGTATCACAGACTTGCCCAGGGGCCAATCTGGCAGGAGCATTTCCTCAACTGAGGTTCCAAAATGGTTCTACCTTGTGTCAACTGACATAAAAACAGCATGCTTACCTGTGTCACTGAACAAAAGGTGCTTCTGAGAGGTCACTGCTCAAAAGGAGACTCGGAGACAAGAGGTCTAGCATAGGCTCGACCCAGCCAGGAGAGCCCAGGACAGGTGGCATCAGGAATCACCGTCAGGGCCCTGGAGTTCCTCGTGAGTGACAGTTAAAGGGGCACTGTGCACTGCTGGGCCTGGAGGGGCAGGCCCACAGGAGGGCCCTGAGCCCCTAGGCAAATCTGGAGCCAAACTAGACACCAGCAGGTGGTGGCAGCCAGCTTTGATCCTGCGTGGAGAGGAGAGAGGGTTGGGGACGGGGTCTGTCAGAAGAGGTCTCCAGCCAAATGGGCCTCCAGTGATTAGCTGCCTATCACCACTGGAACCCTACAGTCAGACTCTGTGGGGTTCCAAGTCTGAAGCTGTCATGGTCCCAATGGAGACAGAAATCATGGAAGTTCTAAAGAGCAATTTTCACAGAATCAGTAGCAAGCCATGGTGATAAGGAGGAAGATACATTGGAGGCTAGCCCTGGTTACAGAGGAAGACTCATTTCCCCAAAATAAGGCCTGGAGGGTAATTCAGTGGTGGAGTGCTCACCTAGCTAATGAGAGACCTTGGGTTTGCTCCCCAGCATTACAAAAGAAAGGAGGTGGCTGGGCAGTGATGGCACATGCCTTTAAACCCAGCACTCAGGAGGCAGAGGCAGGAGGATCACTGTAAGTTCAAGGACAGTTAGGCCTACACAGAGAAGCCCTGTAAAAAAGGAAGAAGGAAGGAAGGAAGGAAGGAAGGAAGGAAGGAAGGAAGGAAGGAAGTGAAGGAAGGGAGTGAAGGAAGGAAGGACAAGGGAGGGAGGAGGGAAGGACAGAGGGAGGAATGAAGGAAGGAAGGAAGGAAGGAAGGAAGGGAGGAAGGAAGGAAGGGAGGGAGGGAGGAAGGGAGAAAGGGGGAGGGAAGGAGAGACGAGGGAGGGAGGGAAGGACAGAGGGAGGAAAGAAGGAAGGAAGGAAGGAAGAAAGGGAGGGAGGGAGGGAGAAAGGGGGAGGGAAGGAGAGACGAGGGAGGGAGGAAGGGACAGAGGGAGGGAAGAAGGAAGGAAGGAAGGAAGGAAGGAAGGAAGGAAGGAAGGAAGGAAAGGAGATAGGGAGAATGGTTGGGAGGCAAAGACGAAGCTAACCTAATCTGACCATGGCATCCAAAGGTGTGGTCTTTGTTATATGCATGGTAGTGTGGTAGGGGAGTGTTAGGACTGTATACTTTCATCAGGCAGAGCCCCTGACTGGATTCTGGGAGCCTTATTAGAAAAGGAAGGGCTTCCAGGTGGTGGTGGCACACACCTTTAATCCCAGCACTTGGGAGATAGAGGCCGGCAGATTTCTGTGAGTTTGAGGCCAGCCTGGTCTACAGAGCAAGTTCCAGGACAACTAGGGCAGTTACACAGAGAAACCCTGTCTCAAAAAACCAAATAAAATAAAATAAAGAACAAGAAAGAAAGGAAGAAAGGAAGGGAGGGAGGGAGGGAGGAAGGAAGGAAGAGAGAAAGAAAGAAAGAAAGAAAGAAAGAAAGAAAGAAAGAAAGAAAGAAAGAAAGAGAGAGAGAGAGAGAAAAAAAAAAAGAAAGGAAGAAAGAAAGAGAGGGAGGGTAGGTCTAGCATAGTAGCATACTCTGTAATCCAAACTCTCAGGTGGCAGAGGCAGTAAGATCACATGGTCATGCTACATAGTGAGTTCAAGGCCACTCTAGGATATAAGACCTGTCTTAGGGTTTCTATTGCTATGAAGAGACACACCATGACCATTGCAACTCTTATAACTGGGGCTGGCTTACACTTCAGAGACTTAGTTCATTATCATCATGACAGGAAGCATGGTGGCTTGCAGGCAAACATGGTGCTGGAGAGGTTCTACATCTAGGTCAGCATGCAGCAGGAAGAAAGAGTGACACTGGGCCTAGCTTGAGTGTCTGAAACCTTAAAGCCCACCCCCAGTGACACACTTCCTCCAACAAGGCCACACCTACTCCAACAGGCCACACCTCCTATAAGTGTGCCTGTGCAGCCATTTTTATTCAAACCACCATAGACCCTATTTCAAAAAACTCAAAACAATGAGCTGGAGAGATAGCTCAGTCATTAAGACCACCAGCTTGGTTCTGTTGGTGTTCTGTGTTGGGTCAGTTGAAGAAAGAGCGTCACTCCAAAATGAATTTTAGACTGTAGCAAGGATTTCCAGCCTCTGATAGACTGAACCTTGAACAGCAGTTCAAAGTCATACTGACTGATTGCTACACCAAGGTTGTTTGTGGGGTAAAGCAAGTTTCTCATACCAAAGCCCCTGATTTATCTGTGTTTTCTGAAGGAAAGCACTGCACCCCACTTTAGTCCTTATTGTGTATTGTCTGCAGTGCCCAATAATTCAAGATATCCAGGTGTGCCAGGAAAGTCTTGAGACCAAAGCCTGCAAAGGCTGGAAAGCTGCTTCAGAAGCAAGACTACAGATAACAAAGCAACCACTGTTTCCCACAATGCTTTCTTCAAGGTCTAAGTACTTATAGAAAACAACTACTCATTGTGATGTTTACCCTAGACACAGCAGAAACAACTATTTCATTCTAATGTTTACCCTAGATACAATGATTCTACTACATTCCTGCAACAGGTTCGATTCCCAACACCCACATGGCTGCTCACCGCCTTCTGGAATTTCAGTTCACCGGATTCAACATCCTCCTCTGGTCTCCAGGGGCACGAGTCACATATAAACAGACATACACTCAGGCAAAACACCCTACGCTTCAAAATAAAAATACATTGAACAAAAGGAAGAGAGGAAGGGAGGGAGGGAGGGAGGGAGGGAGGGAGGGAGGGAGGGAGGGAGGAAAGGAAAGGGAAGGAAAAAGGGAAAGGAAAAACGGAAGGGAAGGGAAGGGAAGGGAAGGGAAGGGAAGGGAAGGGAAGGGAAGGGAAGGGAAGGAAGGGAAGGGAAGGGAAGGGAAGGGAAGGGAAGGGAAGGGAAGGGAAGGGAAGGGAAGGGAAGGGAAGGGAAGGGAAGGGTAGGGTGACGAGGCAAAAGCAGCGTGCACACACTAGAGGTGGCTTGACACTCAGGCATACCCTCTGCATTTAGCCCAGGGAGGCCTCTAACTCTCGGTGTAGCTGAAGATGGTATTTAGCTCCTGACTGTCCTGCTCTACCCTCCATATGCTAGGATTACAGCTATGCACACCATACCCTGTCTATGTGGTACTCAGGGCTTCAGGCATGTGGGCAAGTGCTCTCACAACTGAGCTATACCCCCACCCCCACCCACGTCTGAATATGTTACCCAACCTCAGATACTTTGTTACAATCATGAAGAATGGATGGAAACATGGGGAACTGCTTTGCACAGAACAGACACCAAAGATCCCATCAAGGATGCTTTTTCTGGATGAAGCACCCACCTCTAGGGCTGAGTAGATGAACTAGGGCTTGGGATTACTAAAATCAGGAAGCGTGGGACATCAACCTCTAAGAAGCAGACACTGCCATAGTGTGAAAACAGATACTGCCATCATGTGAGAGACTCTCCAGCAGTCTTCGGGAATTCATCTGCCTGCTGGCAAAGCTGCAGCTCCAGCCACCAAGGCAGGAAGGAAACAGTGTGTGGGTGATGCCACATGAAGCCGTGTGGTGATGCCCACAAAAGCAGACAGGAAGGACCAAGTCCCTCCTTCCTCCCACAGATACGCAGCTGCTCCAAAATCCCCCATTGCCGAAGCCCAATGGGGACATAACAGAGACAGGGCTGAAGAGACAGCTCCACAGGTGTAGGAGAGCCTGACTCCCTGAGCTCTATCCCTGGGACCCACACAGTGGAAGGAGAGAACCAACTCCTGTGTTGACCTCTATGTAGGTAGAGAAAGATAATATTTAAACTCTAGTATTGACAGAAACACTTCCTACCTCCACACATGTACACATATTCGTGTACATACATGCACCCACATAAATACATGTAATTAAGACAAGTTTTAATTTTTTATTTTTATTTATGTGTATTTCTGTGTGCCTGCCTGTCTGTCTGTGTTCCATGTCACAGAGAGAGTGTCAGATATACTAGAACTGGAGTTATAGGTGGTGATGAGTTGCTATGTGGATGTGAGAACCGAACCCAGGTCTTCTGCAAGAGCAGCCAGTGCACTATACCTCCAACCCATCTCTCCAGCCCCCAGACAATTTTGTTTTAAACAGGGTCTCACTGTGCAGCCCTAGCAGACCTGGAACCTGCTATGTGGACCACACCCATTTATGCAATGCTAGTCATTGAACCTGGGACTCAGAAAATACTCTTCCAACTGAAGTTTGTTTTTTTAAGATAAGATATCATGCAGCCCAGGCTGGTCTCTAGCCCTTAGAGACTCCTTCAGCTCTCACTTGACTCAGTACCATTTGACCTGGACTGTAGGGTCCAGCTCTGATGTACAGCATTGACTACAAAGCAGTGAAGACCTGAGATCCCTAAAGGTCTAGCACCCCAGCCCAACACTGGAGACCAGGCTCAGGGAACAGTCTCCAAAGAAACTCAGGAAGGAGCTGGAATTTCTGATATATGCCTGGGGTTCAGGACACTGCCATTGTCCCAAGCTTGGAGGCTGGCACAACCCTGTCCCTCAGAGCAAGAAGCCTCTGTAGGCAGAGCCAAGACAAATTGCTTTAGGGCAGGAGGCTGACCCAAAGGGTGAGTTCCTGTCACATGCATCTGGAGTGGGGATGAACACAGGGACGCTGCATTAAATGAAGTAAGTCAGGTCCAGAAAGAAACACAACGGAGGCCTCAGTCACGTGGGGACTCTGAACCCTGAGAGAGCTGGGGAGATGGTCAGGAGTTCAAAGTCACCCTAGGCTACATGGTCAGTCTGAGGCCAGCCTGGACCCTGTCACAGACGAACACCAGCCCTCCTCCTAGAAGAAGAGAAGATCAGAGTTCCCAGACACTGATAAGGGGAAAGGAACTTGGTCAGTGGACCAGTTTCATAGTTATGAGCTCAGCTACACTGCAGTTCACCATGTACCTGGAAGATAAGAACTGGTTTGGATTTTAGGTGGTTTTGTTTGTGTGTTTGTTTTTATTCATTTGTTTGGTTAGAGACATGGGTTCCCTATGTAGCTCAGGCTAGACTGGAATCCCTGAACTGAAGTGAGCAAGACATCCTCCAGCCTCAGCCTCAGGAGAGCAGCCCGAAGAAGCATGCATACCTCACTGCCCATGCAAAGAAATTTCAAATACTTCAATAAGAAGATGAGAGAGGGCAGTGGTGGTGCACACCTTTAATCCCAGCACTTAAGAGGCAGAAGCAGAGGCAGGCAGATCTTTGTGAGTTCCAGGACAGCCAAGGCTACACAGAAAAACCGTCTCAAGAAACCAAAAAAATACATAAATAAATAAATAAATAAAGGAGCTGATGTCTAATGGCCCTGGATTGATTTCCACAGAAGCTTAAGTGTATAAACTGGAGTACCTGACTATAAATTCCTACCGTTACTGTGAAGCAATTAAACAAAAACAGGATATTGTTCCCAGGCTCCAGGGGAGAGAAGGTAAAGCCAGAGCTTGAAAGGCAGAGTTCAAGGGCCCTGGGGTCACCTGACCTAGGTTTGAGCTGCCTGAGTGGTAGGACCAACGACCACATCCCTGCAGCCCCCAGTCCTCAGGGGCTCCTTGCAAGGCAGTTGCTGTGGGAATGACCAGAGGCTCCATTAAGCATAAAGCCTAACACCTGCCAGGCTGCCTGCATAGTCATCATCCTTCTTCTCTCCTCCAGAGCCCTCTTGGCTTCTGGATCCAGTTCCCAGCCAGGGGAGACTGCCTTGGGCAAATTGCTGCTGTCAATTGGATTGCCAGCATGTCTGCCCTGCAAATTAATGATTTCACTCATCAGCTCATAAATCACCTCCTGCCGCAAGGCTGGCCTGGCCCCAGGAGAATGCCCAGGCTCTGAACAGGCTAAAAGCACATCGGCATTCCCAAACTACAATCCAGGGAACCTGTCCCTCCCCAACAGGTGTCCAGGGTAAGCCTGAGTCAAAGGGATGTCACCATGCAGGATATGTCATAGCCTTGATCACACTTGAGGGCCCGTGTGGCTTCCTGGAGGGCTATGGAGGGCTAATCACAGAATCTCAATAGCAAATCCTCCCATTCCAAGGAGCAATTTGCAAATGTTTAGAGAGCTGGGCTTGGGAGTGCACACCTAGACATTACAGACAGGAGCACTGGGAGTTGGTTAACCTGGGCTAAGTGAGACCATGCCTCAAAACAAATGGATTGGAGAGATGGCTCAGCAGTTAAGAGCATTCCTTGCTCTTGCAGAAGACAAGGGTTTGATTCCCAGCACCCACATTGGCAGAGACTCACAAGCATTTGTAACTACAGCTCCAGAGACTCTGACACCCTCTTCTGGCCTCTATGGGTACTGCATGCACATGGTGCACATATATTCAGGCAAATTCACACCCATAAAATAAAAATAAAGCTAAATAAGTAAATAAAAATACCACTGACAGAGCAGCTCCCAGACTGACTGCAAAGCAGGTCTGGCCCCAAGCAACATTCACCCATCTCCTGTCTGTCCTGGGCAGGCTGGGAGTTAAGCATGGAATGTCAGAGCACACTGAGCCAAGAGCTGACTGACCCTACTGCAAAGCAGCCCAGTTTTCATCTCCTTCTAGGGACTAGCCTTCAGCACCCCTCAGCCACAGTGAGGTCTGTGCCCCAGAGATACCGCTGCCAGGGTGCCTGTCTTCTTAGAGGCAACTGTGCTTTCTACCCCTGCCCTGTCCCCTACAGGCCAAGGGCCCACTAAGTCCCAGAGGCATCCCAGAGGCTTCCCAGGACCCAATGCCATATCTGAAAATCATGATGGGCTAGAAGCACAGCCACACTCCATTGCCCCTTTGGCTGGTGCCCCCAGCCTCCCTGCCTGGATAATACCCATGTCTGCCCCAGCCAGGCCAAGCTTCCCTGGCTCCTCCCTGGCCCACTTCTCTGCAGACTTCTGTAAGGTTTTTTTGAGATGGGGTCTCAGGTAGCCCAGGTTGGCCTCAAACTTGATTCACAGCCAAAGATGAGGGACAAACAGGAGCCAAACATGTAGCAGTCTGTGCTGTGTCACCAGGAAAAAGCCCAAGAAGGATACTGGGTAACTGAACTTCCAACCCTCCTGCCTCCAGCTCCTGAATGCTGAGATTAGTGAAGACAATGTCTAACATGAAGCCCTTTGATAACTGAAGCATCATTGTATGAATGGGTGACAAGTCCTGTATCCTTAGTCCTCACCTCTGCCCTGATCATCACACGATTGAAGAACAACAGAGGCTGTAAACACAGCCAAGCAGTCAGATGCCTCCAGCCCCAGTGAGGCCTGAGACACGGAGGCAGGGGATGGGATGGGTCCAGGTCTGTGAGACCAGTTAAACCCAATGAGGCAAGAAAAGAAGGAGCTGAGGGAAGGAAGCCACGGGATGGACTCCAGGCTTGGTTAAATCCAGCTGCCTAGTGTGTGTGAGGCCGAGTTCCTTCACCAGCACTATAAATAAACAAAACACATAAAAGTATCTGTCAGCTATGTGGGAGGGATTTGGGGGCTTCCCTGTCTGTCATCACAGCCTCAGCAGAGATGTTCCTAGAATGCAGTCCCCTCATGGTCATAGGTTGGCTGTCTGAGGAAATGGGGTTTGGATCTGCAACAGGCATTCATACTTCCCAGCAGCCCTCCCCAAGGGGTCACCTGGAAGGCCCTGGAGGGGCTGAGTGGGCAGCAGTTAAAGAAAACTGGAAATTTTTGAGAAAAGCCCATCCTGGGAGAAGGCGTGAGTTCTGTCCCTGCAGTAATAACAACCAATGAAAGGCAGAAAAGGCACTGTAAGTACAAGAGAGAGGCAGGCTAGGAAGTGTCTGGGTAAACAGAACCATGGGCCCAGGACGGCCTCTGAGGGCCAGCACCAGCCAACGCCTGTGTTCCCTTTAAATGGTTTGATCAGCCTTTCTTCTGCACAGTCTTGGGGTTGTCAGTCATTAAAGACTCAGGACCCTCCACAGTTCCACCTGGATGCCCTGGCTGAGGGTCTGAATCCCAGCCCCAGTCAGGCAGCCTTGCCCATGATCTCAGCGCCCGGGAAGCTGGAAAGTCTGAGGTCAACCTGGACTGCACATAGAACGATCTTGCCCTCACCCCAGCCCCCCCAAAAAAAAAAAAAACAGAGAGAAGGGAAGAAAAGGAGGAGGAAGAGAAGAGGAAGGGAGGGGAAGGGAAAGGAGAAGGGAAGGGAAGCATAATTGGAACAAACACCTGTAACCCAGCACTTGGAAAGGAGAGCCAGGCCAGTCTGGTCTGCATGAGGCCCTATTTCAGAAAGAAACCAAGAAAGTAGGCAGAGTAGAAAAAGAGAATAGCAAAATGATGTATGTGAATTTACATATTCCACCATGGGATACACTGAGGAGTGGCAGCACCTCGGGGACACACACACACACACACACACACACACACACACACACACACACACACACCTGTGTCAAATCCATCTTTCATTGTTGACTGGAGACAGAATGCAATGTGTCAGCTGCTCCCAAAACAGTGAGTGTTGGCTAAAAACTGCACCGGCCTACAAACTAGACAGCCAAAAGTAACAGAGGATGGAGCAGGATGGAGGTTACATTTTCCTGTCATATAAAAAGAAGTCCAGGGACTTCAGAGATGGCTCCGCTCCTAAGAGCACTCACTACTCTTATAGGGGACCTAAGGTCTGTTCCCAGCACCCACCCTGGGAGGCCCACAACTATCTCAGGGGAGGAGACACCCTCTTCTGGCCTCCAAAGGAATATACACAATGAACATATCTTTTTTTTTTTTTTTTTTTTAATTTTTAAAAAAGTCTCAAAGTCCTGGTGTGGGGGCTGAAACACTGCCATCAGCAGTGTATCTGGTCCCCTCTCTTTTGTCATTATCAAAACAAGGTTCCCATCCTTCAGGCACCTCCTGATTCAAGCTCCAGATACCATATCCACATGCCAGGCAGTGGAGGGTGAGAAGGAACAAGACAACACCCACAACCCCCCACCCCACTCCTGCAGCAATGCCTTCCGGCTGAGTGAGCAGAGTTCTCCAGCCGCCCCACCCGAGCCCTTCTGCACAGGTCAGCTCAGCTCTCTATTGCTAAAACCAAGGGTATGACTACTGGGTATGCCAAGAGCAACTCCCGCCTACCCTCAGCCCCGCCCCCATACCTCCAAGATCCTGATTGCTGAATGAAAGACAGGTGTGAAAGTTTCTGATGCTGTGGGGCCTCAGCAGAAGGAAGCAGCCTTGAAACTGTCTCCTTCCCAGGACTTGCTGCAACAGGCCCACTGCCATCCTATACCACTGAGTGTAAATAAAAACGGCAGAGCTGTGTTAGACTGATCCTCTGCACTGGGGCCCAGCAGAGCAGGCTAGCAACAAAAGGGCCTCGCTTGTTCCTGTCTTTCTCAAGCAAAATATTCTGGGAAATCAGAACAAAGAGACAATAGCTTTGCTTTTGTTTTGCTTTGTTTTGTTTTGATTTGGTTTTAGTTTTTGAGACAGGGTCTCTCTGTGTATTCCTGGCTGTCCTGGAACTCACTTTGTAGACCAGGCTGGCCTTAAACTCATAGAGATCCACCTGCCTCTGTCTACCAAATGCTGGAATTAAAGATGTGCGTCACCACCACCCAGCTTTTTTCTTTTTCTTTTTTTCTTTTTGACACAGAGCTTCTCTGTATAGCCCTGGCTATCTTAGAACTCACTCTGTACATGAGACTGGCCTCAAACTCACAGAGATCTGCCTGCCACAGGAAGACAGAAGCAGGCAGATCTCTGTGACTGCTGGGATTAAAGGCATTTGCTACCACTGCCTAGCAAAACAGACTGCTTTCAACCAAGACAGTAATGAAATTCTCTCTGCTTCAGTTTACCAAAACTAGCACTGTAAAACTGGGCTCTCTGACACCCACCTGTGGCCCTGGTTACTGAGGCTGAGGCAGAAGGATGATTTGTGCCCAGAAGTTCAAGACTCACTTGGGCCATACAATGAGACCCTAGATCAATCAAATTTCTTTCAGAATGACATCATATAACCAAAGCAGATGGGATCCATATTTCCACACTTTGTCCCTGGAATTCTCTGCCATTTAAAAAATTAAAAGGCAGGAAAAGTTTGAAAGTCAAACAAAGCCAAAGTTTATTCAAAGGGAACAACTTTAGAAGAAAAACCCCACAGGAGGCTTGATGTAAGTCTCAGGGGCTTCCTGGAGAAGGAGGATGGAGAAGAGAAAGAGAAAACAATCTATGCTGCTGGAGTTAAGCTGGAATGGAGGCTGCTTTGGGGCAGACAAGTGACTGTGGGGCAGGGAGAGAATTTAAAGGAAGGAGGAGGAGTCCAAATGCTGGAGAAGGCACACTTACATTGTGGTGGCATGTGAGGGACAGGACAGGGAAGTGATGCATCTTTCCGAATCAGGACAGAGGGCAGACCCAGCTGAACCTCAGAGCCCTCATAGGGACTGCAAAAGAGGCAGGAATTCTAGAGGGAAAGTACAATCTCTCATTAAAGGGATAATTATTCTGCCCATCTCTCAGTGTGCTTTACAGAGGGCCTGCTTTCCTTGGAGTAGGCACTGTGCCAGGTGATTGACTGGCCCAACTGGATTAACTGTTTTTTTTGATTGCTCAGTCTCCACCCAGGTCAGAAATGTAGGGGGCTTTTGCTGTGTCAGCCCCCTCTCTGAAGATGCAAGCCTAAAATCTCAAGGAGTTGGGCTGAAGCTGGGTCCGGCTCTAACCCACTTTCACCATGAAAATCTCAGGATTTGGTTCCACTGCTGTTTACCAGAAGAGATCCTTGTAGTCTGGGCTGGAACTCCAGTCCATACCCTGCAGCTCAGCTCTAGGCAGCAGTGGCCCTTTCAGAGGAATAAGGAACTGCAGCTCCCTGCTAGCATTTCTGGCCTGCGATCTAAGGAGAGTTCTAGAAGATTCCTCTTCGGGGCGCTGCCCAGCCGCCTGTCCAGTTTCCACTCTTTGTTTGCATCGCCTGCCCCTGCCTTGGAAAGAAAGTTTTAAATTACATGTTTGTTTGTTGTATGTGCCTATGCTGGAGGTTAATTTCCAACCCTGGCCATCAGGCTTGGTGGCCTTTTTAAACCCATCACTTTGGCCTCAGTTTCCTCTTTCCTCAGGCCTTTACTCTTTAGCTCACTGTGACACTAAACTCTGTTATGAGATGAAGTGCCTGACATTCAAGCCAGTATAGTGGAGGTAGAGGCAAGTGGATGTCTGTGAGTTCAGGGCCAGCCTGGTCTACATAGCAAGTTCCAGAACAGCCAGGGCTACATAATGAGATCTTGTCTCAAAAAGAAAAAAGAAAAGCTGATTAAGGTCTTTAACTGATCAAGGACCTTAAGGAATTCATTACGCTTTCACCCTTGGACAGACTTGCCCAGCAGGTAGTCCACTGGGACCCTGACCTCTCTCAGAGCTTGTGGTGCATTGCTCTTTGTCCGTCCATCCGTCTGTCCGCCTGTCCATCTGTCCGTCTTTCCTTTGTGGTGTTTGCTTTCCCTCTCTGAAGCAATCTATTCCACCACCCTGGTCCCGGTTGCTCCAGGACATAATCTTCACATTGTGATCTCGGGCTGTTGATCAGAATGGAAAGCTGAGCTACGGTGAGGGACACGGCAATGTCACATGCTGACTGATGGGATGTACTTCAACTAGACAGCAAGCCAAGCCAGCTGTCTGCACTGCTTCAGGCTTCACAGAGCCACAGTGGCAACTAAACCCACACTGCAAACAAGCTGAGGTGTGTAATAAAGGAAGGTAAATGGCCACAGAATCTTCTGGAGAGAGGCAGGATTAGGCCGAGGTGTGGAGAAGCCCATACTCAGCTGCTGCTATGTGACTAGGGTGGACAGCGTGTGAAGCCGCTCTGAGCCTTGTTTTCCTCTTCCCTGCAGATAGTGACAGCTCCATTTCTGAACTGGAATCACCTAGGTAGCCATTTGTCTAATAGCAATGGTGACAGGAGCTGGGGTCTTTGTGGCACCAAGGCTGGCATACTGCCACTCAACCGTTGGGCTTGATGGCCCTGCTCTGCTGGTGTCACAGGAGGAAATTCCCAGAGGGTGTTTCCTCTTTCTCCATACAGCCCCAGAAGCCTCCCCTGACTTGGCTTACAGAGACAAGAATGTCCAGGGAAGAGGTGAGGCCCAGCATCTACACCACCTGTCCAGGACTGCGGGTGGCTGAAAGTCAGATGCCTGTGGCCACTGCTGCCTCAGGGAGGCTGGGAGAGGAGGTGCCCCCTCGAGGACTCTGTAGATAGCTTGCTTTACTGTGGCTGGGGCAGGAGGGTGGGTGTCTGAGGTCCTGGCACAAGACTGGATCCTGCCATGTGTAAAATTCTGGGAGCTGGGAGTTTTAGCTCATGCATCTAATTCTAGCACTCAAAAACCTGAAGCAAGAGAAAAGCCATGGGTTACTACAGGCCAGCTTGGGCTGCATAGTGAGTGCTAGGCCAGTCTGGGCTGCAAAGTAAAACCCTGTCCTCTCAAAAATCTTAAAAAAAAATTAATAAAAAAAGTCTTGCCAGGTGGTGGGGGCACGTGCCTTTGATCCCAGCACTCGGGAGGCAGAGGCAGGCAGATCTCTATGAGTTCAAGACTAGCCTAGTCTACAAGAGCTAGTTCCAGGTCAGGCTCCAAAGCCAAAGAGAAACCCTGTCTCAAAAAACAAAACAAAACAAAAACAAACAAAAAACAACAACAACAAAGTCTTTAAAAAAAGGCTAAAGTCACCGTCCTAGGTTGAAGGCCTATGGCATGCTGGCCTATGGAGCACTGACCTAGCATGCACAAAGCCCTGAGATCAATCCTCAGCATTGCACAAACCAGGCATGGTGGTGTCTATAATGCCAGTGATGGAAGGAAAAGAAAGATCTGAAGCCCAAAGTCCTCAACAACACAGCCATTTCAACACCAATCTGATCCTGAGGGAAAGAGGGAAGACAAAGGGAGGCAAAGAAAAGAAACTTCCACACAGACAGCGTGGCCAAGGAGGCCGCCCTAATGAGTCCCTTCCTCTGTGTATCCTGTCCCCTTGGGGAGGATGGGACTGTCTCAGCCCTGACAGATGCCAGGAATGCTGGTTAAGGGCAGAGTCACAGCCTATATTCCAGGGGTCCAGGAACCACAGGCCTGAACTCAGCTCCTTGGTGGCTTCTTGATCAATGGTTCCCATAGCCAGTGGGGCCTCAGGGCAGGGAGGGTCCACAGGGGAAAAGGAGGGCACCCAGGAGCCCAGCTAACAGCACAGCAAGCCAGAACAGATTATCCCTGCTTCAGTTCCTGCCCTGGCTTCCCACAGTGATGGACCACAAGGTGTACCATGAAATTCTCTTTCCACCTCAAATTGCTTTTGGTTGTGGTATTTTTCACAGAGTTCCTGATGGGACACTGACACACCAGTTTGTATGAGCTCAGAAATAAGCCTGCTGGTCACTCTCCCTCTACAGTAACTTCCACTATCTGAGAAGCCAACGTCTCCTGTCTCCCACCCTACACAAGTGTTTCTGCCTTCCTGTCCCTGCTGTCCTGTCTGCTGTAGCTGTTACCTCATCTCAACAGCTTCTGCAGTGACCAGCTCCATTGTTTGAATTTGTCAGTTAAGGTCCTGAGACACAGAGAGGTTCAGGAATTAGCCCCAGGTCAAACAGCTGAAAACCAGAGAGCCTGTTCACACCCAGGCAGAAAGAAGTCTCCCCCTGGGCTGTACTCTGAAGACTAGATAAGGGTTTCCTTAGCCATCAGCAGAGGGACCCTGACATCCCGCCTCCCCTCTCCTGCTCAGGAAGACCTTCTCCAGGCAGAACTGGATCTGAGAGTCACAGTCACCTTCCAGTCCCTGTGACTGCTAAAGTGTGAAACAAAGTTGAGAGGAACTATGATATCCCTGTCCCAAGATCACACAGTGTGCAGAGCAGGTAGAGATGCTATTGGCAACATCTGGTCACGAGACGTGAGACCTGCTGGGCAGCTTCATGGACACCTGAGCTGTCTACCCTGAGGGACTAGGCTGGGGACAGCTAGGGTCTAGACCAGGAAAAGAGCTTCACAGGGCTTCAGTCGTAGTAAATGTGTCTGGCTACTGACTCAGCAACCATCCACTGAGCACCTGAGAGGCGGGGGCACACATTAGGCCTAAACATTGAGGGGCCTTCTTGACATTTTGTTCCCTGAAGTCTGGAGTCCTAGAGGGAGGAGACAATGCTGACCTTGAAGACCCTAAGAACCCCCACCCTGTATCACAGCAGCCTGTGGAGCCAGGAGGCCAGAGCCAAGGGCTAGTAACAGGGCACTTCTGGAGGCTCACCCAAGGGTCCCCTCATCATGTCATGAAAGGAGCAAATGGGCTTCAGGACCCAGGACCCAGAGGAGTCAACAGCACCCAGTGTCCCAAAGTGTCCCACCCCCATGCCCTGTTCCCTTCAACCCAGAAAACCCCAGCCACTTTCACACTCCACCACATCTCACAAGAGAGGAGGGTGGTCTGCAAGGGGAGGGGCTCAGAGCTGCAGGCTGGCACCTGCAGTCTTCATGAGTCAAGCCCCACATGGCCTTCTCCTCCTTGGTAACAGCTCTGCAGGAATGTTTGTCATGGAGCCAGCCAGGCACCTGCAGCCTCCAAGTCTTGGCTTCCCACACAGCCTAACCTCTCATTCCTTCAGCCTCTAGGCTCCCATTGGGCCCTAGGTGTGTCCTGCTCCCAGAAGCTCCAGGCCCTTACAGGAAGCTCATCTCTGCAGTCACCAAGCTGGGGCCCAGCACCCCAAGTCCCAGTGACCACAAAATTCCAACCTCCAGGCTGGAACTGGGGGGAAACTGTAAAAATAAAGAATATTCCAGGGTGCACCCAATGATATAGGTGTTACCCCACCTACTATAACATTTGTGTTGCTCTATGGGTCCTGGACAAGGAAAGAGGGACACCAGCTTGGCTGACACAAAAGCAGGATCCAGAGGCTGAAGAGCTCAGCAGTTAAGGGTACATACTGTTCATGTGCACATACCTACACCCAGACACACCTCAGAGGCTGGTGGATCCCTGTGAGCGAGAGGCCAGTCTGGACTACAAAGTAAGACTACACAGTGAGACCCCGTTCCATAGTTACTTTTTTATTGCTGTGATAAAACACCATGACCAAAGCAATGAAAATGCTTTTTTGGGCTTATGTTTCCAAAGGGTCAGAGCCCATGACTGTAGCGGGAAGATGGGGAGCTAGGAATAGGAACCCAGCCAGGTCCACTCATGTCTTAAATTGCAAGCAGAAGGCAGGGAGTGAGTGAACTAGGAGTGGTGAGGATCTTTAAAGCCTCAAAGCCTACCTCCAGTGACATACTGCCTTTAGCAGAGCCATATCTCCCAAACATCACCACCAGCTGTGGGCCAGGTGTTCAAATGCCCGGGATTATTAGGCCATTTAAACCACCACACCTTGTCACAAGAAGGGAGAAGGGTTAGGAGGGGTTAAAGAGGTGGCTTAGGCATTAAGAGCACTGAATGCTCTTCCAGAGGACTCAGGTTCAATTCCCAGTGCCTACACAGTGGCTCACAACCATCTGTAACTCCAATTCCAGGGGATCCAATGTCCTCTTCTGTCCTGCATGGGCACAGCATGCACGTAGTGCACAGACACACATGCAGGCAAACACCCACACATGTAAAATAAAATTGTAATTTTGGGGTGGGAGCTTGAGACACGGTGTTTAGTTACTGTTCTACTGCTATGAAGAGAGGCCAAAGCAAAGCAGCTTATAAAAGAAGGCATTTAATTGAGGCTTACAGTTTCAGAGGGTGCATTAGTTCAGCACCATCATGTCAGGGAGTGCAGCAGCAGGCAGGAGGCATGGAGCTGGAGGGTAGCTGAGAGCTTACACCTTTTCAAAAGACAGGAAGCAGAGAGAGACTGGGCCTGGAGTAGGGGTTTTGAAAACTCAAAGCCCATCCTAGTTATATACCTTCCCCAGCAAGGCCAGACCTTCTAATCCTTCCCAACAGTGACACCAACTGTCAATCAAGCATTCAAGTATATGAGGCTTTGGGGCTGCTGGGTTTCAAAGTACACAGTGTTTCTCTACATAGTCCTGGCTGTCCTGAATTTGCCATGGAGAACAGGCTGGCCTTGAATTCACAGAGATCTTCCTGTCTCTGCCTCCTAAGTACAGAGATTAAAGGTCTGTTTGAGCATGCTTAGCTATTCGTTTTTTAATTTAAGCAAACAAAGCAAAATGAAAGGCTGGACTGATGTTTTTTCTGTCAGCTTAGCACTACATATGGATCTACTAATATTTTAACTTCTGTCTTTGGTCCCATGGCCCCACACCCAGTGCCCCATTAGACGGACACTCAGGCTACAGTCTGGAGAGACTTCTGGTCCCCCAGCACTGGTAGATATGTAGGTTTAAACTAAGTCTCTATCGTTCTGTACCCACAAAGACTCAGAAGTCAGATGTGGAGGTGAAAACTTGTTAGGTCAGAGAGGCTGAGAAGCATCCAGATGACCTTACTTTTTGGCGGGCTCATATCAAACCAGAAGCAGCATGAAACTCCAATTCCCTCCCTACTCCTTCCTGTATATCTCTCTACCCATATTCTTGATTCATCCAGACTATTGATAGCCAATTCCAGTCAATGGGTTGCTGGTTTCTCCCCCCCCTCCAACCAAGATTGATTAATTAATGCAAATGCAAACTCAGGATTCACAGTGTGATAGAATGTTCTCCAACATTTCCCCCTTTTTGTCTAAGTAAAGAGGAATGATTTTTAACTCTAACACTGGAAAACTATGCACAATACAAACAATTATCAGATAAAAATTACATTCACAATGTCCAGTCTATTTGTATTTGGCAAATTCAGAGAAAATACTCTATTTTTCTATCCTATCTTTGTGAGTCCAAGTTTTATACCTAAATTGCTATCAAAACTTGTGTTACCAGTCTAAAAATATCCTTTTAGGCCTTAAAACATTTTGTTAGATAAATAACTTAGGCTTTTATATCTCTCAACCTTTATAAACTGTTGTGGGTTTTGTTTGTTTGAATTTGGTAACAAAACAGTAAAGCTATAACTATCTAGTTTTCAATCCCCATCAGAGACTTGAAAAGGCTATAATATTGCCTAAGTAAACAGGACGTGCAGAGCAAACAATTTCTAAAACTATAGAATGGCAGAGACAGCTGGCTTCCTGGACAGTCACTCAAGGTTCCTCTGCGACACTGGTGTATCCACCTTCAGCCTACAGGGTTAGAGTATCTGACAGACTTCCGTGAAGCAGGAAATTTGAAGGGTCGTCTCTGCTCCACTGCCACAAAAGGTCTCATCCAAACCTCATTCAAGAGATTTATTGGGAGAGAAGGATCCAGGAGAGTGGGTGCCCCTGCGAGGTTGGCAGAGGACAGCTGGGCAGACAGACAGCCACATGCTGAACAGACACAGGGTTTATATAGGGATTCTTAGGAGGTGGAGTTTTTCCAGGGAGGGATTGGCCAGATTTCAGTCCCTGAGCTCAGACTGGCTAGATCTCGTGCTCAAGGATTTCTGCATGGGTTTAGGGTCAGATTTGGCTCTGGTTTCAGGGCAAAGTGTGTTTCTTTTACTGTTGCTTTTTAGCCTTTTGGCTCTAATTTTAGGACCCGGTGTATTTCTTTCACTGGCTCTGACTCCAGGGAGAAAGTGTGTTTCTTTGGCACTGGTTTCAGTGTCAGGGTGCATTTCTTTGGTTCTGCTCGGGCTGTGTTTCTTTGGCTGGTCCTTTTTCCCCTACAAAATTGGTACTACCAGGAGCACATGCCTCACTGTCATGAAAAGCCTTGTGTTATTAACACATCTTAAATGTGATGTTCTGTAGATCTCTGAAGTGTTTGAAGACCACCTATCTATCTAAAATACATGATTAACCTTGAAAATATATTTAACTACCAGTTTGATTGTTATAGATGACTATTAATCTTCATTTCTTTCCTTCTTTTGCTTTTGGAGTTTGGGGTTTTTTTGGTTTCTCTAGACAAGTTTTCTCAGTAGCTTTGGGGCCTGTCCTGGAACTCATTCTGTAGACCAGGCTGGCCTTGAACTCACAGAGATCTGTGAGATCTCTGACTACTGAGTGCTAGAATTAAAGGCTTGCACCACCACAATCTGGCTAAAAACATCCTTTTTATTTGAAAAGAAAACTCAAAAGCTGATGTCCAAGATGGTGTGGGTCACATGACAATCTATAGTTTTAACATTCTAATATGGAATTAAGACATGTGATTTAAGAAATCCCATTTTTCCTTTCATGCCAGTAAGGTAAATTATTCAAAAATATTATTATTATTATTATTATTATTATTATTATTATTATTATTATTATTATTATGTATTTTTCATACCTGATTAAATGAAAGGCATTTGTTAATCTTATAACTTAATTTGGATTGAATGACCAAGCTGTTTGATAAACTATCACCTCTCCTTAACCAAGAGGTCTCTTCTGTTCGAATCTAATCTTTATTAATTTTGTAGGAATCCATAGCATTTCATTTCCTGTGGAAACAAGGCATAATCTCTTGCCCAATGCAACACACTTCCTGACTTCCACTCTGAAGTTGAGACGTGCTTAAAATTCATAGGCTGGTTTAGTTCGGCAGTTTTTCCCACGATCCGATGTTACTCAGCAGTGGTTGTTCTTTCGTTCATTGTCACTTAAAAAATTCAAAGTTAATAAAGCACTGTTCGGTCTATCCCTGGGGGCCTTTATTAACCCTTCCGTTTGTTAGGCATACCTTTCAAAGTGCAATTAGATCCCCCTGTAACTGCTTGTCCTGCAGGAGAGTGCGGAATGCCTGCAGTATGCTTATTACATTTTCCCTTCTCATTTACTTCTTTAGTTCAGTGTCAGTCCTTGCCACACCTTAAACTCCACAGGGCTGGGCCTTCTTTTCTAATTATCTTTAGGAGAAACATTGTTTCTAGGAACACCTTGCCTAAAATCCCTTTTGAAATGATCTTGTTTGCCACAGCCAAGACATTTGAAATTTGGGTTTTCTCAAAATCTTTATAGACTACTTTTCCTATTAAAGATGCATCATAATTATAAGATCCAATATCAGTCATATTTCTAATCCATTAGTCCATTGGTACTGATCTTGCCTTTAGAGGCCTGATTATTTTTTTGCATTCAGAATTAGCATTTTTAAAAGCCAAAGATTCAATTAATATCTGTCTGATTTCTGGAGCTAATACTATTTTATATATAGTTGAGGCCAATCTTTGCAAAAGAAAAAAATCAGTGAGGGCTTCTTTGGGCCTTATATAATGTTGGTAAACGATTCAGACCTCTTTCCTGATTCTTCAACCTTGTTCCAAGCATTTAAGGATGCTCAACAATCTAGTGCTAAGGTGAGGTAACCAAATCCAAGCTGCCTTTGCAATTTAGCATATAGGCCTTCACTTAGCAACTGTTCTTGGGAAATATTATGCCTCTAGCCTTATTTTCTTGTTCTATGGCCCTAGCTGCCTCTTTCCACCATGTTTGCATCATAACTGAGGATCAGCTTCCAATGATGTGGATGCCAATCTTTCCAGTCTTGAGGGATAATTCTTCTCTGAGTTGCCCATGAGTTTAGTATCTGTTTCTCATAGTTTGAATGCATACCACATGAAACAACCCCTTCCTTAAATCTCCTCAAATCTAATATTTCTAAAGGGTTCCACATAACTTCTTCATAATCTAAGGTTGGTGTTCTAATAACTTTGGGCTGCCCATATTCAATTTCATCATGAAGTGGTACAATAGGTATCTTACCAGTCAAATTTTCATATTTAGAGCTATCAAATCACTTTTTTAAAAATAAAATATGAATTACAAAAATAATAGTAATTACACTCAGCATTATGTTAATCCCAGCTAATTAGTTTATTCCTTCATTTATTTTTTTTCTATTTGCAAGCCATCAATAGAAGCACTATACAGAATCCTAACTCCCTGAATTGTGATATTTCCCATTTTTTTTAAGATTGATTGGTTGATTGATTGTTGTATACAGTATTCTGCATGAATGAATGCCTGAAGGCCAGAAAAAGGCACCAGATCTCAATACAGATGGTTGTGAGCCACCATGTGGTTGCTGGGAATTGAACTCGGGACCTCTGGAAGAACAGCCAGTGTTCTTAATCTCTGAGCCATCTCTCCAGACTATTTCCCATTCGTAACTTGGAAAAGACTTTTCTTTTTAGTATTATTTAACTCTCTCCTTAGGGACTTCCCAGGTGTCTCACCAAATCTGCTGACTTCTCAGTTTATCCACAGCAACAGTGCCCTTAGCAGTGAGCTCGAGCCACTCCAGTAATTTCCAAGAGTGAGCCTTCTTTCCAGAATCCCTGCAAGTGGTAGAAGCCTACTGGCATGAACTCTGTTCATATGGTCATACCTACATTGTACACCAAATGATGTTTTTCTGTCAGCTTAGCTGCTGCACATGGATCTACTGATATTTTAATTACTGTCTGTATTCTCATGGCCCCATAGTCAGCACCTTGCCCACTCAGGCTAAGGCCTGGAGGGACTTCAGTAGATTTAAACTAAGTCTCTAATGTTCTATTTACCAACAGAGACTCAGAAGTCAGATGGCATGAAAACCTGCTTTATCAGAGAAGCTGAGAAGCAACCAGCTGACCTTTGTCCTTAGTCAGTGACCCAACAAGGACTCTCTTCTGCCATCCCAAACCAAAAATGACTGCCACATTCAAAGTCCCTCCCTATTCCAGCCTGTGTGTCTGTCCCTCTTCCTGGCTCCTCTAGACTCTGGCTAATTCTAGCTGCTGGCTCTGCCCCCTGAACCAACGTTGATTTTATTTAATTGACACAAAGGTAAACTCTGTGCTCACAGTGGTGTTCACCATGTGACTGTTGCCAAGCATGTGTAACCAACCGTTTTCCCCAAGACTGAAACACTGCATCCTGCCCAGAAGCTCCTTAAGCAGAAGGCAAGCAACTCAAAGTAGCTTCAGGAAGATCCTGAAACTCACCAGATTCACCAAGATGCCCCAGCCAGAGTAAGCTATAGACGCTGAGAGTCCCTCTCAGAAGAGCAGAACCATGCAAAGAACTGTCTGAGAGAAGTGGGAAACAGCCAAGCTGCCAGGAAGAAGTTTAGAGCCCTGAGGCACCGGAAAGGACACTCCCCAACCTGCTGAGCTGTAGACTGTGAGCTCCAGGTTCCCTTGTGGTCTGTCACCCAGGCTGGGGTGGGCTTCAGTGACGCAGCTGTCTCTGAGTCACTTCTGCTCCTGTTAACTTCTCACCCATATTCCTGTAAGTCACCCCAGTAAAACTCCTTGGGTCACCAAATTGGAGTTTGGTATTATCTGTCCTTAAGTTTGTCATGGATTCCCTATCTGGGTTGAGCAGATATTTGCATTGTGTCTCCCCAGGAAAAGTGTTGTCACACAATGGTGCACACCTTTAACCCCAGCACTCCAGAGGCAGAAGCAGGTAGATCTCTTGAGTTCAAGGTCAGCCTGGTCTACAAAGAAAGTTCCAAGAATGTAGGGCTATTACACAGAAAAACCCTGCCTCAAAATAATAATAATGTTAATAATAAGAAGAATAATAACAATAATAATACCTTGGGATCTGGACCTGAGCCTGTCCCTTGATTTCCTGAACTCAGATTTTTTTTTTTCTTTCTTCTTGGGAAGAATCACCTTTTAGAACCCAGCCTTGCACCTGCAGTAGATCTGTCTCCACTTCCATTGAGGCTTTCAGAACCAACTGAGTAGTAGGGGCTGAGCTGGAGTTTGAGCATCTCTGTAGGACCAGGTTTGTGGCCACCTACAGCATTCAGTGCAGGCCCACAGCCTGGACACCTGCTGTGGTACCCCCACTCCACCCCCACCACCCTGGGCCATGCACCAATCCCTAAAGCATGCTCACCCCAGCCCATCCTGTAGAGGAGGAAGTCACCTGTGGGGCCTGGCTCATGGCCCCTACACACGCCACCTGCCACACTCTGGAAGGGAAGAGCCAAGGTTCTGGCTGCATCCAGCAGTTTCTGGAGCAACACCTAGTGAGGGCAGAGGGAATTTTTCATGACAGAGACTCCCTTTTCTTCTCTTTACTCTTTGGGTGGGGGGTACAGGGTTTCATACAGCCTCGAGTGCACTGTGTTCAAAGGATGTCCTTAGAACTCCTGATCCCCTTCCCCCACCTACCAAGTTCTAGAGTTACAAGGTTGCACCACCACACCCAGTTTGTGCAAGGCTGGTAATAAAACTCAGACGGTTCACACGTTGGCCAAGCACTCTATGCAGCACTGCTCAGAACAGCAGGGAACTGAAATGTCCTGGCAGGCGAGCGTAGAAACATCTAAATAAATGGTGCGAAGGAATGCCTGTAGCAGCACAAAGTAATTAAAAAATGTAACTGGGCATGGAAATGGTTACTACCAGCCTCTGAGTTTGAGATGTACTATGAGGATCTAGCTACATACTGTCATTCCAATTAAAATTCATATTCATAAGGAAATGGGCTGTGGATGTGGCTCAGTTGACAGAGCACATGCCTAGTGTGTACAAAGCCCTGTTTTGTAACATGAGTTCTAATAGGTCTTAATAATAAACGCCCAGAGTCAGAGAGCTGAAAGATCAGAAAAGCAGAGCATCCAGCCACTAGCTGTTACCTCTCCAAAATCCTCAGACTGAAAAGAGACCAAGTTCCTGTCTCCTCCTGCCTGTATTCCTCTCTCTGCCCAGCCATCTCACTTTCTGTCTGTCTGTACATGTTTTCATTTTTAATTGTCGTTGCCTTTTCAGCTATGGCTCTCCTATTCAGCAGCTGCCACTCTGCTTCTACCAGTTGCAGCTGGGCCACAAGAGCCAAAGCCTGAGGGAATTCTGTTCCTTCAAGCACCGACTCTTTCAAAGCCACTAAGAAAACTTACTTAAACCTGTCCAGCTAAAGAACTCGGAATCCTGCTTCCCAGAGAGGCTGAGTAGCAGGTAGCTCACCTAGCATTCCTCTTCTGTCTCCCAGGAAGTCCTCATGCTTGGCCTCACCATCCTTATAAACCCTTGTCCACCTGCTCCTCCCTTCAACTTCCTGTCAGCTAGTTGCTGACCCAGCCTCCTGACAGCAAGTGAATTTTATTTAATCAAACACATTTCTGCATCATTAAACAAATGTTCCAGAGCATAAACAAAGGTAACACACCTTAAAATACTATTCTACTGACCGGACAGACTTAGTAGACTTCCTAGAGGAGGTCTCACCTCTCCATGAAGCAGATGGGAGAAGGGAGGTGGAGGACTTTGGAGGAAAGGACAGAGGGGTAACTGGAATTGGAATGTAAAAAATTAATTTAAAAATGAAGAAATAATAATATTCTACAACATGTACAGACCACCAGAAGGAGGTACTGGCTAGCTCCACCCTCTGATCTTCAGGCAAGCTTTGTTTGTTAAAGCATAAACAAGATATCACCAAATTTTCCCTCTTTTGTATAAAAATAAAAATAGAAGGTAATAACTAAAACAAGAAAAACTATATACAATAACCAATAACCATTAACAACTTGTAACCAACCCCCTGCACAATGACAAATATCCATAACCCATTGAATGACCAAAATCTACCCACCTCTTGGGAATGTGAATGTCATGTTCTTAAAGTTACTTTCTGCTGTCTGGGGGTGGTGTCATCTTAAGGGGATCCTGAAAAGAAAATTTCGGATTAATTGTCACATCCTGGGAGAGGTAGCTGCATCATTTGTCGTTAATCTCCGCATAATGGGAAAGTGCAGGGCTTATCTCAGGTCCTGGCTAGAGCAGTCTATGAAGCTGGGCTATCTCAGCTACACACCTTGAAATTGTTCTGAGAAGTTTGTAATCCAAAACCAAACTTTAAGTGCTGTTTTTCAGCTTAGTGGTATTATCATAGCCCTGATGGAATTGTCCTTGTGGGGTTCCATCATCCTTTTGGAGACTTCAAAGGTCACTTTAAGGCATGGTCATGGTCCACTGCAGGAAACATTTTAAATGTCATATACAGCAGATCTCAAAGAAGTTAAAGGATCAATATTTGTTATGTTCATCCAGAGTACAAAAACTTAATTCCCAGTTACCTGAAAGAGACTCAAACCCAAAATCATGTACAGGAAGGTAGATGAAGCCTTTTTCTATAATTAGTTAATACTTTATATGACCATTAATATTGTGACAAAAACTTTAAAATATATATATATTAATCTTATAAAATTTTAGGTAATGATGGGGTAGATCTAGACTTCTAGGGGAGGCCTTACCCTCACCGTGGAACAGATGGGATGAGGAGGGGAGTGGAGGGAGTGAGAGGAGAGGAGGGAGAGGGAACTGGGATTGGAGTGTAAAAAATGAATTAATAATAAAAAAGAAAATAAAATTTTAGATAATATTATACCTCAAGAAAAGCTTCAAAGACTCAAAATAGAACCAAAGGGTTAAGAGATTAGTGGCAATAAAATAGTCCTTTAATTTTTGTTTTTCTTCATCCCATATCAGGCGGCTCTTCTGACGTAAGACAGAAATTTTGGATTTTACTTTAACAAACATGCTTGGATTTAGAGAGGAAGAGAGCCACACTCCAACTCCAAAGCCAGCTTTAATTTTTAATTGGACAGGATCCAAAACAATGCAGAGAAACTCTGTCTTAAAAAACAAACAAACAAAAAAGGCACACAGCACCAGCCCGCCTGCTGCGCGGCTCCCCATAAGACGACCACGTGGAAATACTTAGATAAGTAGAAATGGGTTAATGATTAAGACAGAACTAGCTCATAAACAATAATGGTAACTGGCCAACAGGATTGTATCAAATACAGAGTCTCTGAGTGTTATTTGGGGTTGGCACGGCTGTGGGCCCAGACTGGCGGGCTGGCGGAAACTTACATGCTACAGATGGCGCCCAACGTGGCTATAAGAACTTTCACTTAAAACTAATAAGAGCTTAAGAAATGTTTTAGAAACAAAGGAACAGAGACTAGCAAGACTTCTTAGTAGCAGCATTTTCTCGGTTGGATTTGTTTTGCTGTAGACAGAGAGTTGCGCGGCTCCTTTAAGGGAGGTTTCCAAAATTAGCATAAGCAGCAAAAAACCGCCTTGCTTTTAAAGAGCTCTGCTAACAATTCATTGCTGTGTACAAGAGCTGCAATGAAGGTTTACACTGTGTTTTAAAAAATACGCTGGCTTGGGAGAAAAAAAGAAACGGGATACGATGGTTTAAAAAAGAAAAAGGAAAGTAGAATGAATGGGTATGGTGGTGCACGCCATTAAGCCCAGCACTCGGCAGACAGAGGCAAGCAGATCTCTGATTTCAAAGTAAACCTGGTATGCAGTGAATTCCAGGATAGATAAAAGTTACACAGAGAAACCCTGTCTCAAAATATGTAAAAATAGAAGTAGAATAAATAGAGTAATAAAAAAGCCACGTAAAAATGGAAAACACAGAGAAATTTTGGATACTATACGTGCTTCTGTTGTCTTTAAATTATTTGATTGCTGAGAAAATAACAACTGATAAAAGAAATGCTGCTGGATTAATTCAATTTATATATTTTAAAAATGCTTTGACTCCAAAATTTAAGCCTAAGGACAAGTTACTGGGGAAAAAGATTTCTATTTTTGTTTCCACAGAAAATGAAAAGCTATGGATTCTTTCCAGACTTATGTAGTTTGATCAAGCCAGACCCCCTGAAACAATGCCCCAGATGATCCAACATTCAAAACAGTTGAGACAAAGCCTTGTAGACTACAGCCAAGATTTCTGCGTCTTCTTTGGACCCCCATGACAGCGCCCTCTACCAGCAGGAAGTAGTTTGGAAAGAACGACGCCCAAATTCCCAAATATTGTTTATAAATGTTTGTTTTCATTTAAATGGACTTGGTTATAAATGGCTATAACCACAAACAATCTTTTTAAAGGTAAAAAGGGAATTATGGTATAGATATGAATACTTTGCTTTGGAATGGATTTTCTTTTATTGATACAATTTAAGGTCAATTTTGTGATATGTATATTTCTCCTCTTGTTTAGGTATTGTGTTTATATAGCTCATTTAGAAATGTAATGTATAATTTAGTACAGATTAGAGAGTTACCTATGATAGTCAAACTTGGAGTTAAGTTAGTTAGGATTTCTAGATGTGCAGAGATGTATTGGAGATGAATAGGCATTCTTCAAACCTTTCAAAGACCTACAGAATATGGCATTTAAAATGGTTTAGGGATTTTCTTGACAGGGAGGCACAACTGCTCCTGGCACAACACCACCTACAGAAGAAAGGAAGATAGACATTGAAGAAACTCGTTATGAAGTTTGCTTCTAATATGGCAAAACTAGCCATTTGGGCAAGGTACTGCTCTTCTGGACTGTTTGACTTTATGTTGTAGAAACTGGACATGCAGGACCCACAAAAAGATGACTGCTGATGCAAGATGGACATTGCTACAGGATTCCTGCTTCATGGAAGAGGCTGCCAGACAGCCAGACAGTCTACAGGACGCAGAGAAAAATGACTGACCCACTGTCAATACAGGTGGACAGTTTAAAGTTTCCTGCTTTGTTGAGGAGTCTGGACACACACTATGGCCTCTGGGCTGAAGATGGAACATTAAGAAGAACTTCGGGTGACTGACCAGGCAATGAGTTGTCTCTGTCATTTCTAGAGTTTATATATTATCCTTCTGTGGTCTTTGAAGGAGTTGAAGACAGATAGTTATAGTTATAGTTTCCCTTAGTTAGGATTAAAGATAAGTTACATATAGGACTTTAGACTCACAAAGATAGGATAGATGATATTTTCTTTAAGTCTTACAAAATGTTAATGGACTAAATATTGTTAACTGTGATTCTTATTTAATAACTGTTGTATGGTATATTTTGCTATGTTAAGGTTAAACCCCTTCTTTTACTTTAGACAGAAAAGAGGAAATGATGGGAGATGTTATTCTGTATATATGTTTCTCATACTGGTTAATAAAGCCCTGTGGCCAATGAGATAGCAAGATAGGCGGGGCTAGGAGACAAGGAGGAAGAGGAAGTGAGTAGGGTAGGAGTCGACATATAGCCCAGGGAGGAAGGAGGACGCCTGCCGCGCGGCTCCCCATAAGACGACCACGTGGAAATACTTAGATAAGTAGAAATGGGTTAATGATTAAGACAGAGCTAGCTCATAAACAATAATGGTAATTGGCCAACAGGATTGTATCAAATACAGAGTCTCTGAGTGTTATTTGGGGTTGGCGCGGCTGTGGGCCCAGACTGGCGGCAGGCAGGGGCGGGCTAGCAGGCTGGTGCCGGTGGGAACAACCTCCTGTAACATTGGACTATGACTACAAAAAGACCATTTGCATTATATGTTTGTAGAGAACAGCAGAAACAAACATTTGGAAAGATTTATAAAACTACATCCTGTTGGAGATGAGATACTAATTGGCCAATTCACTCTTTTTCTTGGGACATATTTTCTGGGTGATTTGTCCCTTTACTTCATACAGCTCATCTGTCCAGTGGTCTTTGGATTCCTTAGCTGGATGCCTTAATTCTCCTTAAAAGACAAAAACAAAAACCTTTCCCAATCCTAATTTTGGGGGAGGTTCCCTTATAGCAAGTTATATCTCACCAAATAAAAAGCATTTGTTAGTTTTAAAGTTAGTTTACATTGAATAGCCATGCTGTTTGATTAATTATCACCTCTTCTAATCAAGGAGACTCTTGTCAAGTCTAATCTTTATTGATTTTGATGGTGTTTATAGCTTTCCTTCTCCTGTGGAAACAAAAGCAAAATCCCTTCCCCAATGTAACACATATCCTGGTTTCCATTCTGAGATCAGCACATCTTTAAGTATACATGCTGATTTAATTCTGCAATTTTTTTCTACTATCCAATGTCTTTCTGCAGCTGTTGTTCCTTTCTCATTAGTATTCCGAAAATTGAAAGCTAATAAAGCACTATGCAATCTATTTCTGGGGTCTTTGTTACTCCTTTCTGTTTATTTAGCATATCCTTTAGAGTTTGATTTGATCTTTCTATAACTGCTTGCCTTGTAGGATTGTTTGGTATACTTGTAATGTACTTTGTGTTATAATAAGCAAAAAACTGTTTAATTTTCTTAGAGACATATGCTGGAGCATTGCCAATCTTAATTTGTACAGGTATTCCCATGAGGACCATACTTCTGAGAAATGTGTGATCACAGAATCAACCTTTTCAGAACTCAAAGTAGTTGCACATTGAAATCTTGAATAGGTATCAATGGTGTGGTGTACATATTTTAATTCTTTAAATTCTGCAAAATGAAACACATCGTTCTGCCAAATTTCATTCCTTTGAGTACCCTTTTGGTTACTTCCTGCCAGTAGTGAAATTTGGTTGTATAAAGAACAAGTAGGACATTTCATTACAATTTCCTTGGCGTGTTGCCAAGTGATAGAAAAACCTTTTTTCAAATGTTCGCTATTGACACAATGTTTTTTATAAAATTCTGAGGCCTCCAGTACATTTCCTATCAATAATTGATCAATTTCATCATTACCTTGTACTAGAGGGCCTGGCAAACCCATATGGGATCAGATGATTCCTATTCCTGATTATTTCTTGTAACTGAATAAATAATAAAAGTCAATTATGTATCATCTAGTATAAATTCAGCAGTTTCAATATGCATAACAACTCTTTCTGCGTATTGTGAATCAGTAGCTATGTTGTTCCTTAAAATCCATTAATACCATGTGAATAGCATAATTCTGACTTTTGGACAGAACCATAAGGCTTTTGAGTCACTTTACTTAAATTTTCTGATTTGTAACTTGCCTTTCCTGATTTATTTGCATCAGTGTAGAATGTAGGGGCTCCAGACATTGGTTTCCCATAAAATGTGAGGAAGGATCCAGTTAATTCTCTTTATAAATTGAATCCTCTTGCTTTTGGGACACTTGTCCCAAAAAGCTCCAAAAAGATTACTGCAAGCTCTTTGTCAAGGATCATTTTCTGCCCATAATTTATCAATTTAATCATTAGTAAAAGGTGCTACAATTTCTGTGAGGTCTATTCCTGCTATTTGATGAGGACTCAATTTTCCTTTTAGAATCAACTCAGAGGTCTTTTCCACCTAAGTTTTTAATTTTTCACAGTTTATATGATAGAAAAGATTCATTCTAAGTAATATCTTCCCTCTGCATTAATAAGCAGGAGAATGCTTAGAGGACAAAATAACCAAAATGCAATCAACCTCTGTATCTAAATGATCCACCTGTGCATCCTGTATTTCTTTTCCACCAAAGCCAATTCTCTCTCAGCATCAGCTGATAATTCTCTTGAACTACTTTAGTCCTTGTCTCCATCTAAGGTTTAGAACAAATTACTCAATTCATTTTTTTCTATTCCAATAGTGGGCCTTAGATAGAAAATGTCTCCTAGCAATCTTTAAAAGTCATTAAGAGTCAGCAATCAGCTAGGTGGTCGTAGCACACAGCTTTAATCCCAGCACTTGGAGGCAGAGGCAGGTTATCTCTGTGAGTTTGAGGGCAGCCTGGTCTAAAGAGTGAGTTCAGGACAGGCTCCAACACTACACAGAGAAACCTTGGAAAACTAAACAAAACAAAACATAACAAAAAAAGAGTCAGCCATTAGTCTCTCCTAATTTGCACCTTTAGGGTCTGTAGACCCTATTTTATATTCAAAATAATTAATAAAATCTCCTCTTTGTATTTTTTCAGGAGTAATTTGTAATCCCCAACAAGACAAAGTTTTTTTACTTCTTCAAACATTCTTTCTAAAGTATCTATATTTGAGTCAGCTAATAAAATATGGTTCATATAATGATAAACTATAGATTGAGGAAAGTGCTTACATATTATTTCCAATGTCTGACTTACAATATATTGGCGCAGGGTAGAGCTATTTAATATTCCCTCTGGGAGAACCTTCCATTGATATCTCTTAACAGGCTGAGAATTATTATAAGTAGGTACCCTAAAGGCAAAGTTTTCTCTGTCTTTTTCTTGTAAAGGTATCGTGAAAAAACAATCTTTTAAATCAATAACTATAAGAGGCCATTCTTTAGGCAATAAAGAAGGCAAAGGAATTCAAGACAGTAAAGAACCCATTGGCTGAATAACCTTATTAGTAATTCTTAGATCTGTTACCATTCTTCATTTTCCAGATTACTTTTTAATAACAAATACAGAAGAGTTTCAAAGGCTGGTCGATTCTTCAATATGCTGAGCATTTAACTGTACTGTACCAGTATTTCTAAAGCCTGCAGTTTCTGTTGTTAAAGACCACTGCACAACGCATACAGGTTTGTCTGTCAACCATTTTAAAGGTAGGACTATTGGTGTCTTTGAGAGATCAGGAGCTGTTGTGCCCTGTTCTTGTACAACCTGGTCAGTGACTGTTCTTTATAATACCTTCTAATATTTTCCCCAGAAACATAATTTATGGTTTGTTTCTGAGATTGAAAAATGGGGGTTTTATTTATGTATTGGAGGAATGTTAATCTAAGTATTCCATTGCTGTAACAAATCACATTTCTATACGTTCATTGCTATGTTAATCATATATGGCTTTAACTTTCTTCTCTGTCCTTCTGATCCTATACATTTGAACCATCTCACACTGTTTTACTGAGATAAAGTTCTAATCCCTAAAAGCTGAACATTTACCTCCTGAAGACACCAATTTGGATACCGAGACTCTGGTGCAATTATTTTGACATCTGTACTATGTCTACAAGGCCTTCAATGCCAACATCATTTGGTTTTGGTTTTGTGAGACAGGGTTTCTCTGTAGCTTGAACTCATTCTGTAGACCAGGCTGGCCTCAAACTCACAGATATCTGCCTGCCTCTGCCTCCCAAGTGCTGGGATTAAGGGTGTGTGTCACCACCACCCAGCAGCAGTATGTTTTCTTACAATGGGCATTAGGTTCTTTAATTGCTCTGGGAAGGAGTTTCCTCCATGTTTGGTTTAGGAAATGACTGAACCAAATCTGGCATGGAGGCCTTCGAGAGGACCCTCAAGGCATTTTCCAATGGCAAAATATTGCCTTGACTGTCCCTTGTTGATCTACATTCATTTGTCCAATGCTGCCTTTGCTACACCTTCAGCATAATCCAGAAGGGAGGGGCATTCCTTTTGAATTATACTTAGGAAAAAAAAACATTGTTTCTAGGAACACCCTGCCTACAATCCCTTTTTAAGTGTCCTTGGTTGCCACAATTGGAACACTTGATATTTTGATTTTTTTCAAACCTCTGGAAATCACCTCTCCTATCATCATGGTCACAAGATCCAATATTGATTGTATCTCTGATCCATTCCTCCAAGAGTGCTGATCTTACCTTTAATGGCCTAATTAACCTTTTGTATTGTGCATTAGCATTTTCAAAAGCCAGAGATTCAATTATTATTTGTCTAGTTTCTGAATCTGGTATCATTCTACTTATTGCTGAAGGCAGTCTTTGTAAGAAATCTGTGAAGGTTTCTTTTGGGCCCTGCATAACTTTAATAAATGACTCAATTTTCTTTCCTACTCCTCCAATTTTGTCCCAAGCATTCAAAGCTGCTGTGCACCATAAAGCCAGGGTGTGGTTTAATATAGAGATTGCCTTTGTACATCAGCATAATCTTCCTCTCTAAGAAGTTGGTCTTGGAAGATTTTCATACCTCTAGCCCTACTTCATTGTTCAGTGGTCTTAGTATCATCTTTCTACCAGATCCTCCAGTAATTGAGGACCAGGCTCCTAAACTGCTTTAACCAAGTCTCTCCAGTCTCGGGGGATAATTCTATTACAAGTTGATCATGAGTTGAAAATCTGCTTCACGAAAGGTGAATGTATGCTGTTATGAGTAGGTTTTCCCTCCGGCCTGGTCCCAGAGCCATGCAAGCCCCAAATAACACACAGACGCTATATTAGATATAAAGCTGTTGGCCAGTTAATAGTATTTCTTAATGGCTAGCTCTGCCTTAAAATATTAACCCATTTCTATTAATCTAAGTAATTCCACGTGGTCTTATCTTACCAGAGAGAGGACTCAGAATTCTTGTCTCTTGGTCCTACATCTTGAATCTCCCTCCTACTACTTTCCAAATCCTCCTTGCTTTCCTATTGGCCAACAGTGCTTTATTCATTAACTAATACAAGAAACATATTTACAGTATGCCATGTGAGACTATTGCTTTCTTGAATCTTAAATCTAACATTTCTGCAGGGGGCCATTTAATTCTTGCACAGCATTGGGGATAGCTATTATTTGGCCTTGTTCCTGTAAGGTAACTAATTAAACTAAAGTTGGTTGTTTGAAAACCTTAGGCTGTTCCTCTCTAACCTTATAATGCAATGCCTGAAACTGTTAAATTTCTCTGCCTAGATCTAAATATCTCTATGATCTGCTTTATTGTTTTTCTAAAACTTGTATCTTAGCACTCATATTAACCAACTTTTTAGTGATAAAATAAAAATGATAAAACTGATAATGATTATAATTGACATTACATAAGTCCCACCTAAATTAGTTATTCTCTCATTTAATTGTTCTATTTTCAAACTTTGCAGCATATTATCAACAGAGACTTCTTTCTTTTATTTTTAACTAATTCTCTTCCTTGAGAGTTCCAAATTGTATCAGCAAATCTGCTGATGGTGCAGCATGAGGCTGCCAGTGCATAACAAGGCTGATCAGAGAACACAGGTGGTGTACAACCTAGCTGAGGGCAGGTGCAGCTGCTTGCATGTAACTGTGAGCTGTTGAGCTGAGAGTCACAGCCCAAGGAGAGGTGGTCTAAGAAAAGATGGCTGTCTGAAAAAATGCACACATATTTATGTGTAAGAAACTCATGAGGCAATAGCTGTCTGAAGGCAGAGCCAGCCAGCCCAGGGTGGGTAACTCCTGTGGCGTTTGGAGCCCAGATGCTCTGTAGTTACGGTGGCAGCTGCAGACTGCTTTAGGGAGGCTGCAACAGGAAAATATCAAACTCACTCAGAGGCTTGGGGAAAAAAGAAATTTGTAGCTCCAGCATGTGCCAGTAGCTGCAAAGCCACAGGCAAGTGGTTTTCTTTGTGAATTTGTGCCTTTAAGTTAGGCACCAATATGTAATACAAGTTCTAATAGGTATTAATAATAAACGCCCGGAGTCAGATATTAAGGAGTGAAAGCTGAAAGATCAGAGAAACAGAGCAGCCAGCCACTAGAGCTCTTACCGCTACAAAATCTCAGACTGAAAAGAGGCCAAGTTCCCGTTTCCTCCGGCCATATTCCTCTCTCCACCCAGCCATCTCACTTCCTGTCTGTTTGTACAGACCTCCAGACCTCTGTGGTTAGCTAGTGGCTAGCTCCACCTTCTGATCTTCAGGCAAGCTTTGTTAGAGTATAAATAAGATATCACCACACTGTTTCCATCCCTTGTACCACACATACCTGTATGTGCAGTACTTAAGAGGTAGAAGCAGGAGAATCAGGAATTCACAGTTATCCTTGGCTACATATGAAGCTACAGGCCAACCTGGACTACACAGGACCTTTCCTCAAAAGCAAAATAAAAATGTGGCAGCATCTACTTCAAAATATTGAGAAAAAACTAATAAAAAAAGAGAGGAAAAGAAAAAGAAAGAAAAGTCAGTATAGTGGTGCTTTCCTTTAATCCCAGCACTCTGGAGGCAAAAGTAAGTTCAAGGCTGGCCTGCTCTACATAGTCAAATCCAGGACAGCCAGGACTATATGGAAAAACACTGAGTGTGTGTGTGTGCATGCGTGAGTGCGTGCGTGCGTGCGTGCGTGCGTGCGTGTGTGTGTGTGTGTGTGTGTGTGTGTGTGTGTGTGTATCTGTGGAGCATCATGCCATGTGACTTCACTTTCTTCTCCCTTGTATTCTCTGATTCTTTTCCTTCAAGCAATATTCAATTTGAAGTTTTACTCTCTGGCTATTTGTTTGAATAACCTGGAACTACTCAAGAATTCATGCATAAGCACTAACACATGGCACACACTTGAGAGGACAACTTGAGTGAGTTAGTTCTCTTCCTCCAATATGTGGGTCCTAGTGATGGAACATACATTGTTGGGCCTAGCAACCACCCTTGCCAACTAAACCAGCTCACCAGTCCTGTAAACATTCTTAGACTTACTTATTTTTATTTTTTAAATGGATGGGTATTTGCCTGCATGGATGTCTGTACACCACGTGCATGCCTTGTGCACACAGAGGCCAGAAGAGTGTGTCAGATCCCCTGGAACTACTGGAGTTACAAACAATTGTTAGTCATCATGTAAGAATCAAACCCAGGTCTTCTGGTAGAGCAGCCAGCTCTTAACCACTGAGCCATCTCTCCCTTCCTCCTTCAGAAGTTTTTTTTTTTTTTTTAATGCAATACTCTATGCTAGTAAGTGCCTAATGAAATGAGTCAGTTTCCTAACCTTTGTTAGTTTTTAAAGCCCAGGATCACCCTTGAACTTGTTGTACACCCAAGGACGACTAAGGATGACCTTGATCTCCTGATCCTACTTGCCTTCCCTCCTGAGTGTTGAATTACAGATGTCTGCCACCACATCTGTTTTATGTAGTACTGGGTATGGAACTTGGGTCTTCATACATGATGTAAAAGCATCCCGCCATCTACATCCCCAGGCCCCATTTTCAAATATATACATTTTTTTTGAGACAGGGTCTGTCCACATAGCCCTGACTATCCTGGAACTCACTATGTAGACCAGGCTGGTCTTGAACTAAGAGAGAGCTGTCTATTTTTGCCAGCCTCTGCCTCCTTGCCTCTCCAGTGCTGGGATTAAAGGTGTGTGCTAGCAATGTCCAGCTCTATTTTCATATCTTAAATGAGGTTCCCAGTTGCAGTGCTCAGGAAGAGCCTTGCACACTAGAAGAATTCAACTTAGTGGCTGAGTTCATACCCCAACACCTGCTGATTCCCAAGGAATTTTAGTTGATGGACTGGGAAGCCTGAGCTATTAGGTGAGTTCCAGGACAGTCAAGGCCACACAGAAAAACTCCATCATCATTTCTCAATTCTGCCCTAAAAAAATAGAAGAACCTATCACCTGATTTTTAAAATCTGAAACCAGAACCCAGAGCTTGCTAGACCCCATCTTGCCTTAAAGAGGCCTCCAGGCCCAAATACCAACAGGGGGTGAATAAGGGTGGAACATTGGGGAGATGTGGCCCAGAGGGCTGTTTTTACCCAGATCAGGCCTGACCAGACGTTGTGTTGTGTTATGTAGTTTCAAGAGCCTAAAATGGGCTTGTACTTTGCTTAAGTGAGCTAAAGTCATCTACTAGTTACAAACCTGGCCAGAGCTGCCCAGACATACACCCAAGGTGAGTTTGTCATATGTCAGAAACTCAAGAGCAGGGCTAGAGAGATGTCTTTGAAGTTAAGAGCACCAATTGCTCTTCCAAAGGACCTGGGTTTGATTCCCAGCACCCAAATGGTGATTCACAACTAACTCCAGTTCCAGGGGGATCTGGCACCCTCTGCTGGCTTCAGAAGGCACTGTGCACACGTGGTGCACAGGCATACACCAAGGCAAAATGAGAAAAAGACAAGATCTCCTTAGTAAATGGGGGGGGGGGGCAGGGGAGAGTGGAAGGGGAGAGGGGAGTAGGGAAGGAGAGTGGGGGGAAATGTATAACTCAATTAAAATGGCAAATTAATTAATTTATTAAATGAAAAATAATAAAAGATTTCTTTAAAGCTCTGGAGCTGGTATAGTGTTTTCGTAGGATGCACACAGCACCAGGTTGGATTGTGGCGGTACACACACTCAGGAGGTAGCAGTGGGGTAAAGAGTTCCAGGTCCAGGAAACTACTCCCTCAACTACATAGTTCCAGAACTGCCTGGGCTACTGGGTCTCAAAAAGCAAATGATGAAGGTAGAGGATAGGAGTGGGGGAAAGGGTGGGAGGATGGCTGAGTAAATAATAATCCCCAGGATCCCCATAAATGTGGGATGGGCTTGTTGGCTGGGGATCTCTGGAGCTAGGTGGCTGGCCAAACCAGCCCTGTCTGCAATCCATTTGCAATTCAGTGAGTAAGATGGAGGGTAATTCAGGAAGACTCTCAACATCAACCTTGGGTCTCTGCACAAATGCACACAGGCACCTGAACACATGCACACTCACATTAACATAAACAGGCACACACACCACACACAAAGGCAACAAAATGATGGGCCTGGGGAGGTAAGTCAGTCAGTGAGGTGCACCCAGGACAGGGGGAGGATATTAATCGAGAGCCTGCATCCCCAGCCTTACAGGAGAAGAGGCGGACGGAATCCTGAAGCTGGTGGGTAACCTGATTCACCTACCCAGTAGATCAACCTCAGGTTCAGTGAGAATCACTATCTCAAAGAATAAAGATGGAGGCCGATCAAGGCAGTGCATGTCTTTCATGCTAGCTTTTAGGAGATGGAGGCAGATGGATCTCTGTGAGTTTGAGGCCAACCTGATCTACATAACTGAGTTCCAGGACAGCCAAAACTATGTGGAAACCCTGACTTAAAAATTAATTAATATTAAAGATGGAGAGCAATGAAGAAAAGGCAACCTGTATGTACCTCAAGGCTCTACACACAAATATACATATATTTATGAATATAGTGTTATGTTTAAAAAATCCCAGTTAGTGGAAAGGTTAACAGAAACCCACCACTGGTGTTGTAATAAGTCTATCAGACTGAAGCATTCAGAAAAGCATTCCTGGGTGGCCTGAGGGGAACAGAAAACCAGGAACCACGAGGTGAATCCAGAGGTGGGGGATTTTAATGCCCCCTGAGGGTGGAGGAGTCTGGACTGAGGTGACTCCAGAGGAGGGCCTGCCCTTGGCACCTTGAGGGTGGGGTTTGGAATGGGGCTACCAAATGCACAGGAACACACACACACACACACACAAGAGAGAGAGAGAGAGAGAGAGAGAGAGAGAGAGAGAGAGAGAGAGAGAGAGAGAGAGAGAGAGCACCAAGGGATAAAGGATGGTGATCTTCTTGACACCCTCTCAAAAGTCTACCTGTCCCTCTATCTCCAGCTCCAGACACTTCCACCATGAACACAAACCACAGATACACATTTAGCACTGGATGGAGTTTTATTTAAAGTCAAAGGCACAGCCTAAAGGGGCTGAGGCAGTGACTGTGGATGCCCAGCCCAGACCCCCCCCCCAAGGCTCCACCAGCAGCCAGAAGCAGCTGTGCCGTGGGGAATGGGTGGGTGAGAAAGGGGCTCCCCTGGAGGCAGCACCTGCCTCCTTCCTTAGCCCCACTAGGGGAGAAGCCGGTGATTTTAAAAAAGTGATGTATCTCAGAAATGCTCTGGAGGTTCCGCAGGGTCTCTCTCATTCCCATCACAAGTCTTTGGTGGACATAATTGCACACAGTCCATAAAGTGACATCATATTGACAGGTATCCCTTCCCAGGGGCAAGGCGCCAAGGGGCTCCTGATTCCTTCCCCATGGCAACTGCATGCTTAAGAAAGGGATAGGATGTCTTCCTTAGTGGAATAGACCCTGGGAGGGGCCTTCTCTCCTGAGGAGGCAGTGTGGGGGGTACGGATGGGCAAACCCCACTCTGCTCACAACACTTGCTTCCCTGTGTCCCTAACTCTTATCTGGTAAGACATTTTTTAAAAAATCTCTGCTTATAAAAATACTTCTGCTCTGTCTGGGGTGGGATGGGAGGGCAATTCCTGGGGATCAAATGGGAGCCGCTGGCAGAAGTCTGGTGGCAGCACCGGGCTTGCAGGTCACAGCTCCTAAGGAGAAGGAGGTCACAGTGGTGGGGAGCTAGGAGGGGGGCAAGGGGCCGTTGGCTCGGCGGGGTGTCCCCTTGGAGGCAGAGGCTGGTAGGCGACCCGAGGAGGCAGGCACTGGGGAGCTGCGGCGGGAGGCAGCTGCGCTCCTGAGCTTCTGCTTGCGCCTCTTGGCCAGAGGTGCATTCTCCACGCTTTTCAGAAAGAAGCCCTCGCGCTTGCCTCGGTTGAACGCCTGGGAGAGAGGAGGATGCGTGTTCCCACCTGGCCTGATTTGGGTTTGCTGATTCTCCCTTGGAGCCTCAGAGTGCATCCCACAGTGCCCAGATCTACAGGCCCCAGGCCTCCATCCTCCAGAGGTCAGGACCTCCTCCCTACCTATCAAAGGCTGGGATCGGCCCACCAGCTGTCCTCCCCTTACCATGAAAGTGGCGTTGAGCCCCGAGCGCACAGCTGGCCCAGAAGACTCCAGCACATCGGGCGTCCGAAGAGGAGGAGAAGAGCGCGCACTGCCATCCTGAAGCCACGAGCTGCTTCGCAGTCCCTCAAGCTTCAGCCGCTTGGCGGGGTCCACTGTCAGTAGCCCTGGTGGCGAGGAAGGGACATGCTGGAAAGGGAGACTCACTCTGCTCCAGCACCTGTTCCTTAACCAGGACGTCTGACAGAGGACTCACTTGCCTCATAAAAATTCCCCCCACAAACATGCCCAAGCCTTCCAGCTCCGCACCTCTGACCAACTCCTTGGCTTCCTCCGACACACCCTGCCAGGCTTCCCCGTCCAGTGAGAAGCGCCCTTCACGGATTTTGCACATGATCTCAGCTGCCTGGCTTTGCCCGCCCTGGCCTGAAGACCCTTGGAAGGGAACCTGCCCCGACAGCATCATGTACTAGGAGGAGATAAAGGAGATAAAGGAGACCGGTCCAGGATGGAAGACGGTACCACGGCATCATTGCCCTCTCCACTATAGGGACTCAAAAGTGTTGGCTCTCAGTCCCACTATCACAGAGACATTATTTTGCATCCTGGTCTCAAAGACACTGGTACCCCCACTAACACACCTCGTAACCCCCGGTTCCTCCGAGAACCTTACCAAAATGACACCCAGGCTCCAAAGATCACAGGACTCATCGTAGCCCTGCTGCGCCAGCAGCTCGGGGGCTGCGTACTGCAGCGTGAAGCAAGGCGTCTGCATGGGCCCCGCCGGGCTCTGCGGCCGCAGTCGCGCGAACCCGAAGTCTATGATCTTCACCGGGGCCCCGGGTGTGTCATCTGCATACAAGATGTTCTACAGGAGGGAGGCGGGTGACAGTCAATGGCAGCACGGTGCGGGTGCCAGGCAGTCCTAACCCCACCGCCTGGGGCCAGCGCCCACCTCGGGCTTTAGGTCGCGGTGCACCACGCCAGCCTCCTCGTGCATAAAGCTCACAGCCGACACCAGGCTGCGCAGGATCTGGCTGGCCTCTGACTCGCTGAAGAGCCTCTTCTTGCGGATGTGTTCCAGCAGCTCCCCTCCTCGCAGCAACTCCAGGACCAGGTAAGTGTGCAACTGTGGAAGGCACACGGTGGATCACCACCTCCACCTGCCGGCCTCGGTATTCTCGGGAGCCCTCAAATTCCACTCCTGAACACACACACCCACTAACTGCTTTCCAGAATCTCTTTATCCAATTTTACTCCTGGTCCCCTAAGCCCCAATACCTGAGCGTCTTTCTCACATTCTGCTCCTCCTCCATCCTCAGCAGTGTCCCATGGTCCTCGGGTCCTACGTCCCTCAGATCCCGCTTCTAGGGTCTCCTTCTCTCCCATCCTCCACTCTCCCCATCTCCCATCCCTAACAAGCGTCTGTCACCTGGTCATGAAACACCTCATGCAAATTCACCACGTTGGGGTGTGACTGGCACAGACGAAGGGCAGCCACCTCGCGCTGTGTGTTCTCCTCCAGCCTAGGGACAAAGCAGGAGAGGTTACAGTGACCTACCAGGCCCTTGTCCCCAGGTCTCTCTGTGGGTCCTGCTCCCACCTGCGGCTGAGGATCTTGACAGCGAATTCCTGACCGCTCTGGCGCTGGCGACATCGCCTACACACGGAGAAGCTGCCCTGACCCAGAGCGGGTTCCCGAAGGTCCAACTCATACTGCTGGAAGAAGGGGGAGTCCTGCAGGGGAGGGGGTGGGGCGTTGAGATTCTCACCCTAGAGCTGGGTGGCCATGTTATGGCCGTTGGCCAACACCCAAGTCAAACCACCAGCAGCCGGTAAAACCAGGCCAGAGCTCCCCAACCCAGAGGACTCCAAAATGCCATCCCAGGCCAGCCCACCTGCATCATGGCACTCCTGGCAACTGCTGCCTTGCCAGGCCTGTGTCCCCCACCAAGTGCGTCCAGCACATCTGTCATCACTGCATTGTTGTGGTCGAAGAGGATGGACGGTGCCACGAAGGAGTATCCCTGCAAGGATAAATGTCAGGGGCAGATGCCCATGGGGGCTGCTGGGCAAGTTAGTGCAAAAGCCGAGTTCATCAGAGGGGGACCTCCACAAAGGGGCAGTAGTATTCCTACACACGGTGCACAAGTCTGTGTGGACACATTTTATTCAACCTTGTTTTATAATCACTTGGGGCTGTGTCCTCTACCCCCAAAGTACCTAGCATAGACTAGTGGCCCAGCATTGCATTGAAGGGCTGCGCCTGTTGTCACACACACTTAATTCAGCAATATCTGCTAAGGGGGAAAACAACTCTCTTCCCTCGCAGACTTTGGCATCCTCTACCATGCCGGGCTGCCAAGGAAAGGCAAAGAGACTACAAGCTGGACCTCTGCCTTTCATACAGACCCGAGTCATGGCAATTTCAAAGTTTTGTTGTTGTTATTGTTTTGTTTATGCTTCGCTTTTGTTGCTGCTGTTTTGGGCTTGTTCATCTTGAGACAAGGTCTTGTATGTAGATCAGGCTGGCCTGAACTCACAGAGATCCCACCTGGCTCTGCCTCCCAAGTCCTGAGATTTAAAGGCCTGTGCCACCATGCCCGGCCTTTGCTTTGTTTTGAGATAGGGTCATGTTATGTAGCCTTGGTTGGCTTGGTACTCGCTATGTAGCCCAGGCTATCCTCAAACTCACAGCAGTCTTCCTGCCTCAGTCTCCCAATGCCAAGGTCACAGGTCCTATGTTTAAATCCCCAGTATATAAAGGGGAAATGGGGGCTGGAGAGATGGCTCATCAGTTAAGACATGTGTTTGATTCCCAGCACCTACATAGTAGCTCAACTGACTGTAATCCAGTTCCAAAGGATCTGACACCCTCTTCTGGCCTCTGTAGGCATGATCATGGTGCATAAACATTCAAACAGTCAAAAAAAAAAAAAGCCAGAAAACATATATACATAAAAAGATAGACAAGTAAATAAAAATTTTAAAAGGGTGAGCAGATGTGACACAGCTGTGGTGGCTTCTGTAGCTGACAACCTCAGGCAACCCCTAGAAAGTGGAAAGGTCCAGGGAGATGATGTGTCCCCAACATGACCCAGGGACTGCAATGATTTTGCCAGCAGGACTGAAGCAGGCAGCAGTCTCCTCCACTGGGGTCTGTTGGATTCCCACTCACCTGAAAGATCCTAGAGTCTCCAGGTGGAGGGCTGCCAGCGGGGGAGTAGACAGGCTCCAGGCGAGTGAATTCCTCAGCAAAATTACCCACATCCAGCTCTGAGCGAATCTGAGGCCGAAATGGGGCTGGGATCTTCCTGGCAGCCAGTGCATCCCAATCCAGACCCTGGGGAGGAAGGGTCAGGGGAGAGAGGTGAGAACAGGCTGAGTCACTCCGGTTCCTCTGTTATATGGAATAGCCCTTTCCAGATGTGCCTAGCCTTGAGTGACTGATCTGAGTTACTCTTGTTAATACAAGAGTATTACAACCGCCATCTGCCAGCACAGCCAGAGGCACAAGCTGATAAATATTTATCTAATAAATAAGGACACCTGGAAATATACCAATCCACGCGCCAGGGCATAGCTCAGGATCCAGTGCTTCCCTAGATGTGCTCAAAGCCCGGGGTCCAGTCCTCAGAATGCATAAAGTGGGCACACCTGTAATCCTAGGACTGGGAAGGTGGAGGCAGGAGGATCAGAAATACAAGGTCATCTTCAGCTACAGAGAGAGTGTGAGACCCTGGCAGGATATCAGAAAAACCAGTCATACGAACATGTCACAACAAAGGAAGTCCCTCACCTGGGACTATGAAAAGAAAGATCCCAAGGCCAAAACGTGGCTGGCCTGCTACCTAGTCACTGGGTCACAGACAACAACATCATCTGGGAAAACTGTCACAGCAGAGGACTCCTGACTCTGACCCAGGCTCCCACACAGGTTCTCCTTCAGTGACACTCAGCCTGCTTCAGACTGGGCCGAGGAGCAGCCTGTTACCTGACCCTGTATCTGCTCTATGCCTGCAGGACAACCTCAGCACTTAGCCTCTTTAACCCTTTCTCAGCCATTCTGCAACCTGCATATTTGTATATTGTGTGGCTTGTGGACCAATAATTAGAGAGCTGATATTCATGATTAAGATAGGAATAAAAGGGAGGTGAGATGGCTTCATAAATAAAGGCACTTGTGTCAGGCACAGTGGTACACTATGCCTTTAATCCCAGCACCTGGGAGGCAGAGGCAGGTAGATCTCTGAGTTCGAGGCCAGCCTGGTCTACAGAGCCAGTTCCAGGACAGCCAGGGCTGTTACACAAAGAAACCCTGTATCCAAAAACAAAAACAAAAAAAAAAGAAGTTGTGACTACCATCAGCCAGTTATCAAGTGAAACTGGGTTACCTGGCAAGCAGACATCAGCCAATCAAATGGATGCAGCTTGTGAATTTATTGTTACTCAATAAATTCTGACATTATGGAGAAGTGCAAAGAAGTCCATCTGTTTCTGACATAATGTACAATGAGCAGTCAGAGGCCAGGACGTAGAGACCCCGCTTTCCTGCATCTGCACTCACTGGGCAACTCCCCAAGAGCAAAGGCTCTGACCTTGAAGTAGGCAGCCTCCTGCCCTACCTCCTCCCCTTTCCCCTTACAGGCTTTCACTTGCCACAACTCTCAGTTCCTGAACCTGTAATGGCCATGACATCAACCACAAACAAGCTGGGCCTGGGGAGATGGCTCAGTGGGTAAGAGCCCTAGCTACTGCTCTTCCAGAGGACCCAGGTTCAATTCCCAGCATCCACATAGCAGTTCACAATGGTCAGTAATTCTAGTCTGATGCCTTCTTCTGCCCTCCATAGACACTGCACACACATGGTTTACAGACAAATAGAGATAAATAAACAAATATTCCTGAATGAAGAAACACTTTCCTTCAGATCTCTCACTTCTGGAAGAGAGCAACTGCCCTTTTATTATTTATGTTTAGACTAATGTAACAGAGCTAACTAATCTCTACCCAGCATCCATTTTTCCTGTCTTTTTTTAGCACAATAATCCTAACATAACCAAGATGATGCACCTGGTTTTTTGTTTTGTTCTGTTTTGTTTGTTTTTTTTGTTTTGTTTTGTTTTGGTTTGGTTTTGGTTTTTAGAGACATGGTTTCTCTGTATTGTTCTGGAGCCTGTCCTGGAACTAGCTCTGTAGGCCAGGCTGGCCTCGAACAAACAGAGATCCACCTGCCTCTGCCTCCCAAGTTCTGGGACTAAAGGCATGTGCCAACAACACCCGGCTAAGGTGCATCATCTTACAAACACTTCCTTATAGCTAGTTGTGCCAGTAGCTTGCAAGCAAACACTGTCGGGTGGAGCCTAGGGAAGTGCCTAGAAGGGAAGGTACGAGTAGCACACAGATGTCCTCCCTGCCCTTCCTCCTCCTGTTTCTTGCCTGGGAAGTAGTCTAGATAGCAAGAGCTTCAGCAGCCTTTTGGAGCCACAAAGCAACCTTGGGAGTGGATGCCACATGCTAAGAATGAAGGACAAACCAGGAAAAAATAAAAATAAAAAGCTTGGATTTCCTAATACAACCCAGTCTGGACTTCTTTCATGTGAGAAGCTTCTCCCCGCGCGCACGCACACACACACACACACACAGGCTCACGCACTGTATGTGCACATATACACGTACGTGTGCTTGTGTGTGTGTGGTGTTGTGTGTGTGTGCGTGTGTGAGTAGTAGTAGTAGTAGCCTCTAAAGAGCTTTCCAAAGACAGGGCAGAAGGAAGTGTCATGCCTCAAAGACCTTGCGGCTTCTGAAGAATGACAGGTGAGTACTCTCCCAGCACCCAGTCTAAGCTTGGGCTGTTCCAGAAACTCCCTGAAGTAAATGAACCCTGCTCATCTGCATCTTGGGCTCCACTCTTGCCCATACCTCTGCCTATGGTCATGTGTGGCCTGAGACACACTCTGGTCTGAGAGCAACCCAGGAGGCCCTCCTAGGCTGGAACTCCAATATGGAGGCGGAGTGCCTGGCCATAAATGGATGCTCTTGTCGCCATGTCAGACAGATGCCATATCTGACACCTATGTGTAAACAGAAGAAGGCATGGGCTAGGAAAAGCCATGCAGTGGGGTCTAGTGTGAAAGCACCATGCCAGTGCCTGCATTCTCAGGGAGCTGCCTGGCAAGGGGCCTGAAGACAGTGGGGTCTGCACATTCTTATTGTGTGAAACATCAGAAAAACATGGATACATGTGTGCTACTCATGCTGCAGCCCAGCCTACAGAGGTGTAGAATATGAAAGGAGGTCATAGGTTAAAGGCCTCACCTGGAAAAAGGGGTGACTCTTGACTTCCTGCGCACCCTGGGGACCCGCGCCCAACCTCTTCTTAGGGTCCTTGCACAGCAGCCGCTGTAGCAGGTCCTGTGCCACAGGCCCAATCCGGAGGGGAAAGGGAGGGGAGCACTTCAAGATCCGTCTGGGAGGATGGGTGGGGTGTCAGGGGCAGCAATCCCCCTCCCAGCCCAGCCCAGGCAGGCCGTATAGCCCTCAGCTGCCCTCCATGACCTGAACAACTTACCGAGACACCTCAGCCTGAGTGTTCCTCTCTCCCTCCAGTGTGAAGGGCGAGGCCCCTGTCAGCAGCTCGAAGAGCAGGATACCCAGGCTCCACCAGTCCACAGCCTATGGGGCAAGGCCAGAGTGAAGGCCTTGTGTGCTCAGCCTTACCCCGCCACCTCAACCAGATAACCCACCTTGCCATGTCCAGCCTTGCTTCGGATGATTTCAGGGGCCATGTACTCGATTGTGCCACAGAAGGAGAAGGTCCGCTCTTTCTGAGAAGCCGAGAGGACCCATTTGGATACCTTAACCTCTCCTATGCCCCAAGGTCCCTAAAGGCTTAGAGCAGAACTTGCTCAACTTTAGACGATCCTGGGAAACAGTGGGAATCTTTGCACCCGTCCACTCTGCAGCCCCCATGGTGCTGATACAGAGGAAGCAGGACAAAGGCCTGGCTGGGAGCACCATAGGCCAAGCTCATCATCCACTCACCTCCTCTGTCAGAAACTCCTTGCTCAGCCCAAAGTCTGTGAGGACAATGTGACCTTCTGAGTCAAGCAAGACATTCTCTAGTTTCAGGTCACGGTAGATGATGCCCAGCTGGCAGGAGGAAAAAGGACATTGAGTGTTGTCCCGATAGACAATCTACACAGCCTCAGCCCTACAAGTCCCCACAAGGAATAAAGAGACATCTTGAAGATCTTTAGCCTGCAGGGTAGGACTAAGCATGGGCAAGCTAGCTATTAGAAAAGCCACTGGACCCAGACATGTAAGAAGCTCACACCTGTCATCCTAGTACATAGGAGGCTATGGCAGGAGGTCAGCCTAGGCTAGCCAGCCATTTCCAGGAGAGTTGGGTTATAACGTGAGACCCTGTCTAAAACAATACAAAACCAACCAAAAAGGAAAAAAGAAGACATGGCTGGGGCTGGCGGTGACCAGTTAGTGGAGTGCTTGCCTGCATGAGGCCCTGGGTTGGATCCCCAACACCACACAAAACTGAACACTGTGGCACATGCCTGTAATCTCAGTGCTAAAGAGGCAGAGGCAGCAGGATCAGAAGTCCAGGGTCATTCTTGACTACATAAGGAGTTCAAGGCCAGCTCAAGCTACATAAGATGCTGGGGGGTAGGGGGGGGGATAAAAAGATGGTTCAGCAAATAAACTGCTTGCTGGGAAAGCCTCACAACCTGAGTTTGATCCCCAAAACCCATATAAAGGTGGAAGGAGAGAATCTGTGTTACAGAATCTGACCCACATACATCCATTGCATATATACACAATAAGAAAGGAAGAAAGAGAGAAAGCAAGAAAGAAAGAAAGAAAGAAAGAAAGAAAGAAAGAAAGAAAGGAAGGAAGGAAGGAAGAAAGAAGGAAAGAAAGAGAAACGGACCACTGACATTATGAAGTAAACGGTCCTGTGGCCAAGGTCTCCAGGAGGAGTGGTCTGAACAAAAAGCCCCATTTCAAAGGCCTTAGGGACTGAGGTCTGAGGTCACCACTTGAGGAAGTCCGGTGAAGGTAAGCCTGAGTTCCTGTTAGAGGAAAGCCCCTTCCAGAAGGTTCTGCAGCAGGAGACCCTACCAGGTAGTAGTGTTTCATCCCCAGAGGCCAACGCAAGCAATTCTTTCAAGGTTCCCACCCAAGCCATCCCTGAAACATGAAGCTTCTCATCAGACTCAGGGCAGGTCCCCAGAGAGCAGCCAAAAGCCAGGTCCTCTCTTACCTTGTGCAGGTGTTCTAAGGCCAGCACAATCTCACCCCCATACACTCGAACCTCAGCCTCCTTGAAGTACTGGCGCTGGTAGAGGTGAGTGAACATCTCGCCACCGCTCACATAGTCTGGGGGTGCAGGAGAAGTTGAGTGTTCCCCTATTAGGTGGCCTAACCTAACTCCCGTCCCCCTCCAAAGCCGGGATGTGACAGGCCCTTACCCAGGATGAGGTGTAGCTTGGCATCCGTCTGGAAGGCGTAGTGCAGTGTAACCAGGAAAGGCGCCTGGCGCACCAGCTCCAGCACCGAGCGTTCGGTGCGGGTATGCTCCTGCGTCTTGGCGCGCTGCACCAACGCTGCCTTGCGTAGCACCTTCATGGCATAGAGCTTGCCCGCATCGTGCCCACCCGCCTTCCGCACCAGGAACACCTTCCCGTAGGCTGTGGAAGCAGCAAGCAAGCGGATGGAAGGTGGGCTGTAAACGCGAGGGCGGTGCAAGCTGGTGGGAAGAGGTGTGCAGGGGTGCAAAAGGCTGACAGAGCCTTCTAAGGAAAAGGTGAGCAACTCAGCTCCCTGGAGGGTGCTCAACTAAGCCTGAGGAGCAATGTGTAGTGCAAACTAGCCTGGGGAGCTTGCAACTCCAGAAGGCCTGAGGGGCGGGGAGGGGGCGGGGCACGTGCAAACCTGGGATAATCAGATCTGAGAAAGGATGCAAACGCTGGCACTGGAGGCAGAGGCGCCCTCCCAGACAGGGAAGGGATGTGCAAATCCGGACTGGGGGATTTGCAAAATATAAAAATGGGGCTTGCAAGGAGAAAGGGAGAGAAGCAATGCAAAACTCTTGGGAGGATGTCAAACCCCCAAAGAGTCTAGGAAATCGCAGCAGGGGGTCATACACACACAGGACTTTGCTGAAAGGAGTGATGTCAACGTGGACGCCCTGCAAGTGGGCATGGAACCCTGGTACGGTAGGGCGGGGCGGGAAAGGAGAGCTGTGCCGGGAAAGGGTGGGGGGCCCTCCCCAGCAGCCAGGCCCAGGCCCAGGCCCAGGAGGGTGAGCGGGCAGAAGGTCCAAAGCACCATGCCAGGGGCACTGGCCCAGTGAACGCAGTTCCTCACCTCCCGTGCCCAGCACCTTGAGCAGCGCGAAGTTCTCCACGCTCACCTTCTCCTCATGCCCAGTCAGGTTGGCTGCGGGCACAGAGGGGGCGAATGAGCCCAGCGGGTCGCTGACTCTTGCCACCCGTCCGGGGCAGCCGCCTTGGGATCCCGCACCCACCTTCGGTGATCTGCAACTCCACGGCGCAGCCCTCATCCTCATCCTCGTCTCCCATGGCGGGCGGGTCTCTGGGGCCCGCGCGCGGCTGGGGCTCCGGGCGGCGCCGGTTACATGGCGGCTCCGGCCGGGGCGGGTGCTTCCTGGTGCCGCCTCCAGGGCCGAGCGGGCGCCGGTACCGCCTCCCGGCTCCCCGCCCCGCGCGGCCTGAGTCAGGCGGCTGGAACGTGACGAAGCGGGGCTGCTGGAGGGGGTGGCAGGGTCTCCCCAGCCTGGGGACCACTGAGAGCTGTGCAGAGCCTTTGGATGGCACCTGACCTCTGCTGGAGTAAGTAAGCCTCCGAGCCAGATGTCTGCCCAACAGGATATGGAGGGCACCAGAGGTTTATGTCTCAGGATTCAGGGAGGGCTGCCTTCCACGTGGCAGGCATGCCTCTTCTGCTCCTCTTAGCCACCTGACACAAATCATAGCCCACCTCCTTCTTTAGGATCACACCTTAACCTCAGCAAATACATCCGAGAACTTTATATTCCCTGGCCACAGAAGTCCTAGGCTCTTGATGCTGGGCGGGCAATGGGGGCTCTTCAGAGTACGCTTCAAAAAGAGAAAGCCACTTTTCATGGGTAAAGGTGCTTTTGCCCCAAAGAAGACCTTCTGAGTGGATTCCTGGTTCCCACAAGGTAGAAGGAGAGAAATGATTTCCACAAGTTGTCCTTAGGTCTATATATGTCTGCACCGACATACAATACAAACATACGACATAATATAAAATAAATGTAATTTCAAAAAAATTAAAGAGGGAACCCGCCGGGCTGATTGCTCAAGGACCCTGCTCCACCTTTCCCAGGGAGCCCCACCCTCCCTTGGGCAGCCTCAGGTGCCCTGACTCACATCCTGCCACCCAGCCTAATTGTCCCTATATTAGTTTGCTTCTCTGTTGCTGAGATAAAACACTCTGACCAAAAGCAACTTGTGTAAAGGAGAGTTATTTGGTTTACAGGTTACAGTTCATACTCAGAACTCAAGGCTGGAACCTGGAGACAGGAACAGAAGCAGAAACTGTGGAGGAGCACTGTTTACTGGCTTGCATCCCTTCCCTTGATTAGCTAGCTCTATTACACAACCCAAGCCCACCTACCTAGGGATGTACAACTACATCAATCAGCAACCAAGAAAATGCCTCTGAAGACATGCCCACAGGCCCATCTGATGGAGCCAATTCCTCAACTGTGAGGTTCCCTCTTCCTAAATGCCAAGTTTGATAGGTGAATATGGCATTTCACTCCTTGTCAACTTCGGCACACAAGCACATCCCCGTTCAAGCAAAACTTTCCCTTTCTGGTATGTTCCCAAGATCTCATGTTAATATCACAATACAAAAGACGGTCCAGCTGGACAATGGTGGCATATGTCTTTAATCCCAGCACTCAGCAGGCACAGGCAGGCAGATCTCTGAGTTCCAGTCCAGCCTGGTCTACAGAGTAGGACAGAGAAACTCCGTCTTAAAAAATCAAAACAAGCAAACAGAAAATTACAATGACTTGATAGTTGAAGTTATCATTTCAAAAAAATATCCAGTCTCTTAAATGTGGGCTGCTGTAAAATCCAAAATAGTTACATACTTTCTTACTTCAAAAGGGAAGAACCAGACACAGATACAATCAGATCAAGCAAACCCAACATCCAGTGGTGATGTGGAAGCCTGTATCCCAGGGCCCAGCATCTGGGACTCATTGTGATCTTCTGGCTGCAAAGCACTTGGGCAGTTCGTCTCTTCTGGCCTGCCATTCACAGCACACACAGCTTGTCTTGTAGGCGTAAGTCAGCTCTTTTCCATACTGTTGCTATCCTTGGCATTCATCTCACAGTCCTGCCATCTCCAATATCCTGAGGTTTCATTGCAGCCGAGACTGGACCTTCACCACTGGCCTCCAGGCCTCCCTTCAGGGACTCTGACCCTGCCACATGGTACCAAGCCTCAGCTGTTCCCATGACTGTTTTATGCCTTTAAAACCAATACCATGGGGAAGACTCTTACACACTGTATGCCGAGTTCTGCCAATAGCTTGAGATGCAGCCTTGACCCCTACTAGACCGCAGCTTCTGTGTTTCTGAGAAACACTTCCCGGAAGACTTTGCCTCATTGATGCTGGTTTTTCATTCATCACCGTTGATTTTTCAGCCCTAACTAACAAATATCCATTGTTCCATTAAAGCAAAGGTTTAAGTTCCTGATTCTTAATTCAAATGTATCTCCTAGGTGACCTTGATCAACTCTGAAGGACTGTCAGACTTCCCTCTGAAAGTTCACAAGCCAGGCCTCCATTGTCGGCTCCGCTTTGCTCTCAACATGACCTTCTGAGTTCCCACAACAGTTCTTTAAGCTCCGAGCATTCAAGGCTCTTTCAGCCCAAAGTTCCAAAATCCTCTGCCTTCTTCCCACAAGACAGTCCAAGGCAAAAACCCTACATGGCCAGGTCCATCACAGCAATGACCCACATTCCAGGTACCAACTTCTACATTGTTTGACTTCTCTGTTTCTGTGACAAAAAGCAACTTGGGGAAGAATAGGTTTATCTGGTTTATAGGTTACAGTCCTCCTGGAAGGGAAACCAGGACAGGAACATGGAGGTACGATTTAAAACAGAGTCTATGGAGGAACATTGCTTGTCAGCTTCCTTCCTTTGGCTTGCTTAGCTACCTTTTATTTTCTTCAACATTTATTTTTAATTGTGTATAGATAGGTATGTATGTCTACATATGGGTATGTGCAGATAAGTATAGGTACCCACAGAGGCCAGAGGCATTCCCTAGAGCTCAGGTTATAGACAACTATGAGCTGCCCAATGTAGGTGCTGGGAACTTGGATCTTCCAGAAAAGCAGCAAGTGCTCTTAGCTGTTGAGCCATCACTCTAACCCCTCTGCTAGCTTTTTAATACAGTCCAGGTTCACCTGCCTAGGAATATACCACCACAGTGGCCTGGGCCATCCTACATCAATTAGCAATCAGGAAAATGCCTCCATGGACATGCCATACACATAAACCAATCTAACGGTAGCAATTCCTCCGTTGAGTTTCCTCTCCCCAGGTGTCAAATTGACAACTGAAGCTAACTATGACAGTTTCCCTTCCCAGCCATCATCCTAGGGACTCCAGGCAGAGACATGGCATACCACCTCTTATAGCACCTTCTTGCCAGACCGTGAGCTCCCTAAGGCAGAGCTCAACCCAAAGGGGTGGGAAAGAAGATGAAGAGGTTGGAAGATATGAAGAGAGAAAAGAGGTGCCCTGAGACACAAGGTCAGGGCCAACCAAAGTCACCAATATGTCTCACGTCCCAGATCCCAGGTCCCATTTATTGTTGAGCGCTCACCCAGGCCCTACCCACCTGGCCAACACACCCAGATTTTGGCAAGCCCAAGTGGCCACACTATAATTCCTCTTTCCACCTGCTTCAGACACAGCCACCTGGCTACAGAAGCCCACAGATAGGAACCTCCAGGCTCCCAGAGTCAGCCAACAGACACAGAGCCCAGATTCAAGGGTTACAGCTTTATTCTCCTCTCCCTCATGTCCCAGACAAGGCTTAGATATCAGCCCAGGCCTGACCCCAGAGAATGGGCCTTGGCTTCACATCTAGACCGGGAAGAGGGCTCTCTTGCCCACTCTTGCCAGCCTCCTTCAGCTGGGGGATCCCCCAGAGATCGCCTCCTCAATGGTGGCTGTGTGACAGAAGAATAGCCCTGACCAGGAGCTACCTGTCGGGACCAATTATATCCTCTGTCCACACATTTGTCCCAGCTCCTTTGTAGGGCCACAGTACACGTTGTAGAGGGCCTGAGAGTCCAGGCCTCTTTTCTCAAGGACTCTTCTTGGGGTCCCTGGGTCTCCTGGATCTTGTGTTGCCTGGGAGACCCACTGATCCTACAATGAGGAGAAGGCTTCATGTCCAAGCCTCCTGTCACCACAGTGTCACTGGCTGAGGGAAGGGGTAAGGGGATGTTTCTCCAGTTTCTGCTCCTGGAGGGCTAGAGAGAAAAGCTGGGCTCAGGCTTCTTCCCCAGGAAGATACCCAGCAGTCAAGGCAGCCCACAGGACCCTGAACCTTCTAAAGCCTGTCCCCAGGACTGTAACCTCCTGTCATGCTGGGGCTGAGCTTCTGCTAGCCCAAACTGTTATGTGCCTGCATGTAAAATGCTTGATAGACTTAAAAAACTTAATATGAAAAAATAATGATTGTGATGACACACAACTATTAACCCAGAACTAAGAAAGCTGAGGCAGGAGACTGGCCACATATTTGTGGCCAGCCTGGGTTATACAGTGAGTTCTAGGCCATCTTGGGCTATATAACAAGATCTGTCTCAAGGAAACAGTAAGGCGGGCTGGAGAGATGGCTCAGCAGTTAAGAGCATTGACTGCTCTTCCAAGGACCTGGGTTCAATTCCCAGCACCCACATAACAGTTACAGCTCCAATGCATATGAAACAAAATAAATAAGTTATTTAAAAAAAAAAAAAGAAAGAAAACAGTAAGTCATACCTACAATCCCATTTCAAGGCTAGCTTAGACTGTGTGAGAACATTCTCAAAAAAGGAAAAAGAAGGAGGAGGAGAAGGAGAAGATGAAGGAGGAGAAAAAATGAATGAAAGAAAGAAAGAAAGAAAGAAAGAAAGAAAGAAAGAAGAAAATCTTAGCTGGACATTGGACATGGTGGATCACGCCTTTAATTCCAGCACTCATGAGGCAAAGATAGGCAGATCTTTTTGGGTTTGACGCTGGGCTCAAACTATAGTCTATATAATAAATTAATTTCAGGATAGCCAGGCTGCACATGAGACTATGTCTCAAAAAGTGAAATAATTTAAAACAGAAAATCTCATTTGCAATTTTTTTGTACTGACTACATTGAAATGGTAATCAATTAGGCAGACAGAGTTAAATGAGTTGTGTCATTAAAATCACTGTACTCTATGTTTTCTGACAGGGTTGCTAAAAAGGAAAAAAATACATGCGTAGCTCACAACATCATATTCCCCTTCCCCCCCCCTTTAAGACAGGGTCTTGCATTAAGTCTAGGCTGGACTTGAACTTTCAATCCTCCTGTCTCAGCCTCCTAGGTGCTGGGATGACCGGCATGTTCGCACTGTATTGCTGTCTGTCAGTCTGGGCTGATGGTGATTGTAGACAGTGATTGCTTTCAGGCAGTGTTTGCTGTCTGCCTCCCTACACAGAAATGTTCCCGCCGTATCCCAAGAAGCGCACCAGCTAGTGTTTGATAAAGGATCCTTCCTCCTCACAAGACAGAATTGGTGAATGAGACTTGCCAGGGACTCCAGATAAGTCACAGACCCTCACTCACCTTCTCGACTGGCGTCTGTTTCATGTTCCGGGAGAGTCTTAATGGAGCCGTCCCATTCCACACCAGATCCTGGGGATCAAAAGGCAGACACTGTGCAATGGTGACAAGAAGTGGTGGGCAAGGCACACAGGACACAGAGACTAATAGGGATGACGTTCTTCCCCGAAGGTGCTGGGTCCACTGCATGATGGAGCCTCATATTCAGCGACTCTGTGTCTCACCTTTGCTATGGGCACCGGGTGCTCCCAAGGGGCCTGGCCTGCGCTGTCGGAACCGCTGCCTTGGAGTGTCCCCTGGACTGAATGATTCAGAGCTTCGCCCCCCGGGGAACCGGGAGCTGAGTCTCCGCCGCTGTCCCCCTGCCAGGGTCTCCTCTCCCAAGCAGAGAGAGCTCTGGGCACGGCGCATGGGTGCCGGTGACGAGGACCCTGTGAGAGGCACATGAGGAAGGACTGGGTGTCATCAGAGTACAAAGAGAGGCCAGTCAAGCAGAGAGCCAGTGGGTGAGCTGCACAGGAAAGATAAGCAGGGTGTAGGGGAGAAGGGACCTGGCAGAGGAGCCTGGCCAGTGTGCTGCTGGCTCACACAATAGCTCACAGTGTGGTCTCCAGCAAGGCACCTCACCCTCTCTGGTCCTCAGTTTCCTTCTGTACCATCAAGGATGAATGACCTTTCCCTAATGTTTCCTGCCGCTGTGAGGTCGCAGACATGGTGTGGGTTGTATAGAAATGGGAAGGTGGCGCTATAGGCAGAAAGGAGGAGGCAGGCAGGTGTGTCCGCAGGCCCAGGGAGAGAGCAGCCAAAACCATCAAAGCAGGTTGAAGGCAGGAAGCAGGAAAGATCTGGGAGGCATATGCGCAGGCCAGATAGTATGGCAGATGCCAAGGGTGGGAGACATGGTCACCAGGCCCTCAGACCCACCTGTCCCATCTGCCTCCCTGCCCTCAGGGAGCTCCGTCTCCAGGGGGCCCCCCAGGCTCTCCGTGCTGCCAGCCCCATCGGCCCCCAGGCGTGGCCCCCCATGGAGGGCCCCCTCCCGCCGGGGCCGAATCAGCCTCTTCACCTTGTCTGCCAGCCAGCTGCCCTTCCTGGGGGCAAGAGGGTATAAGAAGGAATAAGGAAACAGAAGGGAGGGAGGGGAGAGTCGTGTCAGGGGATGAAAAGGGTCAGGAAAACCCTAAGACCTGCATCCCAGCCTGGCTCTTCCAGGGAACTGGAGGTTAGAGGGTAGGACAGGGCAAAGGTTATCAGGATCCCATTCCAGAAGGTGGGGCCTCACTTGGTGCGGGGCAGGGGCCCAGGTTCCAGCACACGGTACTGGTCCATGATTTTCTCCACCAGCTTTTGCTTCTCACGACGTAAGGCATTAAGCTGATCCCTGGTAGGAAGGAGAGAATGGGTTTACAGAAATCCTGGCAAAGCTGGCAAAAGCAGGTGTAACCCAGGAAGCCACATTGCAGGTAAAACTGCCCTATGCCTGGGATCTTTTCCTAGGACCTCAGGGTGGGGGGTGGGGGAGAGCTCTCTGAAGCATCAGGGGGCGTGATCCTTGCCCTGCGCAAGCTCACAGGTACTCTCGTTGCTCTCGATGCAGGTGGTCCCGACTCTCCAGACTGCGCTCCAGCAGCTCTCGGTTCTCCCGGCTCAGGGCTTGTACCTCAGCTAGCAACTGCCTGTTCTCTTCCTCCTGGGCGCTGCGAAGCTGAGTCAGCAGCTGCGGGTAGTAGCAAGGCCAAAATGAATACCAGACCCGAAACTGTCCCAGTTTGGTTTGCCTACCTTGGCCTCCCTAGGCTGCCCTGAAACTGTGTCACACCTCGCACTGTGTGGTCAGTCGACAGGCGCTCAGGTCCAGCTGCTGGTTGGACTCACGCAGCTGCTGGCTTTGCATCTCCAGCTGTGCCCGCTCCAGCTCCAGCCTCGCCAGACGGCCTCGCAATTCCCCACGTTCACCCTGGAGTTCCCCTCGTTCCCGAGACACCTCAGCCAGTAGCTTCTGAGCTCTTTGGAGGCAAAGACAACTGCTCTCCAAGAGCCAGGAAAGCCACACCCACAGAAAGGAGGCGAACCAGAACACATAGGGGGCAATGACTAACCCATCCCAAACCACTCCACTTGTGGGAATACTGATCTGGGAAGTCGGGGTGGGGGTGGGGGTGGGGGGGAGCAGGGCTGCGCTGGTACCTGTCGTGTTCATTCTGAAGTCTCCGCAGCTCCTCCTCCAGACCCCGCTGCCGATGCCCATCCTGCATCAGGCGCTTACGCTCTGCCAGTAAGGCCACCTCTTGTGCTTCCACACTGGCCCTCTGGGCCTGCAACTGTTCATGCCTGTAGGGACAAGGACCGAAGCGCTGCAGGTCTTGCAGTCTTAGCAAGTAGGCACTGCATTGTGGGGATCTGAAAGTCTGACACCTCCTACGTATAAGCACTATAACCCCAGCAAAGCCCCCCAAAAGCAAAACACCATGCCAGGTGCCACCATTCCTAGCCTCAAAGTTGGGGGTCCCAGACTCCCAAGAGCTTAACAATAGAGTAGATATATGGCGTATGGAATTCCCCCTTGGGTCAGACCTAATGAGGGAGACAAGGAAGTGAGCATGCCAGGGAGAGAAGTGGGGCATCTGGGGAGTCTCACCGGCCCTGCAGCTCACGGTGGGCCAGCTCCAGTGCACGCATATTGGCCTTGAGATCTCGGTGCCGCACCAGCAGTCCCTCCAGCTCTGTCTCTTGTCTCCGCTGAAGCTGGGCCAGGGCTTCATGGTCTCGAAGCAGAGCCTGCTGCTGCCCACGAGTCTCCTCCTGAGCCCGTCTTGCTGCCCGTACCTCCTCTTCTAGCACCCCCAGCTTCCTGTGCAACTCCCGGCCCTGCATCTCCATCATAGACTTTTCAGCCTAGGGTGAAGCAAACAGGCAGGACCACTGCCGTGGAGCACCCAGCCCAGAAGGAATAAGGGGCGTGGCCTGAGACCAAGAGGCAGGGGATAGGAACACGCTATGGAGGAAGCAGAGGGGCAGCTGAAGTACAGGAGGAGGTTAAAAGCAGTAGAAAGGCATCATGGAGGCATGAAAATGCTGGGCCACACAAGAGGCCCGAAACAGGGATGGGACGGATGGGTAGAGAGTAGGGAATAGGTGGAGAGTAATGGCTAATATGGAGGACAAGGCTGAGACAGTAAGGTGATGGCGGATAGAGATGCGGATGGTGCAGGTGTGAATTCTGAAAGCAAGGACAGGAAGGAGGTACAAATTAGGACGGCTGAGGGCAGAGGACAAATGCTATGGAAACAGGTAGGGCAGCTGGCTGGAGTAGGGAAAAGGGCACAAAATGACCCAAATGGGCAGGGGACAATGGTCCCAGGCTGCCACCCACCTGCAGGCGGCTGCTATGCTCCTGTGCCCGCTGACTCTGTAGCAGGAGTTCCTGTGCCCGGCCCTGCAGGCTCCCCAGCTGACCCTCCAGGTGCTGCAGCTGACCCTGCAGAGCTGCCTTCTCAGCCACCAGTGTGGCATTCTGCCAGAAAAGGCTATCAGTGGCCAAGTGGCTAGTCCTCCCATGCCCTGGGCAGCCCCTGTTCTGACACTCACACTTCGCTCCACCTCGATGAGCCGACCATTCTGGATCTCCACAGTCTGAGGCTCAGCCCTCACTTCCGTTGTCGCCAGCTCCACAGGGTACTGTCGAAGCTGCAGGGACAAGGTTCAGGATACAAGTAATAGGTGCCTCGCATGGATAGGAAAGAGTTGGACTCCAAGGAACAGCGCCACCAGGGTATGAAGGTGAGCAGCTAGCCACTGACCCAGCCCTGGAAGCCCTGCCTGTTGTGTATTCCCAGCTTGGGGCAAGGGTCTGGCTCTGCAGTTCCCGGGACAGCTTTACCTGAATGAGCTCTTCCTCCAGTTTCAGGGCCCGGGCCTTGAGCTCCATCAGTGCTTCCTCCTTACTGGTGGCCGCAGCCTGCAGCTCAGCTTCCAGCCGCTGCTCCAGGCCCTGGTACCTAACAGGAGAAACCTTTAACACCCAGCCCTTACTTCCCTGTCCCTCCTGTCCCCAGGCATTGTGCCCACCTCTGGTGCTGGCTCTCCTGTTCTCGAAGGAACTCCTGGCGCTCCAAAGCTGCCTGTTCCAGCTCTTGCTGTAAATGCTCCAGCCGGGCCCCCAGCTCTTGGCCCCGTACCACAGCCTTCTCTAGCTCCTGAGGGCAGGCAGGGTAGGCTCAGTAGGTGGGGGTGAAGATGGGGAACACGCCTCTCCCCCAGGAACAGAGGAGAGCTAGAGACAGACCTGAGAAGGGGTTTTCTTGCTCTCTGCCTTGCTGTTACCCTAGCAAATGTCTTTAATCCTGTGGGTCTCTGTGTTCCCATCTGGCAAACATAGCAGTGCTCAAGAAGCTGAGGCAGGAGGATGGCTGCAAAGTCAAGGCCAGCCTGGGCTACACAATGAGGTCTAGGCTTAACGTGAGGCCTTGTCTAAGGGACCTGGAAGTGGAGCGTGGTGGCCTTGCAGAATGGGTATGAAAGGAGTGTGGCCCTAACCCTGGTAGGGGATGGGAGCGGCCCCTGAGTAAGGAATCACACTAGGCAAGCGGCTTCACCTCTTTGAGCCCATAGTTTCGAATGTGTCCAGGAGGGTGATGAGCCCTGCGAGCTGTCACAGCAGCCATATGCAGGGGCTCAGTGCAGGTGGGCCTGTACAGCATCCTCCACCACAAAGGGGTGGCTACTGAAAGCAGTCAGAACAGGAACTCAGGATCTCGGGCCTAACCACAGTGCAGGGCCACAGAGGTTGGGTCAGAGACCATGGCAGTTGGGCCACAACATTCCAGGGTAGGGGTGGAAGGCCAGCTCTGACCTGTGAGCTCCAGGGGAAAGGATAGCAAACCATTCTGTCTCCTGGGGACACTGGAAAGATAAAACTTTCCAGGTGACCCTACCAGTCACTGCCTCCGAAGACTGCTGTTGAGCCATCATCCTAGGTAACAACCATCCACACTGCCCTGGGCACTGTAGTTCCCAGCACATGTGGGCATGGCCTCTGGATGAAAAACTACAATTCAGCCAGGCAGTGGTGGTGCATTCCTTTAACCAGCACTCAGGAGAGAAAGTCAGGCAAATACCTAGCTCAAGACCAGTCTGATCTACAGAGTGAGTTCCAGAACAGCCAGGACTACACAGAAAAACCCTGTCTCAAAAAAAAAGAAGAAGAAGAAGAAGAAGAAGAAGAAGAAGAAGAAGAAGAAGAAGAAGAAGAAGAGAAGGAGGAGGAGGAGGAAAAGAAGGAAAGGGAGGGAAAATTACAAAATTACAATTCCCATAAGGCCTTGCTGCCTGGTTGATCACTAGGGTCCTGGCAGTGCTAGAGATAAGGAAACTGTCGAGCAGATGAAAATAGAGACCTAGTCCTGCCCGCTCCCTGCTCTGGCTATAGCCCTACCAAGTGCCCCTCCATCCAGCCTGGGCGGCCTCCATGCCCACCTGAAAGCCTCTGCATCCCTTCTCTGTCTGTTCTGCTGGCCAGCTTGGCCAGTGCCACCACATCCAGGTAGTGCCTAGAACTGTTCCAGTCAGGCAATCATCCCAATCCTCTCTTCCCCAGCCTCTCCCACACTCCAAGTCCTCAGAGCTGGCTCTTCCAGGCCCACCCGTAACTTTACTGCCAGCCTACCACGAGTCCCTCTCCCCCAAAAACAAAAACAAAAAAGGACTGGGAGCCAGGCACACCCTAAGCTTTCACACATTGTTTTATGAGAGTCTATCAGACAGGAACATTTTTTTGTTTTGTTTTCCTCTCGTCTCTATTTCTCTCTGCCTCCCACCCATGGCTCTTTTTTATTCTCCCTCTTTGGTTAGTATTTATTTACTTACTTACTTATTTATTTCTGAGACGGGATCTCACTATGTGTTCCTGTCACTATGAATCGGGCTAACCTCAGACTCACAGAGATCTATCTGCCTGCCTTGTAAGTCCTTGGATAGAAGGTGTGCACTACCACATCCAGCCCCCTCTTTAGCCTTAGAGACTTACTGATATAGCTGGCCTCTAACTCTCAATCCTCCTGCCGCAGCCTCCCAAGGGCAGGACTGCAGGCAGTTACCACCACAGGAGGGGCAGGCAGTTTTGTTTCCACTTTACAGATGAGGAACATGACACTCAGAAGTAATTTGCTCCAAGCTACACAGCTGACAATCAAGGGAGTCGGACACATGAGGCAGTTCCTTCCTGCAGATCTCGGGTCCCATCCTACAGTATGTACCCCAGAGAGACCCTCGTCTTCATTGGCTCACACATCAGTTCTCACATTCCCCACAAACCTGCTCCTTACCTTCCCTGCGCAGTGCCTAACCTGTGTCAACCAGCGCCCCCATCCTGTTCCCACCCTCACCATTGGGATGGGCCCACACAAGGTAATCTTCCTACTGAGCCTCGGTGTCCTGGGATGGCGTGGGAAGGGCTCACACTGTGGCACCCAGTTCCCAGCCCACAGCTCTGATACCCTTAGCATTGCTTCATGCTGCTCTCGGCTTTGCCTCCCAGTGTGGACTGACCATCTTGCTCGTCTCCAGCCTCCAGAGGTACCCTTCACTCACAAAAAGCCCCAGCCCTCCCTCAGCACAGAAGGAAGCTTTCACCATGCCCGACAAGAGCCTGCTTAATTGCTCCTCAGCCTCACCTCTCCTGACTTCCCCACTCTCACCTGGATCTGCTCCTCCCCCACCTCCTCCTGGAAGTCTTCCCTGACTATCTATCCAGCCTGGACCCATGGCTCCCCACACTGTCCTGTCTTCTCCACACCTGTAAATATGGACATCTCCCCTATCTAGTCATCACTGTGCACACAGCCTGATACAGAGCCTCGGCTGGCCTCACAGAGTATGTGAATGAATGAATGAATGAATGCATGCGTGCATGAATGCATGAATAAATTAATGCATGCATGCATTTCTAGACATTCTCTTCCCTCCATCACTGACCCTATACCCCTGTCAGCCTTACCTGCCATAGTTAACACTGCCACTGCCTTTTGAGGCGCCCAGATTCCCATCCACCAAGGTGACCCTCCTCAAACTCAACCCCACATGGGTCTGCCCACACCATGAGGCTTTCTATGCCAGGAGACAGAGCGGCAACCCCTTCAAAGCTGGCCACTTCTGTGACTTTTTCTGGGTCCCCAGCATCTCCAATGCCTTAGAGTCCTTGTCCCTCCTCATCTAAGCTCTTACTGTTTGAGCATGGAGTGGAATCTTGGTGATTTTCCCTGGAGGCCTCCCACACCCAGGCAGGCATTCCCACCCCTCCAGGGTACTCTGCTGGCACTTCGCCTTTAGTAAATGTTTTTGTTTTCTCTCTAGACAGAGTCTCGTGTAGCCCAGTCAGCCTCCAATTCATTATATAGTCAAGGATGTCCATGCTGTCAACTTGACACACACCATCTATCTGGGATCAGGAACCTCATCTGAGGAAATGCCTTTGTCAAACTGTCCACAGACAAGTCTGTGGACATTGCCTTGGTTGATGATTAATGTGGGAGAACCCAGCCCACGGTGAGTGGCACCATCCCTGGACAGGTTGTCCTGAGTTATATAAAAAAGCAAAGTGAGTAAGCTATGAAGAGAAGCCAGTAAGCAGAGCCCTTCCTCTGCTTCATTTAGTTCCTGCTTTGGGTCCTTGCCCTGATTTCCTTCATGATGGACTATAATCTGTAAGATGAAATAAACCATTTCCTACCCAACTTGCTTTTTTTTTTTTTTTTTTTTTGGTCATGGTGTTTAACACAGCAATAGAAAAGCAAACTAGAACAATGGCCTTGAACTTCGAATCCTCCTGCCTCCATATCCTCAGTGCTGAGATGACAAGCATATACTACCATGCCCAGTTTATATGGCATTGGGGCTTTGTGCGTGCCAGGCAAGCAGGCAAGCTCTCCACAAAATGGACTCCTGAAGAACTATCATTTGGTCACTTACAGCAGGGATTGGCCAGGTATGAACCAGGTGATTTCCACAATTACCCTGGTCTGCCAACAGACTATGAGGGCTGCAAGGCACAGCATCTGTTTTATACCGGAAGAGGGAGCCAAGGTGAAGGGGCAGGGACTATCACAACTGAGTGCAGGATAGACCACAGGACTGGCAGTATGAGTCCCTCCTGCAGCCTTCCCCATCAAGAACCCAACATCAGCTGTATCCTGCAACAGCAAGAATGGCCTGGACTATCTACCTTCTGTCCCATCTCAGTGCAGTGAAGGCTCCCACACTGGCCCAGGTCCCTGTTCCCCTGACCCACGCCACACCCCACATACCTCCCTGAGGGCTTGTTTCTCCAGGTTCTCCCTCTCAGCCTCCTCCAGATGACCACGGACCTGGCTCTCCAGTGTCTGTACTCGCTGCTCAGCAGCCTCAGCTTGAGCCCGCAGCCTGGGCCCCTCACGTTCCCACTGCCTTCGCTCACGGCCTGCTGCTGCTAGTGCCTCAGCCAGCGCCTCCCGCTCTCGGGAAGCAGCCTCCAGCTCCAGGCTAGCTGTATCCACTGCTTCACGCAGACGGGCCTGCTCCCGGGCCTGGGTCTCTGCCTCCAGATGGGCCTCAGCCTCTGCTCTGCGTGCCTGGGCCAGCTCCTCAGAGAGGCACATAGCCTCTGCACTTCGGGCCTCTAGTCTTTGGGCCTGGAGTTGCAGTTTAGCCTCAAGGCCCCCAATCTCTCTTTTTAGTTGTGCCACCTCCTCTTTGAGACAGCACTGCTCCTCTGGGACAGCACTGGCCAGGGTCTCCTCCAGAACTGGCTCCTCCCTGGACCAGGCATCAGGAGCCACTTCTGATGACTGCTGAGGTTTCCGAGGGACCAGGTTACTGACCAATGCCTCGGGCTTCCGTTCATGCCCTCCTGCCTCTGTCTGGTGCTTGGACAGTTCTGGCCCCTGATCCAGGCTCTCCTGATCCTTCAGCAGCTCCTGGAGTTTGAAGTCTGAAGATCTGGGCCTGCACTCAGGGCTTTCCTGTTTCAGGACCTGGGCCTCAGGCACCAACTCCCCTTGGAGAGCCTCTCTGCTTCCAGGCTTTCCTAGCAACTCCTGCACCTCGATTCTGATCTCTGGACCCTGTGGTTGGGTGCAGATAATGGGGCCCTGGAGAGAGGCTCCGTGGCTGGACTTCTCCTGAGATCCATGTGTCTCCTCCACAGCAGGGTCTGATTCTTGGAGAGTTAGGGCCGACGTCTGGGGATCCCAAGAAGCCCCCTGGAAAGAACTCTCCATCACCTCTGGGTGTGAATCAGGTGCCTGGGGACACTCAGATGACCTTGTGATGTCGGAGTCACATGCTGAGGAAGCCAGGTCCAAGGATTCAAGGCCTTCACCTCCACTCTGGCAAGCCCAGCTATGATCTGGGGTCAGGGGCGTTGGGGGAGTCCCATTGGGCGCAGGCAGCATGGAGTCTTTGCTCTGCTCCTCCAGCAGAGGGTGCTGAGGACATATGAGATGGACGGTGGGGGGGGTGCATTAGGATAGCAGTGGGGTGGTAACCAGTAAGGATAAGGATGCTGGGGAGACCTACCTGGCTGCCAAGCTGCTCCCGCATCGTCTGCAGCAGGCCTCGGAGCTCCTGATTCTCCCGCTCCATTGTCCTTAGCCGCCCGGCCTCCGCTTCCCTCACCTCATCTTGCAGTGAGGGTGCTGCTCCCAGTAGGGGAGCTGGGGATGTGGCCAAGTCAGGACTCTATTCACTCTCCCTGACTCTCCTTCAACACCTCTAAGAGACCTAGTAAGGCCATGAAAACAAGCCCTCCCCACTCAGGGTCTGCCTCTACCCCAGGTCCTCACCTCACCCTAGGCCCGACTCACCCTCCCTAGGGGAGCCTGGGGGTGGCTCCAGGCTCCTCTGAAGTTCCAGCTCCAGCTCCACATTTTCCTCCACCAGCTGCTCCAACTGATGCCGTAGAGAGTCCAGCTCCTGGGGTGTGCAGGAGTGGGTCAGTGCAGCCTTCTTCATCTGGCCCAGGCCAAATGTGCAAGTCTGAGCATACAATGCTCTACAGAAACCACTCAGAGAAACGTTAAGCATCACTGGAGTCATGGGAGACCAGGGACAATGGGCAGGTGGTCAGGTCAACCTAGCTCACCGCATGGGCCTCGCCCAGCCTCGTGCGCAGCAGCAGGTTCTCCCGCTGGGTCTCATGCAGTCTGGCTGAACGCTCTCGGGCAACCTCCAGCTGTTCTTCCAGCATCACCTTGGAGGCCTCCAGGGCCCCAGAAAGCAGCCGCTCCTCCTGGTGGGAAAGCAGGAAGGGTCCGTGGCGAGATGCAACCCCTATGCTCTTCAGCCCTGGCAGCTCCAGATTCCTTCTCTTGAGCCGGCCTCAGACCCTGCCTCCTTTTCCTACCACTTCCCTCCATCTGCAGCTCTCTCCAGGGTCTCCCCAGGCACCCTTCTCAAGCTTCTGACCCTCCTCCCGCCCACCTCCAGGAACCGCCTTCCAAGGCCATGTCCCTCCAGACCATACTTACCAGTAATCCCTACTTGTTAGCATCTCACTGCAGACTCCTCAATTCTACCCATGGCCCCATCCTTCTCTCCAAAACCTGTCCTTCCATAGTCTCTTCCTCTTCTCCCTTCCATCCGCCCATTCTAAAGGGTTTCTCCCAGATCCACCTGCTGTATCCTTACCCATGTTTCCCTGCTATCCCGGTCTCCCCAACAAAGTTTGACCCACTCACTACTCTCTTGGCCAGCCTCCCCACTCACGCCCCGCCTCCAGACCACGCCCTCCGTACTCTGCCCACGGCCCCGCCCCCACCTCACCTCCAGCTGGCCCTTGAAGACTTCGGCTGCCTGCAGCCTCTCGCGACAGCGCCGCAGCTCCTCCTGCAGTCGTGGCAGGCGGCCGGCCCGTTCGCGCAGTGCCTCTGCCTCCTCGCGGTAGAGCTCGGCGCGTCTGGCTTGTCCGGACAATGCCTGGGCCTGGGCCAGATGGTGTGGAACTAAGATCAGCCAGCCACGGGACAGAGGGGGGTACGACTGCTGGGAGCAACGGGACCGTGATGAGGAGAGGACAGTGGTGGGGGATATTGGAGCGCACCTCCTGGCGGAGCCTTCGAATTTCAGCCTCCAATCCCTGCACCTCGCCCTGGGAATCCAGCAACAGCTCGGCCTTCTCCTCCCTGGAGGGATGGGGTGATGGAGGGTGTCTGCCAACCGCAAACCCACACCTGAGCCCTATCATGTCCCCAGGGCTGGAGACCCATCCAGGTTCCATTGGCCCCTTCCCCAGCCTGCAGACACTCACACCTCCAGCCGCAGTCGTCTCAGCTGGGCCTTGGCGTTGGTCAGCTGCAGGGCCAGATGGTGCGAGGGACCCTCCGCAGAAACATTAGCAGGAGCCTCTGGCAATAGCAAGCGAGCTGGCTCCCGCTCCAGTAGCAGTTCAGCCAAGCGCTGGTGGGAGGGCAAAGGTCAAGAGGCATCTTCCAAAACCTCCACACATAAGGCTTCTTCTAATCCCCACAGAATCATTTGGGGTTATGACAACCGACAACCCCAACAGTGACCCCAAACCCCATTTCTCTGCCCAGCTCCATGTGCCTGTTGCCTGACCCCTACCTGTGCCCCCAGATCACGTTCTCGCACCAGCCTGGACATGGCCCCCATCAGGTTCCGTAACTGCATCTCCAGCTCCGCAGCCACCAGCTCTCCAGATTCCGATCCAGCCAGAGCCAATACCACACCAGCACCAGGCTGGGTCACCTGAGGCCAAGAACAATACATCAGAAGGAGAGTGATGAGTGTTGAGGATGGCTTCAGTGGTAGTGACAGTCCCACTTTCTGTCCTCCCCAGTACTGAGAGAGCAGCAGTCAGACTCCTGGTAGGCAGACACACTGAGAGAGAGGACATAACTAGGTAACAAAGGTAGTAGCAAACTTCCAAGCTAGCCATCTTCTTCCTTATGACTTGAGACAAAAGCCTGTCAGCTTTTGCCTCCCAACAGACCCCTGCTGGACTGACTCAACTTCAACAAGTTCAAGGCCTGATGAGGACTTGTCACAAAACAGTTTCAAAGCAATCAACTATCCCATCGGTCTTCAAATGGCCAACCCTAGAGAAGGGGAAAGCCTCTTCAGAGGCTTTAGAAACACCAGGCCTTTTCTTATCTCTGTGTGTCAGCTACATGTGTTTGCCCACCCCCAATAAACGCCTTTCTTAACTGCATGAGATTTCTCTGTTGCCGGCCGTCTGGTGTGCTTCCTATTTTTCCTGCCTTGAATTCTTTAACTGGCAGAGAAAATGAACCCAGCGAAGACCCCTAGACTGTGTCACTTCCAGACTACATCAGTACCTCTTGGATTACAACAGCCAGCTCGCTCTGGACGTCAAGACTGAGGCCCCGGATGTGACGGATGAAGAGCTCCCGATGTTCACACTGTGGTAGACAGGAGGACCAAAGCTGGCACATAGGGGTGTCCCTCCTCCTGTCAAGACGCCATTCTCTTCTCCTTCCCTCTTCTCACCTGCACGGAGGCACCCAACAACAGCCGAAGGATGCCTTCCAGCTCGTCCACTGCCTCTTCTGCTGGGCACAAGTCAGAGGTTAAGGAGGGACATGGGGCGGGGGCGGGGGCAGAGGGCAGAGGGCAGAGGGCAGAGGGCAGAGGGCAGGTAGGAAACAGCACCTGAAAGCGGGTCAAACCCCAATGTCTGCAGGTCTGGTGGTGGTGACAGGATCAGGAGCTGCAGTTCTTCCTACAACAGGCCAACACTTTTAAGAAAGCCACCTCCACAAGGGGTTGCCAGGCTCCTTGTCATGCCTTCCCAATGCCTTACCTGGTAGAAATCCCTCAGTCGCCCCCACAGATGATGGAGGTTCCACATCCTACAGGCTGCAGGACTGTCTTGGCCCCTGATCAGTCCAAGTCCTCCTCCTCGGGAACTAGGAGTACTGTGGTCACCCAGGAACATGGCTTGAGGACCCACCTACCCCAGGCCTTGCCCTCCACCCTCAGGCTCCCCTCACCCTCACCCCAACCCCAAGTCACTTACATGATACCCAGCACCCGAAGGAGTAAGGCCCCATCACTCAGCTGTAGGAATCTTTTCTCTGTACAAAGAGGCCCCTTATCCTCCTCCTCTGTCCCTGCTGATTCTTCTGCCTCTCCCACCAGCCCAGCCAGTCCCAGTGCCTGTGGGTACAAACAGGAGATGTCAGATGAACTGGTGGAAACTCCCCAAACCAATAAATCCATCCTGAGCCCCTGATCTGTCCCAGTACACCCTAGGATCCCTCTCCTCACCAGTGCCTCTCATCCCAGGTCCTAGACTCTCTCCACCTCACTCCCCTCCGCCCACTAGACTCTATACACCCTAGCCACCCATCCCCCAACCCTCAGTCTGCCCTGACACTCACTTCCCCCGACCCAACCCCTCCCACCTGATCCTCACCCAGGTGGCCAGACTGCCACTCAGGAAGTCTTTGAGCCTGGGCCCCTTGGCCCCCTCCATGTTGGAGGTCAGGGTGTAGTCCCTGTCACGCTCTGGCAGCTACACCTGCTCTAAGAGGAAGAGGAAGTCCCCGGTTGGGGGATCCCAGGGGCCCAGCCACAGACCCTGTACAGCTTCCTTCTTCCGGGGTTCTGCCAGGCTACAAGCCCTGCCTCAGCAACACACACACACACACACACACACACACACACACACACACACAAACCCTGGGTCTCAGAAAAGGCTAGATACAAAGCTGTAAGGTAGCTGAGGGGAGGCCTACAGGGTTCCTGACTCCATGGCAATGATAGAGAATCCTTGCCTTTCTAGGCAAGAGAGAGTGACCTTAGCCTCACACTCTGGTCACTAAAGAGGCTCTGGCTTTGCCATGGAGTCTGAGCATTGTATCTCCTTCTCTTCAGCCTCATAGCAATTCATCTCAAACCCTGGAACCTGCTGCAGATGCTACCTGTCCCAGCCAGCTCCTCTGAACCCCAGGAGGGAGTGGGTGCTGACCCGGCTAGCTATACTTGGTATATACTACCCTGAGAAATGGCTGTGGGCCAGTACCTCAGTTGCCAGGCTCAGTTTCCCATCTGTAAACTCCTTAATGGGAAGCAACGCTAATGTGGACAAATAAGGATTAAGGAAAGCAGGCTGAATAGATGTTTATTCAGGGAGAAGTAACTTACAACAGAGACGGATGAACACCAGCAGGTTCCAGTTTCAAGGATGCCTCTGGATGCCCTGTCTCCATCCAGCAAGCTAGAGAGCGCTCCAGGGTCCCCTACCCCAGACCTAGTTCCCCCAAGTCACCTCCACACCTGTCCCCAACCCCCAATGGGTATGGTCAGTGCAACAGGAGTGGACAAAGGGAATATCTCACTACACAACACAACACCAGAGGTTGTGGCTCAGTCTGTAGAGTGCCTGTTGATCATGTACAAGGCCCTGGGTTCAATCCCTAACACCTTATATACCAGATGTGGTGATACTTGCCTGTAATTCCAGCACTTGGGAGGTAGAGGCAGGAGAATCAGGAGTTCAAAGACACCCCAGATTACCTATAATAAATTCTAGACCAACTAAGCCGACTTAGCAAGAGACTGCCTCCCAAAATAATGATGATGCCAGGCATGGTGACACACACCTTTAATCCTAGCACTTGGGAGACAGAGGCAGGTGGATCTCTGTGAGTTCAAAACCAGTCTGGTCTACACAGTGAGTTCCAGGACAGCCAGGGCTATTTAGAAAGACCCTGCCTCAAGAAAACAAACAAACAAACAAACAAACAAACAAAAAAGTGATGTTAATGGTTACACAAATACGACATTGTAGTCCTAAGTGCTTCCATAGGACAGTCAGGGAAGGCCATCCTGAGAAGGCAGGAGATTAGTGCTGACAGAGTTCAAAGCCAGCTGAAAAGGAAGGATATTCCAGGAGTCAATGTATGGATGCTCTGAGTGAGGTAGATCAGGAACTGCTCATGTTTTATCTCTTCTGAGATGTCTTGTTTGTCACAATTGGCATTTCTGAAGTCAGGTGACAAGGTACTGTTGAGCTGATTGCAGGCACAAACCCGCATTTCCAAAGCCCCAGCAGCAATTCCTGGAGAGAAGGTGGAGCAACTGAGGAGAGGACCCTGAGGCCCTGCAAACGGTGGGAGGGTGGGAGCGCCCTTGGGAGGGACCTGGCAGCTACCAGTTACTCCCTGCACCCCAGCTGGTGAGACCTGTTTGAAGAAGTACAGCTCTATGGAGTATTCTGGATGTCCCCAGGTGGGAAGCAGCCAGGAAACAGACATAAGGACTCACAGCAGAAGCGATCATAGCAGTCGCCTCTCCGTGGGAATTCTGCCACTGAGCTCACCAATTTGTCTTGATTCTATCATCCTGCTTGTGTGTGGATCAAAATTTTATATGATGAGAACCTGCATCTAATCAGGAAGCAGACCTGCTGGGAAATATAAAAATGTCCAAGTGATGAAGAGCCCGGGACATGGCTAACTTTTTTCTTCAGTGGCATTTTTTATTACACTTGATGACATCTTAGAAGTAATAATAACAGCAATGGAGCTGTGGAGCCACAGGCCTGTAATCCCAGCACTCAGGAGACTGAAGCAGGATTCTGGAGTTCAAGGCCAGCCTCTTCATCTAAGGGCAGGTGAGACGGTTCAGAAGGCTCGAAGCCTGACAACTTGAGTTCAATCCCCAGGACCCAACAGTAGAAGGGGAAAACCAACTCATGCTCACTGTCCTCTGACCTCCACACCCTCATGGTGGCATGTGGGAACAACACACAAATGTAACCAAAAATTAAAGTAAATACAAATATAGAAATTACAGCACAGACTTCAATGAGCTGGACAAGATTAATAAGTACTTAACCCATTTGCAATGGACTCGTCTGTGAAATAAAAACTATTCTCATCTTACCCATAAAAAAAAAAAAAACAAAAACCCCAAGACACAGAGGGGTTAAGAGACCTGCCTGTGGCCACACAGCTATGAAGCTGGTGACAGGCCAGCTGGAGGAAGGCAGCAAGGCCCGAGGATATGGAGCAAGTGACATCGAGTCAAAGTGAGCTGGGGCTGAAGGCAGTGGGAAATCATGTAAGACTGCAGGAGCCTTGTTCTTGAAACATTGGGGAACGAGGGAATTGCTGAGCCATTCACAAGGGGGCTCAGCACAAGCTCTTGTCGAATGGCCCAGCTGTGCCTGGGCCTTCCTAGCAATATTGTCCTGGGTTGTTGGCTCCAGGCCTCTTGAATCTTGCTCCCACTTGCCTCCTCCAACAACTTGAGCCCAAGGATTCCTAGAGGCACTGCCACTGCTACACTGGCAGGGAAGGCCCTCCAGAACCAGCCAGAAATGGTGACTGGGGCAGAAGGAAGGCCCCTGTTTCTCAAGTTCTGAGTCACACCCTTCCTGAGCCCTGAGGCAGCCACCATGTCACGATTGCTCTTAGTTCCTTCATTTAGACAAAGCTGGCTGCACCTCTGTCTGTCCTCAGACTGCTGGCATCCTGTGATTCCCAGTGCTCTATTAGATAGAGTGGAATTCGTGTTGGGAGTCTGGCAGGGGTCCCTCCCTGGCCTGAGTCTTCCTTCTAACTTTTTCATATGCATATGCATGATTATGCTAGCAAGTTTTATGTGAAATTGACATCAGCTAGAGTCATTTTGGAAGAGGGAACTTCAATTGAGAAAATGTCCCCACCAGATTGGCCTATAGATAAGATTCTGGTGCATTTTCTCTGTTGATGACTAATGTGGGAGGGCCCAGCCTGATGTAGACAGTGCTACATCTGGGCCTGTGTGTTCTGAGAAAGCAGGCTGAGCAAGCAAGTCAGTGAGCAGTGTTCCTTTCCAGCTGCTGCTTTGGTTCCTGCTTTCATGTTCCTGCCTTGAATTCCTACCTTGACTACCCTGGATGATGGACTATAAGTAAGTTGTTAGATGAAATAAACTCTTTCCTCCCAGATTTGCTTTTGAAAACGGTGTTTTAATCATAACAATAGGCCCATGAGACAATAATAAAAATATTTAAAAAGCAGGGCTTTAAGTGGCATGACTATAACTAGAACTTGTAAAGTTGAAGCAGGACTAGGAATTTGTAGCCATTCATGTAGCAAGTTTTTTTGTCAGACTTTTTTGAGGACCATCAAAAACCCCCAATAGTGACACTGAGACTTTTTTTTTTTTTTTTGCATTTTTTTATTAATTTATTTTTTACATTCCAATCCCAGTTCCCCTTCCATCCTCTCCTCCCACTCCCCTCACCTCCCCTATCCCCCCATCTGCTCCATGGAGAGGGTAATGCCTTCCCTAAGAAGTCTACTAAGTCTGTCCCATCATCTAGTTGAGGCAGGACCAAGGTGCCTCTCTGCCCTCACACCCTGTGTCTAGGCTGGGCAAGGTATCTCTCCATATAGAATGGGCTCTGCTAAGTCAGTTTGTGCATTAGTGTTAGATCTTGGACCCACTGCCAGTGGCCTCATATATTGTCCAAGCCACACCATTGTCCCCTATATTAAGGGAGTCTAGTTTGATCTTATGCAGGTTCCCTATTTGTCAGACCTGAGTCAGTGATCTCTCACTAGCTGGGGTCAGTTGATTCTGTGGGTTTCCCCCTCATGGTCTTGATTCCCTTGTTCTTATTATTGCTCCTCCCTCACTTCAGTTGTACTCCAGGAGCTTGGCCCAATGGCTAGTTGTGGGTTTCTGCATCTGTTTCCATCTGTATCTGGAAGAGGGTTCTAGCTTCTCTGGGGTTGTGGATTGTAGGTTGGGTATCTTTTGCTTTATGTCTGGTATCCACTTAAATGAGTGAGTACATATTATATTTGTCTTTCTGGTTTTGGGTTACCTCACTTAGGATGTTTTTTTTTTCTAGTTCTGTACATTTGCCTGTGAATTTTAGGATGTCATTGTTTCTTACTGCTGAGTAGTATTCCATTGAGTAAATATGCCACTTTTCTTTATCCATTCTTCAGTTGAGGGGCATCTAGACTGTTTCCAAGATCTGGCTATTACAAATATTGTTGCTATGAACATAGTTGAGCAAGTGTCCTTGTGGTGTGAATGTGCCTCCTTTGGGTATATGCCCAACAGTGGTATTGCTGGGTCTTGAGGTAGGTTGATCCCTAATTTTCTGAGAATTCACCATACTGATTTCACAGCAGCTTTACAAGTTTGCACTCCCACCAGCAATGGAGGAGTGTTCCCCTTTCTCCACATCCTCTCCAGCATAAATTGTCATTGGTGTTTTTGATCTTAGCCATTCTGATTGGTGTAAGATGGAATCTCAGAGTGGTTTTGATTTGCATTTCCCTGATGACTAAGGATGTTGAGCATTTCCTTAAGTGTTTTTCTGCTATTTGAAATTGTTCTGTTGAGAATTCTCTATTTAGAGCTGTTCCCCATTTTTTCATTGTATTATTCGGTAGTTTGATTTCTAGTTTCTAGAGTTCTTTGTTGGTGAAGATTTTTTTCTCATTCTGTAGGAGCTGTTTTGTCTTGTTGACCATGTTCTTTGTTTTACAAAAGCTTACTGAGACTTATTAGTTATGAGGGCTCAACTCTTAGCTTAGGCTTATTTCCAAATAGCTTTTTGTTTTGTTTTGTTTTTGTTTTTGGAGAAAGGGTTTCTCTGTATAGCTTTGGAGCCTATCCTGGAACTCACTCTGTAGACCATGCTGGCCTCAAACTTAAAGAAATCCTCCTGCTTCTGCCTCCTGAGTGCTGGGATTAAAGCCATGCACAACCACTGCCTGGCTCCAACTAGCTCTTATAACTTAAATTAAACTGCTTTTATTAATCTACATCCTGCTTTTGTTAATCTACATTTTGCCACTGCTTTTTACCTCTCTTTCATTCTGTGCATCTGACCTCCTCCATGTCTCACTGGCATCTCTAGTGCTCCTGGATTCATCTCCAGTTCCTCTCTCTCCCTGGAAGTACTGCCTATTTTCCCCTGCCTAACTATTGGTATTTCAGCTCCTTATTAAACCAATCACAGTGACACACCTTCACACAGTACAAACAAATAATCTCCAACACAATCTGGACTGATGTGGAGTGTCCTTCTGTGTGTTGCAAATATGTGTTGATTTTATTGATTGATGAATAAAGTTGTTTTGGCCAGTGGACTGGCGAAATATAGCTAGGTGGGAATTCCAAGCAAAGATGCAGAGAAAAGAAAGGCAGGTCAAGGAGATGCCATGTAGTCTCTGGGGAAGCATGAGGTGTGCTAATAAGCCATGGGCGTCGTGGTAAAATATAAAATATTATAAATGAGTTGATGTACAGGTAGAGCTAGCCAGTAAGAAACCTGAGCCATTGGCCAAACAATCACAATTTTAATATTAGCCTCTTAGTAATTATTTCATAAGTGGCAGTGGGGACCCTGGGGCAGGAGAGAAACTGGTCCAATGGAACCAGGCAAGACAGAGAGAAACTTCTCACTGCACTGGACTACACTGTCAAAATAAATAAACAAATAAATAAGTAAAAGGACGTACATAGTGGCTCACAGCTGCAATGCCAGTATTTGGGAGGACTGAGTCCAGAAGCTTACCTTAAGTTAGAGAGCAGCCTGAGTGGCTAAGAGGTAGGTTTCAGAACAGCCTAGGCTAGGGTGTAAGGCTGTTTTACCACTCCCCCCCCAAAAAAAAAGAGTACAAAGAAGTACAGAGATCTGGGCACTCCAGAGGTAGAGGCAGGTGGATCTCTGCGTTCAGGGCCAGTCTGCTACAGAGTTCCAGGACAACCAGACCTGCACAAAGAAACCCTGTCTTGAAAAAAAAAAGGTGGGGGGAGGACAGAGAGAAACTCAAGTGTCTGTCATCCATCACTTCCACTGCCCTAGCTAGAGATAGTCACTGGTCCACTTTTGTATCCTTTCTGAGGACATAAGTGAGTCTGGCACAAGTGATGCCTTCTGTTTTGCTTCAGTGTCTTGCAATCTTGTTTCTCTGGTGGTGTGGGGGGGGGCATGACTTCACACATGCTAAACACATAGAAGCACCAAACTACAGCCTGAGCTGCAGCCCCAGGAAGCCAAAATCTGTTGACTCTCGTGCCTTTAATTCCAGAACTTGGGAAGCAGAGGCAGGCAGATCTTTATGAGTTTGAGGCCAGCCTGGTCTACTTAGAGGGTTCCAGAACATCCAGGGCTACACAGAGAGCCATGTCTTGAAAAACCTAAATAAATAAACAAATGTTGCTGGAGATACATATCCATCCTCATTTTCTACCGTCTTTGAGATAGGGCCTCACCCTTGCACTGTGTGTCAGGGTAGCTGGTTTACGTAACCTTCCAGAGACTCTCCGTGTCAACCTTCTATCTCCTCAGAACTCCAAGATTGCAGATGCACAGACTCCACATCTAGCTATTATGTGGCTTCTGGTGATGCAAACTCAAATTCTCACACTTATATGACAGGCTGACCTGGAATTTATCATATAGCCCAGACTGACCTCAAACCTGTGATTAAGTTTTGAGCTGGGATTCCACGTATGAACCACTATGGGGTTTTTGTTCCTTTGGTTGGTTGGTTGGTTTTTGACAGGGTACCACCTATGTGGTCCAGATTGGCTGCCGAGTTGCAGTCCTCCTATCTCAGTCTTCCAGGTCTGTTCACGGGCACATGCCACTAAAGCCCTGGTGTTTAACACTTTTAAGCATCTCCCCAGCCCAGACTTGACATCTTAAGAACTGCACTGCTCTAGGCCTCCATTTAGTCTCCTGATGATGGATAGTGGGCACAGTTGCATCTTGTACTGTGAAGGACATGGACACAAGAAGTCTTTCTTGATCAGTTCCTTCTCAATGGAATCAACTCCTCAGCTCAGCATGGGTGCTTGACCTGTAACCCCAGCATTCAGGAGGCTGAGAGGGATGCTAAATTTGAGGCTAAACTTTGCTACATAACAAAATTATATCTTCAAAAAAAATCTGCTGGGTATGGCACCACATGCCTTTAATCCCAGGAAAGGCAAGTGAATCTCTGTGATTTCCAGGCCAGCTAGGTCTATATAGAGAGACTCTCTCTGCCTCCCTTGGAAAAATAAATAAATAAATCTAGAGGGCTGAGGTTGTAGCTGAGTTAGTAGAGCATTTGCCTCCCATGCAGGAAGCCCCAGGTACCATCCCCAATACTACATAAGCCAAATTAAACCAAATGTGGCACATGCCAACAATCTAATACATGGGAGGAGGAGGAAGGAGGAGCAGGAGTTCAAGGTCACCCTCAGTTGTATAAGGACTATGAGGCCAGCCTCAGCTTCATGAAGTTCTGTAAAAAAAAAAAAAAAAAGTCCTGGGCTTTGTGGCTCAGACCTGTATTTCCAGCCACAAAGGAAGCTGAGGCAAGAGGATTGCAAGTTAGACTCTCAAATCTAGCAAGTTCAAGACTCTGTCTCAAAATTCAAAAGTAAAATTTAGCCAAGAAAGTGCTGGTGGTACACCCCTTTAATCCCAGTACTTGGGAGGCAGAGGCAGGCAGATCTCTGTGAGCTCAAGGCCAGCCTGATCTATAGAGTGAGTTCCAGGACAGCCAGGGCTACACAGAGAAACCCTGTCTCAAAAAGCCAAAACAAAGAAACAAAAAGTAAAAGTTACCAGGTTTGGCTTGGCCTGGGACAAGGTCTCACTGTATGTATAGCTGTGTAGCCCAGGCTGGCTTCAAACTCAAGATCCTTCTGCCTCAGGCTATTAGGTGTATTAGGTGCTGTGATCACACTCTTGTGTCACCCCTCTCGCTGGTGGCAGTTCACACTGCTGTCCAGCAGAGGGACCCAAGAGAAGGGCAAGGAGCAGAGAATGTCAGACAGACAAAAGGACAGAGGGTAAGACTCAGCGCCCCTGCCCCTGCCCAGCGATCCCTCCAATGGTGCACTTCAGGTCTGCACAATGTAGGGCTGGAAAAGACGGCAGCCCTTGTTCTCTTTCGGCTTTGAGATTTCTGCATAGCTACGATCTAACAGGAAGGCCAGTAGGACTGCGGCTGGGGCCAGAGGCACAGTCACTGTGAAGCTTTTCCTCTCTGTTTGGGTGACCTAGAGGCCCACCTGGTACCCCAATGGCCTGGCTGCATTCCAGCTCTGTACTCAGGTGGTTCAGGGCTCCCAGACTCAGAAAGTCAAAACATGAAACAGAGCCTCCAGAACTTGCTGGCAACTCCACAGAGACTCCCTCCTTCCCAGCCAGTGGGACAAGCTGTTCAGGTCCAGAAATGCTCAATGACCAGGTGGGAGGCCAGATCCAGCTGGAGTAGAGCCTTGAGCCCTCAGCCCATGGCTCACCAGGTGCCAACACCACCATGTGGCCCCCAGTGCCAGCTGCACCCCTGACAGCTGAAGAGTGAAACCCAGCCCAGGCCTGCCACCTGTGAATTAGCCAGACCTTCCTTCCTGCTCTTCCCAAGGCTCTCACTTCTGGGCATCTTCCCTGCCTGTCTCCAGGCATCACTGATAAACAGACCTTCTCTTTCCAAGCCTTCTCCAATGGCCTCTCCCTATACTTCAAATCAAGCTGAAACCTCCGCTGTGACTAAGCACCCTGACTACTGTGATTTGAACTTGAAATGTCCCCTCCAGGCTTATGGCTTGAAGGTTTGGCCTCCAGATATGGCTCTTTTTTTTTTTTTTTTTTTTTTTTTTTGTTCTGGAAACAATGAGAAATGGGACCCCAGCTAAAGAAAGCAGATGTCTAGGGGCTGGTCTTGGGGGGCGGGGGGGGGGAGGTTTATCCCTGACTACTTCCTGTCTTGCTCTCTGCTTCCTGTTCAGCCATCATGTGAGTCAGGCTTCTCCACCATGCCTTCCCCAACACGATGGGCTGAACCCTCTGAAATCATGGGCTGAGTCTGTGGCACTCAGGAGGCAAAGGCAAGCAGATCTCAATGAGTTCAAAGCCAGCGTGGTCTACAGAGTGAGTTCCAGGACAGCCAGGATTGTAACAGAGAAACCCTGTCTTGGGGGTGTGGGGGGGGTGGAAGGGGGTTCAAGGCTAGCCTAAGATATTTGAGATTCTATCTCAAAAACAAATATGGGAGCTAGGTAATGGTGGCTCACACCTTTAATCCCAGCACTGGGTGTTGTGCACAAGTTCTGAACCCCCAAGTCACCAAGAGACCCATTTCAATGCAAAAGCAGTCTTTTATTGTTTAACGAGTTCACTGTATTAACTCAGTTCCTCAGTCCCTCCAACACAGCAGGTGGGGCGAGAAGGATCTGAAGGAACTGTGAAGAGGGGAATGTATTGAGTAGAGAAAGGAGAGTGTCTAGGGGTCCACAACAGTCTCAGGATTGGTGCACTTTCCGGCTTGGGCAACATGTCCCGTGTTGATTGGTCAACTGGTTGCTATGGCATGTAGGCCTTCCCAGGGCGGTTGCTATGCTCTGTAAGCCACTGTTACACCACCTTTAACGTAAAGCACACCCAGAGCCCACCAGCTGACTTCTGATTGGTTCCTTGTCACATGGAGGGTCAGGAAGCTCAGCACATATTGCTGAGTCAGAGCTCTACATCATATAGGGTCTTTTCTGCAGCCTGTGATGGCTGCCAAAGCAGAGGGCTGGGTGAGGGTCTGGTCCCTTCATGGGGAGGCAGAGACAGGAGGATCTCTGTGAGTCTGAAGCCAGCTTGATCTAAAAAGTGAGTTCCAGGACAGCCAGGGCTACACAGAGAAACCCTGTCTCGAAAAACCAACCAAACAAATAAATAAATAAAGGGCTGGAGAGATGGCTTCACAATTAAAACGGCCACTGCTCTTCCAGAGGCCCTGAGTTCCCAGCATCCATGTGGTGGCTTCAGCCTTCTGTAATACAGTTCCAGGGACCCGCATGCCCTCTTCTGGCCTCCACAGGCAACACATACAGGTGGTGAAAAGTACACATGCAGACAAAACACTTACTTATACACATAGAATAAAAATGAATTAATCTTCAAAATAAAATTAAAATTCGAATAAATTTAAAAATCTTCCTTTATTTCTGTCAGACATTTTGTTATAGTAACAAAAAAGAGTAAGTAATACACTAATCTTTTCTCCCTCCTTGAACCCTCTGCCCCCTCTACATCCTTCCGTCCTTCTCCCTGTTCTCTGTCTCTCTCTCTCTCTGTCTCTCTCTCTGTCTCTCTCTCCCTCCCTCCCTCCCTCTCACTCTCCACAAGAACCCCTCTCTTCTTTCTCAACTACCTACTTCTCACAAAGACTTTCCCTTTCCTCTGAGGACCCCAAACCCCACCCCAGATCTATTACATTCTGTGGTGGCTTTATCTTTCCCATGAAACAGATGTCCCTGTCACCACAGCCATAAGACTGCCAGTTCTGTCTTTGTATGAATGTCTTTGTCCCCAGCCATAAAACAGTTGTGGTTTATCCATATACAAGGAGGAGCATTATGTTCAGAGAGCTTTTTTTACTCACCTGAAGCCATGCATGCAGGAAGCTATGGTGCCAAGATGCAGAAGGCAGCCAAGTCCATGCTTCTAACTAAGAGAATTCCCAGGACAGACAAGGCAAGTGAGCCTCTAACTAGGTGTGTTGGGGCACACCTGGTGTCCTAATGCCAGGGAGATGGAGTCATCGGATAAGGAGTTCAAAGTCATCCATTCCTCAGTTTCATGTCAAATTGAGGTCAGCCTAGGCTACAAGAGATTATCAAAGAACAAGAGAGGGGCTGGAGCGATGACTCAGAGGTTAAGAGCACTGGCTGCTCTTCCAGAAGACCTGTATCCAATTCCCAGAAGCCATGTGACAATTGAATCTCCAGCTCCAGAAGATCCAAAGCCCTCTTCTGGCCTCCAAGGATAGTGCACACATGTGTTGCACAGATACACGAGAAAACAAAACACCAATACACACAAAAATAAAACATTTTCTAATTTTCTCGATTAAGAAAGAGTACTTGCTGCTCTTGCAGAGGACCTGTTAGGTTCCTAGCACCAGCTGGCGTCTCGTGGCTCTCTGTAATTCCAGTTCCAGGGGATCTGATGCCCTCTTCTGACTTTCAAGAGCACCAGGAATGCACATGGCACACACGTGTATTTGCAGGCGAAACACTCATGCTCATAAACAAATGAAAAGGGAGGAAGGGGAAAGAGAGCACTTCTGTGCTAGGTAGTGTACACCTATCATTCCAGCTGAGGCGGGAGGATTGCTTGAACCCAGAGTCCAAGATTAGCTTGGACAGCATAGTGAGAACCTAAGCAAAGAAGCAAAGGAGGGAGAGAGCGAGCATGAGTGTGCAAGCACATTCCGGGGGATTGGACAGGAATGGGAGGAAGCAGAGCTCAGGTCCACCGCTTTGGGCTCTGAGAGCTCCCAACACACCTGCTCCCCGAGCCCTCACCATCTGGTGAAAGAGCGAGGCAGGAATCCACGCACACCAGGTAGCAAGGAGGAACCCAAAGCCTCCTGGGGTCACCAGCCACCCTTGTAATTAGAGATGAACGTTAAGGATCTACCACCATTAAACACCTACTAGGCAGGAAAGCAAAACCCTGAAGGGAAGTGAGCTGTGAGAAAGTGTACAAACTCCTCAGGGAGGCCCTCCAAGAGGGCCAATAAAGCACAACCTTTGCCCTGGCGACATAGCCTTGGAGAACACACCCTGAGGAAAGAGTCCAACAGGAAAGAGAGAGAAATGCTTCTGAAGCTGCTGCTCCCTGGAAGCTGGGGGTGCCAAGTTTTCACCAAGAGAAGCCAAGAGAGCCCCTTGTCTCTGCCTCACTATGCCCAGACCTCCCTCATCCTCCCCACCCTCTGCTCTACCAGACTGTTCCCGCATCTTCAAACACCTTCCAGTGTTTACTCTCAGAGTCCTCGCCTGGCAGTTTCACCACTCCAGACAATGACTCTCAGAAGACAGCTGCTGAAGGCAGGGTAACTTGTGTGACTGTGAGGGGACCTGGGGGTGAGAATGTGGAACCCTAGACATGGGAACATGCACCTTAGAATTATACAAAGTTACTTCTTATGTTTTATTTATTTTGGGGGGGGGCGTTTCAAGACAGGGTTTCTCAGTGTAGCTTTGGAGCCTGTGCTGGAGCTAGCTCTGTAGACCAGGCTGGCCTCAAACTCAGAGAGATCTGCCTGCCTCCCAAGTGCTGGGATTAAAGGTATGTGCCACCACCAGCTGCCTCCATTTTAAGTTTTAATTGCTATGCCTAAGAGATCCGTGAAATAAAAATGTCTCTGAACAGCTGAGCATTGGTGGTGCACATCTTTAATCCTAGCACTCTGGAGGCAGAGGCAGGTGGATCTCTATGAGTTGGAGGCCAGCCTGGTCTGCAGAGCTGGTTCCAGAACAACCTCCAAAGCAATACAGAGAAACCCTGCCTTGAAAAGCCAAAAAAACAAAAAAATATAAGGCTCTAATCTGTGAGCCCCTTTAACAGACAGTTCCTGAAATGCTGGAGCTAACAAGGCACATGTTTTTCACTCCCTAAACAAGTTTGTTTGACCCATCTGCACTGGATGTGCTTGACCACATGTGGAGGGAGGTTCACAGGCAGGAAATATGTCAGGATGTCTGCTTGCCCTTGATTGGACCTGATGAGAAATACTTATTCCACTGCAAACCATTTTCTGGAAACCCAGAGATGGACCTGGCCAGATCCCATCCACCTGGCCAGTATTTAATTAAAGCTTGCTTCAAATTTGGCTTTAAATTATGGTAATGGTTTTATTCTTGACTGGGGGGATTAACAACCTCCCACTGGGTGAAGCCACCAACATTCAGAACTCATTTTGGAACCTGGGTGATGGGAGATGTTATTCTGTATATATGTTTCTTATACTGGTTAATAAAGCTCTGTGGCCAATAGAAAACTAGATAGGTGGGGCTAGGAGACTAGGAGGAGGAAGAGGAAGTAGTAGGTGGGGTCAAGATGTAGCCAGGGAAGAAGGAAGACACTTGCCGCAGCTCCCCATAAGACGACCACGTGAAAATACTTAGATAAGTAAAATAGGGTTAATAATTAAGACAGAGCTAGCCCATAAACAATAATGGTAACTGGCCAACAGGATTGTATCAAATACAGAGTCTCTGAGTGTTATTTGGGGCTGGCGCGGCTGTGGGCCCAGACTGGCGGGCTGGCGGAAACTTACATGCTATACCTGGGCATGGTGGCACACACCTACAATCCCAGCATTTAGGAGCCTGAGGCAGGAGGACTACTGTAATTATGGACTACATAGTCATTTCAAGGCTAGCCTGAGCTATAGTGTGAAGTGCAAGAGAGCCCCAGACCAAAATAATAACAATAATAATAAGTAAAAAGCCAGCAAAAGACTCAGTAAAGATGGTGAGAAGCCTACCTAACTCCATTTTGAAAGCAGGAGCCATGATGCTGCATTGTTACGTTTTTATTTACTGTAAGAGTTGAGTAGTTGTCTGTCTCCTAGAACTTGATCTTTCCCTCTTTTTTGAGAATACCCTTATCCTCCCTGACCCCTTCCTAATCACATGGTGACCAGGTGATATTTTTCTGAGGTTTTTTTCCCACTGTATTTCCTTACTGCCCCTTGTCTCCCTTCTGTAAAACTACTTGTGATTTTACCTACCTAAAAGGGGCCCAAGAAGTAGATTTGGGGCTGCTCTCTTTAACCCAACTTAGGAGGCAGTCTCTGGCCAGCTCTGGGGTGCATCCCAAAAAGCTTGTTAAAAAACAAGCTTGCTCCAAATGTGGCTCAAATTGTTGTGGTGGTCTTATTCGGTCTTACTCTCCACATTGGGATTAACACCAGCTGCAGAGCAAGCCTGCAGATAGGAGTTCAGGCATCTCCAGGCCACAAGGGCTCCTGCAAGTTGTCTTCTGGTCTAGGAGATGCCAAGGGGTGGGGGGGGGCTGGAAGATTCACTGCTGGATTATTTGGGTGATGGAGGAGATCGAGGTTAATGGATACTGGGTTTGAGTAGGTTTGTGAAACAGATGAGGCCACGAGGCCACGTAGCTCAGCACAGGCTCCTTCCAAGGCAGAGAGTTTGAACTTTTTTTTAGACAAAAAACAAGAACCCTGAATCTAATCTCCTTTGTTTAGCTTTTTTCTTGACCATTACCAATTAACTACTACCCTAAACGATGACAAATATCCACAACCCCTTGGATGACCAAAGACCACCCACCTCACTTCTTTGGAATGTGAGGTCCATGTTCTTAAATTAACTTCTTGTTGTCTTGGGGTGATAGCATCTTTAGGTAATCCTGAAAAGAAAAATTTGGGTTAATTGTCAAGTCCTTAGAGAGTTAGCTATATCCATTCTCTGCCTGATGGGAAAGTTCAAGGCTTATCTCAAATCTTGGCCAGAGTAGTCTGTAAGGCTGGATCATCTCAGCTAGCCACCTCAAAATTGTTCTGAGCAGTTTGTAGTCCAAAGCCAATTTTTATGTGGCATTTTTCAGCTTAGGGCTGTGATCATAGTCTTGGTAGAATCATCATTGTGGGATCCAGTCATCCTTTTGGAGACTTCAGAGATCACATTACATCAGATTATTTCTTTCCTTGGTAATTTTTTCCAGGCCATTCCTCCTTCTTTTTTTTTGATGTTTATTTGTCTAAAGGTCTTTAAATTCCTCAAGATGGTTGTTTTTATTTTACTGAAAAGACAAAAACAAAACCCTGCCCCAATCCTAACTTTGGGGAGGTTCCAAATCTAATATTTATCAATTTTGGTTTCTCCTGAAATTTTTATATTCTAAAGCACTTCTACTATCCAGAGCAGTATGATTTTTTGCAATAAGCATCAGGTTCTTTAATTGTTCTGAGAAGGAGTTTCCTCCACAGTTACAGGAAATGACTGAACTGAATTTGATATGGGAGCCTTCAAGGAGCCCCTCAAGGTATTCCCAATGACAAAGGATTACCTTGAATGTTCCTTGTTGATCTACATTCATTAGTTCAGAGTCTACCTTTGTCAAACCTACATAATCCAGAAGGGAAAGAAGTTTTGTTTGGATTATGTTTATAAAAACCATTGTTTCTAGGAACACCCTGTTCACAATTCCTTTTATAATGACCTTGTTTGCCACAATTGAAACACATGACATTTTAAGTTTTTTTTTTCAGACCTCTGGAAAATATCTCTTTTATTCAAGCATCATCATAGTCATGAGATGCAATATTGATTGTATCTCTGATCTATTCCTCCAAGGGTGCTGATCTTGCCTTTAACAGCCTAATTACCCTTCTGCATTGTGCATTAGTATTTTCAAAAGCCAGAGATTCATGTATTATTTGTCTGTCTTCTGAATTTGGTATCATTCTATTTACCGCTGAAGTCAATCTTTGTAACAAATCAGTGAAGGTTTCTTTTGGACCCTGTACAAGTTTAATAAATGACTCAGTTTTCTTTCCTACTTCTCCATTTCTGTCCCAAGCATTCAAAGCTGCTGCATTCTATAAAGCCAGGGCATGATTATCATATAAAGATTGTCTTTGTACATCACCATAATCTCCCTCTCTAAGAAGTTGGTCTTGGGGGAATTTTCATACTCTCATTGTGCAATGGTCTTAGCCTCATCTTTCTACCACGTCTTCCATTATAATTGAGGCTCTAAAACTGCTTTAACCAAGTCTCTCCAGTCTCTGGGGATAATCCTACCACAAGTTGACCACGATTTTAACATCTGTTTCACAAAAGGTGAATATATGCCATATGAGACTATCGCTTCCTTGAATCTCCTTAAATCTAACATGTCCACAGGATTCCAGTGAGCGCTTAAACAGCCTTAGTAATATCTGTCATTTGGCAGTTCCTGTAAGGTGACTGGCTATAGTAAGGCTGGTTGTTTGAAAACATTAAGCTATTCTTCTCTAACCTTATAATGCAATGCTGAAATTAGTTCTTTAAATTCCACGGTCTGGGTTTGAATATCTCTATGATCTGTTTTCATAAGTTTTTCTAAGGCCTGTATCTTGGCACTAACACCAACCAACTTTTTTAGAGATAAACCAAGAATTATCAAGATGATAATGAACATTATTTCAGTCCCAGTTGATTAACCCTTCATTTAATTGATTTAATCGGTCCAATTTTAAATCATGTACTGCATAATCATGCAGAAACCTAACTCTCTCCATTGTAACTCTGTTTCCCATTTTTTTTCTCAAGACAGGCTTTCTCTGTAGCTTTGAAGCCTGTCCTGGAACTCGCTCTGTAGACCCAGCTGGCTTCTAACTCACAGTGATCTGCCAGCCTCTGCCTCCCCAAGTGTTGTGATTAAAGATGTAGGCTACCACTGTCCAGCTTCTTGGGTCCCTTTTAAGAAGTAAAATCAAGAGTAGTTTTACAAAAGGAAAACAACAAGGCAATAAAGAAATACAAAAAACAAAAACAAAAAACTTTTAAAAACATCATGTGGCTGGGATCTTAATCTTTAATCCCAGCACTAGGGAGGGAGAGACAGGTGGATCTCAGTGAGTTCCAGGACAGCCAGGGAAGTTACACAGAGAAACCCTGTCTCAAAAACAAAAACCCAAAACAAAAACAAAATCAAAAAAATCATATAGTAACCCATGTGATTAGAGAGAGGTCAGGGAGGGGAAGGATATTCTCAAAAACAAATCAAGGTAATGGGTTGGGGAAGGTCAGGTTCCAGGAAGCAGAGAGCTACTCAACTCTCACAGTAAATATAATATTTTTTTTTTGGACTGGGTTCTTGATCCTCTTGCCTTCACCTTCTGAATACTGGGATTACAGATATGCCCAGTGTTTTATTTTATGTGTATGAGTGTTTTGCTTGTATGTGTGTGTGCCACAAGCATGCCTGGTGCCTGGAACTGGAGTTGCTGATGTTTGTGAGCTGCCATGTGGGTGCTGGGAACTGAATTCAGTCATCTATAAGAGCATGAAGTAGCACACACCTTTAGTCCCAGCATTCAGGAGGCAGAGGCAGGCGAATCTTTATGAGTTCGAGGCCAGCCTGGTCAACAGAGTGAGTTCCAGAACAGGCTTCAAAGCTACAGAGAAACCCTGTCTCAAAAACAAAACAAAACAAATAAACAAACAAACAAAAAAATAGCATCAAGTGCTCTTAACCACAGAACCTTCTCTCTGGGTCCCAGGCTTTAATGCTAATTTCTTTCAGTTTGCTTTCTTTTAGCAATGAATGAAAGGCAAGTGCCCTGTCACTGAGCTTTATTCTCAGCCCTCTGTGTAATTCATCTGCAGAGTGTGTCAGAAAACCCAGAAACTTACTTCAGCTTGATTTACTATAGCAGGTATTACAAGGCACGGGTGGATCTGCAGGAGATTGTTTGCCCCGCAAGGCCCGGCCTCTATCCCTAGCACTGCAGAGGAACAAAGACAAAAGCTTCAGATACAGAGATGAGGGAGCACAGAAGAATGGGGGGCACACTGCCCTTGGGGTCCTGCCTGTTTGACAGTTCAGAAGATCTTGACAAACCTTGTTCTTCTGGATTCTCGGGGTGACATCTCCATGCAGGCAGGACTTAAGTTCCACGCCCTCACTTAGAAGTAGTTAGACAGACAGACAGGGTCAGAATGGGTGTGGAAGCCAGCTCAGCCTGTCTGCTCAGATTTCCTGATGGCCCCATCTGCAGCACCTTCCTTCAAGGGATGGGACAGAGCCTCTCCACATGATCAGAGTCTTATGATCTGTTATCAGACACAGTTAGGTCAAAGAATTATTGTTATGTCTAGCTCCAAGATGGAGAACAGAATTTACAGCTTCTGTGAGTAGCTTTGGAGAAGAGATATTTTAGTTTAGCTTCTATGGCTGCCTTGGGAAGGGAGTTAGAAGCCAGTGACCATGGTTAATAAACAACATACATAGCATTGTATTGTATAAATAGATGATAGACAGAGAGAGAGAGAGAGATAGACATGTGTGCAGGCATACACACACACACACACACACAAATTGCAGTCTGCCTAAGTATGCCTAACTTACACTGCATTGGGTGAACATGCGGAAGTTGAAACAGAAAGATTTCAAATCCCAGTCCACAGATGAACACTGCTTACTGACTTGCTCCCAATGGTATGCTCAGCCTACTTTCTTATATAGCCCAGGACTACCTGTCCAGGTAGCAACCCCCAGAGTAAGCTGGGTTCTCCCACACCAATCATTAATCAAGACAATGCCCCCACAGACTTGCCAACATGCCTACTACAGGCCGATCTGAGGAAGATGGGTTTTGTTTTGTTTTGTTTTGTTTTGTTTTGTTTTTCAGTTGAGATGCCCTCTTTCAGATAACTCTAGCTTATTTCAAGATGACAAAAAAACAAAACAAAAACAACTAAGAAAGGCACCCATTTGGGGCCTTAGGATGTACTACCTTTGGAGTATGGCAGCTTTCAGAAAACCTTAAGATAATGGGATGATTTTCTCCTGTTCCCCATGTCCTCCTTCATAGGGAGTTGAATGAATATTTTGACATGGGCTTGGCCATGTTGAGGACTCCAAGATCTTGGACACATGGAAAATTGGGCCAGACTCAAGAGGAGTGGCAAAGTTCTCCTATGGAGTCCAAGTATGAATGTTTACAAACTACTGATGTGTGTCTACAAAGACTAGTAACTGCAGCTTCCTCCTTGCCATGTCTATAGATGAGACTACTCACCTACAGAGACCTCCTATTGAAACTAGGTAGCTCTTTTTTCAAGTGCTTTAAGTAATAAACACACTGAGGTTCCCTGTAGCCACAGTAGAGGGACTTTGTGTATGTCTGTCCTTTCTTCACTCCTTTACTGTTATTAGCCAGGGTACCAGGGCCCAAGCTGTACAGGACACAGCATTCCTTTCTGTTTGCTAGACTATGGGTGTGATATCTACAACTCCAGCAACCATACTGGGTTTTCAGGTGAAAACATGTTCAAATTGGCAGAGCATATGATACAGGTGTGAGTTCCCAGTAGTCACCCAGCTGCCATTGCCACCTCAGGACGTCTATAAACTCCCAAGCAAAACTTGATCTATCCCATATCAGGTCCAAATGAAAATCAGTTCCTCAAACTCCAAAAAGTAAATATCCAGACATGAGCTCAACCTGGACTATAGGAGGATTTCTGGAGGATGGATAAATGCCAGCATGCTTCAGGAACATATGAAACTGACTCCCATCTACCAAAAGGAACCATTTCCCTTAGCTCTGACAGAACCTGGTGCCTATGAGCACATTAAAGTGAATACTGGCCTCCAGACACCTCAGTATCACAAGTACACATTCCAAAGGCTAAGCCAGCATCCTACTGTTGCTGGAGTTTAATGTCCCACCTGGTCCTACAGTCACCTTCAGCCCCAAATGGACACATGGAGACACTATATTAATTATTAAACTGTTGGCCAGTGACTAGGCCTTCTTGCTGGCTAGATCTCTCTTAATTATTATCCCATAACTAGTAATCTATATATTTCTACATTTCCTTATCTTGCCAAGAACACCTGGCACGTCCTGCCCTCCCGGTCTGGTGGTGTCTCTTTGAGGTGCCTCTCTGCCTACCTTTCCCAGAATTCTCCTCATCTCCTAGCCCCACCTATCTTCCTGCCTCTATTAGCCAAACAATGTTTTATTCATCAACCAATAAGAGAAACATAAAAACAGAAGGACATCCGACATCATCCTAGCCTTTCTTACCTCTTTTCCTACCCTACTAGCTAACAGCCCCACCCACCCACCCCCCCACCCCCACCACCCACCACCCCCCCACCCCCACCACCCACCACCCCCCCACCCCCCGCCCAGACACTCATTCTCCTTATAACCCTGCTATCCCGTTTTTTCTACAACTCTAGCTCTGTTCTGCTTCTCTCACTGTCTTTCTATTCTTTATCCCCTGCTGTTCTCCTTCTCTCACAGGAAGCCTTGGCCAGGTCTAGTCTGTTGGGCGTGTTCAGTCTACTTCTCTCTCTGACTCTTCCAGATGCCTCTGACTGTTCTCTTTCATCTCTACAATAAACAATTTCCCCTTAACTATGCCTCAGAGCAGTCGATTGTCAGTTTATAAACCCCAGACCCGAAATGGTGAAGTAAAGCTGAGAGATAGATAGCCACAACTTATTTTAGTTTTCTGCTATTGGCATCGGGTAGCTCATGCTACCAGACTGAGCAGGGAGACTGCCACCAGTGCTCAAGGCCAGCCTGGGCTACAGTGAGAATCACACACACACACACACACACACACACACACACACACACACACACACACACACACGCAAAGTTGGATGGGGTATAGTATTGCATTGTAATCCCAGAACTCAGGAGAAGAGACAGCCAAAACTCTTGAGTTCTAGTCCAGCCTACTCTAGGTAGTTACAGGCCAGAGGCACCCAGTAAGACTCTAACAAGAGAGATGAGCAGGTAAAGGTGAGATACACCTGTAGACCCAACACTTGAGAGGTGAACAGGAGGATGAGTTCAAGGTCAACCGTGTCTTATGTGTGCAGTTTGAGGCCAGCCTGGACCACAGAAGACCCTAACACAAATAACCCTGACTCCTGAGTGCTGGGATTAAAAGCATGCACCACCACACCTGGCTCTTTAATTTTAGGTGTGTGGGTGTTTTGCCTGCAGGTATGTCTATGCACATGTGCACAGTAGCCACAGATGCTGAGAGGGCATCAGAAGCCCTGGAATAGGAATTATAGATGGTAGGTAACTCCATGTGGTTGCTGGGAACTGAACCCAGGTGCTTTGGAAGAACAGCCAGTGCTTTTAACCACTAAACCTCTCTCCAGCCCCAGCTCTACCCCACCAACCCTCACCTGAGACAGGGTTTCTCTGTGTAGCCCTTGCTGTTCTGGAACTCACTCTGTAGACCCAGTTGGCCTCAAACTCAAAAGATCTACCTGCCTCTACCTCCACATGGTGTAACCTCTCTTCTCAATGGCTGACCCTCAGGCTTCCTGCTCCAGCAACATAAAGCTAGTGTGTCAAGGTTGTTTGGGGGACATTTGTTCAATTGTTTCGTTTTAATATTGGCCCTTTGGCGTCTACAGTCCAAGAAAGCTACCAGTCCCTGTTCCAGATGCAGCCTCGGGCCTCCCAAGCCCTCAGGCCCAATCCATGTGACCTGGCTAGCCTTACCTCAAGCCTGAAGCCCAGCCTGCTGACTCTAGAAACAGCCTTACTACATTCTCCTGGCAGGTGCCGATCTCCTTACAAGCCTGGAGCTGCTCCAGGGCTGGTTTGACTATTAGACATGAGCCCAGGTGCTGTGCAATCAGCGCCCACCAGCCCCAACCTATCCTAAGGTGCCACTGGACCCCGTAAACCCCTTCTCTCAGCCTAGAGACCCAACCAGTCTCAAGAGACTCTGGAGGGGACACTTCTTTAGAAGCCTTCAAAGGGTGGGAAAAACAGGTGGCCAGTAGGAAATGAAAGTTGGAGTCTGTGAGGACTGCCAAGGTGGTAAGAGGCTGCAGGGAAGAATAGGAGGCACAGCTCAGGGGCCAGTGCTCTCCATCATCCATGCAGTGAGCGTCCTGTGGTAGGAAGCCCTGTTCCTCAGCTCCTTCATTTGTCTCTAAAGATGTGGGAAAGGACAAGTCTCTGCATTGTACTTGTCGGGGTCACTGTGACCCGAGTATCACAAGAAGACAGATGAGAAGTGGCCAGTGACATAAGGGATGGTAGGTAGGAGAGAATCTCAGAAGAAAAGATGGGTGCACTGGCCACTCTGGTAGCTGAGTGGTGGGTCCCCTTAGTAGGAGAGCCCCCACCCCGAGAGCCCTCCCCTAGCATCCCATCACAGATCTTTCAACACCTCTCTTGTCTCCCAGCTCCACACACTGGGCTCAGATTTGACCTGATCTGTACTCTGAACAAATCCTCTGGTGACTGGGAAGGGTGGGAGGCAAGTAGCTTACCACTCTCAAAGTTCTGAACTCCTGCCAACTTCCAGATGGCTTCAGCCAAGCAGCCCCAGTGCCCAGACTGCCTGATCCTTCTACAACCTAGGCCAGTACTACTTTTCAAGCTCAACCTGACTTGTCTCTGCCACTCCTAGCTCTAGGTTCCTTTCAGCTACAGGCTCTCTTTCACCCTGCCTGGCCTCTCAGCATCTGACTGACTCAGAGTTGGTCCTAAGTGCTGTACAGTGTTGTGGAATATGTAACTAGGCAGAGATGGTTACATTTGTTTATACTGCATTTGTTTAACTATGTACAATGTGTTGCATTCGTGTTAATTAAATAACGTTAGCTTGGGCTCAGAGAGTTGGGTTAGCAACTAGTTCACAGAAGTAGTAAGAGAACTTGGAAGAAAGAGAGGGAGGTGCCCAGGGCCAGCCAGACGCAGAGGGAGTAGAACCTACAGAATGAAAGAAAGGTAAAAATCACTGAGGCAAAATGAAGATGAAAAGGAACAGGTTAGATTGAAAGCTAGTAGGACAAGCATAAGCCAAGGCTGAGCATTCATACTCATATCAAGTCTCGGTGTCTTTATCTGGGAGCTGGTTGGTGGTCCAAGAGAAAGCCTGCTACAGCACAGGTGCTGTTACGCCTCACACTATGTCTTCACAGGTCAGCCAGGTGCTCTGTAAGCATCTCTCTAAACTACAACCTCCTAAACACAGCAAGGGTTTCCCAGCCACCCCCTGCTCCCCTACACATGGATTCTGAGGAGCAGGGTCGCATCTACTGCATCCCTGGCTCTTGGTCCCTCATTCCTGCTCACCACTGGCCACACCTCTCCAAGGCTCCTTCCCTCAGGAAATGTCCTGTATTGAGCCTGGTACTATGTGCTCTGATGAAGCATGGCCCGTACCAGAGATGCTCCTAGAGTAACTGAGTCTCCTAAATAGGAGTCCTGAAGCCATGCTTCCTATCCTGTGTATAAGAGTAAATGGAATCAGCCAGCTCCTCAACCAAGCACCAGCTATCTCAGGATGCACCAAGCAAAACCAATCCTGGCTTCCTCTCAGCTTCCAGGTTGGCTTAGAGGATGATTCAAGAACCCTGCCCTGGCTGTCCTCCACTTTCTCCCACAATCCCCTGCCATTGACCTCAGCTCCAACTGTTGCTACACAAAGAGCAAAGGCAAAGCAGACAATTCTATGCCAGAGGCAAAGACACAAATCAGACTGTTTATTGCAGAAATATGGTCAAGGTTTCATTTAAGTGGCCCAAGGTGAGGAGGTTCTGGGCCTCCTGGGTGGGAGGGAAGATGGGCGGGACAAAGATCTTCATCTGGCCAGAGTCTCAGAGCTGCGAGATGATGTTACCGGCCAGGCTGCAGGTGAGGCCTGTGCCATCTGGCTCCACATTCAGTGCCTTCACTATGCCATTGTCTACCACCATGGAGAACCTGCGTAAAAGAGGTATAGCTGCACAAGCCGGAACAGCTGCCAGGGCCCCTAGTGCCAAGAGGAAGGCTTCAGCTTTACCTCTTCAGGCGGTGATTCCCAAAGAGAGGCACCAAAGAATCATCCAGCAATAAGTCTGTCTCCTAGAAGACAGGCAGACCAGTGTCAAGAGCCCCCAAACAGGTCAGGGGCTGCTCCCACATACCATGTCCCTCAAGGGACTGCAGGTTGAGGGAACGGTGGTGCACTCACCTTCCCAAAGGCCCCAGTGGGGTCAGCCAGGAGCCGAACCTGAGGGACAGAGAATAAATGTCTCAAGGAAACCTCCAGTGTCAGTGAGATGGCTCAGTGAGTAAAGGTGCTTGCTGCCAAGCCTGACAGTCTGAGTTCATTCCCTAAGACCCCTCATGGCAGGAGAGAACCAAGTCTCACAGGTTATCCTCCAACCCACCACTCAAGCACCATGGCATGAGAGCCCACCCCACACATAAAATAAGTAAATAAAATGTAATGAAAAACAAGGCACCTCCTACCTGTGCCCGACCCTCACAGGCCTCACACCTCACCTTGCCTTCCGCCTTGTGGGCTCGACCCCACTCTTCAGTCACAAAGACATCATTAACACTCAGACATGCCAACACCTGCACTCCCTTAGCCTTCAGAGCCTCAGCGTGCTCCACAAACCCAGGCAGGTGGTTCTAAGAGGAAAACAAAGGGTCAAAAGGAAGATAGCTGTTGGTGTTCCCCAGCCTGCTCTTTAGCTTCCTATTCCAGGGCACCTCTGATTAGGTTAAGGAAACCAGTGTGAAACCTGTCATTTCCTTTTCGCCTTAGCAACTAGGAAGCTTGAACCCAAATTTCTGTGATCAAGAACATGAAACCCCCATGGGCAAAACCTTTGCCTCCTTAGCACACGTCCTAAGTAAAGTTTCAGGGCTTCCTTCCACCAGCAGCACCAGTCAGAGGTGTTAGATTTGACTGGGGTCCTTTTCTCCCAGCACCGGGTCCTGGAAAGAACCCTCACCTTAGAACAGCCAGGTGTGAACGCCCCAGGGACTCCAAACAGCACACCTTTCTTGCCCTTGAACAGCTCTGCCAGGTTCACCTTCTTTCCAGGCTCCCCTTCAAATACCTCCACTGAGGGGATGGCATCTCCCACCTAGAGACAAGGACCCCAGGGTGAAAAAAGGCCCAGAAACCACATCCAGGCAAACAGATCCTGATGGAGCTGGTGCTGACAGCCAGCTAAGTGCTCCTTGTCAGTTTCCAGGAGTCATCTCTGTCCTCTGTATCTCCCAGCTGCCTCACATCTTACAAGCTTCAAGGAAGCCTGGCTTTGCTTAAGGCCAGTTGGTGGCAACAGAGAAAGGGAGAGCCCTGCACAAGTGTTGCAATACTGTGTAAAGGAGCCACCCAAGATGGATCAATGCACAGAGAGGAGCACACAGGGCTGTGTGTGGGGTTGAGAAAGCGCTTGGCAATAGGAACAGAGAAAATCCTGTCCACACAATGGGAAGCCCAAGCCAAAGTGTTCAGGACACAGGTTCTCAGGGTAGGTGGGGAGCATCAGCCTATCTGGAGGCTTCCGGTATCCACAGGAGAAAACAAAAGAAGGGAGGCTGGGGTCAGCAGTAAAGGCACTTGCCACCAAACCTAACCACCTACCCCATAACCCATACGGTAGAAACACACAACCGACTCCTGAGAAACGTGTCCTCTGACCTCCACATACACACGTGTTCCCAAATACACACCCTAAATACATACCGAAAAGTGTTTTTAAAAAAGAAAGAGCCTTTAATCCTAATACTAGGGAGGCAGAGACAGGCAGATCTCTAAAAGTCTGAGGCCAGTCTGGACTACACGTCAAATTCCAGGCCAGTCAATGAGACTGAAAGAAAGAAGGGAGGAAAAGAGGGAGGGGGAGGGAGGGAGGAAGGGAGGAAAAAGATAAAGTCCAAGGACAAGAGAGGGGGTAGGTTCAAGAAGCTTCCAGAAAGACCAAACAGAAGCGGGAGAAACATTCACAGAGAGGAGACAGCAATGGGAAAAACAGAGCCCAGTCGCCAAGGGACCACAGCCTTTCAAAAGATGCAGCAAAATGGCATCTAGTACTATCACAAAAGGGCTGGAGCTTTGAGAGGGGTATATGGGGTTTGAAAAGCGGCCACACGGAGGCGTTATTTCAAGAATGTGGAAAATGACATATCATTCGGTGACTTGAAATGGAGGGGACTTGTCCCTGAACGTTGCAGTTAATGTTGACAGGAAGGCTCAGGGAATGTCCAGGGACGGAGGGGCAGCGAGGGGCTCTTGCAGGGAAGCTCAAAGAATGTCCTGGGACTGAGGGGCAGCGAGGGAGTCTTACAGAAAGCATGACAGGAAGAAAGCGTCAAGGACAGTCCGCGACCCCGCGTGAAACCCAAAGAGCCGCGACAGGGTGGACCCAGGAGAGCTAGGACCGGTCACCTTGATCGGGGCCATGGTCACGGAGGCGCTGCTGAAGCTGCGAGCCCCGCTACGCTCCCACCCTGCTGCTTCCCGGCCTGCTTTGCCTGCCTCGCACGTCCCGGTAGCCTCAGCACGGAGTACCGAACCAGCAATGCCGCCCAGGACGCGTATCCCAGGTTGTAGCATGCCAGCGGTTACCGCAGCCCCTTGCCTGCCGCTGGATCTGCCCACCGGAGGCGGGTGCCGAATCCGCCCCGCCCACACCAGCTAGCTGCTCCTACCACGCCGATTTATAGGGGCTGAACCGTGACGCTTCATGACGCGGCGGGGGCTTACAGGGGTCGCGCGCCGTATTTGCGTGCTGAAAGAGGTGCCCAGTTTACCGATGTAACAGTTTCTGACCCTGAACTGCAAACAGGGGTCGGGGTATTATCTGGCTAAGCCTCAAATGTGCCTATTATACACTCATCGAGAGCCCAGCAGTGCACCTGCTTTGCATATAATTTGCATTGTACGGGCCATTTACAGTGAGTGGGACTCGGTGTACGCTGTTGCAACCTCCCTGAGAAATGCTTCCGGTATCAGGACTTGACCCAGCTTAGTCTTTCCCATCCCTTTGCTGCTGCAAAACCCCAGAAGTTCCAGCAAGTTCACCACTTCCGGGCCGGCAGTGGCCAACGGCTTTAACAGCGGAAGTGGTATAAGTGTGCACTCCTTCCGGTTCCGGTCTCGCGAGCACCAGTGTGGCAACATGAAACTGCTCACCCACAATCTCTTGAGCTCGCACGTGCGGGGCGTGGGCACGCGTGGCTTCCCGCTGCGGCTGCAGGTACTTGCATGCGGGTCTGTCGCCCTTGTAACCCGGGATAGACACCGGGGCCGACCCTACCTTGCTAAACCTATCCTCCCCACAGGCCACCGAGGTCCGCATCAACCCCGTGGAGTTCAACCCTGATTTCGTGGCGCGGATGATCCCTAAAGTGGAGTGGGCGGCTCTTGTGCAGGCGGCGGACACCGTGAGGACCCCGCCCCTTCTGTCACCCCGGGGGCGGGCTCCGGCTCCCTGCCAAGGCGGAATGGAGTTTGTATTCCCGGTGACCACATAAGCCTCTTTTCCACAGCTAAACCTGGCCGAGGTACCCAAAGAGCCGACTGAAGGCTATGAGCACGACGAGACGTTTTTGAGGAAGATGCACCACGTGTTGCTTGAGGTGAGAATCCTGCCTGTCACTTGACTATTGCTCCTACCCGGAGGCTCCCGGTGCTCAACTTTGTCCTGCTCCCCCATAGGTTGATGTGCTCGAGGGTACCCTGCAATGCCCAGAATCTGGCCGTCTTTTCCCCATCAGCCGCGGGATCCCCAATATGTTGCTGAATGACGAGGAAACTGAAACATGACTTGCTAGCCACCACTTTAGCATTTGTGTGTATCAGTTGTATAGTCTGTTAACTACATATGTCACGTGTGACCCCGATCTCCCCTCAGTGACTCACTGACGACCGTGTACTTGAGCTCCATAGTATATTTTTTTTTCTCATTAAAGGTTCAAAACCAAAAGCGGTTTCTCTTTGCAGCAAATATACATTAAAATAGAGTCTCTGTACAGCCAAGGGCTCTGGGCCCCCGGCTCGCCCCATGGCCCTGCGCCTCCCTGGCCAAACCCAAAAATAAATATAGTGTTATTGCTCTGCAGGGCATAGAGGCAGTGCTGTCCCCCACCCCTCGAGGTGGGAGCTGATGGGGGGCCCTGGCCACCCCAGGGGTCCAGGGGCTGGAGCCTGCTTGGAGTTATTGCTTCAAGGGGGGGCACTAATGCCCGATGCAAATGAGGAGAGGAGCGAAGGGAACAGGGGCCTTTGCTTTCCAAGCCCCCCTCTGCTCTGGAGAGGGGATCCGATTAAGCAGCAGCAAAAGCATCACCCACTGGGAGACTGTGGCCTCCATCCCCTTCCCTCCCTGAGATCAGTTTCTGCCTCCCACACATCCCCTGCAGCCCCCTATGGCTTCCGCAAGGCCCCCTACACGCTTGGGGGCACATTATGGCTTGCAAGGGGCAGCACTGTGCCCACACCTGGGCATTCACTTTCCTAGCTTCTGACAACTCCCCAGAGCGGGGAGGGGAGGGCATGAAGCCTACTCCCAGGGGCGGATGGCATTGCCCTGGCCCTGCCAGCAGGCTGTGGCACTGCCCAGACTCCAGCTTTGCCCCCTTGGGGCTAACACCCCATGCTGGGCAGATCCTGCCAGCCACCCTCCCTGTCCCACCCCTTGCCTCAGTCCATCATGGCCTCAAGCATTTCCAAAAACAGCTTGTGCATGGGCACCTTGCCCTCCAGCTTCACCCCGTAGAAATGGGCCAGGACTTTGCCTGCTGTCTGGCGGAGGAGTGGCAGTGTAAGCAGCAGCCTGCCTGCCCGCCTCCGTTCAGCACCCCCTCCAGGGCCAGCCCGGCCAGCTTCATACTCCAGCAGAGCCTCATGCAGGGCTTCACGCAGCTGCTCCACAGCCTCGGCATCTTCAATATGCACAGAGTCTAAGGAGGGGAGAGAACCGTTGGTGAAGGTGACTACAAAGAGGGCAGGGCTGCTTGGGGAATAATGCACTCACTGCTCTGTCTGTGAGCCAGGGCTCATCCTTTCTCACCTGTGCCACCTCTTGTCCTCCACACCTTCCCTTCCTATTTCCTTGTCAGCACAGCACTGGAGCTCAGAACAATTCAGGACCTTGGCTTACTTAATTATTTTCAATAAGTGAGCCTGTTTTCCTTATCCATAGAAAGGGACTATGCCACCACTGTTGACAATTGGAGAGTCTTCTGGGGAGACCTGTGTGTGCCTTCCCTGGACACTCACCAGAATTGGCAAGGGCCAGAGCCTTCAGCAGTACATACTCCTCCCGCTCCAGCCGTAGGGCTTGCAGTCGCCGTACCAGCTGCAACAGGGCTGCCCCCAGATCCCCCAGACCAGCTGCCCGGGCCCCTTCTTCATCCAGGACCAGGTCCTCAGCAAATGCTAGCTCATCCTGCAGTGGCAGTGAGCGCTGGGCCACACCCAGCACCAGCACCTCCATCCACACACTCTGTAGTACTGACATCTGGTCAGACAGTGACAGTGAGGAGAAGCCTGGAGAGCAGCGGGAGAACAGGGCAGTCAAGAATGCAGCCCAGACAAACGTGGCCTACCTCTTCAGAGATGCCGACCACCAAGCCCTTTACCTGGGATGCTCTTGGCCCAGCTGATGGTGACCACAATCTCTCGGTCAAAAAGGTCACAAAGAGTGGCCACGGCAGGGAGGTGTCCATCAGGGCTTGCTGGGTCAGGCATGGCATACAGCTTCTCAGGTTCAACCACCAGCAGATGAGACACCAGAGCATTCACTGGGGCTACAGTGACAGGTGCAGGACTAGTCATGAACACAGATCTGGCAGACCTCTGGAGCCCCTCAGAGCCAAGTGTCTTCCCAGACATTCCCCTCTGGCCTTCCTCGAGAGCCGCTGGTAACCCTGAAGACACAGTGCTCACTTCCTCAGAGAAAGGTTGTGAGCACTAGAAAACCTTTCCCTGGGGCTTGGGTATAGCTGGCATACAGCCCCAATCTAACATTTAGTACCCCCCCCAATGCTGGTTTGTTTTTGTCAACTTGACACACATATCTGGGAAGAGGATGGAGGACTTTTTGGAAGAGGGAATCTTTGTTGAGACAATGCCTCCATTAATTAATTAATTAATTAAGATTGGTCCGTAGGCAAGTCTACAGGGTATCCACTGACTATGATTGGTATGAAAGAGCTCCGTCTCCTGAGGGTAGTGTCATTCCTGGGCAGGTGAGCCTGAGGAGTCTAACAAAGCAGGCTGAGCAAGGCCTCTGTGTCAGCTCCTGCCTTGAGTTCTGCCCTTATTTCTCTCAATGACAGAGTGTGGCCTCAGAGTTGTACACTGAAATAAACCTTCCCTTCCAAGTTGCTTTTGGTCATGATGTTTTGTCACTACAACAGAAAGCCTACTTGGGCATCTGACCTATGAAGTAGTTTATTGTCCTTGAATGTACTATACAGCCACCTATGACCCCAAACTCCCAATCCTGGTTTGCTGAGTGCTGGGATTAAAGTGCATGAGTGCTAAGGATCAAACCCAGGGTTTCATGCATGCTAGACAAACATTCCTCTACAGCCTGAGCTATATCCGTGGCTAGTGAAGATATTGTCATAATTATTTCTTGGAGAGAAATGGGAGAGGATAAGACCTGCATGCTAGGGCATGTAAGGAAACCAAAAAAACCTCTCTAGTAGCTGTCCCACCACCACCCCAAAGCTTAGGGACCAGGATCTCACCTGTCTTCCTTGGGCCTCCAGCTACTGCCAGAGGACCAGCAGGAAAGGGGCCTGGGAAAGGCAATGGGTCCACCTCTGGCCGCCGCTTGTATTTCTGTCGCCCACCTCGGACACGGTCCAGACGTACACCTTGGATTGCAAGACCACACTATGTCCGTAAAACACCTGCTCCAGAGAGCCTCCCCCGCCCCCCCCCCCTTCTCCCCAGGCTTCCTTCCACCCAGCCCACTGGACCACCTCCATCTCAGCCAGGCACTGCCCAGTGCTCACCCTCCTTGAGCATGCCCACCCGCAGGCACTTGGTGAAGCGGCAAGCCTGACAGGCCTTGCGTCTCCGCTTGGTGATCTCACACTCATTGGAGGCCGGACAGCTGTACTCGATGCTCCCTGCCAGGAAGAGGCAGGGCTCCAGTGGCAGCCTCCCAGAGCCCAGTGGGGGCCCACATGACAGAAGAGCCCTGACTCACCCCAAGCAAGCACCAGTCTGGGGTATGGGGAGGAAAGGGAGAGCAGGATTCCATGAGCAGGGCAGAGGACAGCTACTGGGCTAGGGGAACCCTGCTTGGATGAGGCCAGGTCCTGGAGGTCAACCTATATGTTTGCCCTAAAACCATGCTGCTGGGTTGCAAAGTCCTCATCTACTGTCAAGGGCCACAGTGACCTCCAGGCTAAATCCAAGGCTCCATTGAATCCTCCACTCCTTTGCCTAAAGCACTGCTTTCTACTCCTAGAAGTCCTCCAATGCTGTCTTCCTTTGCTTCTAGGACAGGAGCTCCTGGTCCTTACACTCTGGCAGCTCTATGGTGTCCGTATACCAGGGCTGTACTGCCTGCCTCATTCTTCACATCTCCCAGACTTTCATGTTTGCATCTCTAGCCTGAACGGCACTGTGCTCTAGACACACATGTCCAGCAGCCCTGGGATACCCCAGGGATCCTCCAGTTCCCCACCTCTCCTGCCAAATCTGCAACCACCTTCCATTGCTCTAAGTAGCCTCTTCCCTTCCTCTCACCTTACCCACCAGAACCCAGCTCCTGCCTGCAGCTTCCATTTTGACCTGTTACCATTGTGGCTCACTGGCCTCCCACTGTCTCTGTTCTCTGCAGAGCAGCATGAGGGATCCTGTCCCTCTTCATTGATCAAATTCTCCCACTGAGTTCTCTTATGTATACGTTCAAGTGAAGCAGTATCCTACAGGTCCTCTCAGCCTAGCTCTATTGTCTTATAATCCAGTTCGCACTGCATGCTCCTCAGACAGGGCCAGCCTCAGGGCATGCTGTTCCTTGCCTGGAGCTGTGGTCCCAACAGCCACGTTTGCTCTCTTACCTCCTATCACCTTGGAGGCCTTTCCTGAGTACCCTGTGACAAATCCCTCTTTGCAGCTACTTCTGGGCTGCAGAAACCCTCAGGTCTTAACACCATCTGATACATAACACGTGTGCTCAGTTACCCTGTGGCTTTCAGCTCTTGTTTGTTTTTTTTGTTTTTTTTTTTTTTTGTTTTTTTTTTTTTTTGAGACAGTTTCACACCATGGCCCAGCCTAGTCTTGAATTTGCACACTCCTGCCTCAGTCTCATGGGCATAGCGCTCCACTTGGCTGTTTTGCTTTGTAGTGTTTGTGGGATCTGTGTGGTTGCACCATGTGTGGATATGCATGTGGAAGCCCTGGGTCTGTGACAGGTGTCTCCATCAATGGCTCTCAACTTTTTTTTTTTTCCTGAGACAGGGTCTCACTATATAATGTAGTCCTCATTGACCTTAAATTCACTAGACAGACAAACTGTCTCCTGAGCACTAGAATAAAGGTGTGCCCAGAATGTCTGACTTCTACACCTTACATTTTGAAACAAGGTCTTTCACTGAACCTGGAGTTCACCAACTCAACTAAAGTATCCCCAACCCTCCTGTTGTTGCCTCCCAACATCTAGCTTTTATGTGAGTACCAAGCGTCCAATGCAGATCTTCTTGCTTGGGCAGCAAACACTTTACCAAATGTGCCATTTCCTCATGCCCCTCTTTAGAATTAAAAAACAAAACAAAAAACAAAAACAAAAAAACAGGGTCAGATGTAGCCCAGGCTGGCCACTTAACTCACTATGAAGTGAAAGATGATCTTGAACCTTAATCCTCCTGCCTCCACTTCCCAAACGCTAAAATTACAGGCATGTGCTACCACACCAAGAAAGAAAACACTGTCTTGCTGTATAGCCCATATGTACTCCATATGTAGCCCAGGTTCACCTTGAACTCACAATCCTTTTGCCTCAGCCACCCAAATGCTGGGATTAGACAAATACCTTTGTGAACAGCTTGCCCTGCATGTTCTCTCACAATTATTTACTGTCAGCTCCAGTTTCCCAAGGCTAGTCACAAGGCCTGATGTGTGTCATGTACCAGTGGGCCACTCAGCCTCCCAGGGCTGTTCCAAGGACCAAGTCACAAATCACACAAGCAGCCAGCAGGCCTTTCATGCTTCTCTCCTCCTATACCCAGTAGGGCTGCTATGCCCAGCTCAAGAAGCTTCCTCAGGGAAGCCCTCCAGTCCTGATCCTGACAGGAGCACATACCCTGCTCCTTGATTCCAACACATGCTACAACACAAAAAGGACACTTCTGACCAGGTCAGTTCCCCCCCGCCCACTGCACCCCCATGTCTCAGCTGTGTCTGGGACACAGGCCAGGGCAGTAAAGAGCAAGAGACAATCTGAGTGCTGTAGCACACACCTGTATCCCAACACTTCGAAGGCCAAGGGACAAGGGTCTCAAGATGGAAGCCAGCCTGGACCACACAGCAAGACATACTTAAGAAAGAAAAATAAAGCAAAAGCTATGGGGACTTACCATTTGTGGTTTATTTACTTATTTATGTGTTTATTTTGAGACTGGGTCTCTCTATCAGTATAGGTCTGACTTCCCTGGAACTCAGCTATATAGATCAGGCTGATCTCAAACTTAAGAGAGATCCATCCACCTGCCTCTGTCTCTTGAGTATCAACTGTGATTTTACCTGCCTCCTATTCCTTTTGTCTGTTTTTCAAATGAGACAGGGTCTCATTGTATAGCCCTGGCTGGCCTTGAATTTAGAGACCTGCCTTCCTCTGCCTCCTGAGGGCCGGGATTAAAGGTGTTTACCACCACTGTCCCACTGGACTTCCTACTCCTAAAACTTGTGAGCCTTCAGTTTTCCTAAAGTTATCATGATTAAAAAAAAACAAACAAACAAAAGCCAGGCAGTGGCTCACACCTTCAATTCCAGCACTCAAGAGGCAGAAGCAGGTGGATCTCTGTGAGTTCAAGGCCAGCCTGGTCTTCAAAGAGAGTTCCAGGACAGCCTCCAAACCTACAGGGAAACCCTGTCTTGGAAAACCAAAACACACAAAAAAACATACTTGAGGCTGGAGTGTAGCTCACTGATGCAGTGTATGCTTAGCATTTCCAGGGCCCTGGATTCCATCACTAGCAACCTCCCTCACCCCATCCCCCAAAAATCATACTGCAAGAGGAAAGCTGAAAAAAAAAAAAAATGAATGGAGTTGAACTTGATGGCTCACGCCTTTAATCCCAAATCCCAACATTCAAAAAACAGAGGTTGGCAGATCTACCACTTTGAGGCCAGCCTAGTTCACATAGTGAGACCTTGTGTCCGTTTAAGAATGAAAGAGAGACAGAGAGACAAAGAGAAGAATGAGTTGAGGTAACTTACAGCAGTTAGGTTTGGCCCACAGTCAGAATGAAGGTGTATGGAAGGCACCTGGCTCTGACCAGCAAGGAGCAGTTTTAGACTAGTGCACTTCAGCCAAGTCAAAACTAACTGGAACCAGCATGATAGATAGCACATTAATGCCTTTAGTCACAATATTCTGGAGGCAGAAACAAGCAGATCTCTGTAAATTTAAGATCAGCCTGGTCTACAGGATGAGTTGCAGGCCAGCCAGGATTACACAATGAGACCCTGTTTTAAAACAACAAAATCCTCACAACACACCTCACTGGAATGTCACTATCAGTGTGGTCCAAAGTCCAGTTACTAGTGATACACATAGACAGCAGTCTGGAGTATGAGAGCTCAGGTAATATCAGAGTGTCATTTTCTGAATAGCTACAAAAGCCTCCCTGTGCTTCAGCTCTCAACACTACTGATCATTTTCCATAGGATTGCAACAGGGAGCTGAGATCCTGAAAGTAAAAGGGGACAGTATGAACCACAGGATAAGCACTCCAGAAAAAAGTGTTCAAAAACCAGCTGAGGTCTGGCAAGATGATTCAGTAGGTAAGGGTACATGCATGCTGTCAACCCTGATATCCCAAGTTTAAGCCCCAGGTCCTATACGGTAGAAGTCAAGAGTCTACTCCCACAAGTTATCCTCTGGTTTCTACACATGTACACTGGTTTTAAATGTATACACACATGTACATACAAATAAATACATGCTAAAGAATTTTTTTAAAAATTAGTTGCAGTGGGTTTGCCTATAACTACAGCACTCCTGAGAGGCTCAGGCAAAAGGATAGAGTGCTAGGCCAGATTGCAACAGTAAGTTCCAGGCCAACTACATAATAAGATAATGTCTCAATTTTTTTTTTGCCAATTATACATGTTATAGTGGTAAAGTAACCAATAGTGGCATAAAAACATAATAAGCCTGCCCCAGAGAATGTTCACATCAATGTCTTCATCATGTCCTCAAATTCTGATATGCTCTCCTGGATAAGAGGGAAAAAAAACCATCACTGACTGAAGAGCCTATCCTTTTTTTTTTTTTTTTTTTTTTTTTTTTGAGACAGGATTTCTCTGTGTAGCTGTCTTGGAACTCTCCACAAACTCACAGAGTGCTAGGATTTAAAACATGGGCCACCACTGCAGAAGCCTATCTCGATTTAAAGCAAGATGCTAAAACATAACAAACCTTTATCAGTTACCCATAAAAAAAGAAATTCTATGATATACTGGGGATAAGTAGGCAGCTACTAGAGGCATTAAGAAAGCCAGGAGAGCAGGGTACGGTGGTGTGCTCTTTAATCCCAACATTTGGGAGGCAGAGACAGGTAGATCGCTGTGAGTTCAAGGCCAGCCTGGTCTACAAAGCGAGTTCCAGGTCTGCCAGGGCTGCTACACAGAGGTGGGGAGGGGGGCAGTTTTATGACAGGTGTAGGAACCTACATCCTATCCTTGCTTATATCTCATTCCAATCCAGTGATCTATGCTAGTGGCTTTGTTCTTTTTTTATTTCTTGAGATAGGGTTTCACATAGTCAAAGTTGGCTTTCAGCTTACTAGTTGAAATTATTAGTAGTTAATGATGACCTTGAATTTCTGATTCTCCCAGCTGAGATTTTAGATATGCAACACCACACCTGGTAATACAGAGCTGAGGGCAGAATCTAGAGCCTCCTGCAAGCTAGGCAAGCACTCTACTAACTCAGCTACATCCTTAGCCATGTCTTCTTTAAAGAAACAATATCCCTGGGAATACAAGGATATTCAAACTCCAGACTGCCAACCACAAGCAGCACCAGACAGGCTCAGGGCCTTCTGCATGCCATCACTGTACCAGTACTGTTGGAAGGTGCCAGGCCCAAAGGGTACAAGGCAAAGGGCACAGAAGCAGGGGGTGAGGGGTAGAGGCTCACCCTGGATGGTCCTCTTGAAGAAGGCTTTGCAGGCCTCACAGGATGCCACACCATAGTGGTAGCCGGAGGCCACATCCCCACAGACAAGGCAGAGGCGTTTGGGCAGAGAGCTGAGCACTAGCTTCCCACTGCCCTGCTCACCAGACCCTGCCCCCTCCCCATCCTCCTCCTCCTTGTGCCCTGGAAGGCAGCGGGCTGGAGCTGGACCTGGGGCCAGGGTCACTGGGGGTTCAGTCTCAGTCTCTGAGGAACCCTTTGGACTGTCAGGGCTGGCTGGCTCTGCCTTGATGTAGAGAGGCTCGATGCCCACCACCTGGCTGGACATGATGCTGGTCACCTGCAGGGAAAGACCATCAGGGTCACAGAGAGGCTCTCTGCCACATGGGTTGGGCAACACTGGGCCTAGACCAAGCTTCCAGGCTCAGCCAAAGAGAGGGAGGAGGCAGAGTCCAAGGAAGGGCTGCCCATGATGAAGAGGGCCCCCAGCTGTCACCATGGGAACAGAGTCTCCAGAGCCTCTGGGGCCAGTTAACTGACAGCAGGTCCTCCTCTTGGGAACCTGGGAGAGGCTTGGCAAGTCTAGCTCCCACCCAAGCCATGAAGCAGAGTAACCTCAACCTGTAGGCAACGCTCAACCCCTAAACATAATACCTCTCCCCAGTTTTCCCAGATGTTAGGAGGGCTCCATTTAGGTACTGAGTATTCAAAAGCATACCTGGGAACAAGACGGAGGGGGGGGGTAGCCACTCTCTCAGGAGTTTCCACATGTCCACACATGTTCACTCTCTCCTGAGGACCTTCACACTCACACATGGCCTTTAACCACTTAGTTCTCAGTCTCACAGCAAAAGGCACATTCGAGTCTTATAATCATACACTCTTCTCTCTCCAGATTCTTGTGAATCTCTCACCTCTGACACGCCACCCCCTCCTGCCTTAGCAAGCCCAGTCCAGCCACGCCGTGTAGGGCGCGGTTCCACCTCTTTTGCACCCCAGGCCTTGCACGGTTCATTCTTACACTCCAGCTGCTGCAGAGTCCACCACCTCCCGCGACCTCCCGGGGCGCCCCCCTCCCGGGCCACCCCCTCAACCTGCGCACACCTATGGGAAGTTGCCTAAAGTTACTTGTCTCCCCCTCCCCCACTACCCGCGGGGTACTTCTATCAGGTTATCAGGAAGTAAGAAGAGGCGACAAGGAAGAAGTTCTCCCCCGCGCTGCGATGACCTATGACCCAGAGAGAAGGGTGGCCCAAAGCCCCTCAAGCGCCCCCACGTGGCCTCTAAGGCCCCTTTCAACCCCAGCCCACCCCGAGGACTCCTGCAATGCTCAAGTGTCGAGCTCAACGCTGCCCGGAGGCTCTCTCCGAGGCCCGAGAATAACCCGGGGCCAAGACTGGTCCTGACCCGGCCACTGCACTGGGCGCGACCCCGCCCGCAACCCGCCCCCCGCCGGCGCTCGCACATGGCCCCTGCCGCGCCCGCCCACCCCCGCGGCCGCGCTCCCCTCCGCCCCCGGACCTGGGGCTCCGACAGGGCTGGCTGGCAGGCATGGGGGCCGAGCGGCCCGGAGCGCCGGGATGAGCAGGGGCCGCCTCCTCCGGCCGCGCCGCTCCGCCGCGCTGCGTCCCCCTCACTCGGCGGCGCCGCTGGCTGCTTGTAGGACACAAAAGGACATCGCGGCCGCTTCCTACTCCGCTTCCTCCAGCTGACAGCGGAGGCGGGGTCGGCCGTGCGCATGCAAAACAGGGGGCGGGGGCAGGTACCTTATGCTAATCATTCGAGGGAAGCGGGCGGCGCCTGCGTACCCGGAGGCTAGTGGGCGGGCCTTAGCGACACACGCGTGCGCGGCCGCCCCAGGGGCGGGGCCTGAGCCTAGGCGAAGCGCAAGGACTCGGAGCCGGAGCAGGGAGGAGCCGAAGCGCTCCTGCGTCATGGCGGTGGGCGGTGCCCCACCTTACAGGAGTGGGCGTAGCAGCTCAGTGGACTCCGTGCAAGCGGTGAACGTGTATGTAAATAAGGGGCGGGGTTTGTGACTGCATATGCATAAGTAATGCATAAGTAATGCATAAGTAAGGGGTAGGGCTTAACGGGGTCGCTCCCCCACCCCAATGTTGATGGGACACTTGACACTGACTTGTTAGATCAGCACGCCTGCGGACCCTCCGGTAGGAGAGCAGCCCTAAAATATGAAGTACCCTTGGTTTGTGAGTTACTGGAAGGTAGTATTGGTGAGACGCGGGCGGAGAAAACTCAAGGTCACTACGGTGACCGAATGAAGGTCACGGGAAAAGGCGGGGCCACGTGCGTCCGCCTCACGCAAGCAGCCACGCACTGACTCGGGAACCATGCACATACTCTTTAATTTCTCTAGGGCTCAAATTCCATGCAGATGGGGTCGAGCTTGGGTCCGGGGAATGGGACAGGGCACGAGGCTGACGTCTGGTCGGGCGCTTGAACTGGAGGTTCACTGAGACATACAGTACAGCCTCTGGTTCCGGCGCTTCTTGAGCCCCTCGATGTATGCCTGCAGCTCTTTAGTCATGAAGTGGGTCTTGCCAACCGTGGTCTTATATGCTAGGAAGAGAGCAGAGCTGAGAGCAGGGCCTTGAGCAACTGGCAAAAGTTTCCCCCCTGTAGGCATTACCACTGTGGTTCGAGGAACCACAGGTGACTTGGGGTGGCAGTTAGTGCTGGATTTATTTGGACTGGTGTTAGTTTGGGAGATTTTGGAGTTCCAAGGTACGATGTGTTATGGTGAAGAATGGAAGGAAAGAAGGCTGAAGATGCTGCAAGCCTGAACGGAGGCAGTGAGAGTCAGAAGCTGTACAGCCTCCCCCTGGGCCACCCATAATAACTAATCATCTGCCCCCTCCCCCCTTACAGCCTCCCCCTGGGCCACCCATAATAACTAATCATCTGCCCCCTCCCCCCTACAGCCTCCCCCTGGGCCACCCATAATAACTAATCATCTCCCCACTGTACAGCCTCTCCCTGGACCACCCATAATAACTAATCATCTGGCCCTTTCCGCCCCCACCCCATGCTCATATCATCAATAGAAGGTTACCTAGATAACCGAATATCCAGTAAATTTACCCAAATACTCCAGATGTGTCGCAGCTCCCTCACCTGGGAGTGAAGCAAAGCTACACAAAGTGTCAGTCCACTGAACAAGTGGAGAAAACAGACCTACTAGAATGTGGCTCCTTTTAAGTTCTCCGAGTTACTCCAGTGAATGTGTCTGTGCCTCATCACTCTACTTTTAAAGGGATTAAAAGGATTTGACAAGATATACACATCCTGAAACTCCACTCCTGAAGCCCCAAGCCCTGCCAAAGTCACCAGGATCTTTTGTGGAAGCTGGGGTGGGGGTGCTCACTAATGAGGGCTTTGCTGAGAATGTCCAGAACCTCATTCTCCATGAGTTCCATCAGTGGCAAGGGCAGCTGGAAAAGCAACAAGAGGCTCAGACAACCAAGGGACCCCAGTTCTGTGTGGAGCTGAAATGCTCCCCACGTGACCTCCCTTGCCTGCCTGCCCCACTTTCCTGAAACCTGCCCCACCCTGCCACTACCGCAAGTTTCAACCTGCCCTCCTCCTACCCACTACCCACCCACAGCAGTCTTCCCAGACCCTCCAACCCTGTTCTGCTGCTCTGTCCAGTAGGCTTGATGTGGCGTTTGCTTTGACAGACTGAGTGACGATTCTGAAGTAGACTTTACTAGAGAAATGAAAAGAGAAACCAATCATCTTCAGGCCCCTGGATCTTCCCTGGAGCAGAGTTGTATATGGGTAGGCACATGGTGGAAGTGGGGTTCAGAGATTAGTTCCACATACTACTTTCCTTGAAGGCCTGTATGGGATATAGGTTACATTCCTTGGCTTTAGAATCCCACCCAAGTGGGATCCAGAACTGAGTGCCCTAAGAATTGTCTTTTATGAGAATAGTATGTCTTGCGTGAGTGTGAGGACCTTGAATGAGCTTTAAAAAAAAAAAAAAAAAAAAGCACTCTACCAGTGAGCTACATTTCCTGGCCCAGAATGGCCTCTTATGGAAGTTGTGATGTGTAAAGGTCACAGTACCACAAGTCCTATGCCTGACACATAACAAGTATTCAATATACATCAATTGCTCTATTGCTATCAAGCTTTTTTGTTTATACAGGGTCTCACTATGTGGATCTGGCTGTCCTGGAACTCAATATTTAGACCATGCTGACTTGGAACTCACAGATAGCCACCTGCCTCTGCCCCCTGAATACTGGGATCAAGGGTGTACATTTCTATACCTAGCTTTGTTATCAGTGCTAATTCCCTGAAAAATTTGGAAATGGAAGGAACAGGATGGATACACACCAGCCTCAAAGAGTACTTGGCATACTGTGAATGTACTTTTCTTAACCAAGTCAACGTAGTGGTGATGTGCGTAATCCCAACACTCAAGAAGATACCGAGAATCCAAGGTCATCTTGGGCTACATAGTGAGATTCTCATTCAAAAAAAATACAAAATAAAAATAAAGTAACTATTGACTGAAAGAAACTTCAGAGAGATCAGAGCCAGGGAAAGAACTCTGTCCTTTCAGCTGTGGTAGTGACGAAGTTAAATCCACAGGTGAGAGAGGGCTTGGAATGTAGTTCAGCAGTAGAGGACTTCACTTGCATGCCTGATGCTCTCCATGGCACCCAGCACCACATTAAACAAGAAACCCACTGTCTTCACTATCCTGACTGCCTGTGCTTTCTTCTGCGTTTCGCGGGTTCGGAGTGGTAGGGCGCCTGCCCATAGGGGGCGCTCAAAGAATGTCTGTTTGAATTAAATCCTGATGTATTCGAGCCCACACCCCCTCCCAGGAAATCCTAGAAGTTTGGAATCCTATGGGCTTACCCCCATTTCTCAGGAAGGGAAGTTGAGATCCTGGCTAGCCCCACCCCTGCGCATACCCATCACCCCAGCGAGACCTCACTAACCAAGGGAGATCACAGATTCGTCGTGCTCCTCATCTACCACGAGATCACGCTCCAAGGACCTGCCACGGCGTAACTCCAGCTCTAAAAGCGCTTGCTGCTGAATCTCCTCTGAGTTGAGGTTGAGGTTGTCCTTCATAGAAATGGTCTGGCTGTACCTGCGAGACTTCTCTACAGTTCTGCCCTCCTCGTCGAAGTCCTCGCAGACGTCAGCCACCGACACATTTGCTGTAGACAGCGCGGCCTTGCTCCATAGATCGCGAACATCTCCATACAGGTTCGACTTGGCGGAGCTGCGGCGACGGTGTGCGTGTTTGGGCACCGCCTACGGGTCACACACACACACACACACACACACACACACACACACACAACAAAAAAAAAAAAAAAAAAAAACAAGGGATTCAGGGAGTTGGAGAAGGCAGGGAGAATGGGCTGGAGTGGGGACTGGCAGCGCCCAGGCTACTCTAGGAGTCCTAAAATGAGTCTGGGCTCAGGGGACTCAGGGAGACTTCTTACTTTGGAAAGGTTTTCTTCCATCGTTCCTCACCAACGGACTAGTCACCACAGGACTCAGTCGAGAAGGGGGTCACGCTCCAGGAAGGGGGAGGGGGCAGAGTCTCCTCCCGGATGGCGATAATGGTCTCGTGGGAGGAGACTTCCAACCGCAGTTGTCATCAAGACTCTAAATTGCTCCCACCCCCAATATCGATGCCAAGGCTGGAGGTGCACAGGTCAGTTCTGAATTCGGGTCTCCTCCGGGCACAGACTCCGGGGGAGTCTGAATACCTAAGCTCAACCCAAAGGGACACGACTTGACCGGTGTGGGCGCCCAGGGATGACAGTGGGCTAGATATACCTCCCCCATGGTGGCGTGAGGAAAGCACTCGCACACCCATTCGGGTCCAAGGAGGATTCACTCGGTGGTGCAGACTTTTTGTTTATTGATGCAGGTTTTGAGGCACAGTCGTGAAGTGTGAGGGACAAGCAGGACCAGGACAGTGAGACAGAAAATCTTGTTTGGTTGGATTTGGAAATGGCTGGATGTGAGGAACCAGCCGGGGAAGAGCGGTGGTATTTGGCAACCCTTGGACTCCTCCCAGGATTGCAATCGAGTTGAACAAAAGAGGGCTCTTTGGTCAAATAAGCCAAACATGCCTGGGCATCAGGAGGAAAGAAGTCCATGGCGGGGTGGTCCCGGGCCAGAGACCCTGCCCCTACACCGGCCTGGCCTTGTCTCGGAGACGTCCAGAACCCCGGGGTCTCGAGGGCTTCCTGGGGGCATTGGGACGGCGGCGACCCCGAGGCGCTCGAGGCAGGGCACAGCCACGCTCACTCTGTGTGTCTGAGGACTCGTCGATGAAAGCCAGATTTTCACTAGGGTAATCCAGAGCTGAAGCCGTTGGCGGGGAAGGTGTCTTGGCTTTCTTTAGGGGCTCAGGGGATCCCGGCCTGCAGGCTGGCTCAGTAACACCAGGAGGTGCCGGCAGGGAGGAGGGAAAGTGCCCTTTCTCTGGCGGCGGGGCACTGGGCCCGGCTCGCTGGGTCACTCGTGCTGTCATTGTGCCGGTCCAGCTAGCAGCCTGAGCCGTGAGGCCACCCATCTGCACAGAGGGGAAAGGGTGTCTGCGGACTGCAGCTCTGGGAACTGCCCCTTTACCAATCACATTCTTCTTTTCGCCTGGCACTCGAGCCTCAGCCTGCTGCCTCAAGCACACTGTCCCTTCCTGCATTGGCCCAAAGCACCCCATCCCTTCTCCAGGAACCTTTCTAGAAAGTCCCAGTTTTGTTTCAACCTTCACTGTCTTTCTGTAGCAAAATGCAGGTTTCAGATAAATCAAAAAATTTATTATCAGCATGTCTCATACAATATTTGGGGCATGTTCTAAAATCTTATTTGTTGTTTATCTGAAGTTCACACTGGCCTGCCTAGTTTTGTTTTTGAAATAGAGTCTCATTCTATGGCCCCCGGCAGGTCTGAACTCACAGCCATCCTCCTGACTCTGCTCTGCTTACCAAGTGCTGGGATTTACAGACAGGTACCACCCCGCCGTTCTGCGTTTTTATGTACTAACCCTGGCGATGCTATCCATTGAGGTGGAGGGGTCGAGTCCCTGACAAACCTGAATTTACCCCCATTTTTCCCAGTAGCTCACGCTCTGAGTCTCAGTTTCCTAGGAACCCACATTTTGGAAGGGAGTCTGGCTAGTCAACCAGCTCCAAAGGGTGCAACACACAAGTGACATGCAAGGCGCATGCGCAGCAGAGAACAGATCCTGGGAAGCGTACCTCTGCCCGTGTGCGGCGGGACACCGCTCGCAACCAGTTGCCTATGGTGGTGAGCACCGAGGCAAAGTAGGCTAAGCCGAATAAGATCCAGAACCACGCCAGAGGTTGGTAAGCTGAGTTCTGCCCGGGGCTAGTGCCTAGACATTTCACAGGGAGGGAAAAATAAATTGATGGGGACAAGAGGCAAATGTGTGAGTCTCTGGTTCATTGCCGGTTTCTGCACCTTACTGAGAGAGTTCCCTGCCAGGGAAAAAAAAACAAAAAACAAAAAACAAAACAACAAAAGACAAAAAACAAAATTGCTAGAGTATGTAGATGTATGCAGGATGAATGTGCACCAGTTATAATTGTATATAGTGAGAGCATGCAAGTGTGTGGGGGGTGTTGAACTTAATATATGTAAGGACATGCATGGGCATACAAGATGTAAGTAGGCATTAGGTGCTGCCTGCTGGAAGCACCATGGTGCATTTCATGATGGGTGTGGGAGCTGGGGTAAATACCCTCAGTAGTGCACAGGCAGAGTGAAGGGATAAAGTAGTTAAGAAAAGTGCTGGGCAAAGTTAGCCTCACCAGGCACATAATCGCCAAAGCCCACTGTGGTGAGTGTCACTATGACAAAGTAGATGGCTTCCAGCTTGCTCCAGTCCTCCAAATAGGAGAACACGAAGGTAGGAGTTAGGACAAAGAGCAGGCAGCCAATCAGCAGAAAGAGCACCGCAGACAGTATTCTCACCAGCCCAGGTGGCACATGCCACTTCTGCAGGAAGGGACAATAGAGAGGGCCATGGAGATACCAGTGGCCTCCAATTCCCTTCTCGCCACCCCACCCTACCTCTATCCTGGCTTACTGTGAGGCTTTCTAGGAGTGCACACTCACACGCCAAGAGCCTAGTGAAGAGTGTCCTATGAGGGACACAGTGCAGCTCACCAAGAAGATCGCTTCAATGTGGCCGATGCCCCGGCGCAGAGAGGAGCCCAGCCGGTCCCCGACCCCCGCCAGCAGCATCCCGAACAGCGGAATCCCCACCAGTGCATAGAAGATACAAAAGAGGCGACCGGCATCTGTCTTTAAGGCTGTGTTGCCATAGCCTGGATAGAGGGGGCAGTGCAGGAAATCTATGTGCTACCTCTCCCTGCACCTACCCCCATAGGGAAACTCCTTGCCCCTTGCCTCCCTCCACATGCCCCATCTCCTCCCCCACCGATGGTAGTGATGATGGTCCCCGAGAAAAAGAAGGCACTGCCCAGGTTCCAAGCTGATGAGTGGTTGCTGCTATTGGTCCAACTGGTGTCTGGGTTTGCACCCCCTCCCAGGGTTTCAGCCACGAGCTGCAGGACAAGGTGCACAAGGAGGAACCTCAGTCCTTCCCTCTAGCTGGGCCAGCTCCCAGCCCTCCCCATTCCTTACCTAGCTTACTGGCTGTGTATCTCGTCTTTCCTTCCCTCCTGTCTGGTTTTAGTTTTTGACAATGTCTCTCTCACTCTCTCTACCTAGCTATCTTTTTGTGGTTGCTTGGTTTGGTTTTTTGAGACAGCATATCACTATGTATTCCAAGCTGCCGTGTAATCCAGGCTGGAACTATTGATCCCTCCTGCCTCAGTCTCCCAAGTGCTAGAATTACAAGCACAAAGCCACCATAACTGACTTGGCATGACAGATTCCTGACTTTACTGATAGGAACACAAATACTGGGAGCCGGTGCCTGGGTTTAGTCTTGGTCACCCTGGGCAAGTTAATGTGTGGTTTCTCAGTTTCCTCCTCCAAATGGGGGTGATTGTCAGAGCACCAATACCATAGATCTGGCATGAAGAATGAACACTAGGCATCTGTTGGGCAATTTCCCACATGGTCTTTATGTGCTGTGTGTCTCTGCTTTCTGAAGACCCCACCATCCCCACTGCTCCTGTGGAAAGTGAGTCTGAGTGACTGACCTTTAAACAAGTATTGAAAGGTAAGACCTTCCCTCCAGAAAAGTTCCCTTCCCTCCATCAAATTTGTGGCCATTTTAGGATGTTTGTATGTGTGTGCTTGTGTACACATGCCACCTCATAATATTGAAGCCAAACCCAGTATTTCATATGGGGTGTTCAGTAGGCATGACTGAGTCAAGCGCAAGGGTCATGTCTTCTTGCCTGCCTGCAGATTCCCCAGGGGAGGTCTGTGTCTGGAAAGAGCTTGTCCTGGGTGCTGGGATGTCAGAACACCCAGAAGATGACATGAAGAAGGGCCTTCCCCAAACTAAGCAAGGGGAAGTTTACAGTCTGTCTCATCTCCCTGATGACAGTCCCCATTAGCAAGACCCACTCCTCCCTGAAGTAACTGCTGTAAACCCTCAAGGTTTCAATGTGTCCAGAGGAGAGTCTAGACTCCTTCGCGCAGCATTCATTTATTATTTTGGAGGGGAAAAAAGTGTCTCTTATAGTCTAGGCTATGTAGTCAAGGATGGCCTTGAATCCCTAATCCTCTTCCTTCTACTAAGTGCTGACATTACAGGTGTACGCTACCCTGCCCCAGTTTTGGCAGTGTTGGAGAGGCAACCCAAGCCTGCAGCATGCTGGGCAAATAATCAACTGAGCCACAGCCCTTGCCCTTCTCTCTTATTGGAGGTTTGTTTTCTTTTGTTTGAGAAGACAAGGTCTTACTAGCCCAAGCTAACGTGGAATTCACAATAGTCCCTCTGCCTCAGCCTGAGAGCTGAGATTAAAGGGGTGAGCTACAAACATTTTTCTAAACTGGTCTTGACTTTTCCTCTTGGGGTTCTGATTTTGCACCCCAAAATACAGCAACCTTCTCCCCAGATTCTCTGATATAATTCCATTTTCTGTAATAATGGCCTTTGAATAAAGAGGTGAGATGTCTGATTAAAAGTGATTTGGTTTGTTTTAGATTTATGTATTTATTTTACTTTCTTACATGTATGTATTTGTATCACGTGCATGCCTGGTGCCCACAGAGACCAGAAAAGGGTGCCAGATTCTCTGAATCTAGAGTTATAAATGGTTATGAGCCACTGTGTGGGTGCTGGGAACCAAACCGAGGTCCCCTACAAGAATAGCAAGTACTCCAAACCTCTGAGCCATCTCACCAGCTCCAGCGATCTAATTTCTTATTTTGCAACTTTTCCCCACATTCCCCAAATCCTTTCATCATCCAGTGTGTTCTAGTTTTTGTTTCAAATGACCAGGCATCTGCTTTCTCCAGTTTCTGCTCACTCTGAGCTTGCCAGCTTCCACTCTGTTGCCATGCTGTCCCTCTGCTTGGGAGTTGTTTGTCCCTACACTATAAATTCTGTCCCTCTCATTTGGTACTTTCCAACTTCCAGCTCTCCCCAAAGCCTTCCTTCCCAGCAACCCAAACCCCAGCAACCATTGAGTGCTGAGTGAAGAAGGGAGTCTGTCTGTCCCTGGATCTGTGCCTCAGATGTGACACCCTCCACTGAGAAGCCCCATTTGCCTCACCCCAATATTTGTAACTCTACACACACACACACACACCCAGCACACATAGGCATATAATTGCTGCAGGACTCACTTATTCAAGGAGTGGCTCTTGGTGTGGAAGAGAAGCAAAGCAGCAAGTCACCCACCCTTCTAGTCTCCCTGTCTCTCCTTTTCCTCTTTCTCATCCCAGAATAAAGCAATTCCATTGTGAAGATAAATAGGTCAGACTCCCTCCCTCCCTCTGTCCTGTGGTCTGGCCAGGCACTTTCCTCCCCGGCACTTCTGAGCAAAGCTTGCCCTGATTTCTGGAAGAGGGAGAGACCATCACTCTACCAGCATCTTTGCACTGAATCTGACACCTTAGGAATCAGTTGGAACTCTGAGGCTTACAGGCAGACCCTCCACAAAGAACAATCAGGGAATGGGGGATACTCTTTACCAAATGAGAATTGTTATTTATTAAAGTTAAACCAGAGCTTTGCAGAACAGTGTCTGGGAAATCAAAGGAAGCAACACTATCTGGACCGATGAAGGCTGAACCCAGAGCCTCCCTTAGTGGCTGGATGGAAACTAATCAAAAGAAGCTTGAGAATACTGATACCCCCACCCTTTCCCACTTGCTGGACTGGTAAACATGAGTCAGTCAGTCCTAGGGAAGAGGGACTCCTGAACTCCCACCCACAGTGGTAGGAACAGAAGTCCTCTAAAAATCATCTGTACTTGTTTATGTGCAAACTTGGGGACACAGGGGAGGTGTTCATTGTATTCTTGGGTTTCTCTAAAACATCTGAACTAAAAAAAAAAAATAAAAATGCATAGGAACTTGTGTGGGAGGAGCAGACAACATTAGCAAGTAAAAACTCTGCAGGGAGCCAGGTATGGTTGGTTATTCAGGCTTGAAATCCCAGTGCTCTAGAGGCTGAAGCAAGACAAGACCGTCCAGAGTTCAAGGCCAATTTGTGTAACACAGTGAATGCCCCGAGTCAGGGCTACATAGTAAGCTCCTGTCTCAACAAACCAAAATGTCATTACCAGGGATATATTTAAATTTGGCTGGTTAGCTGAAAGTGACATGTGATGGAGCATCTATAACATCTCATGTGCTCCAGCCATTCATTCATTTATCCATTCATTTATTTGTTCCTTTCCCCTCCCTTCTATCACCATCACACAGGGCAAGAGACATTCCAGGAGCACAGCCTTGTGCCAGCAAAGACAAGCAGCAACAACAACATGGCCAGAATACTAAGAACAAACTCCTGGATCCCAGCTCCTGCCCAGCACCCCAGATGCACCCAGTCTTTATACATTTCTGGAAGCAGCATCCTGAGCAGGACCCCACCGCTGGCCCACTCTGCCAACCCACCTTGATGAATATCCTCAGGTCCTCCTGGCTCACACATGGATGGTCCTTCAGAAACTTGTCACGGCCATCCTCCAGATCCTTCTGAACCTGCTGCTCATGAGGCTGCTCCAGAGCCTGGAACACTAGAGCCCCGGATACCAAGTAAAGCAGCACCAGTGCCAACAGGGCCAGGAGTGTGGTGCTGCGCATGGCCCTTGCAGAGGCAGGTCCAGCTCCGCTTCCTGCCTGGGAAGGAGGAGCAGGGAGCTCCTGGGGAGCAGTGGTCACTGCAGGCCAAACCAAGGATTATGGGGTCAAGAAGAGATCTCACACCCACATTCTCCTTTTCTATCTTGGACTCCCCAAGGTTTTGGAGCCCCCTAGCTTTATTGTCCATGGATGTAACCCCTCCCCCAAGCATCCTCTGGCTAGACACCTTGTTCCAGGTACTAACACCTAACTCCCCCAGCCCCCCAACCTTCAGTTTCCCTCTTACCTCCAGGGCCTAACCATCAGATGAGTGAGAGGAAAGAAGGAGACAGTAAGCCAGTCTCAGAAGAGGGCATGTGAGAAATGTGGGGAGTTGTGAGGCATAGGGAGCCCTCCTTGGAGAAGACCAAGGGAAGACTAGGGCGTTCCAAGGCAAAGCAGGAGAGGCTGGGGCCCGCGAAACAGGAGACAGGAATAGCAGGTCCATACTTGGCTCTCTCATTGCTGCTATAGCAGCCTCCTCAGATACATCTGTCCCCTCCAGCCTTTCCCAAGTCCAGGCTAGCAGGGTTTAGCGCAGTGGGGATCCTCCAGGGTCCCCACTTGCCCACTGGGCTTTCGAGGAACTCAGAGGCAGATTTGGCTGCAGGGTAGAGGCAAGGCCCAGAGCCAGGGAAAGGAAGGGTGGGCATCAGGTTCCCGGAAGAAGGAAGAAGCAAGGCACAGGGTGGGAAGGGCAGCATGGATAGGTACAGCAGCCCACAGGACAGCTGTCACCTAGGGGGCAGTGGGAGATGGCAGGCACGCTTGTGCGCGCGTGTACACACACACACACTGACCGCCAACCGTACCACAAAGACCCACTATCCCACACTCATCCTTCAGCTCTAGCAAACTGACCAGGCGACAGGCATAGCAAGCACTGCACCACACTTCTGCAGACCATGGCACAACTATGGGCGTGCTCACTGTGCTGAGTATCCTAGAAGTTCACACGCACGAGTGCAAACACACACACACACACACACACACACACACACACACCAGGTCCGCGTGACACCGCACACCAGCCACTTGCTCCCACCACCTCCCCCGCGCGTCCTTACGCCGACGCCTCCAAGCGTGACCTGCCACAGGAGGCGCGGTCACACCACTCCAGGAGGGCATCCACCCACGCGCGGGAGGTGGGTGTCCCTCCCTGCCTGCCGCCTCCCATCTCCCAGGCCCGATATCCAACCCATGTTCAGCGCCTGCTCCGCACTTACTGTCTGTCCCCTCTGCGGCTGCGGCTTGGGCTGCAGCCAGGTCTCCCGCGCCGGCTCGTGCGGGTACTGGCTGGGCCACAGAGATGGCGGCAGCCGGGGGGGACCAAGCTGACGGCCTTCAGGCTGGGACCCCCCTCCTTTCAACAGTCAAAAGCCCCCTCCCTGGGCGCTTAACCCTACCAGAGCTACGTCTCCCTACGTGCCGCACCCTCGCCACCAGCTCTCACTGCCACCCGCCTTGCACCCAGCCCTTTACCTGTACCCTCTGGGTTCCCCAATCCTGGTTTGTCCTGGCCAGTGAGTGGCAGAAGAGCCAGAGCGGGTTAGAAGCTGAGTCCAACCTTCCAGGCTGGGATCGGAGCCCCAGCACTGCCCTAACCTGGACATCGGTTGGCCCAGGGCTCAGAGTAGCCGCTACACTCATCTCCTGGAATCTTCTAGGTCTATTACTGGACTGGGAAGAGCCCTCTTTTCTCCGCCCATGGGAATAGTCTGGCCCTTGGGCTCAGCACTTATGGGAGAGGCCCTCGGGGAGGGGGAGAAAGGGATATGTAGGGGTGGAGGGCGGGGAGATCTCTTTGAGGCTACCTGGATTTAACTAGCTGTATGGGTTGGGTCTGAGCCCTGGGAAGTCACTGATGATGCATCTCCTGCTCCCCTGGCTGCATCCCCAGCTCTGGTCCTCCTGGAGTCAGTCCCTGGGGTCCAACTGCTGCCTGCCAATCCCAGTAGGCAGAGTAGAGTGCTGGCATTTTCTGAACAGCTAAGACTGGGTCCTATACAGTCTCTCCCTTCCCTATTCATGTTCACATCCGTTTCTTTACTGATCTCCACAGTCTCTTCTGCAGCATTTCAGATCCTATGGCTTTGTGTTCAGTACTTTTTGTTGTTTTGCTTTTTGGAGTCGGGGTTTCTCTGTGTCCTAGCTGTCCTGGAACTTGCTCTCTAGACCAGCTTGGCCTCAAACTCAGAGATTTGCCTGTCTCTGCTTTATGTGTGCTGGAATTAAAGATGTGTGTCACCACGCCAGGTTTAGTGGTGACAGTCAGTACTTTTAGGCCTACAGTTTAAGGTAACCACCCCAGATGGTAGGGGGCCTAGGGAAGGTTACCAGATTCTCTAGTCTTCCTGTTACCAATGACAGTAAAATAATTTTCTCTGGGTGTTGATTGGAGTGTTTAAGAGGTCGGTGTTTATAAATGCTCAAAGCCTGGCACACACAATTAAGTGCCCTGTAAATGTTTGCAATTTTGCTTCCAACTAAAGTGATTGTTCAGCTTACTGCTGAAGCCCTGAGCCTCTGCTTCCCTCTCTGGAGACCTTGCAGACCTGGCTCCAGGATGGACCGAAAGAAAAGGCATCAAGGCAGACTCATTGCTAGGCTGAGGTCCCAGAGGAGCTGGAATCACCAGGGTTAAGGGCAGGAGTCACAGGCTCTGATGAGCAATACTGAGCCACAGGGCAGATCTGCCTAGATGTCTGTCATGTTAGGAACACAGGGCATGAACTGAACTGTTGGGGCCAGTAGGAGCGCACACACCAGGAGCTAACTACAAGTGGCCAGGCAATTAGGGGAACCCATACCCAAGTGAGGAGATGGAGGCTGTGCCACAGCAACACCTCCTTACACCAGCAGGCTACATTAGAGGTGGTGATAGAAACCCAGCCTCAGGCCAGTGAGATTGCTCAGTGCTTCATAAGGATGCCCGGAATTCCAAGTTTGAGTCCTGGAACCCAATGGGTTTCCCGGCTCCATACCTGTATGAGTGGCCATGTTTGCACACCCACACCCACAATGAAAATAAATGAGTATTAAAGGAACTAGGCCTCCACAAAACTTAATCCATTAGAAGACAAGATGCCGCAGACTGTAGAGATGGCTTAGTGGTTAAGACCACTTGCTGTTGTTCCTCCTCCAAAAAACCTAAGTTCAGTCTCCAGCGCTGGCACACAACAGCCTCTAATTCTAGCTCCAGGGGATTGATGCCCTCTTCTGGATTCCTTGGGCACCACATATAGGTACGGATAAATCTATACATAAGTAAAAATAAATCTTAGGCAGGGAAAAAAGATGCCAAAGAGGCTAGGTAGACAGGATGGCACATGCCTGTAATCCCAGCAGTTGGCAGCTAGAGGCAGAAGTGTCAGGAGTTCAAAGTCATCTTCAGCTGCATTACAAGGTCTCTGTCTCAAAAAGCTGAAACTGTGCCAATGAGATGGCTCAACAGGTAAAGGTCCTTGCCACCAGCCTGATGACATAAATTCTGCCCCCTGTTCCATATGGTGAAAGGAATGAACCAACTAGTAAGTTGTCATTTGACCTCCACTCATGTGCTGTGACAAGTGCTTGTACACACACACACACACACACACACACAAATACATGTCACTTTAAAAATAAAAGTTAGATGGACATAGCTGCATACTCCTTTAATCTCAGCACTAGAGAGGCAGAAGCGGATAAATCCCTGTGAGTTCAAGGCCACCCTTGGGCTACACAGAAAAACCCTGACTCAAAAACAAAAGTCAGAGGGCTAGTGAGATGGCTTAGTAGGCAAAGGCACTAACTGCCAAGCCTTACAACCTGAGTTCATTCCCAGGACCCATGTGGTAGAAGGAGAGAACTGATTCTTATGAACCCACATAATAAGTAAATGTAATGTAATTTTTGTTTTGTTTTTGTTGAAACAGAGTTTCTCTGTATAACAGTCTTGCTGTCCAGGAATTCACTAACCCTGTAGACCAGGCTGACATGGAACTCACAGACATCCACCTCCTTGCCCTTCTGAGTGCTGGGATTAAAGGCGTGGGCCACCACTGCCCAGCTGTAATACAATTTTCTAAAGGATGCCTCAAAGCCACACAATTATAGTGTTGTGTGATCTAGGAGAAGGGTTATGGCTCTCTGCACAGCCAGAAGAAAATTTCATGGAAATTTGATTCCCTGTCCCCTTCTGAGAGTCAACCTCTGGTACTGGTCATTCCTGGAAAGTAGTCAACAATGAAGCTATATCTCCAGCCTGTGGAGATGGTTTTTCAATCAGGACAGGTGCACACATATCTAGTCCCAGCTATTTGACCTGAGACTAAGGCAGAAGGATCACTGGAGCCCAAGAATTTGTCAGGCTGGGCAACACAGAGAAAGCTACTCAGAACTGGGAAAGCTTAGACAATGAAGGTCTGTGCAGGCCCTCTGCTGCCATGCCTGCTAGCCTTATGAAGGTGAGTGGCACCAGCCCAGCCTAGCAAGCTGTGTCAAGGGCCAATGTTTGATCAGCCTGATGCCAAACAGGCCAATGTGAGAAGGAACAGAACTCAGACAAGTGACAGGTGAAGGGACAGGGTACAGACTCTGTTTATTGAGTGGTAGGCACAGGAGAGGTAGCTGTCCCCAGTGTGGAAGCAGAGGCAGCAGGTCATGCCAGGGCACTGTGGGCATCTGGCGACCTGGGGTCCTTGTCCCTATCTCAGGGGAATGGCACAAGCTCACTACGGTAGGAGCAGCAAGGAGCTGGCCAGAGGACAGAAGCAACCACAGTCCCCTGGCATCCTGGGCAAGAAGCAGCAGCTGTGCTTGGCACAGGGGCCGGGGATAACGGGAGCTGGGGCCTGGGTGCTCTAAGGGGAGTAAAAGGAGATCATGTCTGTGGTGTGGAATAGAGGCTGTGGTGGTGGCCACCAGGTCCTGGCACCTGGGAGAAGAGCAGAGGGGTGGTCCTTGTCTGGCTGGCCCCGCCCCAGCCTGGCTCACGCCCGATGGCACCATACCAGCTGCCAGAGCCCAGGCTGCCGGACATGCTGCAGGCAGAAAAGCAAGGTAAGTCCCAGGAGGCCCAGGTAGCGCCCAGGGTCACATTCATGAGATGGGGGAGCAGAGAGGCTGAAAAGAGAGTGCCCTAGGTCAAAGGGCAAACTGCTTCTTGGGGCAGGGGCACTTAGCACTAGGAATCCAGAGGGGGCTTCACTCGGAACAAGTGAGGAAACAAGGCCTGGTTCTTGGTCTCCCTTGCCTCATGGAGCCAGGCAGGACCCCAAGACCTCTCAGGCAGGGTTGGGGCTCCTACCTGGTGCTCTCACTCCGGCTGTGCTCCCAGGAACAGCCTTCATCCTCACAGTGCCCAGCCCGGTCAAAGAAGTAGGAACGGGAGCCAAAAACCTGCCCATTGAGGATTCGGCTGGTGCTCTGTAGGTGTGGGGGGGAGAAGTTGCTACTATGGATTTTCCCCCCATAACTGTCCCAGGACTCCAGGCTAGAACTGCCAGGGTCCAGCCCTCTCCACTAGATTGAGAGATGATTGGGAGCCCTACCAGGTCCTGTGGGGGCCGGTGTACCCTGAAGAAGCCCACCAGCAGTGTGGTAGGCAGCAATTCCCACACGAAGAGGATGAGGCCAAACACCAGGTAGCCCTTGTTTCCTAGGTCATTCACCAGGTCTGCCTGGGGGAAAGCAGAGGCTGAGGGCAGTCTGCCACCACACAGACCATGCTGCCAGGACCCTGGCCAGCTGGAGGCTAGATACTACGGTTACGAGGAAGGGACAAACATGACCAATGCCTACCTGGTCTGACACGTTGTACCAGTCATAATCGAAGGCATCTAGCCGGCTCCGAGGGGCCAAGGCCAGAGCTGCCAGGTTGTAACAGGCCCGGCTGGCATAGAGCAGAACCATGGCACCCCCTATGGCGGCCGCCTGGCACACACTGGTCCCCTGATAGGGATGACAATAGGATCTTCAGGAAAGGAGGCTTCCATCTTCCTTTACATCCTAAAGACCTCTACCCAAAGATTCCCCAAGGATACTGCATCAGGGTTGGTGGCCCTACCTTAGCCTCTAAGTAGATGCTAGTGGAAGGGGCTCGCCGGGCGACGAGGCAGAGGCAGGCAGCCAGCGAGAGGGCACAGATGACGAAGAGGGAATCGCTCACCAGGACACGGACCAGCAGAAGGACCCAGGGCTGTGCCCGGCGCTGGCGGGACAGCACTGCACACAGTACATTCACCAGCAAGAAGAGCAGTGAAGCACCCACGAAGGCCCCTCGGACAGCCAGCCTGCAGCCCACAGCAGAGTCAGCCCCAGACCATGAATCTGCTTGGCCCTCACCAACAACCCTGACTCCTCAGAAGACCCCAGGGTCAACAGGAACTTAGATGGTCTAATCCAAACTCTGCCTGCCTAATTTTGCATATGAGGAAACTGAGACTCAAAGAGGTGTGGTGACTGAAAGCTATGGCATCGTGGAAAGAGCACCAGATAGGGGGAGTCAAACATCTGGATCTGAGCCTTGCCTGGGTCTCCTTCCAGCTGTGTGACCTTGAATTCATTGCTTTCTCTAACTGGGCCTCAGTTTCATCTCTCAAATGAGAATAAGAAGAATATCTCAGGCGAGACGTGAAAAGGTACCAAGGTCAGGGGCTGTGCAGCCAAGGTCACCAGCAGTGCAGCAGACTTTATTCCATGGATTGTTAACTTCTATCTTTTCCCACCATGGATGATGATGGTGCTCTCTCCCCTGACACCATCACAGCTGTCTGCACCAAGTGCTTTAGTTTTTCTAAGCCCTATCCCAAATGTTTCTGGAGTTCTTCTTGTCTCAACCCTGCTGGGTGGGCTCCCCCCTGCCACTGACCCATTAACATCTCCAGTACTTACAAGCCTCGGCTCATCTCTGGCCGACGCTTCGCTTTGGCCTTGAACACCACCTGGGAGCAGAGACACCCATCACTCCTTTGGACCCTTGGGCTTGCCCTCCTATTCCCACCACACCAGTTCCCATGGTTACCTGGGCAAAGTAGAGGTTCATAAGCGTCAGTGTGAAGAACTGCAGGCAGACAGGGCAGCAATAGAGAAGCCAAAAAGGTAAGGGCCCCAGGCGGTTGGCCCTGGGAGTATCTCGGAAGTAGAAGGAGAAGAGTGTGGTACGCAAGGCTGCCCAGAGCAGACAGAGTGCCAGGAACACCGTCTGATAGCTGAGGCGCTTGTGCCCATACAGAAGCACCAGCCAGAGCTGGGCATAGACAGAGAAGAAGAGCAGAGCGTATAGGGCAGTGTAGGCAGCGGTCAGCCCCAGGGTCACTGTAGGTGGTAGTGCAGGTACCAGCCCGGCTGCAGGCACCAGGCCAGATAGGTTACTCTCCATGTCAAAGGAGGCCTGAAACCAGGAGACAGAGATGGAGAGCTGGCCAGAAGCCAGGGAAATAAATAGGGAGGGATGGGAACTGCAGGAGGCGTGAGAGCTGGGGACTCTAAAGGAAAGAAGTTGGGGTTGCCAGGCCTTTCCTCAACAGAGACGGGGTTGGGGGATGGGCACGGGTAACCTGGGCCCTGGACCCCTCACTCTGGAGTGTGTAAGGGTACTCTCTCCTACCCAGGGCAAATTGAATGGGGGCTGGGGGTGTCGCTCCCTGGGTCAGCCCCAGTGCCAAGATGGGAGGATGCAGTGGTACAGAAAGTCCCTGGCCTTGGTCGCTCGTGTCCGGCTGGCAGGAGGGGGAGAGCCGGCCGATGCCCGTCAGTTTAGGACAGCGGCCGCTGCGGGGGCGCCCAACGCCCCGCTCTCCCCCTCCCCACGCTTGGTGGCTCTTTCCCCTCCAATAATCCGAATTGGGGGGCTTCTTCCTCTGTCCTCAAGATTCCAGACGTTGTTCCCCCACCGCGTCCACCCTCAGCCCCGGTGAATAAGAGGAAGTCGATGTCAGGTCCTCAGGCCGCTGCTGGGGAAGCGGGATCCGGTCGCCGGGACACCGGGCGCCAGCTCCCCGGCTCCCGCTGCTCCGCCCCACTCCTGCGCCTGCGCGGGTGTCCGTCCGCCACGCAAATTGCGTAGCAGCCGATGGGAATTCCGAGGCCGTGCGCCGCGCCCGGCGTGCAGATCTTCGAGAATCAGCGCAAGATGCGCTACCGGCGGGCGTCCGGGGTTACGGATGGCGGCGGGCAGCCAAGAGGCGGAAACAAGGCGGCACGCAGCAAGCACCCGAGTTACCCGTGCTCTTGACCGCCAGCTCTTAATGTTTGGGGACCACTACTTCCCACGCTTAGACTTTCCAAGCCCACAATGGGATCGGATAGCCCATATGGGGGCGGCAACGACTTCCATGCACAGGGTCGCTGAAGGAAACTTCCGCCCACAACCAAGATGGCACCCCGGTCCCGCCCCCTAACTTCTGTCTGCAGGCCCAGCGCTCCGGCCTGCCGCCGCTTGCGCACACCTATCCTAGCAGCCGAGCCCCCGAGAGCCCCACGGCTCGCCCTCCTTGTTGCCCCTGTCCCTTCTCCCGCACCCGGCGGCCATCCTGCCTGGAAGGAACTCCTGAGATGGCGCGGTGGGTTGTCCCCGAGTCGGGCAGCGCGAGGCCTCCACGACAGGGAGGAAGAAGGAGCGTGCCTTCCCATCCCGGTCACTCCGTCCAGGGAGAGCAATAACTATCGAAACGATCATTGCATCCGGCGGCCGAGCTTCAATGAACGGCTCTACAAGAGCTTTCGCCTATAGTAATCACTGAGCTGTTTACAGAGTTTTCACCAGCTCCCCAGGGGAGGTGTCATTAGCCTCATTTTATAGGAGGGAATTCGGGACCAGAGGGGCTGGAGGACTTATCAGCCGAAGCAGGCTTCCAGGATCCAAATGGGAACCCCAAAGCAGCCCTCGCTGGCTCCTGTACAAGCCCTAGGCGTGAGAAAGTCCGATCCCGGAATCTGGAGCCTGGGGAACGACGCGGGAGGCGTCGGAGGAAGGCGGCGGAGACCAGCAGGTCGACGGCAGGGGTGGGACCTGGCTTGGGATGGCCCCGCCTCTGGGCCGACCCGGGATTTACTTCGAGAACTGATTGGGTCAGATCTGTGACAGTTCCCGTCGCCCAGGAAACTAGCACCCGGCGCCTTTAGAACTAGAGGGAGGAGGCAGGCCCGGGTTAGGGGCCTCGAGATCGGGCTTGGGGTGAGACCTATTCGCGGTCATAACGGGCAAGCGGGACGCACCAGGGCCTGGACAGAGCTTTGAAGAGAGATTTAGTATCCCGGGGACAGCCTGTGTTCTTTACCAGGCCAGACCCAGCAGACAGATGAGGGCTTGGCAAGCGTGGTGGGCCTCGTGTGTGTGTGTGTGTGTGTGTGTGTTCTGGTGGGAGAGAGAGCAGGGCGCCTCTCCCCTTCATCACCACTGTTTGCCTAGCAGTGCCCTGAGTACCTCTTACTTTGTCTCTACAGCCCAGAGTATGTTCCAGATCCCAGAGTTTGAGCCGAGTGAGCAGGAAGACTCCAGTACTGCAGATAGGCGTCTGGGCCTTAGCCTCACTGGGGACCAGTCAGGTCCCTGCCTGGGCCCAGGTCTCCTGGGGAGCATTGGACACCAACAGGAACAGACAGCCAGCAGCAGTCATCATGGAGGTAGGTTTCCCACCACCATCATCTGCCTGTCCCTTGTCCCCCCGCCAGTTACCCCTTGCATCCCTGTTGCAGCCATACTTCCTGATGACTCTGTGGGAAGTCCCAGATAGTGCTGAGCCTCAAATTGCCTCTCCTACAAACCAACTGTCACTACCTTTGTAGACCACTGGGTTAATTCGCAGAAATGTATGGCATGCCCTTAATGATCAAGCTGCTGCACTGAATGCTCAAAACCGACTCTCTTATTATGGCCCCAGGATAGACATCAGTGGGAGGCAAGCAGATCCCCAAAAAGGAAACGATTTCCTAAGGACACCCTGAGAGGTGGTACTGGGAGACTCCTCAGTTCTTGGGTACTTGTTCTTCCTGGGTTAGGGCCTTCGAGTGGTCAGTAGGTTCTAGGTTCATTCTTTCTTCCTTCCTTCCTTCCTTCCTTCCTTCCTTCCTTCCTTCCTTTCTTTCTTTTTTAAGACAGGGTTTCTCTTTGTAGCTCTGGCTGTCCTGGAACTTGCTCAGTAAACCAGGCTGTACTGGAAACTTGGAGATCCACCTGCCTCTGTCTCCCAAGTGCTGGGATTAAAGGTGTGCATCACCATGCCCAGCCAATAGGTTCTTTCTTACCCCATGAATCACCCACAGCAGGACTGTCCTTGGGTCAGTTGGACAGACAGGTGACCCAAGTGATAAACAGAAGACCAATATGAGGGTTGGAGAATGTAAGTGCCAAAATGGAAGGAGAGGCATTGAAAGATACCTGTTGTCTCTCAGAACTATCCACTCCCCAGAGTTGAGGCATGCCACTCGCTTGCTAGGGCTTAAATGACCCCCACTTCCTTTCTTGAGACAAGGCCTCATATATCCCAGAGCTGCCTCGAAGTCGCTGTACAATTGAGACTAGCCTTGAACTCCTAATCCTCCTGCCTCAATACTGGGTTTACAGGTGAACCAACATGGCTGGCATTCTATATTTTTTTAAGTGCAGGTGCCTTGGAGTCCAGAAGAGGTTTTTGGATCCCCAAGAGCTGTTGTAGGTGGTTGTGAGCTGCCCGTGTGGTTGCTGGGAACTGAACTCACATCCTCTGCAGGAGCAGTAAATGCTCTGAGCCCTCTCTCCAGCTCACCACACTTTTCAGCTTCCAGAATTCTTGATTGCTCTTTTTCTGCTCCTAGCTCCTATCCATTCTTTGTCCTTACCTGGCTGTCCCATGTCATCCACGAAGTGCACTAACTCCTGTGCATCCATGTCCTAGAGGTGGGACAAACCAACAGAGGATCCATAAGGAAGTTATGCGGTGCTCAGGAGATGATGTGTATTGTAGATAGAGAGCAGAGTCCCAGGGCTATATGAGTGACTTACTGAGGTCGCCAGGCTTGCCTTAGGAGGGAGCAACCCTATAGGTAAGCCTGAGAGTTAGCTGTTCTCATGCCCATGTTTCCAGCAAAGACAAGTGGAAGTTAGGTGCCAGGATAAGAATCGCTCCCGGCTAACAGGTCCCCAAGTAGGGAAAGAGAAAGAAGGGAAGTAAAGCCCCGTTCAATTCAGTCTGTGCAGATCTTTGAGGCTCCTGTAAGAAAAACTTTGGAATCCTGGGAAGATTTTTTTTCTTTCCTTCTTACTGTGCTGGGATAGAACCCAGGCCACTGCACACACTGAGCAAGAAGTACCCTTCTACTGAGCCACATCCCCGGACCTAGGTCTATAATTAAGACAGTGACAGCCTGGGAGTTGGGTGGGGAGGAAGACACCCAGCACCCTTGAACATTGGAAGAAAGAGAGATGGAGTAGGTCAGGCATCAGGTAGGAACTTTTAGACATGTAGGTAGGATTCTAGAAGCCTGCTGGTAGAAACAGCAGGGAGTTGATCTGAGTTGTGTTTGTAACAGACAGGCAGGAATAGGTGCTAGAGGGTGTATGCAGAGAGGAAATAGTGCTCATGGGGTAAGCTGGCACAGTGGCAAGGAGAAGAGCTACCTTGGGTTTTATACCTACTCCAAGAGGGTATACTCCAACAGGAAGGAGGTGGCAGTTGACTGGCATCGTGCTAAGGTCATTTGATAAATTACAGGGTCTAGGTTATGCCAGTGGAATGAGAGACTGAGAGGAGGGATGGACACTTGTCATGGGAGGAGAGGAAGGAACAGGGAGATGAAGAAGTCAGCAATCAGGAGGACCACTCAAATCAATAAACTCAGAGTAGAGAAAGGGACTGGCAGAGAAGCAGAGTATTTTGTATTCAAGATGGGCAAGTCTGAGGCATGGGGTTGGGCAGTGACAGGCTCTGAAACCTGATTTAGGGAGGGCAGTGAAAGCATGGCCTGCAAGTATGACAAGGAGCCAAAAGAGATGCACCCCAGCTCAGTTCCAGCTCCATGAAAAAGAGCTGCTGTGAATGAGGGTTGCCAGGGGAAACAGCATGGATAGGGAAGGTAGCTGAATGTCCTCTTTGCTTCCTTGCTCTCCCATGCTAGGCAGGGGCTAGACCATGAAGACACTCCCTGAGCTAGTGTGTGTGTGTGGGGGTGGTGGTGGTGGTGGTGGTGGTGGGTTGTAAACATTTGATTTAGTTTTTAGTTGTCTCAAAAGCAATTGCCAGAATTTGTGTTGTAGTATATGCCTATAATCTCAGCACCAAACACTGATGAGTTTGAATTCAGCTTGCATGCGTTTGAGGCCAGCTTACACTCCTTAGTGAGATCCTGTTCCAGAAAAACAAAATAGCACAAATGATCTTCCATAAAGAGATCTGAAAGTGTCAGACCTGTAAGAGCCATGAAACTTCTGGCCGTCTCTGCAGTTGGTTCACTCTGGTCCTACCTTTCCTGCTAGCTACCTGTACCATGCCCACTGGGCTGTGAGCATCCCAGGCAGGGACTGTAATGCAATGCTGGGACAGACTGCATAGTGGGAAGGAGAGAAGGCCATAAAATGGGAGAAGCAGCCGGTACTGTCCTCTGGACCAGACTACAGCATCTGAGGAGGGCTGTTTGGGTGCTGAATGAAAGGTTAACTGCTTCTACCTGAATTTCCCAGTCTGTAAAATGGAAATATACCTGCTCCTACTTTACAGGGCTGCAGTAAGGGTACCTGAGTTCATGTGAACAATGCTTAGAAACTGCCTGGCACAGGTGAGGTACAATGGAGGTTCTGTGTCCTACTACTACCATAGTTGTGCTTACCATTATTACTGTGAGTTGGCTCAGGCTCTGCAGACCTGGGTTTCCATCAATAGTAAGGGCATTGAACATCCACTGTTCTTGGATGGCAAACATGAGGTATAGGTTAGACTCTGGGTAGAAGTGACTTGAAGGCATCCATTCCTTCAGTACAGCCATTCAAAGTTTAAGACAGACTTAGTTGGGTTTTAGAGCAATGATTGGGAAACCGTAGTCATGGCCTAAATCCCTGTGGTTTTGCACTGCTCCTGGGGTAGGAATATTTTTGTTGTTGTGTTTTGAAGTTTTAAGGTCAGGATTCAGGACCTCCATCTTAGTAGGCAAACACTCTTATCACTGAACCACATCCCTAGGCTTTGTTACATTTGCTGAGACAAAAATCTCACTGTGTTGCCTAGGCTGGCCTCAAACTCCTGGAGTTAAGCAACCCTGCTGCCTCAGACAGCCAATTAGCAAGAAGCTGGAACTGCAGGCTTGCAGCCCCTCCAGGAACAGGTCTTAATTTTGTCTTTTCAAGACAAGTCTTTTCTGAATAGCCCTGGTTGGCCTTGAACTCAATCTGCTGTCCTTGATCTGTTTCTACCTCCCAAGGGCTTGAATTAAAGGCGTGTGCTACCACATCCAGCTGGGAACAGTTTTTATCTATTGAAATGGTTGGTTGACAAACTCCTGGGGGCAAATGATTATTTTTTTTTTTCCAAAACAAGGTTTCCCTATGCAGCTTTGGCTGTCCTGTAGATCAGGCTGTCCTTGAACTCACAGAGATCTGCCTGCCTCTGCCTCCCAAGTACAGGGATTAGTCGTGCATTACCACCACCTGGTTTTTTGGGTTTTTTTAAATAATATTTTATTGTAACAAGTAAAAACCATATGAAATTCATATTTCTGTGTTACTGTGTAAAGTGATGGTAGGCACAGCAGTGTTTTGAGGGACATTTTGTCAATGACTCCAGCTACTAGCAAGCTGGGCTGTGGTTATTATAGAGGCCCTGACAGAACACTTGGCCAGAGCAGGACCAGGTGAGGCTCTAGGCTAGAACTCTAAAACGCCTTTCCTTAAGGCTACAGCACAAGTCTGGGCAGGCCACTATGGAGATAAGGGAGGCACAGGGGCCTGCCCTGACCGGGGGCAGAGCCTCACTGCTTGGAAGGGTATAGGGCACTACTGTTTTTGCCACACACACACACACACACACAGAGCCATGTGTGTGTGTGTGTGTGTGTGTGTGTGTGTGTGTGTGTGTGTGTGTGTAAGGGCATGTATGGAGGTGAGAAGATAATTTTTAGGAGTTGGTTTGGGTCTCAGGAATTGAGTTTAAGTAATCAGGCTTGGTGGTAAGCATCTTTTCCTGTTTATCACCCCCTGGGCACTCCTACCAGTTTTAATGGTGTGCCAGGATGCTTCTTGAACTGTGAATTTTCCCATTCAGCCACACCCACTCACCCATCTCTTCCCATTCCCCCACCCCCAGTCTATCTGGGAGGGTGGCATAAATCCACAGGATTGAGCATCCACCCAGAGAGGAGCCACCCATCCCCTGAGGGATTGAGCACACCCAACCCACCCTCTTTAAGATCCAAGGAGTTCACAGAATCTCCAGGTTCAGGTTCTTTCCAGTAAATGCAAAGATGTTTCTAAAAATTCCATCCAGGGGCAGGAGATGCAGCTCAGTCTGTAGAGTACTGGCCTAGTGTTTGTGAAGCCTTGGTTTCCAGTCTCAGCACCTCATTAGCTGCAGTTGGGAGGTTAAGGCCAGCAAAAGTCTCTTGACACAAATGGGTGTCATTTTGTTGCTGAGGTGCTTGGCATTGCTAAGTACCTTTAACGACTTGACAAACCTCCATGCCACAGCATAGGCTCTTGGCATAGCTGCCACTATTGGGGGAGGAAGAAAATGACTTCTTCAAATTGGGCTACTGTGCTCCTGTTGAAGGGGGGCTAGGACAATGAGACAAACAGACTGGTTGTGTTTGCATCAGTCTGTCACATACTTGCACACTCTTCTGTGTGCCTTAGTTTCATCCCCTGTAAATTGAGGAACTTCTCCAATGAGTTGAGAACTAAATTAATCAATACAAAGAAAGCTTCCAGCACAACCTGCTCAGTGTCCTTGATTGGTTGTTTTTTTTCTTTTGTGAGGTGCTGCGGATGGAACCTAGGGCCTTGGGCATCTACACAAGGATTTAACACTGTTCACAAAAGCAGATTTGTTGGGGGAGGAGCACATGTGCCACAGTGCCCAAATGCCAGTGCAGGTCAGAGGACAGCATATGGAAGTCATTTTCTCCTAACCCCTTTCCATAGATTCCAAGGTTCCTACTCAGGTCTTCAGGCCTGTCCTGGAAGCTTTACTTGTGAGCAGTTTCACCAGCCCTTGGTGAAGGCCAGGATAGCGGTAGGGGGTTGGGGGTGGTCGCTGTGCTCCCACCAAGGTCACCTGGAAGTCATTCACCTCCCTGCCAGCACAGCACTAGAATGCTGTGGTTCTAGGGCTTGGGTCCAGGTGAAGTGACATTTCATTGTTCAGTGCAGACAGGGGTGCACCACAAGGGGACTCAGGCATATTCCTTTCAGCTTCCGGCTTTCTTCTCTGTAAGATGGGAGAACTCCACATCTGCTATACAGGAGCCAAGGTGGAGTGCCTTCCTTATCTCCACAGTCTTATCTGTTATCATGGTGACTCTGTGAGCAAGGCTGTCCCCATGCCACAGAGAAAGGCACCAAGGTGCCAGGGAATTGGGGAAGTGGGTTCACTGTCACAAAAGGGGATCCACCTAGCTGCTGAGTAGTTCCCAGAAGTACTCTATAAATGGACAATGGTGTGTCCAGCTGTGAGCAGACCCAGGCCAGGCCTTTCATAATGTTTCTTTCCTTCCCTCTGGGTTTTTGTTACATGTCTGCAGCTGGGATCCTCAGGCCTGGAGCTGAGCTGCAGAGTTCTGCCCATTGACCTTTGAGAAAGGGAGGCAAACTTTTCAACCCCCAAACCTGGGAGTGATTTTACCTTCTCCCAAGCTTTTCCTGCAGACACCTGGTATGGGCAGCAGGCTGTGTCTGTCTATGGACTCTGCCCTTGGGAGTGGTTCTGGGTCTTCACTGGTCTGGGCAGAGGGGTACTGATGGCAGAAGTCAGGATTGCACACAGTACCCAGATCAGAGAAGCAGATCACTCACAATTCACAGGGCATGGCTACACTCCAATGTGACCTTTACACAGGTGCATTAGTATGCAGGGTAGGTGAGACTCCCTTCATGAAGGGAGGAAACTAACTTGGAATTGAAGGGTGGCTGGGCAAGGCAAGGCAAGAGTTGCACAGCCTGATGGGCCCTGGGCTCCAAACTTAGGGACTTCTGACCTCAGGCTAACAGCCTTGTCAACCTGAGAAAACTGACTTCTCTGAACACTTATGTAACTATTGTCTGCCCTCACTCCCTCATTTGTGAAGAAAAAAAAAAAAAAAAAAAAAAAAGACTACATGTTGTTCTGTAGTAGAGACTGGCCTCGAACTTCTCAACCTCCTGCTTCCACCTCACCAGTGCTGGGGTTATAAATATGAACCACCACGCCCAGGACGAGCCTCTATGTCAGCCTGTAGAACCAGGTGGTGAGGAAAGTCTCAGAAAATTGCCACCCCACCACCACCACCCAGTTCTGGATACTGTCTCCACAAAAAAAAAAAAAAAAAATGTGCAATACGGAATGCAGAGAGTTCTCCAAGAACCTTGCAAAGACCTACTTAGGTACTTAGGTGTTGCTATGGGATCATGGGATAGTTATTTCTCATGCCAGTATTTTGGAAAGGCACAGTATCAGTCTTTTTGTACACAAAAGGTGTCCTTCATTGCTGGCACTCTGAGCTCCTCCATTCGCAAAGAAGTTACTGGGGCTATTGGAAGGCGAATGTGAACAACAGCAGAGATTCACACCTCTTCCACCCCGACTCCTGCAGGCGTTGGGGCTGTGGAGACCCGGAGTCGCCACAGTTCATACACCGCGGGAAACGAAGAGGATGAAGGGATGGAGGAGGAGCTCAGCCCCTTTCGGGGCCGCTCACGTTCGGCTCCCCCCAATCTCTGGGCCGCGCAGCGCTATGGCCGCGAGCTCCGAAGGATGAGCGATGAGTTTGAGGGTTCCTTCAAGGTGAGCGCCCGCGAATTGTGCGACGGGACCTACACCCACCTGCCCCTTCTGCTATCTAGGGTATTTCGGGATTTGTAGTTTCTGACCCACCAGGTTGTCCCTTTCGTGTTCCAGGGCATGCCGAGTCTTGCAGTTCTAATCCGCCCCCTGTCTTGTAGATCTCTGACTCTGGGGTTCCATTTAGGATCCCAGCAGTCTGTAGGCTCCAACCAATCCCGATTCTTGAGAGCCTGCTCCTCTAATAGCGTCTCTGCCAGCCCAGTGTAGAGCTTGCTGGTGGCAGTGATCTTTATATTCCAACTCAGAATGTGGGGACTTGATTCGGGACGACGGGTGAGGCTCACTCAAATAATTTAACTCTTTACTCTCCTTTCCTGAAGGGACTTCCTCGCCCAAAGAGCGCAGGGACTGCAATACAGATGCGACAAAGCGCCAGCTGGACGCGCATTATCCAGTCCTGGTGGGATCGAAACTTGGGCAAAGGAGGCTCCACCCCCTCCCAGTGAGCATCAGCTCCATATTTCCGGAACTCTACCCGCTCCCGTCGCCCGCCATATTGGGTGTGGGCGGAAGAGGCCTTGGGTAGAAAAAGAGGATCGCTGCGTCCTTTTAACTGGGAGAATTGGCCAACGGCTAGACTCCCTTCCGGTGCGTGCAATAGCCACGAAAGGGTGGTTCTCGTTGGAAGTTTCAAAGCTTCCGCCTCCCCAACCCCAACTTCCGGAAGTGGCAACTTTGTCCCCTCTCTCCCGTACCGGGCTGCCCTCAGGCGCCTGCGCCACCCCTGCTTCCGGAAGTGGCAACTTTACCCCTTCCCCGTACTGTGCTGCCCTCCGGTGCCTGCGCCAAATTGCGAGCGGGGTAAAATCGTTACTTGGCTGCGGTCCTATACCTGGGAGCCCGTGGTCGCAACAAACGTGCTTTATAATAAAGCCCGCGCCTGTGCAGCCGCAACCTCTGTCCTTTGTTTGGGGTTCTGCAAACCGAACTATTATTTCTGATAACTTTAAGCGACCCCTTTTACCCGTAAGGGAAACAAGCTTTAAGGACTAAGAAATCGAAGCAACCAGCGGAGCCCGGCTGCTAGGCTTAGTGGTGATGGTAAGGGAGCAGATCCTGGCTAGACCCCTGGGACTGCCAGGCCCTTATCTCTAATATGGTAATTGGGAGCTGCAGCCCAGCCGGCCGCCGGAACTCAGCTCTCTCCAAACCATGCCGCGGTTCCCCGGGGGCAGGGGGGGGGTGTCATTTGCTCCTATTTGGGTCAGTCCTTGTGAGCAGCTACTGTGTGACCGGCCTGGGGCCTGTGCTGCTCAGGGACCTGGCGGGGCGCGCTGGGCGGGGCGACACGATCGCTAGGGAACGGAGAAGCTTCTCATGGGGACCTGGAGCAGGGCCCAGAGCTCAGTTACAGAGATTTATTGGCGCCCCTATAGCCCAGGCCAGTGCTTTGCGCTGGATATGCAGATAAGTTGCGCCACAACTTTGCTTCCCGGAACATGGGAGGGGGCGGCCCCAATGGCAGGGCCTCAAGGAGTAGGTCAGACTTGAAAGTGAGGCTGTGTCTGGGACTGTCCCTTTCAGCAGGACATACCAGGATACTGAAAGTTAGATTATTTTGAGGACCCCAGCCCAGAATGTTTGGGGAAAATGGAGGCCAGCCAGTTAGCAGTACGAGACATGGAGACATGAAATACAGAAAAGTGGCAGACTAATGAAGGTGGCTTGGGTAATGCTACGAATCTCAATCTCAGAGCAGAGACCTTAGCCCTGGGAAGCCCAGACCTGGCCACCCAGTTTCTCTGGCCTTCCTACCCAGTATGTTTGCCTGGGGCTGCAACAAAAACAAAGCGAAGACTTCATTGGCAGGAGATAAGCCCAGATAAGAGGCTGCCTTCCTCTGGAGGGAGCAGCCAGTCCCCAACCGCCAGGAAGCAGGGAGAGGCCTTGAAGAAATGCCAGCCTGCCTCAGCTGCAGGGCCTGGCCCATTCTCTTGCCACAGGGTCTCTGGTGTTCCTGGCTGGTTCCAGGCTTGGAGCAGGTCCTCCAGGCTGGTGAAGACCGTCTAGCACAGGACCAGCATGCAGGCCATCCTGCCTCCTGGCAGGTCTCCACTTAGCTATGGCCCAGTACACGACACAGCTTCCATTCAGGACCTGTTCCCGTATCTGTAAAACAGGCAAAACATCTCCCTCACAGGGGTGAGGGGGCCTCAGGGTATCCACAGAGTATCATAGCCCCTGCCAGCAACAACCCTTAAGACTGCCAGCTTCCTTTGTCCTAAGAGCCATGGACCCCTTCCTAATCTGACAACTCCATCCCTGTGTCATCCCTGTCTCAGTAGCCCTGGCAGAAGACACTGGGTGCTTGGGTCATATCAGGCAACAGGAAGGAGGGCAAGGAAGGCTTCCTGAAACAGGGTCTGAGCCTGAGCAAAGAGACAGGGAAAAACTAAGAGAAAAGAGACTAAAAGGGCTATGGAACCTAGGGGTCCAGGGCAGAGGTAGAGAGTTCAGAGCTACCTCTGGCAGGGAATAAGGTCACCAAAGACTTTGGGCAGCTAAGTTCAAACCTTGAGACTTTTTGCTAGGAGTTGACTACAATAGCACAACCCCACTTTACAAATGAGGAAACTGAGGTGCCAGAGACAATAGCAGTACCAGAGCTGGAGCCTGGGATATTTTTATCCACACCACACCGTACACAGGGTCCCTGAAGTCCATTTTTATTCACGTAAAAAATTCCCAAGTATAAAGGGTCGCCTCTGCTTCCCAGAGCTCCAGGGTTCCATCTACTGCTCCTTGGGAGTAGGGGAACACCCATCTTGGGTGAGTGTTATGGTGTATAAGCCCAGCCCTTTTCCTAGGCCTGAGGTTAGGAGAGGCTGAGGACTGAAGAGGCCCCAAGAAAATGGAGTTAGTGTGAGGCATTTGTCTCAGATTTTAAAAAAATAAAATTTCTAAAGATAAAAGACTAAAAAACAAAACAGTAGTGTCTTGTACCCACTGCCCAGTGCCCACCCAGTCCAGTAGCCACCTCTTGCTCAGCCAGTTTAAAGCTGCGTGTTCTCTTCCTGGCTCTCCGAGTCAGCGCTGGACAGGTGCCCACCACTCCCAGGTGCATGACCATTGCTGGCACAAGCCACCAGGGGGCCATCTCCCAGCCCCTCTGATGTCTCGCCCAGCAGGCATCGGCGGATCTCCTGGGGCAACCTGTCACGATGTTCCTGACACTCCTGGGTCAGCTGGGCCAGCAGCTGCAAAAGGATGAGTGTCCCAGAGGGGCCAAGCTGCCCAGCTCCTGAGCTACCCACCTGTCTGCCTCCTCCCAGGCCTCACCTTGGGCTCCTCTTCTACTAGCTGCTGGAGGACTTGCTGCTGTCCTGCCATGAGGCGCTCATGGCGCTGCTTCTGGGCCTCTTCCAGCTGAAAGGAAGGACAAGAGCTCAGCTGAGGGAGGGGCAAGATCTGGGGGCAATGAAATGAGGGAGAGGAGCATCAGGGCTCCCAAGGACACTAAAGGTGTCAGATGTGATGCAGGCACCAGAGGCTGTTGGTACAGTCCCTGGAGGAAAGGCATTAGGATCTTTTAGAGAGCAATGTGGCACTAAGCCAGGCGTGGAAGAGCTGAGTTTTTGATGAGTGAAGGAAGAAAGGTGGGGCCCACTCACCCGTCTGATGGAGTTGACTGACTCAGTGATATGCCGCCGGTTAATCTCTGTTAGTTCCCTGCAGAGGTGAAATGGATGGCTCAGTGCCCAGGCTCCCTCCCTGCCTCCCCTCACTCAATGGCTCCCAGGCCCAATACACTTACACCTCCTTCTTATGTTTCTCTCTTGTCTTGGCCTCTGAGATACTATTGTTGCGCTTCCTGTCCAGGATCTTTTGAAGCTCCTTCTTCTCCCTGGAGCAGCAAGGAGGGACAGGAGGGGGTCAGAGGCAGGACTCGTGGCACCAGAGTCCCACCACACTCACACAGGACCTTCTGTCTTTACCTTTCATTCAGCTCCTTCAGTCTCTTCAACTGGGTTGTGTGTGCATCCAGGACAACCTCCCTGAGCCGCTGCTGAGCCTGGGGACACAGGCAGCCAGCCAGCAGGTAACACAGGGCTGACAGGTCTACCCAGGAAGCTGGTTCTCCTTGCCTACACCACAGGCCCCTCTCACCTGTCTCAGGTGCTCCAGCCTTCGTTCGGTTTCTGCATCTGCCTGGGCCTGTCTCAACTCCAGCAGGCTCTGTACCTGTTGATTCTGGAACTCTCGATGCTGCCTGGCCTCCTCGTCCTCCTCCTTAATGTCCTCTGTATTGGTGGCTCTGCCCCTGCAGGGAGAACCTTCTTAATCATGCCAGGTTCCTGGCCTAGTACAGTTACAGCAGGGCCCATGCCAGCAGGCAACAGCCAGGTGAGGTCTGCTATGCAAATCAAGAAGACCAGCAGGGGCCAGCAGCTGTACCGTTAGCTCTACACAGGCGATGGGTTCCTGCTTCTTGGCATCCTTTGGAGGAGGCGTTACTCCCAGGGAAGAGTGAGGACCAGCCATGCCCAACCTACCTCCACCTTCCTGTCATTCAAGCATGCCCACCCAGCATGGAGAGCCACACACACACCTCTCTCCAATATTCCTGTCAGCACCTAACACAGGGCTGCAGGGCTGCAGGGCACTCACGGGGCACTGGAGGAGGGCCGGCACTTGCTCTCAGCCCTGGCCTGAGCCAAGCCATCCAGACGGCGGGTAAGGGCCATGGCCTTGCGCTGGTGCTTTTTATGCAGCTCTCTCAAGTCTCGTTCCTGCCGGCTCCGGAGCTTCACCATAGCCTTGTGATTTCGGAGCTCCTCCAGAGGCGTGGGGGTCACCTCTGCAAGGGAGAGGTGTTGGCAGCAAGTAAAGGAGGCAGGACAGCAGGTGAGGTAGGTTGGGCATGGCTGAACCGGGTGGGGTAAATGCCCTCCAGGTGGTCCTACCCCAGATCAGGCTGTGCCCCTTACCAGAGAGGATGCTGGCAATCAAATCATCTCGCTGCCCTGGAGAGCAGGGGCTTTGGTGAGAAGGTGGGGCGTCTAGCAACAGATAGCTCCCCTTGACCCACTCAGGACAGGCTTCCCTTACCTGGGCTACTGAGGGAAGTGCTAGTGGGGGAGGTGGTCGGACCTTGGGGCCATCGAGGTGAGGCATCCAGTGGGTTAGGTGTGGGGTTGGACACGAGCTGTGACCCTGGCTGTTGAGACTGCGTCTCCTGATATGTCTCTGTACTGGCCTGAGCCTGCAAGAGAGAAAGTTCTTTCCAAAAGTGTTTTCTCCATCTTGGGGTCCTTCCACCTCTGGATGCCATATGCCCCTATCAGCTCCCTTTGCCTGCACAATAAAGAGATAAACAATAGGTACCCTTAGACCCTTGTTCACACCAGCCAGAAAGGCTGTGTGTTACCAGATCATTGCATGGCCTCAACAATTCCCAGATGATTCTGGAAAAGCCTGGCCTGGCCCCAAAAGTCCTCCTCTGTGTCCCTCCCACCCTTGCCTGGTGGTTTGTCCTCCTCCTGGATGCTCAGCTCCTGATTTAATCAGCAGAGGAAGCAATGGCAGAGCGGGCACCAGTCTCTTCGACTAACAGCTCCTCATAGCCCTAATTGCAGTCATTTCTTTCCTGGCCGCCACAGGCCCCATGGGGACTGGGTCAGGACATGAGGCTGAACCTCTGCTCCTGGCGCCTCCCCACGGAAGCCACTACCTCCTCATGGCTTCCCTGCCTTCCAGTGCCCCAGTGCCTGTATAGCCAAGCTTCTTACTCCACCTAAAGCTTGAGAAACTCTAGTCTAGACACAACCCAAATCAGTGCAAATGAGTACATCCTCTTCCAAGCGTCCACAGCTGAGCTGAGGGTACAGGTCTGTAGTACAGCATTTATTTGCCTGGCCTGCGTAAAACCTGGGCCTCATCCCTATCTAGTACTGGAGGTAAGGAGGTAAGGGGTTGGGAAAACTAACTGACTAGTACAGTGCTTGCCATAAAAGCACGAGGGCCTGCAGTCAGATCTCCTCATGTCTATTATCCCAGTGCCAGGGTGGGCAAAGGCAGGCAGATTCTTGGAGTACACTGACCAGCCAGACCGGTTCAGTGAGAGACCCTACCTGAGAAAAAAAGGTGGAAAACCACATGTACTTGAACACATACAATAATATTTATACACAAAAGCAAAAACCCACAGCCCTTATGCCCACTGCAAGCCATCTAAAGCTCCTGATGGTGCAACATGGCAGGAAGGTCCAGCTTTAGGGGCAAAAAGTAGGCTGGAAGCCCAATCAGGCAGCATGGAGCTGAGCCACTTTCCACAGCCTCAGTGTCCCATCTCTGTGAGGGACGTAGCAATGAGCCAAGGGTGTGACTGGCCTCACAAGGGGCCTGGCGGCAAGCTGGCACTTAGCAGCCTCTTGACATCACTTCCAGGTTTGAGTGAGACAAAAGAAGCCAGAAAGGGGAGCAATTTTTGCAGGCATGAGCTGGGCTGTTGAGGTAGGAAACTAGGGTCTGCAGTAAGATACTAACAGCTTAGTTTGGAGAGAGGTATCAGATGGCAGGGCTGGGAGCTAGGGGTACCTGTGGAAGAGTTGTCCACTGGTCCCCAATGTCAAGGTAAGCCTAGCCCTGCCCACCTCCACTGATGGCCACTCACCTCACTCTCCCCAATGAGAGCAGCCAGCTGCTTGGCCCGCTGGTCCATTAGGCTGACATGCTTGATGGGGTTAATCAGGGCCTCTGCATAGTCTAGAGGAAGCAGAAGGCCCAGTCTTCAGACCAAACCCCAGGCCACCTATTCCTGCCAGCACAGGACTCCAAGGCTGGGAAGTCTGACCCCACTTGAACTAGAACACCTAGTTCAACCATGTCCAAGCCCAGCTCCCACCTTCTGGTCCCTGCCCTGGCCTACTACCCCATCTCACCCTGGTGGTCATCTGGGATATAGTCAGAAGCTTCAGTGTAGATAAGCAGGGCAGGCAGGCACAATGGCTGGTTGGCCTCATTTCGTAGGCAGACATAGTGGTATCCTAGGCGGGCAGGAGGGCAAGATCAGTTAGGCCTGGCCAAATCCCCAAGCCAACCCAGTGCTACCCAAAGCCCATGTACTCACCTGAGCGGATGGCAGAAACTGGCAGGATTCGGTGCCCAACAAATCTGCCACCCTCCTCAAAGGCTGCAATGCGAAGTGAGGCCAGCGTGGGCAGCACAACCTGTGGGACCCAGACTGCTGAGCTATGGGGCTCAGCCAGGACCGCCACACCACAGCCACCAAGGATTCACCCTCAGAGCACAGAAGCCCAGCACAGGCAGCCAGAAGCCCTCAGGGCCATTCACAGGACAAGACGGGACAGGTCACGTTGTGGCCTGCTTAGCAACTACACTGAGCCATGAGTATAAATTCAGGACACAGTTTAACCAGGTCAAAAGTAGAGGTCACATTCCAATGGGACCATAGGAGTCGGGTGTAAGCTTGGAGCTGTGGTCTCTGGCAAGCGCTTCCTGTCTTGGAGATGAGGCAGGCAGTGCCTGTTCCTCATGTGGGGAAGAAACAGGAACAACATAAGATAGGACAATGTTGTCATCGTCCCTACCCTACAGCCCTTGTCTCTCCTTATCCCCTCTGTCACTCAAGAGAGGACAGGGAGCCCAAGCCTGACCATAGGACATGCAGGGCCTGGAAGGTCACTTGCCCTTCCCACTTTCTGATTACCAGTCATTACCAGGGGGCCTGGTCCCTGCTCTGTCATGTTAGGTTGGCCTGCCACAGGGTGGACTCACCTTCGGGAAGTCAAAGGGCTCTTCATCCCACACAGGGTTGAATGAATTCCCCTGAGATGTCCTTGTACGATATTTGCGCCTCGTGTCAACTGGGAGACCAAACATATCCACTTCGACGTAGATACCCACCTTCCTGTCTGACAGGAACTGCCCCGAAATCACCTGGGGTAGGGGAGCCCAGGAAGGTAAGTATAGCAGCTGCTGTGTATCTTGCCCTCAGAACACCCAAGGCGCAATCCCTCTTAGAACCCACCTTGACCCGCAAGGCGTTGGCCACTATGCCATCTACAATAACCTCAGTGAAGGGGTCAAAAGACTTGTCCGGCCGCCGCATGAACTCAGGTTTCAGCAAGTACCCACTGCGCCCATTGTACTCAAACACGCCTGCGTTGAGCTGCATTGGCATGTCTGTAGGCAACACAGGCAGGGACAGTTAATTTGTCTAGAGGAGGTCAGCCAGAGTTTAAGGTCCAAGACCAGTGATAATATCAAATGGATTCAAGGGTCCAGATTCAAGAACTAGATAGGTGAGGGTCCACAGAGTCAGTCAAGGTCAGGGCCCCAGATAAAAGTCAGGGTTAAATTTTGGGACCTAGGATTAGGTAAAATCAGAAGTCAGGGTCAAGGAGTTTTATGACAACTTGATCCCAGCTATGGCCATTTTGGAAGAAGGAACCTCAATTGAGAAAATGCCCCTCCCAATCGGATTGGCCTTTTTATTGATTAGTGATTAACTGATTAATTGATGTGGGAGGGCTCAGCCCTTTGTGGTGGTCCTAGGTGCTGTAAGAAAGTGGGCTGAGCAAGCCATGAGCAATTCAGGAAGCTGCATTCCTCCACAGCTTGTGCTGCGGTCCCTGGCCTGGCTTCCCTCGATGATGGACTTGTAAGCTGCGGATGGAATGAAGCCCTTCCTTCCCAAGTTGCTTTCGGTCACATTGTTTTACCCTAAGACAGAGGGCCAGAGCTCACCCAAGGTCTGGAAGTTGAGGGCAACAAGCTGGCAGCCCACGTTCCAAAAGAGCTGAGGCATGTAGTTGGAAGAATCCACACGGGTGCCCTTGGGATAGATGCGGCTAAGCTGCTGTTTGTTGTATCTGGAGTTGGTGGTCAGGGCCATAAGGAAACAAATGACCCACCCTCTGCAGCCTCTGCCTCAGGCCCATCTCCATGCTCCGGGAAGTCGACTCCCAGCAAAGCCACCCATGCCATTCCAGAGCCTCCACACCTCAACCTACTGATGACCCCATGTAGATGGCTTCTGTGGGGTCGAATCCCTGAGGCATCTGCAAGTGCCTGCCTGGCCCTACAGTGCCAGCCCCAGTGCCTGGAGAGGATACTCCACAAACTCCATGGGACTCTTCGTCAGCTGCTCCATGGCCTTGGTCTCCACAAAGGATGACATCTCGAAGCACTTGTTTCTTTCTGTGGGTGGTGGAGGGAAAGTATAAGGCCTGGCAGGGCCTGGCATGGCCAGCTCCCAGTCACCCATCCCCCACTTACTTCGAGCAGCCTCAAAAGACTTGAACTTGACAGGTTCAACGTAGTTGACAAGTGTCGACATCTCCTCAGTGGCATTGACCTCACTGCTGGCTGTGCCCTGTGGTGCCCAAGCCCAAGGTCATAGTGCCAGATGTTCCTTACTTGCCCCCAAAAAAAGGGGGCTAGCCTTTCCCACACCTGTAGTCATACTGCCCAGCAGCTTTCTGCAAGATACCTTGATAGTCACCTTGATAGTGACCTTTCTGTTACCTCTACTTTCCAGTATTCCCCTAAGCACTCCCCTCTTACAATAGTTTTTCCTGCCACAGGGCCTTAGTCCATGCTAGTCCCACCTCTTTAGGTCTGTCTGCCGCACCCTCCCTGCCAGGGCAGAGAGTATGTGTGTAAATGTGGGTACACTCATCAAAGGACAGCTTTAAAGAATTCGTCACTTCCTTTTGCCTTTGGTTCTTGGTATCAAACTCAGGTCACTAGGCATGTGTGGTAGGTACGATAGGTACTATTACCTTACCAGTCCTGTACCCTAATACTTTTTTAAAAACTTATTTTTATTTATTTCGAGACAGGGTCTCTATGTTGTACTTGCTAGTCTAGAACTCACTATGTAGATAGACTAGGCTGGGCTCAAACTCAGAGATCTGCCTGTCTCTGCCTCCCAATACTGAGATTAAAGGCATGTGCCATCACGCCCAGCTAGCTAGTGTTATTACATTTTATTTATTTATTGTATGTAAGGACAAGCATGTAGAGGCAGATGCTTGTACTAGGGGAACTATTTCCTTGGCCTTGCACCCTAACTTGGAGGCTCATTTGCACACTTACTTAAACTAGAAACCTACACAGATCAAGCTCTAGGAGAGCAAATGACCAGCACAATGGCTGTCACCCAGCAGGTGCTCAGCAAACACCACCCGCTTCCACCCCCCTGTGGTCCTGACCTCATCAGTGGTGGGTTTTTTTGGATCTGTTGTTTCCTCTTCTTCTTCATCTTCTTCCTCATCCTCTCGGTCAGCAGGTATGAGAACATTAGGTCCCCGGTTGAGGCCTTCCTCACCCAGAGACTTCTGGGGCTCCAGGCTGGTCTTCTCAAGTCCCACCTCCTCCCCATTGCTTAGGCCTGGGCAGCTGTCTGAGCTGGGGGACCCTGTACAAGGACCAAGGGTCAAAGGTCAGGACCACGGGCTGATGCTGAGGAAGCCTGTGGTTGTATGGGGTGGGGGGAGGTCAGGATGCCATCTTACAGAAGTACACCTTGGGGAGAAGGAAGGGGTTTGAGTCTGGATGGCATTAACGTTGGTGGTTGTCCAGAGGTCATACAAAGGTCAGAGTTATATACATCAGGGAACTAAAACAAAAGCCTCAACAGCCAGGTACTTGGAAACATGGCTGGGCTGCAAGTGGAGTTCAGCAACAGCCATACCCAGTGGGATTAATGGGGAGGTGAGCAGTTAAGTGTCATGTGATGAGGGACCCCAGCAGAGTGACAAGGCAAAGGTTAGCTGAAATTTTAAGGAGCTGGATGAGCAGTGTCAGTGGTAGTTACAGGTCAAGTATCAGGGGCCTGAAGGAAGAAATTCACTGAGGTCAAAGGTCAGAATCCAGAGCCCTACCCTGGCCAGGCAGCAGTGACCGGTTGGAAATCTAGGCTGAAAGGTCACCACTCAGCTGAGAGGAGGTAAGGAAGAAGTCAGGGACTGGGGTGATGGAGACATTGGGGTGAGAGGTTAAGTCCATGTTAGGATCTGGGCTGGAGGTCAGGCCTGGCCATACCAAGCTGTGGTGAGGAGGGCTCTGTGGTGGCTGAGCTCTCACTCAGGGCTGAGTTGCTCTGTTCCAGCGGCCTCTTGCGAACTGAGCTATCGGGGATGCCTGCGCTGGGACGATGTCGCTTCTTATTTTTCACTAGGATACGGCCCATCAGGTCCTGTGGACTAGGCAGGGGGACGCCCGCAGATAGCTGGGCAGTGTGGACAAGTCAGGACCTAGTCAATCAATCACCCTTCAGCCCCAGAAACCCTGCCTCAGCTCCAAGCCCCCCATACCGGATACTTATCCAGTGGGTCAATGAGCAGTGCATCCCCAAAAATAGAGCGGCAGTACTCAGCCATCTTGGCCTGCTGCTTCGCCCTGTGAGGACAGGGTCAAAGGTCAGAGGGTCCCAGGGAAACTGAGGCAGTTCAGGTTCAGAGGTGATGAAAGTGTGAAAGGAGGGCCGTGTTAGGGTCCATCTGGAGTGCCTCCATTAGAGGTCTCTAGGGATCCCAGGGCAGGTTCACTCACGAGTCCACATGGTTCTCGAAGGAGAGGATAACAGGGTAGGGTGACGTCTTGAAAGCTGTCTCAGCGATGGCCTCAAGCACATCCCGTAGCGGCACCTCCGTGGTCATGGTGAAACCGTGGGTAATGAAGGGCTCTTCCTCAGGTGGCCGTCCCTTCCATACATCCAGCTCCACACAGCGGCAGCCCCACAGCAGCACCTGGCGGTACATCTCCACGGACGACGCTCCAGCCAGCTGGCCCGCTGCAGGTGAGACTGTGTCACCACCCACTGGCTGCCCCATTCCATGGAGAACTGACCCCATACTGGGGACAGACAGACCCCTGACACAGTCCAACTCCAGAGCAGTACACTCTGGCCAGCTGTTACTTCTCCACTCAATGTGGAGTCAGCACCATCTACCCCAGAAGCCCTCAGGAAAGGGCAGGCATCCTAAACACCAGTCCCTGGTATTCACCAGGTAGGAGCAGAGCAGGCATTCAGTAGCATTTGCACACCCAGCTGGCTCCTCCTCCTAGACTCACATTCTCTCACATAAAACCACCCAGCAACGCCCTACTACCCTGAACTATGGAATCCCCAATACTTTCCAGAGCTCTCTAGAACCTAACTAGTGTCTACTGTCTATTCCTGCTACCCATTTCTAGCCTACAGCAGCCTCACCACCTGCCTAGGGAACCACAGCCCCTCTCTAGCTCCAACCCAACCTTCACAGAACTTCTGACAACCTGCTAGGTTCTAGTGCTTTCTCTTCTTCAGGCTCTCCAAAGGACCTGTCTACCACTCACACGGACGTCTCCTCTTCCTGGCTTTCTCTCACTAGTCCTCTCCTCTCTTTCTGTGTACCTACCCCTTGGCCCATGTTCCCCCTACACCTGGCTTCTTTCTTGCTTTTCCTGGGCTATGCATATAGTAAGCTAGCACTCTAAAACCATCTATCTCCTGCCCGGACATCTGTCCAGGCTATCCCTGCACAATGCCAACAGATATGCCCTCAGCCCCTCCCCAGGGATACTTCAAGATACCCACCCATAAGGGACAGCCCACAGAGGTACTGACTCTGGGACAGGTGGCTGTCCCCTGGCCCTTCCCCAGTGTTGGCCCATGAATGATCAAGTTGAAAGCTCTCCCCAACGGAGAAGCAGTATGAGGACAGAGGATGTGGCTGTCTTCTCTCCCTGCCCTCTCTTGCTTGCCTGTGAGATAGGTATTGTGTGAAGAATTGATGAAATATGCACTCAGTGGCTGTGTCATGTCCATGCTCAGATCCAGGGCCTCCAGCGGCAGGATGCCATTCTCCTCTCCTCCTAGGTAGCGGCTAAAGCCCTCCATAGACATCTGGTCTGGGGAGGGGTGCCAACAGGTCAGCTGAGCTTGGCTTGTCCCACCCACACTATTCCACTGCCACCAGTCACTTACCTCGTTCCAGGAACTGTTGGTTAGGCTCATACTTCTCAATGAGCAACCGAGCCTGTGAGGGCCGCAGTGGCGGATACAGCACTTCATTGAGCCTTGGGTCTCTTTGCTTCTGGTTGATAAAGTCCATGAGCTGCTCCAGAGTGAGGTACGGCTTGCCCTTGGCACCTCTGGAGGGGCCCAGAGGCTGGATCAGGCTGTAGCCTCAGCTCCCACCTCGTGCTAAGACCTCACCCGCTGGGAGACCTAACTTCAGCAGCCACAGACTGGTATTCTAGGCCTCAGTTCCCCTATCCACTCTCCTGACCACTCAAACAGTATCAGACACAAGATGGACACCAGCATTCACCAGGGCTTTAGAAGCTACTAAATGCTCAACCCACCACTCTGAGCATCTAGACCCCAGAACCAGTTTTGGGTCTGGCTTTCCACACTGTGGCTCAGACGGGTCCCATAACATGTCTGAGCTCCCTGTTTCTCATCCTGAGTGGGCTGACTAAGCCACCTGTGTGTGACAAAGGGACGGCACAGAGCTCCAGAGACCACAGGAGCATCCTGAGGTGGTCCTTCTTTTCTTAATCTGACACCTACGAACCTGCCCATATACCAGGCCAGAAGAATACTGAGGAGAAGCCAGAGGCAGAGCCCAGCCTATGGGAGCCCCTTGACAGGCCACTTACATCTCAAGCAGGATCTTGTCAATATCTGGTCGCAGACACAGCTTGTTCAAGAATCGCTCAAAGATTTCCAAGGAAAACTCATCAGGCCGGATGGACTCACTCTGAGGGTGAGGAGTATGGGGTGAGAACCCATGGCAGCCAGTTCCAGAAAGTGGGTACCTACTGTGACACCCCACCCTGCCCCACCCTCACCCTGGCACTGGCCCCACACACCCGGTTGAAGTTGAGGCCACAGGACTCCAGCGCAGTCTCCACCCGCTTCTTGTCTGCTGAGAACATCTTCAGAATGCTGATGCAGGCGGGAGGGGTCAGGGTCAGTTGGGGGGCAAAGATCACCAAGGTCAGGGCAGGAGAGAAGATGCTGAGGGGAAAGGGGTGCTCACTTCTTGACCGGAATCCTTCCATCCTGGTTCACCTGCAACTTCAGCTTTGTATATCTGAGGAGGCAGGTATGAAGGTCAGATCTTGGGACTGGGCAGCTGAGCCCCCAATGCTCCCCAGGGTGACCCAGGGCTCACGCTTTCCGCAGGAAGGTGTTCCGGGAGGCGTTCTGAGCCAGTATGTTCATAGCCAGTTTGAACAACTCCTCGGACCAGACCTGGGAGTTAGCACACAGAGGAGGGGCTGAGGGGCTGGCCCAGCCATAGCCTCCATCTGCAACAGGGTCTGGTACATAAAATAGCAAGAGGACAAAACTGGGAGTGGTGGCTCACGCCTGTAATGCTAGCAGTTAAGAAACTTAGGCAGGAGGATTGCCTTGAGTTTGAGACCAGCCTGGGATACTTGATGTCTTTCAATGAGGCATCTGCTTTCCTGGGTTGTCTCTTGACCCCAGCCCACCTTGACTGTGTCATCCTGAACGGCCATGAAGTTCAAGAATGTGGTGTTTACTGGGTCTGGCCCAGCCACCACGGTCATCAGCTTCTCCTCCAGCCGGGTATCAGGGCCCCCAAAGCCCAGTACTTCTCGAATCTTGGGGTCCTGTGCAATGAAAGCCAAGGGTGAGAAGAAGGGGTACCTCCCCCTGACAACCTTGGTCCCATCAGTACCAGGCCTCTTCCCTCACCTTGGGCAGGCGGGCATAACGACCTGTCCGTGTGTCCCTGATGGAGCTGATGTCCAGCGTGTCCACCTCCTAGGGAAACCAGAGCTAAGGTTTGTGTCCTTAATCTCCCTTCCCAAGGGAGCTAGGCAGGGCTCTCGTGTAGGACCTAGGCCTTAGTCAGCAGCATCAGCACACCCTCACCATGTTGGGTCCCGTCCAGTACAAGAAGAAACCATTGGGATCCACACGCAGGGTCACCAGGTTCCGACTGGAGGCCTCCTGAGGGTAGCACAGAGGACAAGGATCAGGGAGGAAGAGCAGGGACAGGCTTGGTGCTGGATCTACTCGAGCTGGTTTGTACCAGTGAGCAACAGGAAGCTCCTCTGTCCTCCAGGAGTTCCTGGAGGTGAAGACAAGTCCTCAGCATGACATTTCAGGTTCAGCCCCCAACACTCCTCCCAGCTTCACCTTTCTGTGAGCTTCTACCCTATAGGGCACCCAGCTGCTCTGTTCCCATCTCCGCCTTTTGCCACACCCTTCCCTGTGCTTTCCCTTCTTCTCTACCCCTGAAACCTCGTGGAGGCCCCCAGGAGCCCATCTGAGCCTCAGTTTCCCCAGAAGGCTCCACAGCCCCCTTACATAAGCGTACTACTTGTATGGAAGCAGGGGGCTGGGAGCCTGGATCTAAAGCCTGCCTGTGTCCCTTGAGGCCTCATAGCAACTGGCCACCCTTAGACCTGCCTCAAAGCCTACCACCCAGCACACTGCACCTCACAGAATCCTCATAGCCTTCAGCATCACTCCATGTTATAGACGAGCTCCCAGCCCCTTTAGGAAGACTAGGCAGGAGTTTCCTCTTCTCTCTAACAGCTCTAAGATGACTGACAGGAGGGTGGGATATCAGGAATATATATACTTTCTGAAAAGGACCCAGTCACTGATGCCCAGAGCTACTCATATGCTCAGGACCAGCAAAGGCTTATACTCCAGCCAGCAGAACACCCCTTGAGCCAAAAGAGGATTCCCACCCCCCACATTGCTGTTTTCAGACAATCCTGCCACCAACAGTGCACTCCCAGGCCCACAGCTCCAAATGTGAACCATGACCAGTTCTACTCCCTGAATTTCAACAACCTCCCTTCAGGCTCTCCAAAGCCCTGTGAGGTATGTCCTGGCATCATCTTCATTTTACACAGGAGGAAACTGAGGAGCCAGGATTTGCAAGGTTATACTTGCAAAGTCCTGGGACCTAAGAAACATCCCAAGATCCCTGCAGGGGCCCTGCTCCAGGTTTCAGCAACAACCTCACAGCCATCGGAGACATCAGTTGGAAGACAGAGAATTGCACAGCCCCACCCATGTAGTCTGGTTTACAGAAGGATAGCAGCCGATCCAGGGACACGGGCCCCTAAACCTTTTGGATGTATGGTCCTTCTACTCTAATGGGAGACAAAGGGACCCAACCTCTCCAGGAAATTCCCAACTTTGCCTTGGGTCTGACTACACAGCCCCCAGCAGTCCTAGAGAGGGGGAGATTTGTAAGTACTGTCCCTAGAGCCCCCACAGAACCTTCCCCAGGGGCCTAACTTCTAAAGGCCATCAGGCTTCTGACTCTTCAGTCCCAAACTGTGTTCAGCACCCCCACCCCACCCCAGGCCCTCTCCCTGTTTCCACTTCCTTATTTGGGTTTATCACACTGCAAGGAAAAGGAGAAACTTTTCCCTGTAGGCTGGCCTGGGGGAAGGGGTCTCCTGGGGCCGCGGGAGTGTGCCCAGGCACCCCTTGCCCAGCACACCTGCAGCTAAGGCCACGCCCCCACTCCCTTCCCTTAGTTCCCACTCCTGCCCCACCCAGCCGGAAAAACCTAGCGTCTTCCAGGCCTATGGCCCGACTGGGAAGGAACAGTAAGGAAGCTCAGGCCGCTGGGTTGAGGCTCTCGAGAGCAAAGGGCCTAGGGGGCAGGGGAGGGAACGATAGGAAAACGTGGGTGAGACATGCGATCCGGATAAGAATCCGCAGGTGGGCATCGAGGAAGCAGTATAAAGTAGGGGCCAGGATTTATTGGGGTTCAAAGTCCCTAAGTTAAGAAATGGGGAGCAAAGTTCCCAGAATTGGAGGAACTCGGAGAGGGACAAAGTCTCTAGTAAGGGGTGACCTGATGCTCCCATCTGAACAGAAAGCTCTCTGGAACCCTGAAGCAGGGCAAAGGGGTACCAACCAGGACAGGGTGAAAAGTGATGAACAGAAGAGAATTGCTCAGGCGAGGCACTGGGAAGAGTGGGAAACCAGTGGCACCCCACCCAGGACAAGGATGCCCTACGTGCCGTGGGTCTCCAGTGCCAGGCGCAAGGGTCCGGGGACCAGCCCAGTATCAGAGAACATGAATTCGTCTGGCAAGGGTGGGAGAGTGCAAAGAGGGGCAGGATTTACTGGGGGTCAAAGTCTCCATGCCAAGGAGTGGAGAGCCCAACTGACCACAACTGAAGGACTGGGTTGGGGGGGGGGACGCAAAGTCTTCAATTACTGAGACGACAGGGGACTCAAGTTTCCGGAGTTCAGCAAGGTTGGAATAGGGGGGTGCCGTAGCAAGGCAACACTGAAATGGGGGTCCCCTGGCATCTAGCCGAATGTGAATGGAGTCCTCCGATCTGGGCAGAGCAAAGGACAGCGCTCTTACCTCGTCCCATTTGATAAACTTACTCCCGCGTCGCAGGGTCTCCACCACGGTGGGCGGCTCCAGCTGCAGCGCGTGGACGCCGGGCCTGGCGCCCGCCATGGCCAAACCAGGAGCGGCTCGGGGACCCACCGAGCCCCGACGGGGACCGACGCTACCGCTGTTCTTTCCACACGCTCCCGCGCGGCCCGCTCCGGCCCCGCGGCGTCAGCGCCCGCCAGCCAGCCAGCCAGTCTGTCCCGGACCGACCGGAGACTCGGCGCCCGGCCCCGCCCCCGCCCAGCTCCGCCCCATCGGGCGGTGCCGCCCCCTCCCACCGCGTCGGGCCCGCCCGGCCCGCGACGGCGCCCCCTGGCGGTCGGGGCGGCGACTGCATATGGAGGGAGGATGGAGTAGATTTGGGGGAGAGTCTTTGTTGGCCGGCTCAATAGCACTTTATTTTTCCAGGGTCTTGGGTAAAATGAGAGAACTTGGGACTACGGAGCTATTGAGGGTGCACCTGGAAAACGGGTGTTAGAGCTGCCTGAGTTGGACCAAGGTCAGCCCGTTGAGGGCTCCAAGTTGAAAAGGCGGAGATAATAGGGCTGGGGGACGCAGAGTCTTGTACCCCACCCCGCCTCTGCCGCACTTAACTGAGCTCAGGAAACATCACCCTCTCTCCATCCTACCCCACCCGCGTGCCCTCACTTCGCCTCACCCCCTCCTGCTGCAGCGCGGCACCCCCTCCCAGTGAGCACTTAGCTAGCTAATGGGCCTCCCGCCGACAGGCGCCCCTCCCCCCGTCCCTAGCCCTGGAGGCCCGGAGCAAGCCACCTCCTTTGAGGACCCTGGCATCCTGACTTTCCGGAGAAAACCTTGGCTCAGTTCTTGCACTGCTGACCCCGTGATGGGAGCTAGCCTCTGTGAGCCTCTTAGCTGAAAACTGCATAGTGAAGGATGGTTGTTTGCCCAGAGGGGGCAAAGCCTTGTGGTTGTCCCCAAAGGAGGGGCTGTGCTGTGCAGTGCCTGGCCCACAGCAGGTGCCCTGAAATCTGTGTTCCAGCGATTAGAGGAACGAAAGGGGCAGGCGCATGGGCACCGCCAGGGATGGGGGCTGCAGCCCCTCCCGCAGGGCTTGGCTGGGGGGGGGCTCCTGCCTGGGGGCCCCTGTGGGAGCCCCCCCAACACAAAGAAGGCAGCAGCAGCAGGTTTAAAGTAGAACTCATCCAGAGGGGCCAGCCAAGTCACCTAGAAACCCAGAAAGAGTTGGAGCTGGCTCTGGGGGAGGAGGGTCAGCCAAGGAGGAGCTTCCCTACAGGCGCCTTTGCCCCAGGCTCTCAGGCCTCTTGAGGAGCCCTGCCTGGCACTGGCTGTTCTCCAAATCCCCACCATAAAGGCGGCAAACTTAATGAGACTAGATGACTCTGGCAGTGGCCTTGTGCAGTGGTGTGATTATTATCTTCACTTGAGGCCCAGAGAGGGGAAGGGACTTGCCCAAGGTCACACAGTTTCCTGAGAGGATTTCAACCCTCATTCTGACTTCCTGCCTCTGATCCCAGCTCTGTAGGAGACAAAAGGGAAGGGGTGTGCAGGGCTGTGATCCCCTTCCTCTCTTAAAAGGGCTGTAAAAGGAAAACCCCTTCAGAGATCTCAGGTTCACCAACCTCCTCTGGAGAACAGAACCATTCAGGGTGGAGGCTGGCCTCTGTATCCACAAGCTCAGGTTCAAATTCAGGACTCCCTTGTCCAGAAGCTAGCTGTCCAGCTAGAATAAACACACACCACCTCTATAAGCCAGGAAAGAAATCTGTGGGGATGTCAGAGGGGAAGGAGCAAGGAAGGCCACGGGTGAGCTGCGGCACAGGGAACCCTGCTCACCAATACCAAGGTTAGGAGGCCCCGGAGGCCTTCCCAGAAGCTTCTGGAAGCAGGTCCTAGGAAAACAGGATGGGAGCTGTTTGTTGGGCCTGGCCCTTTTTCTTCCCCCACAGCTAATCTCTTGAGGCCAGACAGCCCCCATTAGAAGGCTCCTTCCTCCTCCTTGGCCACTCTCTTCCAGTCCTAGCATGGTAATAGTTTCTCGGCAAACAATAATGGGAGGACGAAGGCAGCCTTTCAGGCCTCTACCCTGGCTCGGTTAAGGGATTGGTCTCAGCAATGGGTCCCTCCCCAGGGCCTCTGCTTCAGGGAGGTACTGCAAGCAACCTTAGCTACACTCTAGTGGGAGGGGGCCACATCCCTCTGGGAAAGGTGGGGCACGAGAACAGGAAGCTACAGCATAAGGCTGGATGAGAGGCTAGGCACACTCTGGTCATAGGAAGGCTGGTGGGTGAGCCCAGCAGGATAAAGGCCCCAGAGCCTGAGCTCCTGGTCACAGGGAGGTCAGGGTCCTCTGGCTCCTGGAAGAGGTTCCTGGCACATGATGGATTTGCCCACTTCCTGGGCAGTCAGGACTTGAACCTAATCCCTTGTGCTCCAAGGCTAGGAGTCCAGCAAGAAGCCCACATTCCAAGAAGGCTGCAGGCCAGCAAACGCATCCTTCTTTTCGCACTGAATGGGCACCGGAAGACAGAACAGCCAGCCCCAGGAAAATGAGGATGCCCTGGGGATGCACACAGAGTAGCCAAGGGAAAAGCAGGATGGGCAAGTCCCAGAAAGGACCTGGCATTTGAACTGAACTGGAGTTGTTCACATTAACCAGGAAGGTCAAAAGCCAGAAAAGTCAGTATTCAATGTCATCGTCTTGGGGGCAGAGGCAGGGCTGAAGGTCTTCAGGGTCATGAGCTACACTCTCACAGTAGCTGTTGGGCATTAGGGGCCATTAAAGTATCTCTAATCCATGAGTACCTTCTAAATACAAACCAACCAAAAAGACCTATGCTACCCTTGGTGAGGTGAGATGGGCATGCAAGGAATATAGTCCTGGGAAAAGTGACCCTCCCATTAGTTGGTCAGACTCTGCCTAACCATGCAATGGCAGGAACCATCCTCCCTGTCCCCACATCCTAGGTGAAGGGAGGCTAATGTCTCACAATGGGCTATGGAGGGAAGGGACATCAACTTACTCCAGTGTTTCCCCTACTGAAAACAGGTTGACCTGCCCCTGCCAGCCCCTTGGTAAGCAGATCACCTCCCATCCTCACAAACACCATTTCAAACCTGTCTTCTCAATTTATTTATTTATTTATCTATCTCAGGTTAGCTTTGAACTCACTAAGTAACCAAGAATGATCCTGAATTTCCAATCCCCCTACCTCCACAACTGTGATTACAAGTGTGTACCACCACAAACAATATATGTGGTGCTGGAGGATCGAATCCAAGGCATTGTGTATGTTAGGCAAACGCTAGCAAGAGAGCTACCTCCCCAGACTCCACTCCCTTTATTGGGCTGGGAATCAAACCCAGGCCCTTGACATGCTAGGCAAACGTTTGACCCCTGAACTATATCCCTGGCCTTCCTGTCTTCTCTCCAAACATAACATCAAGGGGGCTAGTGAGACACCTTAGCAGTTAAGAACACTTGCTCTTCCAGAGGACCCAAATTCAATTTCAAGCACCCATATGGGCTCTCACAGACATCTGTAACTCCAGTTCCGGGAATTCAAAGTTTTCTTCTGACTTCTGTGGGCACACGGTGGTACACATGCATACATACAGACAACACACACACACACACACACACACACACACACACACACACACACAGTAGCATAATGGATGAGCTCAAAATCCTGGTTTAGTGTTTGGATGTAGACCGTCTGTGTAGCCCTGGACCAAACTTACCCTCTCTGAACCCCACCTACTGAGAAGCTGTCCCTATCCTGAGACTGTTTGGGACTGAAGAGGGTGAGCCAGCCATAGAGACATCCCAAAAAGCGCTATACAACCTTGTTGGAGAGTATGAAATGGGGTGGGGTTGGGGGAGAGGGGCTAGTAGACTACTATAGTGTGTGTGTGTGTGTGGGGGTGTCATACAGCCTTGGCTCAAAATCCCAGGTCACCCTTTATATAGCCCTATGCCTATGACTTAATTCTGTACTGTCACAATTGAAGTTTCCACGGGTTTTCCTATTTAAAGAATTCCATCATTCCTTTATGGTCATTTGGGGGTCATTAGGATGGAGTGGTCTGCCTGAGTCTGAGAATTTTAGGGGCCTGAATTTTATAGGAACCTGATCGTTTCTTAAGGCCTGTAGGTTTGACAAGTAGCAGGATGACCCAAGGTTGGGTATTAGCAAACAAGGTCCTCTGAGAGAAAGAGAACTGAATGAATGAATGAACGAATGAACGAACGCACAAATGAATGAGACAATTTAAAGCTTCAGACTGAGTGAAAGAAGGAAAGTGGCCTCCTAAAGTGTGAAGGATAGAGGAGCTATTTGTAAAAGTAGCTCGCTGCCCTCACAGAGGAAAAAGCCAGACAGGGGTTCAGAAAAACGCTCATTTGGGGCACTGCTATTATTATTATTACCTTTATCATGGTGAGTTTTTGGTTTCCCCACATGCTAGCTCTTTGCACCCGGGTTTCCTCCTTTGCACACGCCCAAGCTGTGGGATGCCCAGGGCCGCGCCCAGCACAACCCAGCCATTCCGAAGGGGCGCGCCCCAAACAAGTTTGCGCTTCGCGGCAGGCTCTGCCGCTAGCTGGGAGGGGCAGCGTCTCAGCGCGGTGGACTACATTGCCCACAATGCCTTCCGCGCCGCCATCTTAGCTGGTGGGCGGTGGTCGTCTGGGGTGCGGGCTATTGTAGGCCGGAGGGCCAGCTCTACACGCCCCCACTCCGGGCTCCTCCTTGAGGGGCGTGAGACAGATCCACGTAGGGCGTCTCGGCACCTGGATAGTTCCTGGACGCCTTTGCACACCCCCATCCCCGGAAGCCCCGTCCACGTGTCGGCCCGCGCGCGGAAGTCCCCTCGCCCCTTGCTGACCAAGGGTCGCACGTTCCCCACCGGATCTGCGTCCACTCGGCCTTATGTCTAGACCGCCTCTGTTTCTGCCTCAGTGACAGAATAAGACAGAGTCAGAAAAAGCCTGCAGTCGTGGCGGGCGTGCAGATGCAGGCACCCGGCACTTAGAAGTCTAGGTTTGAGGCCAGAGGTTAAATTAAGGGGGGCCGACAGGCAGGCCCGGACCCTGTAAAGTAGATCCTCCCCTATCCCCTTTCAGGAGGCGGGGTTGGGGAGAGGGGCCTGCAGCGGGGCTGGCCCTTTAAGGGGGTGTGGTCGGGGGGCGGGGGAAGAAAGCAAGACAGAGAAAGCGGCGGCGGCGGCGGCGGCTCGGGCGGCGGCCGCGGGGGACAAAGGGCGGGCGCATCGGTGGGGAGGGGGCGGGGCGCGGCCAGGCCAAGCCCGGGGGCTCCGCATGCTGCAGCTGCCCCCGGGCGCCCCCGCCGCCGCCCTCGCCGCGGAGCCGCGCGGAGCGGAGTCCGCGAGCTAACCGGAGCCAGGGCCCGGAGCCAGCCGGCGGGCGTCCGGGAGGCGGCGGCGCAGGGAGGGGCCCGAGCGCGCACGTGGCCCCGGCGGCCGCCATGGCGGACAGCGGCCCCGCGGGGGGCGCGGCGTTGGCTGCCCCGGCCCCCGGACCGGGCAGTGGGAGCACAGGGCCCCGCGTCTACTTCCAGAGTCCCCCTGGGACCGCAGGCGAAGGCCCGGGGGGCGCGGATGATGATGGCCCGGTGAGACGGCAAGGGAAGGTCACCGTCAAGTACGACCGCAAGGAGCTACGGAAGCGCCTCAACCTGGAGGAGTGGATCTTAGAACAGCTCACTCGTCTCTACGACTGCCAGGTGTGCTCCCTACCCCGTGCCGATACCCTAAAATCGGACCTAAGTCGGTTTGCTCAGAAACCCCACCGTCTGTCACCAGTCAGTAGGAGTCCCGCAGCCAAGCCACTCGGCTTACACTCGCCGCTCCTCAGTGTGTGGTTTTTCTTGCCTGACCTGAGTCACTAGCTTTCGCCGTTTCCTCGGACCTTGCGTCCTTCGTGGTACTGCCCCAGGTTAAAAATGGTATCCTCCCCAAATCCTAGAGGGATAGATAGCCTGGCTTGGGACTGAAGGTAGGGATCTAGCCTGATCTGACAGGAAAGGTCTAATCTGGTTCATCTAGTCTGGGCTAGCTTAGACATTAGTTGAAAGGCACAAGTGTAACTGTCTCAAGTGTATAAAGGATCGGAGTTGCTCTAGTAGACTAACCGGCCATTCTGCTTATTCAGACGGTGACTCAGGCTCCCAGGGGTAGGGTGGAGGAGTGGGCTTGCCCTGAGATGCCTACCCTAGCCCAGCCCTGAAATGCAGCTGGCCCCAAGTGGGATAGCTGTTCCCCTGGGGAGGGGGGTGTACCCCTTTCTCTATAAAGCATGGGCTCTTTGTTTCCCCTTTATCAAGCATGGGTCTTTCCCATTGACCTCTCACCCTTCACTTCTTCCCCCTCCCAGGAAGCTGTGACAGGTGTTTGGGGGAGGGGAGGGACGGTGATGAACTGGGACAGCTGGCCCCACCAGTGCTCTGGTAAGCTAGAGGTCCTGGATACTGAGAAGGCACATCTGTTGGGTTCAAAGCCCAAGGTTCCCAGCCCTATCTGTCTGGCGCCCCTGGTGCCCACTGTCAGGGACAGGAAGTTCCCCCTCATTGGGCAGTTTGCCTTGGCACAGACTTGATCTGTTTTCCTTTCCAGAGCAGCTGTCTTCCGCTGGGCAAGGAAGGCTGGTCTGGTTTTGAGTTAGGCAGGGAGTCCTTTCCACACCCTCTGTAGGCTGAGGTACTGTCCTTCTTTCTAACCTCTACCCCAGGAAGAGGAGATCCCAGAGCTGGAGATAGATGTGGATGAACTCTTGGACATGGAAAGTGATGATACCCGGGCTGCTAGAGTCAAGGTAAGCTGAAGGCTGCCTGGAGACATACCCCTTAGAGAGGCTCAGCCTCGGCGCCACACCTTCTTTAGCTTGGATCATCTTATGCCTCTGGAAAAAATGAGGCTCATGGAACTTAGCTATGTTCCTAAGTGACCTAAGTCCCTTGGGAGGGTATAAAATGAACTGTGAGCCCCTGTCCCCAAAACTCACTATGTTTTCCCTCACCAGGAGCTGTTAGTTGACTGTTACAAACCCACTGAGGTAAGTCATTTTCCCTGGCCTTAGGGTGGGTATGTATGTGTGGCAGATTATCATCTTGGGTCTTAGCCTCCTAACAGCCTCCTCCTATCTAGGCCTTCATCTCTGGCCTGCTGGACAAGATCCGGGGCATGCAGAAGCTGAGCACACCCCAGAAGAAGTAGGGTCCTGACCCAGATGACCATGGCTCCCACAGGACAATCGCTGCCCCCCAACCTCGTAGCAACAGCAATACCGGGGACCCTACAGCCAGGCCTGGTGCCATGAACAGGGATCCCCGTGCCCCTGCCTAGGGGCCACTTCCCTTGCCCTCAGTTTTCCATTTTTGGGGTTTTTTATTGTTATTAAACTGATGGGACTTTTTGTGTTTTTATATTGATTCTGCGGCGCAGGCCCTTTAAAAATAAAGCTAGGATACACCTTTGGAGCAGCTAACAGGCTTGGCTGGTCTTTTATGGGGGACACATTGCTTTAGAATTGTCACCAGCTTAGCTACTCCCCAGGTTACCACAGGCCTTCAGGCCAGATAGCCATGGTGCTATCCCATGCTGGCTACCAGCAGTCTTAAGTTTTCTATCTGCACTGGGTAAGGGTCTTCAGGCCATTCAGTGTCTACACTTCAAGGCTCTGTAACTATCAGGAAAGCTGAGACTGAAGAGGGCTTTGTTTTCTCTTTCCCCATGTTGGGGATGGGGTGGCTGCTTACTCATTAATTAGACCAGTGCCCCAACCTGACCTATTCTCCCAACACTGCCTGATGCTAAGCTTCTTCGGATCCACAAAGAAACAACAGACTCAACTCTTGGGGTTTTAAAGGTTTTTGTTTTGTTTTGTTTGGAAGCAGTCTGGTCCCTGACAGGGGTCTCCTACCCCTCTGCAGCCTGCTACAGTTCTGAACGTCTCTCAATCTTGAGCAGCTCCACCTCAAACACCAGGGTTGCTCCACCTGGAGGAAGAAGTACAGTCAGACTGGGGCTTGGGACTCTGGGGGAGCCATGGGGCTGGGGTGTTAGGGGTATTACCTGGGATCTTTGGGGGAGCTCCCCGCTCTCCATACCCTGCCAAAAACACATAAAGACAAAAGTTAAGCTGTGGCCCTTCTAGCCCACAGAAAGATATCTGCCACAGGCAGGCTGGAATGGAGAAGGATGAGGGCACCATCCTTCTCTAGCAGAGGGTCACACTACAGCTGAATACAAGCCTACAGTTCTGGCTGCTGAACACAAGCCAGACTTGGAAGTGGCATATACTACAGTGACTAGATGGTGTGGGGACCAATGGGGCTCAAGTGGCTTTATCCATTTTAGGCACCTCAAAGTGCATTCCCAAAACCCCAAGGGCCTCTTACCCAGCTCAGATGGGATCACCAGCTTCCGCTTTTCCCCTTCACACATCCTGCAGGATGATACATGCTCAACATGTGAGGCACTCCAAACCCTTCCCCCACAAACAGGCCTTTCCTCCCACAGTTTATTTCCTGGATCACTACAGCATGTACCCCAGACTCACCCCAGCAGCCCCTGGTCCCAGCCCTTGATGACCTGGCCAGTGCCGAGAGAGAAAACAAAGGGCTGGCTCTGTGGCAGACTGCTGTCAAACTCGGTCCCATCTTCCAGCTTCCCCTGTGGGGCCATCGCAGAACTAGTAAGGAGGTGAGCACTCCAGAACCCTTTCACCTAGCCACTCTCCACCCATCAACATGGTCACCAAAGCACTGGTGATTACATTCCTTAAAAGGGACAATGCTTTGGTAGTTAATGTACAATAATTTTAATGCTAACACCTAGCTCATGAGTAAACTGAAAGGCAAGGTAGAATTATGGAAAGAAGCTTAGAGAGAACCTATACCCCAATACCTACCGTGTAGTGCATATGTAAAACATCTCCCTTTCTAGACTTGATGGGACAGTGGTCCACGCGTTTCTTCACTCCAATCTGCAGCTTCCGCTTGCCTTCGGCCCCCGTGGCTGTGGCGAGGGCACTCAGGCAAATGGACAGTATTGTCAGGACCCAGCTCAGCCTCATGTCTCTGTAGGCACAGCCCACCTCCCTCAACCAAGGGAGAGGGTAGTGGAACTTCAGTCAGTATCTGGAGGATACTGACCTAACCCTAACCCCCATTGTATCTTGCCTGTTCCCAGAGAATCCCACTGTCACCACCCTCTCCCCTAGGCTCTGTGGCCACACTTACCAGTCCAGTGAGAAGGGGACTTGGCCGAGGACCCCAGCAGCGAGGGGAGGGGGTCAGGGGAGGCCACAGCACCCAGGGCCCCGCCCCTTTATTTAATACCAGACCTTCCCTTCCTCCCGGTCCCCATCTCCATTCAGTTCCCGCCAGCCCCCTTACGCAAAGTCCAAACTCTATCTGGTTGCACCGTACTAGTCCGGACCGTGCGACCCCACTCACGCCACACCCAGCTGCCTCCTGCCCAGCACACCCACACCTCTGCGGCTGCTGCAGGTGGCCGGCCCCGAGGCACCCACACATCTCCGCTAGGCGGCTCTGAGGAGCCCCGGTCCTCCGGAAGCACACCCCATCCCGGCCCCGTATCCCGACCAGCAGGGGCGCCCCCCCAGCTCTGAGCTCTCGGGGGCCTCCGGGGCACCCAGACTGGGCCCGAGTCAGCGGGGCGCCCAGCCCGCTCCACCCACACAATCTCTCCAGGGGGAGTTCTGGGTCTACCACGACCCCAGGCGCGACCACCACGGAGACCGCCCCCACGTGGACACCCCGGGCCATTACTCGGGCTTAGCTCTTCGCAAGGTTTCTTGACCCCGCCCTTCAGGCCGCGTGGCTCCGCCCTCTGACCTGACGCTCCGCCCTCGGCAGTGCTAGGCCCTTTCTCCTGCACAGGTGGCACGCCACTCACAGGCTGAAGCCCCGCCTCCAATTCCTGGTACCCCACGGCCTCGGTCTCCGGACCCAAGGCGCCACCTTCCACCTCCGGCTCCGCCTCTAAACGCCAGGCCCCGCCCCCCAGCTGTCCTAGCCTCTGTATGGGCCGCTGGGCTGCGCCCTCCACGCCCACTAGTTCCGTGGTCCCTCCCGCCGCTGTTCCGTGCCCCGCCCCGAGCCCCAGGGCTCCGCCCCGTACGGCCAGAGAGCCCGCCCCCTGCGGCATTGCCAGACACTGAACCTCAGCCCCAATTCCCTGGTCTACTAACCCTTGCTGGCACGCGGATTCTGGCCTCCTTCTACCCGCCCTACCCCAGCCTGCCCTCCTGAACCCGAATCCCCCAGCCCGGGCTGTGGCCCCCCGCTCACCTCCTCACCGCGCCCCCGGAGCCAATCCCTCTCTCGTGCTGCCACCTCTGCGCAGGCGCGTCCTCGTCGCTACAGGGCGGGACACGCTGCCAGCCCTCATTGGACCGTCCGAAACCCGCTGCCTCACTCTCAGGGCGGGGCTTCCCGCCTAGCCCCGCCTCCTGAATTACCACGTGGACACACCACTTCCGGCACCCAGGTCACCTGTCTGGCTTAATAAAAATGGTTTTTGAAAGACAGAAGGCGCTTCCGGCCAAGGTGATATGGTTAAGCAAAAATAAGTACCTTTTCCCCGAGGGGTTTTTGCCAGCACCATGCCAGCTTTTTTTTTTTTTTTTTTTTTGGTTTCTCGAGACAGGGTTTCTCTGGCTTTGGAAGCTGTCCTGGAACTACCTCTTTGTAGACCAGGCTGGCCTCTGCCTCCTGAGTGCCAGGATTAAAGGCATGGGCCATCACCACCCAGCTACCGCGCTGACTTATTTTGTCTTCATGACCCGCACACCTTTGGCTAGTTCCTGTGGGAAGAGCCCAGGTTTCTGGAGCGACACTCCGGTTTGAATCCTAGCTCTTCAACTTGGCTGGCTGCATGACCTTGAGCAAGTTAGTTCTCCTGGTGGTGTTCTATGACACCCATCCCACAGGGTGCTGACTTATGCGGACCCTTTTCATCTTGTGGTCTGCAGCATCCGGGCTCACCTTTGGTTGCTGCACACTGAACAGTCAGGGCCTGCGGTGGCCTTGCTGGGCCTGGTCTACCAACAACAGTACACATTTGTCAACAGAAGGACCCTAAAATTCAGAGGAAGCCAAATCTGAATTAGATTAGAGAGTGGAGTTGAGTGAGTTCATACCTGTCCCAGGCCAGTTTGCTATGACCATGTGCTCAAAAGCCAAAGGAAGATAACCATGAAGCTGAGTTGAAGCCAAAGGAAGCATCCTGCATATCTGATGAAGCTTAGTGGACTCAGAAGTTTTAGCTCTCAGGTTCTAAATTTCATGGAACCAGAACATGACCACCAATATGACCGCTGAGAAAGTTATTTAAACATAATAAAAATGGTGTGATGTCCCATGCCTTTGGAGGTGGAAGTAGGAGGGTCAGAAGTTCAAGGACATCCCCAGCCATATAAAGAACTCTGAGCCAGCCTGGGATACATGAGACATTGTCTCAGAAAAAATAAAAGTTTGAAAGTATCACCAGATCCGGAGATGTAGCTAAGTATGCAGGAATAGGTAGGTTTGATTTCCAGCAGTACATAATAAGCCTGTGTAGTGGTGTAAAACTGTAGTTGTGGTATTTGAGAAGTGGATGCAGGAAGATTAGAAATTGATGTCATCCTTAGCTACATAAGGAGTTTGAGGCCTGTCTGGGCTATGTGAGACTCTTTCATAAATGCATGAAGTATGTGGCCATCATCATCAGGAATTCTTCAGTTTACCTTACTCTTGCTTTGGTACCACCAAGATCATGACTCAATGTCAGTCCCTTCTTTAGGGTGGCTGCTTTCAGTCAAATCTGTTCCAGAATGTCTTGTAGTAGAGCAAAACCTTGGTATCTAGGCTGAGCTTCCCACTCAATCCAGGTCAGTGGAGAAAGGTGCACACTGAGCTTGAGTGGGATAGTTAGGAATCTCAAGCAGCAGCTAATGAACCCTGGGGTACTGGGGATTGTACAGGTGGAGGAGACTTGGGGGGAGCATTCTTTTGTTTTTTTCTGAGACAGGATTTCTCTGTGTAGCTTTTGAAACCTATTCTGGAACTCACTCTGTAGGCCAGACTGGCCTGGAACTTACAGAGATCCTCTTGCCTCTGCCTCCCGAGTGCTGGGATCAAAGGCATGTGCCCAGCAAAATCTTCTTTTATAAAAATGTATTTATTATGTATACAGTATTCTGGCTGCATGCATGTCTGAATGCCAGGAAAGGGCACCAGATCTCATTACAGATAGTTGTGAGCCACCATGTGGTTGCTGGGAAATGAACTTAGGACTTCTGGAAAAGCAGCCAGTGCTCTTAACATCTGAGCCATCTCTCCAGTTCAGGGGGATGGGTGGTTGGGGGAGGTCTTAAAAGAGGCCTTCCAGCCACAAAGGCAGGACTCTGAAGTGAAAAGGGAACAGCACTGTAAGGTGTGCCCAGCAGGGAAAATGGGTGTTACCTCCTATTATGTGAAGAAAGTCATACTTGTCTGGAGCCCAAAGGGTTCCAATGGTGGCAGTCATCTGTTCTCCCTTCATGAATATGGGGAACAATTTGTAAGGTCTGGGTCCTAGCTTAATTTCCCTGTCCAGGGCAGACAGAATCTGTGGTAGGTAGGGGGCAGAAACTTCATGTAACATACTTGATGAATCTGTGGTTGTGGCTTTGCCTGGGAACTGTTGGCCAGCCTGGAAAGTGACAAACAATGACATAAGTAAGCAGTGATAGTGCCTTCCATCTCTTTTATCAGGGTGTGGGGGATGTCACAGTTGTAACGGAGCCAAATTCCATTTGCAGAGGTTTGGGGTCTTCACAGTGAGGAAGGGCAAAGCAGCCAGAAGATGCTCACCAGCCTGGGGTGGTTAGTTAAGCTAGTACCCTGTTTCCCCTAGGAAGATATGAGATTCTTTGCCAACTATTAGATGGCAGTGCTAGGAGAGTTCTCTAAAAGGTCCAGGTCCTGGGATAGCTTCCTTCCAGTCTGAGTTGGTTCCTCTATGCTCCTGTCTTCTCCCACTAAGATGGGGCCTGTGAGGCAAATGGCCCTGAAGAGTCAGTCTGAAAAACAACTTGTCACTTTCGAGGCTTCCGACACCTGGGGAATGGAGGAAGAGATGTCCGTGTGGGCTAGAGCCTAACTCCAAGCTCTTCTTTTATATATGTTCACTTTTATTTTATTTTTATTTAATTTTGGTTTCTACGAAGACAGGGTTTCTCTGTATCTTTGGAGGCTGTTCTAGAACTAGCTCTTCTAGACCAGGTGGTCTCAGACTCACGGAGATCCTCTGGCTTCAGCCTCCCAAGTGCTGGGATTAAAGGTGTGAGCTACCACTGCCCGGATCATTTTATTTTTTTAAAATTTTGTTAAATGGACTGGAGAGATGGCTCAGTGGTTAAAAGCACTGGCTGTTCCTCCAGAAGACTCAGTTTAGTGCCCAGCACCCATGTGACAGCTCACAAATGTCTGTAAACTCCAGTTCTAGGGGACCTGACACCCTCACACAGACATACATGAAGGCTGGGGGTGGGTGGTATATGTGTTTTATGTAATTATGGCTTAATCATCCTGATGTAATGGTGCACACCTTTGATCCCAGCACATAGGAGGAAGAGGCAGGCAGACGTATGAGTTCAAGGCCAGCCTGGTCTACAGAGCAAAATGCAGGACAGCCAAAGCTATGTAGAGAGACTACTGTCTCAGAAACAAAACAAGCAAGAAAGTATTTTGCTATTTTTACTTACGTGTATATGTCTGACTGTATAAGCACATGTGTACAAGTGCCCACAGAGGCCAGAAGTGGGAGCTGGAGGCAGCTGCTGTTGAAGTTGCAGCCCTTAACCAATTGTGTGCTGGATGTACTCAGTCTTCTGCAGGAGTAACAGCCACTTAGCCACCTTCCTCTTTTCATCTTTGCAGACAGGGTCACTAAGTGTGAAGCTAACTGATTTTTGTATGGTTGGCTAACAAACTTGAGGTCCCTTTTGTCTCCTCCTGGCCTTCTAACACTAGGTTACAATGTATCACTCCTACCTTTCTTCCTGGGAGTTAGGGATCCAAATTCAGTTCTTCATGCTTAAATGATAGACACTTTACCAGCTGAGCCATCCTCCCACGCCTATTTATTTACTTATTTATTTACCTATTTACTTATGAGACTTTTTTTGTTTGTTTTTGAGACAGGGTTTCTTTGAGTAGTCCTGGGGCGTCCTGGAACTCACTTTGTAGACCAGGATGGCCTGGAACTTGGAGATCCTCCTGCTTCTGCCACCCAAGTGCTGGAATTAAAGGTGTGCACAACCACAAACTGGCATGATACCTTTTATATTATGTATGTGAGTGTTCTGTTTGCATGCATTTATGTGCACTGCATATATGCCTGGTATCTTCAGAAGAGGACATTGGATCTCGTGGAACTGGAGCTATAGATGGTTATGAGCCACCATGTAGGTGTTGGAAATAAAGCCTGGATCCTCTGTAAGAGCAGAAGGTTCTCTTAAATGTTGAGCTATCTCTCTCCATCCCCTATTTACTCAAGTGGGCCAAGCTAGCTTCAAACCCACTAGGTCACCAGGAATGACCTTGAACTCTTGAGTGCCATCATGCCTGGTTTCATTTGGTGCTCAAGATCAAACCCAAGAATTCTTGCATGCCAGACAAGCAAGCACTCTATGAACTCAGCTACATGGGAGACAAGCACCCTATGAACTCAGCCACATGGGAGACAAGCACCCTATGAACTCAGCCACATGGGAGACAAGCACCCTATGAACTCAGCCACATGGGAGACAAGCACTCTGTCAACTCAGCCACATGGGAGACAAGCACCCTATGAACTCAGCCACATGGGAGACAAGCACCCTATGAACTCAGCCACATGGGAGACAAGCACCCTATGAACTCAGCTACATCCCCAGCACTTCTTTGTTATTATTGTTTGTTTGTTGAGACCACTTTTGTCTACAGTCCAGATTGTCTTCAAAATCAGTCCTGCCTCTACCTCCCGAGTGCTACAATTCTAGATGTGTACCACCATATTCCCATATTCAGCCAAAGCTCCTTCTTATGGATTTGTTTTTATTTTTTAAAAACCACCATGCCTGGCCTCAGTCTTCTTATGCATTTCTTTTTTTCCTTTTTTTTTTTTTATTTCTTTCTTTTTTTTTTTTTTTTTTTTTTTTCCTCAGGACAGGATTTCTCTGTGTAACCTTGGCTCTTAGCTGTTCTGGAAATCACTCTGGAGACCAGGCAGGCCTTGAACTCAAAGAGATCTGCCTGCCTCTGCCTCCCAAAAGCTGGAATTAAAGGTGTGCGCCACCACTGCCTGGCCTCTTTTTCCTTTTGGAATCCCATTTTCTCCTGCTACTTCAGGGGTCTCCAGAGCCTGATCCATATATCACCCCATGGCCTCACTATGGATCAGACAAGGGCTGCTTAAGCACTGTAAGCAGAGGCACACGGGGTTCTCATATTCCTTGCTCTCTCAAAGCTTATTGAATAGAGGAAATGTCCATCTGTGAAGACGTAAAGCTCTACATATTGGAAAAAGTCTTCTTTAGTTCCATTGCAACCAGGAGATGGCTGATTGCTCAGAGATGAGATCAGGTGCCGCTAACACAGTGCTCAGCATCCTCCACTGGTAGTAGCATCATCTCTCCCACTAACTTGTACATCCGAACTTGAGCTGTGTTTTTGCTGATCTGGTTGTCACCAGAAGCGCAGTAAATGTCTAACACCTGCAGCTGGCTCCTCCTTCCCTGGCCTCTTTCCTGCTGGCAAGCTCACCTGGACCTGTTCCAGGACATAGCCTTGATACCTTCCCACACAAGTGCCACCCCACACACTCCTCACCTGCAGGTGTCTGGGTTGAACTCTAAGCCCCGCCCTTGGCAACGGAGGAAGCTGCGGCGTCGGCAGCGGCAGTGGCAGGTCCTGGGGTCAGGGCGCTGACGGCGCTGGGTGCAACGTGGGCAGAGGGTCCTGGGGCTGGAGTGGGATGGATGATGTCAGCTGGGGAGGGTGTTCCCGGGGCAGAGTCCCAGCCCGTAACAGAGCGGGGCTGGGGGCGGTGGTGGGGTATGGCAGCCCTAGGAGGAGAAGCAATATGTCTGGGGTGGAAAGAGTCTTCCCAGGATCTAGGGCTGGGACAGAATACATTGATTTGGGGATTAAAAGGGAAGGGGCGTCCGGTAAGAGGAGAAAGCAAAGAGGAGCTGCAGCCTTCTGGCTCATTTGTGCACCTCCTAGCCTACCCATGTGCTCTCTCTTAGACCAGCAGCAACTCTCAGGAACTCACCTATCTGATTTCACAGCACTCTCCCTTTTTTTTGGTCTGAAAAATGAGAGAGAGAAAGGTAAGAGAGGTTAAAGAAACCCAAGCCTCCTGCTCTCTTACCCCAGGATCCTTGCCTACTTCTGGCTGTACTCTTAGCCACCTAGTCCCTACTACGGTGCACCCCCATGCCTGATACCCCCACCCCATGCTACACTTTGTGTACTTGGAAGTTAGACCTGGCTGGCACCTGCATTCACATTGGCTGTGTTCTTCCAAGGACATCTCCCCCAGCTGACTGCTCGGGTACTGGATCATGAGGATCTGTGCTCAGGAGAACGAGGAAGAGACAGTGAGTGGTGGGAAACAGCAGAAAGACAGAGAAAAGGGGTGCTCATGGGCTAGAGGAAGAATGGCCAAAACGTCCCACCTCCTGTGTACCTGTCTCTGGGCTGACCCAGCACCCAGCACCCAGCACCCAGCACCACTGTCCCATCAACACACATGACTCATAGGCCCCAGTACCTGCATTCGGACTTGGTGTTGCCCAATGGGCACACATTCCAGGCCGTCGTCAGGGCAGCAGCCACCACAGCGCTGCACAGTCACACAGCTGGGTACTAGTTGTTTGACCACATTGCCCATGAGCTCCATGCTCAGAGGCACCACCACCTCCCTGGGCTGGCATGTGGCACGTGCATAAACATCTATCCAGGACACCACTGTGGGCAGACCAGATGGATTAAGTTCTTACCAGGGTTCCTGAAACTGCTTTGAGTAGTCGCTCTATTATCCTGTTACCACCACTCCAACTCTTCTTCCTTTAAACCTGTCTTCCTCTGCCCTCTTTCTCAAGAAACCATTAAGCCCTCCACCTCAGTTTCCTCATTTGGGACAAAAGGCATCTCCCAAAGGAGTTGGGATCACACAAGGTGAGGGCATGTGCCAATTCCTCTTAGTACTGGCTGGTGTCAAGGTATTGTTAACTATTATTACCTTTCTTCTGGTGGCTGGGGCCATCAATCTGGGACACAGGAGCCTGTGGGAGAGAAGATACCTGGGTCCAAGGTACTCTCTATAAGGGCTGGCCCTGTGACTGTGTAAGTGCTCTGGCCCTGAGTCAGGCTTCTTGTTCCTTCCTGACATATTTCCAGATTGTTCTGCTCCCAGTACCTCGGCTCTAATTTTCCTTGTCCACTTAGCCATTTGGGACTTTTCCCTGGCCCAAGACCCACCAGACATACTATGGGAGTGGCACTGAACCCCAAGCTTTGGAGCTGGGCTTGTTTTGGGTCAGGAGAGGGGACAGTGGGAGGCAAACAAGGTTTGGAGGGCACTAAGGCAGCTCCGCCCCCCAGGAGCTCAGGGAATAGGGTGGGGCAGGGGAGTGGCCTGGGGGCTAGGGTAAGGGCTAGCGGGCCTTGCCCAGGGTTATGGCCAGTTGCACCAGTGGATCCCCTCCACAGAAGTAGCGGGCGCCTCCCTACTTCCGCCAACCTTGAGAGGGCACCGCGGGCGGGCAAACTGGATGTCGTGGAGGCACATACCTGGGTGCCGGCCAGCTGCAGCAGCGCAGCGAGCAGCAGGCGGCGGAGCAAGGGGCTCATGGTGCCCGCGGGGGCCGCGCGCCGTGGGGCCCCGCATAGCTCTAGCCCGGTGTTGTGGGGGGCGGCGGCAGCCAGAGCCCCATGGCGCGGGCCCGGGCGCGGGTACCCGGGCCCCGGCGTGGGGGGCGGCTCCTCCGCAGCCCCCTCCCGAGCCCTGGGCGCAGGCAGCGCAGCGCAACGCCGCGGTGGCGGCTGGAGGAGCGGGACAGGCAGGCGGCCGGTGGCGGTGGCGGGGACGGCGAGCAGCGGGGACGACAGGGGTTGCAGGGGGCCTGGCCGGGGCTGGCGGGCTGGAAGCTCATGTGACCTAAACACGCGCTCCCCACCGGGCTGCGGGCGGAGGCGGGGCAGGGGCGGAGCTGGTCCCCTCTAAACGCCCCCTCTGGCAGTTGCAGAGGAAAGGGGATGCACCGCCCAGAAGGCTGGACTCTGGGGTCGCTGCACCAAGAGGTGAAGGGTGACAAGAAAGATGTATGACCTAAAGGATCCAGATGGACAAGAATCTGAAAATGAGTTTATTGCAAGTGCTGTGGGAAATGTGTAGTCCTGGACAGGCAGCTAGGAGAGGACTAATGCAGGTCCCACCTAAGAGAGCCCCTCAAGGGCTGCTGTCCTGGGGCACGATCCCAGGACCTTCTGGAGGCAGGGAGGGTCCTTTCCGAGGCTGCTGTCTCTGCTGGCGCTCCTGTTGAATCCTGGCTCTGTTGGCCCTGGAAAAAAAGATAGGTCTGGACAGGGATCCTGAAGGGTGGTTCTGGGGCAGGGAATGAGGCAAGATCGAGCATGACAGACCTGGCTCTAGCCCTCGTGTCATTGTAGATGGCTGTGATGATCCGATCCTTTTCATCCATGAAGCTCCGGTGCACCTGCTCCAGCTTCCTGTGAGGGAACTGCAATTAACCCTGTGTCTCCAGGCTCTGCTATCCCTGAAGCCCTGGTCCTCAATCTGGTTCTAGCTTCTCACATACAACTTCACATCTCTCCTTCTAACAGACAGTCCTGTGATAAGTTGCAAAAAGGCAAGCAGGTCAGGGGTGGCACACACTTTTAATCCCAGCTCTGGGGAGGCAGAGGCAGGCAGATCTCTGTGAATTCGAGGCCAGTCTGGTCTACAGAACGAGAATGGATTTTAGGATGGCGGGGACTACACAAAGAAACTCTGTTTGGGGGAGGGGGATGGCACCAAGTGGTCCAGGTCAATGCAGGGCTGGGTGGTACCCTAGTTTCAGGTCTGAAGTGGGGTGCCCCTCCCAGGAAAGAGAAAGGGGGTGTATCTCATCTCCACTGCTGAACTTGACAGTACTGGCAGTGGGCACCATCCCTTTGGGTTCCGTGCTGCAGAAAACTGAAATTATAGCGTGCCTTAGAGTGGTGTAAGGTCCTGGATGCTAGCAAGGACTCTCTTCATACTGCACCTGTCCCCCTATCCTTCCTTCTTTATTTCTGTATTGAGACAGAATTTAATGTAGCCTCAGCTGCCCCCAAACTCAGTAATGTAGCTAAAGATGACCCTGAACTTAAAAGAAAGATTTCATTTTGTGTGTGTGTGTGTGTGTGTCAGTGCATATGCATGTATGTATGTCATATGAGTGCAGGTTTGCTTGAAGGCCAGAAGAGGGCATCAGATCTCCTGGCAGTTGTGGGCTATCATATGTGGGTGCTGGGAAATTGAACTCTGCTCCTCTTATAAGAGCAGCCAGCAATCTTAATCTCCAGCCCCCAAGCTTTTCATCCTCCTGCCTCCCTCTCCTGAGTGCTGAGATTACAGGTACAAACCACCATGCCTGTTTTTATGACATGCTAGAGAGAGAGAACCCCAGGGGTTTGTCTGTATTCCTTGTGTATGGTTTTGGATGGCTCCAGCCTCACCAACACTCAGCACCAAAGATTAACATTGAAGTTATAAGAAACAGAAAACAACTTTAGCCCTTTTGTCCAGTGCTGCCTTTACCCAGCAAGGCAAGGCTCCAAAGACTGATTTCACAAAGTTCTTAGCTTTGAGAGAGACAAAGTATGTGGGTCATAGGCTGCTGTGGCTGTCTGGCTACTCTTCACCCACCCTCTGCCCAGGACCCCAGGAAGAATGGAGAGGCACCTGAAAGCGACATAGTGCAGGCTCATGCCTGCCACCATGAGCAGGAGGCAGTACCCCAGTACCCGCTGGTTGTGTTTTCGCTGCCGCTGCCTTGACTCAGGCCCCTGTGGCCTCACATTGTGAAACTGGGCCCAGTATTCTGCATTGGGGGATTCCCAGGAGCTGCTGAAGAACAAAAGCACAACAGAAAGATGGAGCTCTCTGAAGGGGTTAGGGTGGGGACTGGACGATAGGGGTCAGGACTATGGTACCTGTGTGTCTCTTGAGTATAATTAGGTTGGGCTCTGGTCCCTGAAGATTTTGGGGGACTGGCTGAATGCAGCTGGTGGTCATAGTTGCGACGACTCTCCTCACGGCTGAGTACTCGGTATGCCTCATTCAGCTCCACAAAGCGGCTATGCAGGGTTGGGTTCCCAGGGTCTCGGTCAGGGTGCAGCTGGGTGAAACAGTGGTCCCCTTATCTCATTTTCCATGTCCTTCCCTGAGGCCTATCCTGATGATGTCCACCCATAAAGACTGACATAACTCCCACAGATTTTGCCTATGGGACACTGCCTCTCACTTTGCTGACCCCTCCCAAATGCCAGAGAGTCAGAAAATAGACTCCTACCCCTCTCCTTCAAGAAAACCACAGAGATATTTCAGTTCACAACTGTAACTCCAGTTCTAGGAAGGTGGCGGTAGGAGGACCACTGAAAGATGCCAATTTGGGTTACTGTGGACAAAGTAACTGGCTTTGCTGGATCCTTTCCTCATAGAGGATATTGGGTACCTCCTATTCATGCAGGCGGAAGAATAACTGTGCTAGCAGCTAGCTACATGTACAGACCTATCCCAGGAAGTTGGAGGGCCCCTGTCTGGCTCAGACCTCATCTTCCTCCCTCCTCACCTTGGGGTTATCAATACCTCTTTGGACTTGGTAAAGAAAGCACGTTTGACCTCTTCAGCACTAGCACCAGGATGCACCCCCAACAGTTCATAGTAGTTAGTCTGAGAAGACCTAGGGAGAGAAGCCAAACCTACAGAGGCTTAGGAGACCAAAGGTCATCATTGTCCCATCCTGCCATCCTCTCTGGGCACACCCTTCAATTCAGCCACCAGGAATTGAAGTTAGTTTCAAGACACATCTAGCCCCAGATCACCCTTCCCTTTGGGCTATTTCAGAAATGGTTAGGACTTCTTATTTTCAAAGTGTCATGCTCAGACTCCTATACCACAGACCCAAAAAGGTTCTGCTGCTTTTTTTTTTTTCTTTTTTACTTAAATTTGAAACAAGGTTATTTTACATGTCAATCCCAGTTCCTTCACCCTCCCATCCTCCCATATCACCCCCACAAAATCCCAGTCCATCTGCTCCCCAGGGTGAGTGAGGCCTTCCATGGGGGAGTCTTCAAAGTCTGTCATATCATTTGCATTTTTTGTTTGTTTGTTTTTAAATCAGGGTTTCACTCACTAGCTCTGTCTAACCTGAACTCCCTGGGTAGACCAGACTAGCCTTAAACTCACAGAATTTGCCTTTGCCCCAAGTTCTGAGACTGAAGGTGGACACCACCATCCTAGCTTAAAGGCTTCTTTAAAGTTTTATTATTTGACTTTATGTATATGAGTGTGTGTAGGTATGCGCACCTCGTGAATGCCTAATGCCTGCAACTAGAGTTGGCTGTAAGTCCTTGTGTTGATGCTGGGAATCAAAACTGAGTCCTCTGTGCTGGCCAGTGCTTTTAATCTCTGAGCCATCCTGCAGCCCCTAAAGACTTATTTAAAACAGCAGGTTTAACATTGTGATGTGAGGTGGTGGCCACTTGTAATCCCAGCACTTGGGAGGTGGAGGCAAAGTCAGAAATTCACGGTCATTCTTTGACTACTAGTGAGTTTGCAGCTAGCCTGTTCTACTTGAGACCCTGTATCAAAAATAAACAAACAAACAAATAAAGGATTTCCTGGCATCTTAGGCATGAAGTTCTGAGAAAGAAAGATTTCCAAGCCAGGCACGGTGGCTGTGCCTGAACTCCAGATACTCTGAAGATTAAGTTTGGAGCCTCGATTGGGCAACATAGGAAAACTCCATCTCAAAGGAAAAGGCAGATCCTCCACCAACCCCCCAACACACACACACTTTATTCCTCCGGACCAGCATCTCCAGATCGCAGCCCAGAAATCTAAATCTTTGTTCTCAACCTCCTCTTTCCAGTGTATGCACAAAGAAGGCTGACAACATACCAGAACTATGGAAAGAGCACTCATTGGTTTTGATCTGAGCTCAAATTCCCGATCTGTCACTTATCTCACTTGATCTTGGGGCTCTGCTCTGAACTCTTGATGCTCAGTGTCCAGCACTGCAGGTGAGGGTTATCTGAGACAGACCTCTATCTAAAGGCACTTGACATATAATGCAGCTATCTCAGAACACAGGGCTCTCAATAGAAAATCACTGAACAACATGGCCAAGATCTGGCGCTCAACTCACCGCTGCCCTGTGGCGGCTGTGAGAAGCCTGGTGGGAGGGCTGCGGGGCCACAGCCGGCATAGGCGCAGGGGCAACAGGAGCAACAAGGACGGCATGATGACGGCGGGCGGGCATCTGGGAAAGGGAGGCCCCCCCAGAGGTATGCATTGGGTCCCCATCAATCGGGCCGGACTTCGGTTGTCGGGGCAGAGGGAAGGAGCCTGCCTCAGTTTCCCACAAAGCGAGACTGAAGCAGATTACAGAAAGGCCTCTTTACTCAAGAATCAGACGCGAGTGCTACGGCCGTCCCAGCACTGGCCTCCAAGTCTAACTCACAGGCTCAAGCACGACCGGGGCATCCCCCCACACCTATATTGCATTAGGGGGGCGTGCGAAGGAGGAGCCACAGCCAAGCCCCGCCCCTGTCCCCCACTCACAGGCTCCGCGGTCGCCGCCATTTCCTGTGCCCGTACAAGCCCCGCCCCCAAGTCCTCATTGGTGTAGGGCTCACACCACGCTTATTGGGCAGGAAAGAGAGGAGGAGCAACAAAGGACCCGCCCCCTTACGCCCATTGGTCTAAGGCGCCAGAGTCCGTGAAGCGGAAGCGCCGGGGTTTCCGAAATGTACCGGTGTCTAGCAGTCCGGTGCAGTCTGGCCACGACGAAGGCCTCCCAGCATATAGCATATCCCTCTCAGCAGCTAGGCGCGGTTCAAAGAGGTGCTTTCACTGCGCCGTGGCCCACATTCTCCAAACAAGAGGGACACATGGAGGCTGCGTTGCCATGTGACCAGCCCGTCTCACCCACCCCAGCTCCTCCCGGAGGATCCCAGACTATCAGAAGCAGCAGAAACCAATGGTATTCAAGAATAAAAGTCCTTTATTGTCTTCAGTGCTGTAGTAATTGGGCTGGGACGCTAGGATGACTCAGGTGGGACTTGTCAGCACCCGACTTTAGAGCTGGATGGCGATTGTAGAGGAGGATTGCGCCTTTGGCTGAAGGGCAGAGTTGTGCCCACATCTCCGTCTCCTGAAGTCTCTGTACCCTCTGTGAGAAATCAGTGAGACTCAGACATCAGGGCTCCCTTTCTACTGGGGCTGTGCCTATAGTTGATGAATCTCAGTACTCCTGTACTGCCTCCGTTCATGGGCCTTTCCCCCTTAGATAAGAGCTAAACTTTGTGCCTCTAGGAGTTCTCTGCGTCACCCAGGTAGCCTTTTCCCCTATCACCAGACCACTGTGAAGGCCTCAACTCCACACCTGTGTCTCCACAAAGATGATTCCTGTAGACTCGTGGGCCTCAGGTCCCCCACTCATGTAGTAACTCCTGACTTCCTCTGAAGTTAGGCTGCACCTAGACAAGTTAGGCTTGGTGAGTGTCCAGACTTTATGGGAATCCCACAAACTCCCATTGCCTCAAACCCACTCCTTCCCCACCCAGGATCCTGCACCCCAGAGCCCACTCACTGGACATAGAACTCTGCACTGGCTCTGCCGGCGCTGGTCTCATTGCAAGCGATGCCCAGTAACAGTGGCTGACTCAAGGTGTGCAGTGGCAGGTTCACCTGTGGCAGGGAGTCCCACCTGTCAGACTGACTGACCGCTCAACGGCCTGGTTTTTCTTTTGTTAGTTTGGTGGTTTGTATGTTTGCTTTTGTTGAAACACGACCTCAAGTAGCCTTAAACTCATTGTTTAGCAAAGATGACCCAGAACTTCTGATCCTCTGCCTTCATCTCCTGAGTGCTGGGATTACAAGTATGCATTACTGTACCTGATTTACATGGTACTGAAGATCAAACCCCAGACTTTGTACATGCTAGGCCAGTGTTTCTCAATCTGTGGCTCACAATCCCTTAGGAGGTCAAACTACCCTTTCACAGAGGTTACCTAAGACCACTGGAAAACATAGAAAACATAATGGTTCATAGCAGTAGTAAAATTACAGTTATAAAGTAGCAAGGAAATAATTTTATGGTTGGTGGTCACCACAACATGTGGAATTACATTAAGGGTTGCAGCATCAGGAAGGTTGAGAACCACTGTGCTAGGCAAACAATCTAAGAGCTAAACTGAGCTATAGCCCCAATCCTCAATGGCTTGTGACCCTTGGCACTTGCTAGCCAAGTGCCCCATTACAGAAAATACAGGCTCTGAGTGTGTTCATTTTACAGATGAGAAATGGAACAAATTGTCCAAGGAAGTCCTTTTACCCAAATGAAGCTTATTTAGTAACCAAGAATTTCACTTTTTTTTTCCAGAAAATATGAGAACAGACTAGACTAGATGTTTTTCATTATTTCCACTGTAATAAAGAATCTGAGGGCCCAGGAATCGTGGCTTCAGTGTTAACGCTATACGCTCTTTCTCAATGCCAGCGAGGCCCATATAGACCCTCGCTCTAGCCCAGGCCTGTGGATTTCTAGCAAATCCTACCCCCCTCACTCATGCCTATCATGTCTGGGCTCTTGTCACTCACCTCATCACAGATCTCCCGTAGGATGCTGAAGAAGAGTTCATGTACCACCAGTTCCCCAGGGAGGTCCTTGTGCTGGGGGGTGCAACCAGAGCACAGGGCCTGTGAAGAATTTAGGCTCAGCCTTCATCTACACCAATTCCCACACTGTTTTTCCTCTTTTTGGCCATGGGGGTCTAGATCCATTGTGGGAGTTTTGGTAATCCCCTTACCCAGGCCCTCCTATTCCAAATAAGCATCAAAAGTGTAGCTAGGAAGGTTTACATGGATTGGGTGAGAAAAAACATCTCCCCTTCTGTCTCTCTGCCCATGTTCCCTAGCTTCCATATGTGTGTTTCGGCTTAGATCTATAGCTGGATCTTCCAAATGGCAATAGGCATCTTGTTTCCTCCCAGTAGTAGTGAGGGTCATGGGCTGTGTGTGCTCAGCTGGGCCCACAATTTCTCCTAGACAGTCCTCTAGCAGGACATGCAGCTTGGGAGGCTACAGGCTCAGAAACACCAGGCCACTTTTCCCTTTAAGAGAAAATAAAACCAGAACTAGGAGCTTGGATTTTGTGCCTTTGTACCAAGCCAGTCATTTTACCTGAGGTTCAGGATGCCCTCCAGGCACATCCACCTTTCCAGGCGCCTCAGCCACCTGCTGAGAGCGGCTCAGGAAGACAAGGAAGTCATCAGCTGTGATCAATGTGGCTCCCACCCCCAGTGGGTCTGCCAGATAGGCTTGCTTGTCACCCCAATCTGTAGCTCCCTGCTGTCTCAGCCAGGAGGCTGAGCTGGACCAGTTGGTGCCCAGGAAGTCCCGGTAGGAAGTTAGTCCCAGGTTCAGGAGCAGCTGTGGCCGAGGTGAGCTGGATACCAGTGTGGCCGAGTGAAGGCGGAACTTGGGGGCATCAAAGATCCAGGGTTGGGTCTGTAGCCGGGTCTCCCAGATGGCAGTAATGGTCTTATCTCCTCCAGGCAGTGGACGACGATCATGAGCTGGGCTCAGCTCCACTGCTACCTGCTCCTGGGACAGTCCCCCAAGAGGGCACAACAGCAGAAGGGACACCTCAGGGTCCATGGTTTGACAGGGAAATTCTGGGGGAAGACACAGATGGCCATCCTGTCACTCGAGGGAACAAGCTGACCTTCTTTTCCACAGAACTCCTGAAAGTGAGCCCACCCTTCTGCAGATCCCCTACTTCTTGGGCCCAGTAAGCACCTGGATTCCTGCTGCCCCAAATCCCTAAAACCTTTGGGAATCCATACCACCCAGCAGCAGTAGGTGCTCCAGTGTTCATGGCCCCCAAACCCAGAAGTACTACTCCCAACCTGGACACGGTGTATCTACTCCCAGGATCTGGAAGCGGTCTCTAGAATTCACCGGCGGCCTGGCCCCCAAGCCCCACCCCTTTCCTCTCAAGCGGAAGTGCCTGCCCCTTTCCTTTGCGGCTTCCCATTGGCCAGTCCGTGTCCCGGCCTGCGTAGACGTGCCCTCCTAGAGCGCTTCTGATCCACGCAGGCCTGGTTCACCTCGGCGTCTACTCTCACTCCATCTCCAAGACCTGGGCAGCAGCAAATCCGCAATCCGATTCCGGAGAGAGGGGTCCCATCGGATCCCTCGGGCCTCGTGGCTGTCAGTGTGACGCTGGGCAAGACTCACCAGCTGGGGATGAACAGTGCGATTCTCCCATCCCGAGCTTTTGTGACTTTATGGGCAGAGTGGTCACACGTCCCTGTTCCCTACAGGTCTTGGCAATGAACGCCCCTGGAGGAAGGAGGCAGGAAGGTAGAAGGGCCCATAGACCCCGGGAACAGGTGTGTACCTTTCCACCCTCACCCTCATAGTGGCTGGACGGGGAGGAGACCCTCTGAGCCTTGGCGTTTTGGTGGAGCTGTTCTGGTCTACCTTTGCAGTAGGACATTCAGGGGGCTCAGGGCTAGCTACGAAAACCCAGGCCATCACTGGACTCTTTCAGGATCGAGATGTGCAGCTGTCTAAGGCTCTGTCCTATGCCCTACGTCATGGAGCCTTGAAGCTGGGACTTCCCATGCAAGCTGGTAAGTGAACATGGTGGAAGCTGGGAGGAAAAGTAGGAGCCCAGAGAGCAACTGGAACCCTGTCCTCAACTTCAACACTGTCCCAGGAGGAGCACAGAATAGGCACACTCTCGGAATGCACAGGAAAAACAAGGCCCAGTACTCTTCTCGTGTCCTCCCTGTCTAGACTGAGCCTCAATTCCAAAGGATGGAGGGGGTATATCCTGAAGCAACTGCTATTTATTGGAAGGCCATTCTGGGAAAGCACTTAGTACTTGCTGTTACTCTCCCTGAAGCAGATATGCTGTCTGTTTTAGGATTTATTTATTATTTATGTATGTGTATGAGTGCTTTGCCTGCATGCATGTGTGTCTGCACTGCATGCATACCTGTTGCTTGTGGAGGCAGAATAGAGCACTGGGTCCCTGGAATGGAGTTCAGATGGTTGGGAGTGCTGGGAATCGGACCCCAGCTCCTTTGGAAGATCAGTCAGTATTCTGAATTGATGCACATTCTCTAAAGCCCGTTTGTTTTCATTTTGAGACAGGGTGTCATGTAACCTAGGTTACCCTGAAAACACCTTGAACTCTTGATTCTTCTACCTGTACCTCCCAATTGCTGGGCGTATAGGCATGTACAAATATGGCCACTATGAAGCTGGTCACCTTCCTATGTAAGTTAAGAAAATGAGGCTTGGAATAGAAGTCTTAGCAGAGCGGAGGTCTTGCGTAGCAAGTGCAAGGCTCTTTGTTCCACCGCAGTATAGAAAAAAAACACAAGACCCAAAAGGGAAGCCTTCCTAAAAGTCACACAAAAGAGGCTCATGTAGCCTCCCAGGCCTAGCCTTTGTTCCAATTGCCTATGGCTCTCCCGTTAACCATAGCCCTGACTCCTGAGCCACTCCACCCTGCAGATGGCTTTGTGCCCCTGCGAGCCCTCCTGCAGCTGCCTCAGTTCCACAGCTTCTCAGTGGAGGATGTGCAGCACGTGGTGGACACCAATGGAAAGCAGCGGTTTGCCCTACAGCCAGGCGAGCCCAGCACTGGCCCTCTTATCAGGGCCAATCAGGGCCACTCCCTACAAGTGGGTGCCAAGGGGCAAGTGGGAGGGAGAGCCAGGTGGGGCCCCACTTCACAAAGATCTTATGCTGACCATTCAAACGCTCATTCCCAGGTACCAGAGTTGGAGCTGATGCCCCTGGAGACACCACAAGCCCTGCCTTTGATGCTAGCCCATGGTACATTCTGGAAGCATTGGCCATCTATTCTACTGAAGGGCTTGTCGTGCCAAGGGAGGACACATATCCATTTGGCCTCAGGATTACCTGGGGACCCTGGTGTCATCAGTGGTCAGTGTCACCTTCATCTATCCCCCCTCCCCCAGGCTCCCACCAAGGGTTGCAGCTCCCTTTGTGTGAGATCACTACACAGACTTGCATGGAACAGTATCTCCCCACCCCACATAGAGACTCCCTCTGCCCAGGTGCCCCAGGTCCCAGCCTAGTTGTCCCCACAGGCATGCGCCCAAATTGTGAAGTGGTGGTATTCATCGATGGACCCCTAGCCCTGGCAGGTACGTCTAGACCCTCCAGAGACTCCCAGATCTGTCAGAGAGGGGCACCAGTCACATCTCTAGCTCTGTGAGCAGATGGAATCCCCTTCTTCCGCTCTGCCAATGGAGTGATCCTGACTCCAGGGAATGCTGAAGGCTTCCTACTTCCCAAGTACTTCAAGGAGGCCCTGCAACTGCGACCTACCCGTGAGAACCAAATCACCACCTACCCTGTATTCTGAAGCTTGTGCCCTCTGCCCTCAAACTCTTGGAAAGTTCCCTACCATAGGCTGACTTATGTGTTCTTTTCTCTTAGCAACTCTTATCTCATCCTTAGGAAAGCTTCTCTCCTTGGCTGGTGATAAAGAGACGGAGTATCAGAGTGGCCCCAAGCACAGCTCCAGAAGAGGGAGAAAGATCCAACAATAAAATATTTATTTATTAAAAATCTGAAATCAGTCACAGAAAGAAAGTCCAGCTCCAAATCAGGATTCCTTGTTCCTTATCCGTATCTGGCATTCCTCATGTGCTTAGGAACTACATATAGGTCAGGGGTGTGAGTTTCTGGAGAGGCTCTGTGTGGCTCAGGGCCTACCATCCCTAGGCTGGATGATGGCAGTGTCTACCCCACCCAGGGCCCTGGCCTGCCAGTGACAGCAGGTGAAGGTACCCGGCATGGTGCATGCTGGGAGCAGTGGAGCAGTGAGTTCAGATGAATGTGGGCTTGCAAGGGTCTCTGGAGGTGGTGAGTGGAGCAGGGGCAACCTGGTTTCCCTCAGAAGGCCTCATGGCCACCTGTAAGCTGCAGGAACAGATCCTCATCCAGTTCCTCTCCACGAGCCCGCTCTCGAGTAGACAGGAAAATGTAGCCACCAATGTACTCATGTACGATGCGGCAGCTGGCAGACACACAGCTGAAGGCCACATTGATGTGTTCATCAAATTCAATGGCCACCTGCAGGTGGGTGGTCACAGATCCAGTGGTCAGGGGCAACAAGCAGCAGTTTCTGCCTTGCCCTAGCTATGTCTGAGCTGGCCGCCTGCCCCTGTCCTCCCCTGAGGCCTACCTGTCGAATGTCCCAGTTGACATTCCATTGACGCATGTTGCTGAAGCGCCAGGTCTTGACCACGTCACCCACAGCCAGGTCAATGCGGATTAGTCTGTTGTTGGCAATGCCCAGGATCTCATCTTTCCTGCTGCCCTTGAACCTAATTTCCGTGAGGTGGGGGTATGAGTGAGAACCGTGTGTGGCCCTGGACCATGCCCTGTGCACACTGCTCCAGAGCCCTCAGGGTAGAGCACAGCCTCACCTGCCCCAGCTCTGCAGCCCTATAGCTGCTCAGCCTGAGGCAGCCAATCAGTTTCTCCTAGCCTTAAGCATCTACTCTGAAAAAGTAGCATTGTTCATGGACTCCCAGGCATGGTGCATTATGTCTGTCATCCCAGCAAAGGACTGAGGCAGGAATTCACACCAGACTTGACATGGTGAATGAAGCTCTGTGCCTGCCTTGCAAATACGAAGACCTGAGGTTGTTCCCCAGGACTGATCCCTGGGACAAGACAGACAGTCCGGGATAGACTGTGCAGTGTATAGAGCTCTTGCCTCAAGAGTAATCCTAACACATCTGCAGGGTGCCTACGGCAAGTCGGGAGGCAGAGATCGGAGTTTCTCTGTGTAGCCCTGGCTGTCCTAGAACTCGATCAGGTTGGCCTTGAACTCGCAGAAATATGCCTGCCTTTGCTGGAATTAAAGGTATGTGCAACCACTGATTGGCAAAAAAACAAAAACAAACAAACAAAACCCTAAATCTTAAAAAATGTGAAATACCCAGGAAGCAGAGGCAGGTGGAGCTCTGTGAGTTAGAGGCCAGCTGGTCTACAGAGTGAGTTCCAGGGCAGTCAGAGCTACACAGAGAAATCCTGTCTTGAAACTCCCACCCCCAAAAAAGCAAAAATACAGAAAAACAAGATGGGCAGCCCCTGAAGAACGACGTGGGAGGGTACCCCCACAGACACAGATACATACAAGGTGAGGGCATCATAATGGCATTTGGGAACATTAAGCACATAATTCATGCCACTAAGTAACGATCTTGAGTGTATCATCAACCATGTGTCATTCATCTCTCTGCACACTCAGGAACTGAGTTCTCAGGGTCCTCCCTATAGCACCAGGGACAGCTGGCCAAGGCCCAGAGAGGGAAGCATCTATGACAAAGTTGGGATAAGAAATGCGCCTTCTGCTTGCCTGGCATGAGTTCTGTCTCTTGGATATCTGTGACAGCACACACTGGGAAATACACAGAACCTCAGGGAGAGGTCCACAGAGAAGAGGGGAACTGGAACCCATCGGAGATGTGAGCACACAGCATCAGGCAACAAGTGAGGGCAGAAACAGTGCTTTTTTTTGCAGGGCTGTAATCATACCTGACCACCACATAGGAGATGCCAAAGTCAGGCAAAGATTGCCAGGCCTGGATGAAGCGCAGCTGGGCCTCTATCAGTGAGAGCTGGGCCACATTCTGGTGAGCTTCCAGGATTCGAGGGGTGAGCTGTGGGACCATACTGTTAAGGGACTCTTAGGGCCTCCCTTTAAAGTCCCTAAGATCCCCCCCTCCCCATCTCCCTGCCTGCCCTGTTGAGGGCAGAGTACACTGAGCCTAAAGCAGGGGAAGGTAGCCACTGTAGTATCACCAAGGTGCACATGTGGCTGAATCGAGCCCTACTGTAGACCTGGAACACTTTCAGAGAGGTGCCTGAGACAGCAGAAGAAGAAACAAGCAGTGTTTCCTAAAGAAGAGGGTTCTATTGGAGGTTCAGGGTCACAGGTGGCTAGGTAAACACTGTGGCAGTTCCCACCCACATTTCCTCCGGCACCTGCTTGGCCTTGAACTTTCGCTGGAAACGGGGAGCCACAAGGCCATAGGGATTAAGGCTCTCAGCAGAGGCTTCTGGGCCCTGGAGGTTGTTCCCTGAGCCTCCGCTGCCACCACCTGCCCGCTGCAGGCTAAGAAAGGCCAGAATGGCCTGCACCTCGCTGGCATAGCTGCTGTCCGCCATAGTACGGCCCTTGGAGGCCAGCCGGCAGGCAGCCATCCATTGTGCATACTGCTGTTCCTGCAGCAAGGACAGAGAATGTGGTGAGTATGCTCTGGCCATGCTCACTCATACCCTGAATGCCATTCCAGCCCTGCCCTCCAACTCCTGTTCCCCCTTTGGTCCAGCTTGCTCACATCCTGGCAGCGCAGGTAGATCTCACTCATGCCTTCTGGTGAGGGCACCAAGAGTTTGATGCAGAACTTCTGGCCAGAGACATTGACATCAGGGACCACCTCACAGCCTGCAAGGAGAAGGGGGTGGCTAGGGTCAATGTATGGCTAGGTGGCAGTGAGGTGGTTCACACCTTTAATCCCAGCACTTGGGAAGCAGAGGCAGGCGAATTGCTGTGAGTTCAAGGCTAGCCTGGTCTACAGAGTGAGTTCCAGAACAGGCTCCAAAGCTACAGAGAAACCCTGTCTCAAGAAAAAAGGGGGCCCTGTATGAAACCCAGCCCAACACTCAGCTGTCTCAGGGCAGATGGTATCAACCCAGGTCCCTAGGAGTAAACAGGCTGAACACAGTTGCTACCAGGAATTCCCTCACCCTTGAGGTTGAGCTGCTGGATAGGATCCCCAGGTGCTTCATCCTGGCTCTTATAGTAGGACAGCGTGGTGTCTTTGAATACCACCCAGTGCTGGCGGTAGCCCTTCAGGGTCAGCTTCCTGGGCCTGGAGGAAGTAAGAAACTTGTGACCCATGGGCTCCCCACCTTCCCCCTTCTCCCCTCTCTCAGCTGGCCCCACATTTAACCTGAAGATTCGGAGATGGTCCTTGAGTTCTGGGATGGTGGTGAGGCTGTCCTGGAAGAGGAGAGAAGTCAGAGGCAACCTTGGGTCCCCTACCTGGTCCTGACCCCAACCTCATTCCCAAGCCCAAGCCCCTTCTCACCAGCATGTCTGAGGGTGCTGACCCCTTCAGCTTCACCTCCAGGTTGTTCAGGGCTGCATCCAGGTCATCCAACCCCAGGTCCCCAGAGGCCGGCTCACCCACGTCCCCACTCACGGACAATTTGTTGATGTGGTACTAGTGACACAGAGTCAATTAGAGCTGAATCTGAGGCCCATCTGCCCACACAGAACCCCCATGCTGGACTTCTTTGGAGATGGACCCCTTTGTGGAAGGCCTTTTGAGCCTGTGCCCCAGCACCCCGGGGCCCCAGGCACCTGCAGGGCAGCGAACACCATCATCTCCTCCTCAGTGCAGTCGATCTCCTCAGTCAGCAAGTCCCAGCGGGCCTGCTCATACAGCTGGGTCAGTCGCACCGGGTCTGTCTGGAGCAGAGGGGGTCAGTGGGTCCTGTTTCTACCCTGTGGGCCTGCCCACTGCCTAGGTAGGCAGTGCAGCTCTCTCCGTAAACCTGTTTTGTACGGGCCAGCCTCCTGTTGAGGCTAGGCAAGCGAGGAGGAAGACAGCTCCTAAATGAAGTGCTCCTAATATAGAAAGAAGACAGCTTCCCCTGAGCTAGTTCCCTCAACTCATCTCTCAGGAGAGTGCAGGCCACAGGGTAACAATGGACCACTAAAGAGAAAAATAAGCAAAAGGACTCTAGAGTCAAGGAACAGGGAGGGCCTCCCAGGCACCCATGGAAATGCACACTCTGAGGCCCACCAGGCCTGAGAGTAAGGGCATCAAAAAGGCAAAGAGAGGAGAGACAGCCTTGACTACTAAAGCCCCGAGTTCACTCCCCAGTGCTGTATGAAACTGAGCCTACTGGTCCTTGCTCATAATCCAGCACTTTGGAGGGGAAGCAGGAAGATCAGGAGTTCAAGACCATTTGTGACTGAGGTCAACCTGGGCTACATAAGACTGTAACACACACAAATATACAATGGCGGAACAGAATGGTTTATCAAACCATTAAGAGGATTAAAAGGCAAAGTATAGAGTGCAGACATAGACTCAGGAGCCATCCTCTGACACATACTCATATCTAGAGTGTATAGAGCACACACACAAATCAGTAATGACAGACAACTTAGTACAGGAACTGCCAAAAATATAAACAGAAATGACACTGGAGAGGCTATCCAAGTGGCTAACAGCTTAAAAAAAAGATCTAGACTCTATTAGTCACTGGGGAATGTGAGTCAGGGTCACAGAAAAAATTGGACTACTGGTTGTCTGGGGCAGAAAACTGAAAATGGACACTAGAGAATTTTCTGCAATAGCAAAAGTGTTTTAAAACTGGATATGGCAGGGCTGGAGCGATGGCTCAGTGGTAAAGAACACTGGCTGCGCTTCCAGAGGACCAGGGTTCAATCCCCAGCACCCAAATGGCTGCTCTGTTTGTAACTCCAGTTCCAGGGCTTGACATGCTCACACAGACACACATGCAAAACAGCAGTGCACATAATATAAGAAAGGAAAACTGGACGTGGCAGTGATTGTACAACCATGCACAATGATCAAAAATAAACTGCTTAGGATGGGTGGTGCTTGCAGTATGTAAGTCACATCTCAGAGATGCTATGGGGCAGCCTTTTGGCATGGTAGATGCATAATAATAAGTAGCAAGAGCCAAGTGATGCTAAGGCTGGGGCCACTGAAACTATTGGTTGCTGTTAATTGGGAGGGTTTACTGGAGGTGACCCTGCATGCCCTGAGTCCCACCTCTTCCTCCTCTAAAATCTATGTACATAGTGTCCCAAAATGCACATTCAGCTTCAGATCTGCAGGCTCCAAAGCCTGATTCAACCTACCACAGACTGATAACATTAGAGGGAGTGAATGATCTAGTGGGGTGTGGTGGCTCATCCCTGTAATCCCATAATTTGGGAGGTTGAGGCAAGAGGATTGTCACAAATTCCAGACCAGTCTCAGCTACATAGTGAATTCAGTTTGTTTGTTTGTTTTGAGACGAGGTTTGTCTGTGTAGCCCTGGCTGGCCTGGAACTCACAGAGATCCTTCTGTCTCTTCCAGCCTAGTGTTGGGATTAAATGCTTGCAATGCCATATGATGCCGCACTCCTTTAATCACAGCACTCAAACTCAGGAGGCAGAGGCAGGAGGATTTCTGTGAAAGTTAGTCTAGTCTACATAGCAAGTTACAGACTATCCGAACTACAAAGTGAGATTCTCTCTCTCTCTCTCTCTCTCTCTCTCTCTCTCTCTCTCTCTCTCTCTCTCTCTCTCTCTCTCTCAAACACACACACACACACACACACACACACAGGAGAGAGAGAAAGGTGCACTGGGTAGGAAATTACTAGTTACCTAAAAATGGATTAAAGTACAGGGGATATCAGTAGTTAAGCAAAGGAGTTCTTATCAGAGCAGGACCTGGAGCTGTCAACCTTGTTTGGTTTTTTTTTTTATTCTGAGACAGGGTTTCTCTGTGGCTTTGGAGCCTATCCTGGAACTAGTTCTGTAGACCAGGCTGGCCTCAAACTCACAGAGATCCACCTGCCTCTGCCTTCTGAGTGTTGGGACTAAAGGCGTGCGCCACCAACACCCAGCTGATCTTGGTGCTTCTTTAGCCCCACTTCCACAACTACTAAGAAAGTAGTTTGATTCTACTAATATATATATTCAAATAATATAATTGTTATTATTATTATTGCTTGTTAGTTTGAGACTGGGTCTTACATTGCCCAAGCTGACCTTGAACTTGTGCAGCTAGGATAGGCCTCAACAGTCCACCTTCCTGCTTCAGCTTCCCAAGTTGTTAGGATTACATCATCAGGCCTGGTTTTACTCACCTGCTCTGAAAGTGGTACTGTATTGTTGGTACCATGTGGAGGGGCTGGGTTAAGGGGCCCTGTGTAAGTCACAGTGTGTGAGGGATGTCCAGACAGTCCTCTGCAGCCCCTCTTTAACTTTGGGTAGGTAGAGTTCAGTGGGTGAAGGAGCTCAACCCTGCAGGCCCTGGGTTCAACCCATGATACCATATATATCACCTATTAGAAAGAAGTCTGACCATGAAAGGAAATATGAGCACAGTTATTCTGGGTTCTGCTAAGAACACTGTTTGTATGTTACTATTTGTAGTCATAGCCACATTGTTTTCACCAAACACCATAAACACCAGTAGATTGGTAAGACTCACAGAAATGTGTGTACTATGTGGGAGGGCAAGGGAGGTGGGAGGGCAAGGGAGGCGGAAGGGCAGAACAGCTAAATCTTCATCAGCTGACCACCAATAGCCGTGTGAAAAACTGCAAGGTCACAGAACAGATCTGGACTCAGGAGCACACACAGAAGTCCCAGCTAGCCAGCAGACTTGGCTGTGGCCTAAGTTCAGGATTAGCCAGGGGAACAAAGTGAGATGCTCCAGGGGACCAATATCCCCACATAGACATACATGCAGGCAAAATACCAATCAATGCACATGAAATAAAAATAAAACAAATAAAATGTAAACACTAAAAACCCTACATCGTTCAAATGTACCTTTCCTAGAGAATAGAGTGGGGTAGGGAATGGTTTTGCTGAGTGCTGAGAACTTGTGGGGATGGGGTAACTGCAGTCCAGCCCTGTGTGGGAGCAAACTGTACAGAGCCACCTGCTCTCGCTACAGGGCAGGCATGGTAGAGAAGCAGGTAGGAGATGTAGCTGGAGGCTAGCAGAGGCTGGGAAGGATAAAAGGAGCGGGGCAGCAGGCAGAGCCCATAGGAGGGTGGGGGAAGAGACTAGTCTGCACTAGGCCACTGCAGCTGTGGTTACTGAGGTTAATAGCAAACTACTAGAGGTCAGGCTGGTTTCCCAGGACCTTACCTCCATCCCTAGTCAAGGATTTTTGCATTTTATCTGTTTGCAGTGCTGTGGATTACCCCTAGCACAGGCTAGGCAGGTACTCTACCTCTAGGTTACATCTTCAGCCCTAGTAAAGAACATTTTATAATACTGTAGCAAGTGAGTGTTGTCAGGGTGACTATACATAAGCAGCCAGGAGATGGGCCTCTGGGCATGTGTGAAGATTATGTTATGTCAGTTGATGTGGGAAGAGCGGCCCATGGCAGGGCAGGGAGCCTCACCCTGGGCAAGAGAGCCTGGGTTTGGTAAGTGGGGAGGGAGCTGAGTATCAGCAGGCATGGGTTTGTTGTGCTCTTCCTGGGGTGTCATCTGACCAGAGGCTTCCAGCCTGTCCTGACTCCAGTCTTGATGCACTGACCTTGAGTTATAAACTAAAGTAAAGCCCTTCCTTTTTGAGTTGCTTTTGTCAGAGTGTTTTACCTAAGCATCAGGGAACGAAACCTAGACAAACAACTATTTTACAAATAACCATAGACTCAGCACTCAGAGGCAGTAGGGTTGCATCTGAACTACAAAGTGACAAAGTGACACTCTTTTTTTTTTTCCAAGACAGGGTTTCTCTGTGTGGCTTTGGAGGCTGTCCTAGAACTAGCTTTGTAGATCCAGGCTGGTCTAGAACTCATAGACACTCACCTGTCTCTGCCTCCCAAATGCTGGGGTTAAAGGCTTGCACCACCACTACCCAGCCAAATTGACATTCTTAAATAAATAAATATGGGTTTAGGAAATGGCTCAGTGGGTAAAAACATACAAGACTGATGCCCAAGCTGTATGTGGTAACCAGATCTGTAAGGCCATACTCATATAGGGCAGATGGGAGACAGAAGGAGAATGGCCTGGATGCTTAAAGACCAGCAAGTCTAGAGTACACAGGAGACAGAGGGAACTCCATCTATAGTACACAGTACTCCAGTAAAACAATTCTCACTATTGTTTCTGTAACAACAAGGTAGAAGGTGAGAACTGACTCTCAGAAGTTGTCCTTTGTGTGTAAATTTAAAATATACAAATAACAAAATTTTTAAAAAATATATTCCTTTCTAAAGAAGGCAGAAACACCAAAACCCAGAGAGGAGAACTATTTCTGTTCATCCAAGCAGTAGAGTAATGATTGCTTAAAACAACCTAAGATATGTGGGGGAGAAGGCCCAGCTGTGAAGAGTGCTGGGTGCTCTTCAGAGTAGCTGGGTAGTTTCCAGTACCCACATGGCCACTCACAACTGTCTATAACTTCAGTTTTAAAAAACCCAGCGCCCTTTTCTGGACTCTATGTGCACCAAGCACACACATGGTAACAAAGACATATATGCAGGCAAAACAGTAAGACATATAAAGTAAAAAATCTTGAAAAATACTTAGGATATCTATTACCCTCGTTTGACTATTATGCATTCTATTACATGTGCTAAATTATTACAGTGTAGTCCATAAAGATTTATTAATCATATAAATGAGTTAGTAACATGCAATTTGTTTTCTACTTTTTTGAGACAGGGTTTCTCTGTGTAGCCCTGGCTGTCCTGGAACTCGAGCAGGCTGGCCTCAAACTCAAAGAGATCTGCCTGCCTCTACCTCCTGAGTGCTGGGATTAAAGGCGTGTACCACCACTGATTGCTAAAATTCAAAATTTTTTTTCAAGACAGGGTTTCTTCTTGTAGCCCTGGCTGTCCTGGAATTCACTTTGTAGATCAACTGGCCTCAAACTCACAAAGATCTGCCTGCCTCTGCCTCCTGAGTGCTGGGATTAAAGGCATGTGTCACCACTGTCTTGTTAGCATCCAGGCATACCTTGGCCCCGCCCCTTGGGGGGCACATGGCAGGCAGTACCTTGGCTCTGTATTCAGGCACAAAAGGTCCCTTTAAGAGACAAACTCTGCCCATTCCTGTTCTCATGTGTTCTCCCCACCTCCCCCACACACTGTTTCTCTGAACAGGCAAGCAGGTCTTTTCCTGTCTTTTTCTCTCTCCCTTCCCTTCCCCACTACCTTCCTTCCCCCCCCCCCAATAAAACTTCCTATGTAAGGTCTGCCTGCATGGCATGGTTTGTCCCTCACTCTTCATGGGGCTTCCTGCCAAGGTTCTTCTCCAACATCTGGCTAAAATTCAGTCCTGACAACCCAGTTTGATCCCTGGGACTCACATGGTAAAAGGAGAAAACCAACTTCTGTAGGTTGACCCCTGACCTCTACACATACACTATGGCACACAGAACCCCCCCCCCAATACACAACAATAATAGGATTTAAAAAAGAAGGGGCTGGGGGGACGCTGTTACAGATATTTAATGTGCAAGCTAGAGGACCCCGAGTCCATATCCCCAGCACCTATGTAAACAGCTAAAATCCTAGCACTCTAGGCAGAGACAGGCAGAACCTTGAGCTTTGCTAGCTAGCCAGGCTAACTGAATTAGTGAGTTCTGGGCTTTGTGAGAGACAATGACAGAAGACACCTGGCAATGACCTCTGGCCTCATGTGCACACATTGGGCAGCTGAGGAAGGGAAGAAGCAGAAGCCACAGAGCCTGGGTACAGCTACAAGAAGAGAGACACACACCCTTAGCCCAGAGACATAGAAGCTGTGAGAGAAAAATGGTTCCAGAGGAAGGGGTGCTGGCTATGTCCATTCCATAAATAGGCAAGTAAGATGCAGGCCTGTAATCCTAGCCATTGGAGGTCCTGGGACAGGAAGACTGAAAACTCAAGCAAGGTCTGCCTGGGCTACAGAGTGAGTTCAAGGCCATGTTCTACAACTTAGATGACTTAACAAGACCATACCGCAAATTAAAAATAAATAAATAAATAATCAAAGTTCAGGGCTGGAGAGACAGCTAAGTGGTTAAGATTACTGACTTCTTCTGGAGCACCCAGGTTCAGTTTCTAGCACCCACACGGTGGCTCACAATTCTCTGTAGCTCCAGTTCCAGGGGATCTGGTCTGGATCTGGACTCTTTTGGTACCAGGCACATATGCTGTCCAGACATACACACAGAGAAAATACCCATATGCAAAGTAATACTAAAATAATTCCAAAGCACCTGGGATAGCATTTATCAAAAAAATACAACCTAGGTCTAATTCTTATTACAAAAAAAAAAAAAAAAAGTGTGGATGGGATGGGACTGTGGGACAGACTGCATGGAGGGCAGTGGGTGTCCTTTGTGTGTAGATGTGGGTAGAAGGCACCAGGACAGGTTGGCTCAGAAGAGAGGGTTGAGGGACTCTGCTGATATCTTGAAGCCAAGTGCTCTGTAGAGCACCATGTGTGTTTGCAGTGAAGGGCCACAGGTAGGAAGAGGAGTCTGTGCCCCCTCCCCCAGCAGTTAGTGGAGACAGAAGGACAGACTACATTGTTGCTGAGGAGAAAACAGGCCTGGAGAGCTCAGAATGTGGCATCCTGAGGCCACCCTGTAAAGCTTCTTCCCACCTCCCAGGTCCTGAAGGTCCCAGTGGCCTCCCACACTCCCCAGCACCCACCACTGTCTACATGGGTCTCTGCCATGAGCCCCCAGCAGGCAGGTCCTAAAGAAACCAGCACTGAGACTTGTCTCCATTTGCCCTAGCACTGGAGATCCCAAAATGCACTGGTGGGATCAACACAAAGGCACAGATGAACAAATGTATGGTTGGACAAACTGACCCCTATAGTGGCCAGCTTCCCAGAGCTAGACCCTCCTATTCCAGAATGCAGCTCACCTTGGGATCCAGGTCGAAGAAACTGTAGTACTTAAATCGCAGCCAAAGCACGTCCCCGGCCTTGATGCCTTGCTGCATGAGGCACCGTGATGAATCCAGCCACCTGGGTATGACAGAAGCAGGGTCAGGACACAGGAGAGGAAGGGCCTAAGAGCAGGAAGCAGAGGGCAGGTGAGCGAGACTCTGAGCATGGTGGCCTGGGTATGGGGCAGGCACCTGCTGTGGAGCTGGGTCTTGTCACATAGGGAGCTGGGCCTCGGCAGGCGCTGGAGCAGGAGAGGGTCAGGTGGTGGCTGTGGCCGGCTCAGCATGTGGTAACAAGCCTCCGTCTGGGTGCTGTCTGAAAAATGTGCTGGCATGCCTCGGAATAAGGCAGGTGCCACACCTGCAGTGCGGGTAGGAGTCAATCAGACCTGACTCCAGTCCTGGCCTCCCAGGCCTCACTCTATCCTGGCCCCAGCCCCAGGGGCATGCTCACTCACCCCCAGCTAGGACAACTTTGGTCAGGTCATGCACCTCTTCCTCAGGCTCCTTCTCCTTCTTTTTCCTCTCTTTCTTTTCTGGAGCACGAAGCAGGGACAGCTCCTCAGGGTGCCTGATACCTGACAGGAGTAAGGCCTCTGCACCAAAGGTCTGCTAGGTCACCTCCCTACCTTCCCATAGACACCCCGGGGAAGTCACAGCCCTATGGTAGTCTGGGGTAAAGGCGATAGCAAGAACAAGCTTATGTGGCTTGGCCTGGGGAAGGGAAGGGGCCCCAGCTACTCACTGAGGAGGCGGCAGATGGCTGCCACAGCCTGGAAGAGGGGCTTAGAGAAGCTGGCTCGCAGACGCACCACACGACGGTTGGGTAGTTGCAAGATGATGGGTCGGTGCTGTGGCCCAAAGAAGAGGCGGGCATCTGCCAGGATCCCATACTTGTCCAGGGTCCAGTGTGTCTGCAGCAGCCATTGTCTCTTCTGCTCCCACCAAATGGCATGGTCAGACCAGTCCTGCTTGCGATCTAAGGACCCAAGGGTGTCCATTGGCCTTCAAGGGCCACACCAAGCCTTTTTCATTTCTGCCCTGGCATGACGCCATAGGTGAGCCAGACTGTGCTGTCTCCAAAGTGATAAGGAATGGTTGATAGCTGACTCCTTACATCACTTCGCAGGAGTCCCCAACCCAGCATCTCCCCAAACCCAATCTCAATGACCTCACTGCATACACTATTGAGGTGACTCCTTACAGACTTTGTGTCTTGTGAGATGTTTGGTTCAATGCCCTTTCTATCTTTTTTCTTGTTTTTTTTTTGAGACAGGGTTTCTCTGAGTAGTCTTGACAGTCTTGGAACTCGCTCTGTAGACCAGGCTGTCTTAGAGAACTGCCTGCCTCTACTTCCTGATGCTGGGGTTAAAGGTGTGTGCCACCACTAACCTGGTTTAGCTTCAGTTTTCTAGTTGTTAATAATCATCCTGACTCACAGCTGCTGACCAATGTCTGCTACATACAAAGTGGTGTGCAATTTTGACACTTAAGAGAAGCATTCATGGGGCTGGAGAGATGGCTCAGGGGTTAAGAGCACTGGCTGCTCTTCCAAACGTCCTGAGTTCAATGCTCAGCACTCACATGGTGACAGTGACTCACTCACAACCACCTATAATGGGATCTGATCCCCTCTTCTGTCATGCAGGCATACATGCAAATAGAATACTCACATTTATTAATAAACCTTTAAAACTGCTCTGAGCACACAGCCTTCTGGATTTTGCTGAGACTGGATTTCTTGCAAGAGTCTAGACCTACCTACCTCTGGTCCTCCCACTGAGTTTTGACTCTTGTCCCTATTCTGGATTCATGTCTGCCTCCTCACAGTCACCTGTGCTGCCAAACACTGGAGAAACTTCTCTGCCTAGCTCCTCAGGATTCTGAGCTCCCTTCCTGAGGCCTTTACTCTGCCCCCACTTCCTCTTTGATTGGCCTTTTGCTTTTAGGTTTTTTGGTTTTTTTTTTTAATTTTACGAGACAGGGTTTCTCTGGCTTTGGAGGCTGTTCTGGAACTAACTTTTGTAGACTAGGCTGGTCTCAACTCTGCTTTTAGTTTTTAAACTTGAGGTAGTGCTTTATTATGTGGGCTGCAAATTCTAGGGCTGGGACTGCCTCCATGCCTAGCAACCTTTGCTGTGACTTTGTTCTCTTCAGGAGGCTGTCCCCACCCACTCCTTGCCTATCTTTTCCCTCTCCTCAGCTATGCCCTCTTCTGGGGGTTGGGTTTCACTCCTGTTTTATCACTTCAGCTGCTAGCTATCTTCCGCAGGGATCTGCATGGCATGAGCCTCTACTAAGGGGCATGTTCATTGTTTCCTTCATTCCAGATTCCTGTTCACCTGGCTCCATAGCAGTGCTGGAACCCTATAATTCAGTGGAACTAGCTCTAGCCTTCCAGGTGTTAAGCTGAAGCCTACTGTGGCTGGACAAAGGAGCCCTTCCTTCCCAGACCATCCAGCCACCATGCTTTTCACTTCTAATCCAGCCTTGAGTTAATGTCAATTTCACTTCTAAATCCACCTTTTCTCTCCTTCCCATCTGGCCCCTTGAGCCCTCATCATTAGCCACCCCCAACCCCACAGACAACTGGATGGCCTGCTTTGGTGTCTCTGACTGCAATCTCTTTCCCCTGCTGACAACGGGCCCTGCAAAGGTCTGCCTTTAACATGGCATGCCTTGTTTCCAAGGCAAGTACCTTGTTGCTCAAGAACCCAAAGCAGGGCTGGAGAGATGGCTCAGTGGTTAAGAGTACTAACTGCTCTTCCAGAGGACCTGGGTTCAGTTCCCAGCACCCACATGGTAGCTCACACCTGTCTGTAATTCCAGTTCTAGGGGTCCTGACATGTATGGAAAACATCAACATGCAGAAAATAAATAAGCTGAGTGGTGATGGCGAGTGCCTTTAATCCTAGCACTTGTGAGGCAGAGGCAGGTGGATCTCTGTGAGCTTGAGGCCAGACTGGGTTACAAAGCTACACAGAGAAACCCGGTCTCAAAAAACTTAATTAAAAAAGGGCCACAGAGCTTTCCCACACTATCAGGTACTACCTGGGCTTCCTGTTTGGTCACAAACCAGGTGTTTTTACTGTCTTGAGGCTGAGCCTCTCTGGAAATCACCTGTCCTTATTGTCAGGTGCCCCAAGGAAGATCTCACTATTTGGCTGGCGTCATCACTGCCTGGCAGTGGAAGGGGTGGGGACAATGTTCCTATTGCTGGGCACTGAGGTCCTGGAATTGAAGTTGGTTGTCCTGAAGAGCAGCAGCGGTATTTGGTGAGGTGTAGCTGGCTGAGCTCAGCTCTTGGGCCCCACCAGCTTTTCAAGCCCTTCCATTCTGACTTAAGCCCAGGTCTAGTTTCTGAGGGACCAACCCTCTGGCCCCACTTCTGCTTTCACTGCCTCTGGCAGTCCCCTTCCCTGCTTTAGCCTTCTTATTTGTCTGTGTTGGGGCTTGTCCTGCCCAGTCACTCTGGTCCTTGTCTTGGACTCACATAGGAGATTTGTTGGGTCTAGAAAGCCTGCTTCCTACCCATCCTTACTCCGGGCGCCTAGAACCCCAAGCTCATAGTACAAGGCCTTCAGGCTATCAGGAGCTTTTGGTGGGATGCCTTCCGGCTCTGGCTATCAAGGGCTTTCCTGCTATCCGCTCAGGAAGTGATAGCACTCTTTCTCCACTAGGAAGGTTGATGAGAAGCCCCTATGGGGCCTTCTGGGTGACTGATATCACACCAGCCTACTCTACCATAACTTCCTGTGGGGGCAGGGCCTTCCACCCAATGTCACCAGCCTCCAAGTGGCTGGCTGGGGAGGAAGTGTAGGAGAGAAGACCCCAGACCCCTACTAGTCATCCTGCAGACCTTAGGAACATGACTGAGGCCTCAGCACAGGCAAAGTGTGCGGGTGACCATGCTCTGTCTTTCCCTTGAAGACTAAACAGAACCAGCAAGGGTAGGAGGAAGGACGAAGGGAGAGGAAGTTGAAGAAATATCTTCTTTGGAACCAAACAATTAAGCTGTTGCCTGAGTCATTGTGACAAGGTTATCATGCATGGCAGGGCAGGGGTGGCCCAGAAGTGCCAGGAATAGCTGTCATGTGTGCCAAACTGAGGACATGGGGGTCACGGGCACTCACTGATCTCCTCCACGATCTTCAGAAGCACCCCACCAATGTGCGACTCCCCCGTGACTCGGAGGGTGACAGACTGGGCCTCAGGGTCCTCCTCGCCCACAAACACCCGCAGCTCCCAAGACGAGTCGATATAGTCCCCGGAGGCTGTCTTCATGCCCGCCATGGCTGCGGCTGCTTCTGCTGAGGCAAGGTGAGCAGAAGCTGGGATTTGGCAGGCTGCCAACAAATAAGCAGGAGCCCTATGGTACCCTGGGTAGGTGGGTAGGCCCTGGGGGTACAGACACAAAAAGCTACAGTAATCAAGCCAACTTGAGACCCTCTATCATGTGTTTGGGCTGAAGACAGTTCCTTAGAACTTTCCGGTCAATGTAGGTCTCACAGGTGGGAACACCAAGGCCCAATAAGGCATACTAAAGCTGGGCTGTGATGGCATGTCTAATCCTTAGTACTTAGGAGGCAGAGGCAGGCAGATCTCTGAATTCGAGGCCAGCCTAGGCTACCAAACAAGTTCTAGAATAGCCAGAGATATTATACAGAGAAACCCGGTCTGGGGAGGGGGGGGACAAACTTCACTTAAGAGCACCCAGCTAGACACCAGAGCAGGTCGACTTTGCTACTCACAGCTCTGCCAAGCCCACCTATCCCACAGCTGGCTCACAGCTCTTGGCCAGCATTCTAGCCCGCACAAGCCTCTGGTGTGATAGAGTGGCTGCCCAAGCACAGACTAGTAGGGCAGGGGACAAAGGAGTCCTCCTGGGTCTTGCACTTACCTAGCCTGTAAGGGGCTACAGCAGCAGGTGGTGCTGGGGCACCTGTCACCCCTGGCCTGGTGTTGCCTAGCCTTGTCCTGTTCAGTTGCTTCCTTCAGAGGTCAGCCCTTGGTGGCCTTATCAAGAAAGTTGTGCTAGTCTCTCCCCAGGGCGGGCTGCTGCTGGGTACAGGAAGCACACTGCCAGCACGTAAAAGGGTTCTACAGGGCCCTTGCTTTTGTTACCACAGGAAGTGAGGGAAGAGCAGAGGTGGGGTGATACCACAGAGCTCTCTCCACCCCACCTCCCGGGCTTCCACTGGCTGAATCTCTGGCCTGCTCTGAGTGGGACCACCTCTGGCTAGCAGGGAAGCCTTTTCATTCTTTCCTACCCCAAAATAGGGTTTGTTTCCAAACCTACAGCAACGTCAGGACTTCCACTCCCCAATCAATGCCTGTACCTCTCATGAAACCTCCAAGTGACTCCCTTCAGGACTTTTATCCTGTCCCTTTAGAGGCTCTGGCATTGGAATGCAAACTGCTCAAGTGAAAGGCCCCTAGTGCTAGCTGAGCAGGAACCCAGCCTGGTCAGGTTAATGACCTTGGTGGTAGCTGACCCTTGTGGAGGTAAGGCGGCTCTGGCGAGTCTCAGGGACTGGGGGTGGGACAGGAAGCCAGTTTATGCAAACACAGGAGAGGGAAGTATAGCCTACTGCTGGCCTCAGCATCTTGCTAGTCCAGAAAGCAGCCTTCTGGTAGCAAATGAGGAAGTTCAGTGTTGGCCACAGTGTGGGAGGAAGACAATGGTGTAGGGTTTAGGACTAAGCTCTCTAAGGACTAGGGCAGCAGGAGCTGTTGGTGGCACTGATTCTCAGGTCTGCTTCCTGATCCACTTTGGCTTGGGTCTAGCATCCGACATCTAGCTGGTTTACCCTGAGATTATACTGTAAAGAACAGTATGAGCATCAACTCAAAGTTAATCAGCCTGTGGGTTGATCAACACTTCCACCTAGTGGCCACCCTGACAAAGCACACAACTTTCCCACCAGGAAGAGGAAAAGGCCAGGCTTCCAACCGAGTAACTGTGCATCTTTGGGGAAGAAAAAGTCACCAGAGACCATAGCAACATATAACCACGCCTGACTGGCTTGTTTTATTGAAGGACGTGGGATAACAAGTGAAGACAGCTGGGACCCCAGGTAGGGAAGAACACCCTCCCCTCCCCGTATGCACCCACTGCCCCAAATAAAAAATAACCAACTATAGGGGAGCAGCCGAGACAGTGACGGGGGTGGGGGGTGGTGGTGGTGTTGGAAAGGGCAGGGAAGGACACTCGAGGGCAGCAGTGAAGAGACCATGCGTGTGCTGAGAGGGTCCGAGGTGGCGCTGGATGAATCTGTCTTCCTTGCAGGCATGTATAAATATAAAGATAAGCCTTTCTCCCCTCCCCCCCCTCTGCCCAGTGCTGTTCGCCACCGTCCCAGCTCGCCTTTCCACATTGGCGAAGGGAAGAGGGGAAAAGCAAGTTATCACCGAATTGCGATCAGGCCCACATCCATCAGTTTCTGGATCTTCTGTGCTATTACAGGGTTCTTTAAGTGTCTAAGGAGAAAAGATATGGAGTTAACTGAAGCTTATTCTTAGAAAGCTGCTATTGCCTCTACCCAAGTTCCCTGGCCCTCAGACCAAGCTCAAATTAAAGACCCTGTGCAGATAGCAACACCAGGAGAACCTTCCTATCTTACTGTGTGTCTACACAGCAGTAAGCCTAGCAAAAATGACCTGTATGAGCTGGAGAGATGGCTCAGAGGTTAAAAGCACTGGCTGCTCTTACAGAGGTCCTGAGTTCAAAACCACATGGTGGCTTACATCATCTATAATAAGATATGATGCCCTCTGCTGGCATGCAGGTATATATGCAGACAGAACACTGAATACATAATAATTAAATGTGAGAGAGAAAGAGGGGGAAAAGGCCTTCCCCATAGAATCTTAGGCTGTCAAACTATTAGGAAAGCCTCTATACTGCCAACCTTTTCAGTTAATACTGAAAAAACTCAGGGCTCAAGAGATGAGTTATTGATAGAGATAGCTCACGATACTTATTGCTCTTGTAGACCTTGGGTTGCTTCCTAGTACCTACACAGTGGCTCACAACCCTCTATAAATCAAGTTCTAAGAGGGTGTGACACCCTCTTCTGACTTTTCCAAGTACCAGGCATACATAAAGTACATATACACACATGAGAGCAAAATGCTTATACACATAACCTAAATAATACACCTTTAAAAACAAGACAGACAGAACTCTACCTGGACACATCCTCTCACTTCCCCAGCATCCCCCACTGGACTTACTCGCTTAGAGCCTGGGGATCCTTTTGCATCTGCTCCAGGATGAGCCTCATGGCTGGGTCACTCATAATCTGCTGCACCTCAGGGTCAGCCATGGCCCGTCGCTTCACATCCTCAGGGCTATCATGTCTGTTGTACTGTGCCATCATACAGCGCTGGTAACCATCTGCTGCCTCCTACATTCCAGAAAACACCAACAAAAGTAGGAGTCAACAACACTACCTGGCCCACTGTTTCAGCAGGTCCAAAACAGCACATCACTGACAAAGGGAAACAGACAAGAAACTGAAACATGTGGGAGGACATGAGGGACCACAGAAAACACCCAAAGGATAAACAGGTGGGGTGACCCTTGCAGGGCAGCAGCAGCCCACCTTACAGCTGGAGTCCAGGTCTAGCGCCTTCTGGTACACATCCATAGCTTTTGTATAGTCCTTCATGGCTTCCAGGGCGGCTGCTTTCCGTGTGTAACCCTTGACTATAAACAAGAGAGGTAAGGTCCAACTCAATACCTCCAGGCTGTGAGCTTCTCCACATCTGCCTACATGCCCAAAAACCTTTAACCTTAATAGCATCTGGGGGCAAAATCAAGGCACAGGAGAAAAATGAAAGGCACTTACTAAAGGTTGGCTCCAGCTGGATGCACTCCTCACAGTCCTAGGAAGCAAGAAAAGTAATTAGGTTCTTTTCTCTCCAAGGTGCTCAGCAGCCAGATACTGTGCCCTCCTTAGGAGCCAGACAGAGGTCTTGGCTTTGACTCTACTGCTCCTGTCAAAACCAGACCCCTGGATTCTTGAAGAGCAAGTTAAACAAGATAGGAGAAAGCTGGGCAAGGGCACCAGGAAGGAAAGCTCCTGATCACCATCTCACAGGATGATCACTGGATCCAAGCCTGGTGCTATGGGCAATAAAAATGTATAGGATACTTCTACTGAGAGCAAACATACAAATGACACTCACTGCCTTCAGACTTATGTTCTAAAAGCCTTATATACTTTGTTTGGACAAGCAGAAATTGAAATAAATGATCTCTGTGAGTTCCAGACCAGCCAGAGTTCCATGAGACTCTATCTCAAAATTAAATAGAAAGTTAGCAAAGAAAAGTACTGCTGGCACCTGAGCCAAATCCTTCCCTCCTAGGGACTAAAGGCGTGCTCTAGCACCACCCAGTTATCAATCAGGTTTTGACAACACCCCAGCAGCCCTAACTACAGTGATGTCACTTTCAGACCATTCCCCAAAGATAGTAGTATCAAAAACAAAACTCCAAGTTGAGAGGCAAGGCAAGAGGACTTCAAAATATTGTCAGCCTGGTCTTGTTCTAGTGAGACCCTGTCACAAAACAAAAACAAAATGAGGAGCTGGTAAACTGGCTGAGTTATGGAGTGAAAGGATGAAGAACTTCATTCACTTCCTAGTACCCACGTAAGAAACCAGCATGGCAATGTACACTTGTAATCTCAATGCTGGGGAAGCAGACAGGTAGACTGCTGGAAAGTAGCAAGCCAAACCTCAGTGAAACACCTTGCCTATAGCTCCTGAGGAAAAACTTCCAAGGTTATTAATGGCCTTCAAGCACAAGCACTCACATACAGAGCCAGGTATTGGTGTGGGATATTTGTACACTGTGTGAAAATGTATTGCTGTGATTGGTTCAATAAAGAGCTGGATAAACAATAGCTAGGAAGGAGGTATATGCAGAACTTCTGGGCAAAAAGAAAGGAAGGAGATGAACCTAAGTGCGCACCAGACACCAACAAAATAAAAAAGCCATGAGGCAAAATATAGGTTAATATAAATCAGTTAATTCACGTTATTAGGACAAGCCAAAGCCAAGACTGAATTTTCATAATTAATAAGAAGTCTCTGCATTGTTATTTGTGAGCATGCAGCCAGCAACAAAGATGTTACAAGGTATGATAGCTACTGACTGTAAACTTAGCACTCAAGCGGCAGAGGAACAAGAATAGTGAGTTTAAAGTCAGCATGAAATAAAAAGAAGAGAATATTAAGAAAAACAGAAAAGGGGGCTGGGAACCTGGAGAGATGGCTCAGTAGTTAAGTCCTGCTGTTCTTCAAGTCCTGAGTTGAATTCCCAGCAACCACATGGTGGCTTACAACCATCCACAATGAGATCTGGTGCCCTCTTCTGGCTTACAGGCATAAATGCAAGCAGAACACTATATACATAATAAAAAAGGGCTGGAAAGATGTTGCTCTTCAAGGACCTGAATTAGTTCCCACCTAGTAACTTGTAGCCATCCCTAAAATTCCTATTCTGGGGAATCAAATGCCCAACGTCTGACCTCCAAGTCACATATCTGGTACACATACACACATGCAGGCAAAACACTCAAAACACATTAAAAAAAAAAAAGAAAAAAGACAGGAAAGGAAGAAACATTAAGGAGGAACGGGGAAGAAAAAGGAGCCACAGCAGCTTATGAAGCTCAACCAATGATTTTTTTTTTTTTTTTTTAAAAAAAGAGTTTCTCTGTGTAACCCTGGCTGGCCTCAAACTCATAAAAATCCACCCACCTCTGCCTCTCAAGTGCTGGAATTAAAGTTGTGTGCCAGCCCTGCCAGGCTCAACCATTTTTTTATTCGTGCAGGAGTCAGGCAGACACAGACCTCTAATTCCCCACAAGCACCACCTATTGCCAGCCAACCTAGAATCTTACTAAGAACATTAACCTGATGAGGAGAGGACAGAAGGGAGAGGTCTGCCTCCACCCCAAAGGCTTACAGTAACTCCACTGAAAGTGACACCCCCAGCAGAACTCCCTAGGCCTCACCTTGAGTGCTAGCTGAAACTCCAGGAGCTTGGTGTAGCAGGCAGCTCGGTTACTGTACAGTTTGGCATCTCTTGGGTTCCGTTTAATGGCTTCTGTATAGTGCTTCATGGCCTGGGGGTAGTCCCCTAGATAGTTATAAAAAAAAAAAAGAAAAAAAATTCTATATAGCACAGCGGTCTTAGAACTCGTTATGTAGCCCAGGCTGCAGTCCTACCTCAGCCCTCCTGACTGATAGGATGTCCAGCTAACTAAGGATGATTTGCTACAGTTATTTTGGCACAGGATCTCACTCTAATTGGAACCAAGCGATCTGCTTGTCTCAATCTCCCAGTTGCTAGGACTGCATGTGTACACCCTCACAACAGGGCTTTTAGGGACTGAGAATATAGATCAGTGGTGGACAGCTTACCTAACATTTCAATACACTTAATTTCCTGCCTCTGCCTGAGTATTCAGATTAAAAACATGAGCCCTCCCAACCCCCAAAACTGGCTGGGTGGTAGTGGTGTACACTCAAGAGATAGAGGCAGGTGAATCTGTGTTTGAGATCAGCCTGGTCTACAGAGTTCCAGGACAGCCAGCACTAACACAGTGAAACTCTGTTGAAAACCCCCACCAAAGACACAACACTCAGCAGAAAGGACTTTATGATAGCCAAAAACTCCCCACCCCCACCGCCTCCACCCCTGAGAAGTGTCCTGCAAGCAGGCACAGGAAGTCACACACCAGAGTCAAGGCCTCATAGACAGGGCTGGTACCTTTCTGGAAGCATTCATTGCCCTTGTTCTTCTCCTCCAAAGCCAAGTCAGGGTTGATATAGGCCAGTCGCTCTTGTTCCTTCAGGATTTTCTCTGCCTACAAAGACAATCACTGGCATAGTAATTTACCTCTTACAAACATTTGAACAGTGACTAAACTAAAAAGCCAAATTAGAATTTAATAGTTTTCATTTATGTGTGCCTGTGAGCCTGCACACTGCAGTCCACATGAAGATCAGAGGAGGTAGTTCTCTTGAAGTTCCCTGAAGCACATAGGTTCTATGGACTGAACTCAGGTTATCAGCCTTCATGGCCAAGCGCCCTAATTTGTTGAATCCTTTGGGTGATCTCTTATTAGGATTTAGATTTTTATAGTTCTAAGGCAAAGATTTTTTAATCTCATTCCTGGGCTGGGGATGTCACTCAGTGGAGTACACAGGCACCACAGAAATACCCACCCACCCCCCCTTTAAAAAAAAATTCTACTTATCACAGTACGCTGCTAAAACAGAGTAGTACTTGCATATATTTGATTCAAAACTATGCCCTATGTAGGTTGGAGAGGTAGTTTGGTTGGTAGAGTGCTTGCTTAACATGCATAAGGACTACATCCAAACACCAGTACCACGCAGCTCTTGTTGTTAAAGCCCATACCTGTGATCTTAGCTTTCAGAGGCAGAATCTTAAGGAAGCCAGGGTCACAGGAGACCACTTAGACTTGACAACCTTGTCTCAAAAAAGGGGGAAGGGGGCAAGTCTACCAAGCTGGTGGAAGGAGAACTTACTACCCCAAGTTGTCTTCTGATCTCCATACCTACATCATTTTACGTATCTACCCTACACAAATAAATGTGTAAATGTTAAAAACAACAAATGAAGAAAAACAAGAGAACAGTTCTATGAAAGTAAAACATGGCACAATTTTCTGACAGTATTTTTTTGGGGGAGAGGGGCAGTGAAAGATGGGTTGGGATCCTTCACTATGCACCCAGGTTGGTCTTGAACTGCTATCTTGTCTCCACAGTAGCTCATAACACAGTCATGTGCCACCATGCAACGCTTGACAAATCATTTTGTGAAATTACTGCCTGTGGTGGTTTGAATAAGATTACCCCATAAGCTCATATATTTGAATGCTTAGTTATGGGGGTGGTGGTGGTGGAATTGTTTGAAAGAATTAGAAGGGTCGGGATGTATGGCCTTACTGAAGGAAGTCTGTTGGCTGAGGTTTCAAAAGCCCATGCCAGACCTAGTCTCTTCTCTTTACCTACACATCAGGATATAGTTTTCAGCTACAGCCCCAGCACCTGACTGCCTGTCACTATGTTCCCATGATGATGAACTAAACCTCTGAAACTGTTAGCAAGCTTCCCAATTAAATGGTTTTTTCTTATAAGAGTTGCCTTGATCACATAGCAATAGAAGAGTGTAAGACATTCCTCTATATTCTTTATTTATTACAAATGGTATCATTCCACTCTACCAAAGTAATAAAAATGAGACCAGGCATGGTTGTGCAAACACTCAGGGGGCAGACACAGGTGGATTTCTGCGAGTTTGAGGCCAGCGTGGTCTACACACATCTTCAGGACAGCCAGGACAACATAACAGAGAGACCCAGTCTTAACAATCCCTCCAAAATGATAAGAAAAAAGTTTTAACAATAATAGAACCTTGCCATCAGACCCAGAGCATTTCCTACATAACATTACTAAGCAGAGACAGATGAGTTCAAGGCCAGTCTGGCCTACAGAACTAGTTCTAGGACAGCCAAGGCTCAAGGCTACACACCCAAAAATCCCTGTCTTGAAAAATAAAACAAGACCAAAAGACACGTTAGCCCTATTCTTTTCAGACCCACCTGCTGGCACTTCTTGAGCACATCTGGGGTTCGGTGCTCTGCCAGAGACTTATTGTAGAAATGGATAGCATCCTTGTACCTTTCTTCTTTGAAATAAGAATTGCCAATTCGGGCATAAGCTCTGATGAAGACAAGAGGGAAAGAGCATGCTGAAGGCAGTCAGAAGCAAGGTCAGACCTCAAAGAAAATACAAACCAACTACAAGCAAAGATGGCACTGCAGCCTAGAAGCCCTACAAGGGTCTCGGCCCCGACAACCTCCTCCCGGCCCTCAGCATGGCGGGTTCAGTGGCATACTTGGCAATCTGTCGGTAGTCTTCTCTGTTCTCTCTGCCTACTTCAATCGCCTTCTCACACAGCTCTCGGCATTTGTTGTAGTCACCTTTCTCAAAGTGCACAGCTGCCAGGCAGAAGAGCAAGAAACTGTCAGTCCTTGTTCTTCTCTCAAGAGTGCCTACCAGCTCTCATGTCACTGGTTTCTGGGCCTCACCTGCTTGATTAGTTATGTAAGTCATATTGGTGGGGTCCAGTTCCTTCGCCTTGTCATAATGCTTCAAGGCCATGTCAAAATCTTTCTTCTTGTAGGCATCATTTCCCATCTCTTTTTCTTTCAGTGCCTAAATGGTGTTGGAAAAGTAAGTGCTTAGCATCTCTACCAGATGACAGCAATGCTCTGTCAAGGTATCATGTGCCACCAACATAACCAGTAAGTAAGTTCTCCCTTGAAAAGGCCTCTTCACACACTAACTATAAGTCAAGTGAGTGACAGTTAAAGTGAACTTTAACTTCACTTCCTGACCCTGAAACCACTTTTTCCCATCTTGGATCTTTACCAGGCAGCAAAGGGCTTCTCTGAGGGAGAGGAAATCTCTAACTCAAAGCAACTGAAGATGATGGCAGGTTTTTAGCCAAAAGCTAGCTGTTGTGGCTATCTTGAGATCTTAGCTGTTAGGGAATAGAAGGCATGGTAAGAGGATCGAAAAGGGCCATAGGAATAGCAGAGTTTTCAGGATCACTCTTTCCACCCACATAGAAGGCTTTTTTCCAGCTGATACACCCTGAGCAACAACACTCACCCATTTAAGGGTACTAAATTTGTCAACAATCTGTTGTTCCTGACTATAAGGAGGGAAACATAATTCTTTAGGCAGATGTCTTCTGCTCAGGAAGAGTGTTGCTAAGTGGACACCCACTATATCCAATCAGGAGGCCAAAGCCTCAGGATTGATGCAGACACCATACCAGGATCACAGCAGGGACCAGAACCCCTTACAATTATATCTGCTCTAACCAAAGCTCAGGCTTGCAGCATGCAGTGAGTTTATTTTCACTGATGAATTGAAGCACTCAGAAATTCAGCACTACTAGGAAATAGCTTATAAAGAGCATCTTTTTTCATACATACATTTACAAACAGCAACAACAACAAAAATGAAAGGTTTCTCTCTGTAGCCCTGTCTAATCTAGAACTCACTCTATAGACCAGGCTGGCCTCAGATCTGCCAATCAGGCTGGCTTCTAACTCATGAGCCTCCTGCAACCATAGGCATTCCTTCTGATGTATTTTATGCATCTAAAATAAATGAATGAATGAATGAATGAATGAATGAATGAATAAATAAATAAATAGATAAATAAATAAAAATTCAGCTGGGTAGTGGTGGTGTACGCCTTTAATTCCAGCACTAGGGAGGCAGAGGCAGGTGGATCTCTGAGTTCAAGCCTGGGCTAGAAAGCTAGTTCCAGGACAGCTAGGTTACTACAAACAGAAACTGGGATGGGTATATTCTGGAAGCTTGATAGTTGGCTCAGCAATTAAGAGTACTTGTTGCTTTTGCAAAAAACCCAAGTCCCCTACACCTACAGTGGTTCACAACTATTCATCTGTTAACTTCAGTTCCAGAGGATCTGACACCTGACTATATAGGTACCAGGCATGCATGTGGTGCAGATACACATATGTAGGCAAAACACTCCTACATTAAACAAAAACAAAAGGGCAGGGTGTCAGTGACATGTGGTTTTAGTCCCAACACTCCCAGGTGGATATCTAAGTTCAAGGCCAGTCTGGTCTATAGAAAAGAGTTCTGGAACAGTCAGGCCTATACAGATAAACACTGACACAAAACAAAGTTAATTTTTTAAAATTCTTTTTTTGTTTTTTTGTTTTTTTGAGACAGGGTTTCTCTGTGTAGCCCTGGCTGTCCTGGAACTCAGAATCTCCTGCCTCCCAAGTGCTGGGATTAAAGGAATGCGCCGCCACCACCTGACTAAAAGATTTATCTTATGTGTGTTTTGCATGCATGTACATCCATACACCACATGCATGCCTGGTGCCCAAAGAGAACAGAAGAGGGCATCAGATCCCCGGAACTGGAGTTACCAATGGTTACAAGGGGGTACAGGGAATCAAACCTGAGTCCTCTGCAAGAACAACTGTTCTTAATCACTGAGCCATCTCTCCAGGCCCCTATTAATTTATCTATTTATGTATGTGTCATCATATGTGCCACCATGGTGCATGTATGGAGGTCAAAGGACATCTTGCAAGTCAGTCAGTTCTCTCCTTTTACCATGTGAGTTTCGGGGAGGGAGATCAGGTTAAGTTTGGCAGCAAGTGCCTGTATCTACTGACTAAGCCATCTCACTGGCCCTTTAATGTATTTTAACTAATTTTTTCCCTTTCAGGCATAATTTCACTATGTTGCCCAGACTGGCCTCAAAACACCAGCAGGTCAGGTGATCTTCTTATCTCAGTCACTCAGTAAGCAAGCTTAGCACATACTAAATACTCCGGGCTGCAGAGACCTAATAAGTCAGTCAGTAAAGTGTTAGCCTTGCAGACACAAGAATCTGAACTTAATTTCCCAGAATCCACATAAAGAGGATTACCAGCTTACCAGGAGGCTGAAGAGATATATAGCTTAGTGGTTAGAAGTACTGGCTGCTCTTCCAGAGGGTCCAGATTCAATTCCCAGCACCCATATGGCAGATCACAGCTGTCTGTAACTCTAGTTCTAGGGAATTCAATACCCTCATACTGACATACATACAAGCAAAACACCAATGCACACAAAACAACAAATAAGTAGATGGATAAATAAAAAAAAAAATTAAGCCACAAGAGTGGTAACCATGAAGAGATGGCTCAACAATTAAGCTCTTGCAAAGGACCCCACACAGTGACTCACAACAACCTATATATAACTCCAGATCCAAGGATCTGACACCCTCTTCTGGCTTCCATGGGCACTAGGGATGAATGTAGTGCAGAATTCCAGCAACTGGGAGGAGACTCATTCTGAGTTTGCCAGCCTGGCATTCAGAATGAAACTTTCTGAAAGTGTCAAGCCCAGGGCTTCATGCATACTAGGCAGACATTCCACAAACTGGGCCCTGTGCCCAGACCCATTCTCATTTCTTAACTACAGTCTGCAGACATACCCAATTAATACTCTTATTTCTAATTGGTTTGGCTGTATGTAAATGCATGATAGTTTAGAGGAGAAAAAAACAGAACCTGTTTCTTATTCTCTGGAAGATCTTCTTCCATTGGTTCTGGCTTGGCCTCCTTTTTGGGAGGAGGTGGGGGTGGGGGTGTTGCTGCCTCTTCCTCTTCATCCATACTGCCCAGATCAACCCCAAGGAGGACACTAAGAGTAGTCATGATCCGGGGATCTTGTATTTTCCTGGATTAATTAAAAAAAGAAAAAGGGTTGGAGAAATGTTTCTACAGTTAACAAAGTAAACTGCTCTTGCAGAGACTCAAATTCCTTTCCAGCACCCAAACTGAGCTGCTCTGAAACTCTGGCCTCCTCAGGCACTTGACCTCACTTGTACATTCCTATAGACAGACACAAACACACATAATTTAAAGGAATAAAAATGAAAAATTTCAAAGATAAGCAAAGGCTTGAAGACATGTCTCAAAGATTAAGAATGCCTATGGCTGTATGAGGACCAGAATGAAGATCCAAGCACCCATATCAGGTGGCTCACACACGCCTGTAACTGCAGCTGAAGGGGGGAGGGAGGGAAAGAGAGGAAGGAGAGAGAGAGAGAGAGAGAGAGAGAGAGAGAGAGAGAGAAAGAGAGAGAGAGAGAGACTGACTTGACAAAAAGCCAGACAAGGCTGGGCCGTGGTAGCACACACCTTTAATCTCAGTCTCTTGAGGCAGGCAGATCGGTGTTCAAGGCCAACCTGGTCTACAAAGTAAGTTTCAAGACAGCCAGAGCTACATAGAGAAACCCTGTTTCAAAAAAAGCAAAATAACAACAAAAAAGCAAGATGACTGAGGTTTGGCAGAGTCAGGAGAAGTTCAAGGCTGGCCTGAACTACATAATCAGTTCCATAATGCAGAGAAACCCTGTCTCAGAAAACAAAACAAAAAGTAAGAAAATCACCGAAGGAGCTAGAATTACAAATGTGCACCACCAAGCCTGCATTCTACAACTGCTCTTACCCTATTCACTGCTAACACATTACTGTATATAGATGATCCTTACCCATGGACAATGGCTAGAGTCAGAGGTGCAGCTCAGAGACAGTATTTGCCTAACACGAGCAAGGCTCTTGGTTTGATCCTCAGGACTACAAAAATAAGCCAAGCTAGAATTCTAGAAGAGGCAGGGTCATAAGAAACATTCCAGAGTGCTATTGTAAGCTATTCAACCATTTCTATGCAAACTACAAAACCTGCCCTACTCAGTGGTGAGAAAGCAAAGGCAGAAAAACCCATGGTCCAGACCAGAAAACTTCTGCCAGAGAGTTCCTGATGCCTTCTACTCACGTGCCCAGGTCTGAAGGCTTGTTCCGTAGCTGTTCTATGAGTTCCCTGTAGGTAGGGTCACTGAGCAGTGTCCTTGTCCTGGGATCATTTTCCAACTTCTGGTACAGATTAGGCAAGTTGAAAGGATTCATGAATTTCCTCTCTGTCCAAATGAAGGCAAGTACATCAGTATGAAATGTATACTTGAGATACCATAATATCACCCACCATCACCACCACTTTGGGAAGGGCAGGATTGTTTTCAAATTAATCCCATTAGATAAAAGAGCACCTACCTGCCAACCTGGCCTCCATGTTCTGCAAGCCCTCCTTGAGCTGGAGGTTATTTGCTTCATGTTTTAAACCCTCTTCATAGGTTCGTTTGGCTTCTTCGAACCGGTTTAGGAACTCCAGGGCTGCTGCTTTTCTTGAATAACCCTTAGTATCCCCAAACATTATAGAAAATAGAGGTCATGCACAGGTAAATTCAGATGAACTTAAAAAAAAAAACCTATTAGGCTTTTAATTACTTAAGGCATACAGGTGTTCTCCCTTAGTGTGTATCTGTGTGTGCCTGATGTTTACAGAGGCCAGAAGAGGGCATTAGATCCCTGGAACTGGAGTTAAAGACAGTTCTGAGCCACCTTGTGAATACTGAAAATTAAACCCAGGTCTTCTGGAAGAGCTGCCCCCCTCCTGAGACAGGGTTTCATTATGTGCCTCAGGTGGCCTCAAACTCCACTTGTCTCTAATTCTGGGACTAAAGGCATGTACTTTTAGACCCAAATGATACTCGCATGAAAGCCAACCAGCAAATAAAGGATACAACACCAATGCTGACACTAAAAGGATGACAGAAAAAGGTGCATAAATCCCCATGTAACCCATGGTTACAAGCGGTCAGTTTCTTTACAACTGTTTTTATTTCTTAGCAGTACAACTAACAAAACCTGTTTTACTACTGATGGTAACAGACTTGGTTGGTGAAATAATGGTAACCTTCATATAGGTTGGGCAGACAGGTCAGGAAGGCCTGCTAAAAAGGGATTACAGATCAGACCCAAAGTCCTTAAAAAACTGTGCAGAGCCCAACTTTTCAGCTTACCTTGCCCCAGTCAGGCTTCAGGTCAACAGTCTTGCAGCCATCTTCATAGGCCTTCTGGTAGTCTCCTTTCTTGGCATAGGCCGCAGAGCGATTGCTATAGAGCACATGGTTCTGGGGATCTAGTTTAATTGCCTCAGAGTAGCATTGTAAGGCATCATCAATGTTCCCAGCACTCAGGGCCTTATTGCCCTTCTCCTTTAGCTCATTCACCTGAGGAGGAAAGGAAGGCATCAATATAGCTTCACTCCATAGAACATTCATTCTCTCCCATGGGGTGTTAGATTATATTTACCCTTCCTAAGTATCAACCAGCTGGCTACTACTTATCAAGAGGGAAAGTTAATCTATCCACATTCTCCCACACCCCTGGAAGCTAAGCAGGGAAAACAAAGGAACATGAAGACTCCAGGTCAGCAGAGAACTCAGCCCCTCTAGAGCACACAGCTTCCTTTGAAATTCATGGGGCTGGAGAGATGGTTCAGAGGTTAAGAGCACTGACTTGTTCTTCCAGAGATCCAGAGCTCAATTCCCAGCAACCACATGGTGGCTCACAACCATCTGTAATGAGATCTGGTGCCCTCTTCTGGCCTTCAGGCATACATGGAGCCAGAAGGCAACACCCAAAACAAACAAACAAACAAAGCAAATTCGCTTATCAAAGCTTTCCAAAGAGCTGAATGGTAAATTGAGTGCAGGAAGAGCTAAGCATGCTCAGATATAGTCAGCACGGTAGCACAAATCTGTACTCCCAGTACTTAGAAGGCCTAGGTTGAAGAATCTGAAAACTCAAAATGGGGCTCAGTGTGATAAAACACTCAAGCCTGGCAATCTAAGTTTGACACTTGGTCAATAAGGGTGGAAGAAGAGAACCAACTCCGAAGCTGTCCTACAACCTCCACCCCATGTGCACACCTGCTCGCACACATCGCGCGCACACACACACCTCTAGTGCCCTACAAGCTACAGGATAAGAGGCATCCATTCCTCTATGCGTATTATAACTCTACCGCCACAATTCATCCCCAACTATCAGCAAGAGCCAAATGGGAATTTACTGTGCTGATGACCCTTACTGGTAGAGCTAGTCCCCACCAACGCTTTACTATGTATTACTCTATCAGGAAAGGGATGAGAGGATGAAGACAAGTATCACCTAATCCCGTCCTCTCAGTTACCAAGGAGCTTCATAAAGTAGAGACCTTGCTTAAGCAGAGTTCACCACAAAATCACATCTTTTCTGTCTTCCCTTCATAACACTGAGACAATCTCGGTTTAATTTCAAAGACTAGCCTTGAATTTGAGATCTTCCTGTTCTGGCCTCCCACTAGCTGAGATTAGTAAACTAAAAAGGGTCTTCTTTTCATTATCTCTCTCTGTATATAAAGGGTTATTCTTAACTAGGTTGATCTACAAAAGGTCAAGAACTTCATAGTGCCAAGCTGTGGTGGCATACATCTTTAATCTCAGCACCTGGGAGATAGAGGCAGGCAGATCTCTGAATCTGCGGCCAGCCTGGTTTATAGAGCCAAGTTCCAAGACAGCCAAGAATACACCAAGAAACCCTATCTAGAAAAACAAACAACAAAAGCCACCACAAAAACAAACAAATGCCAAAACTTCTTATAAGCCTAGCTAAGTGAAAACTATACCTTCACAGCTCCCTTTAAAATGCAAGCACAGACTGCAAAATGAACAGTGTAGGATACATACACACTTGGGGGTGTTGTTGGGGGTGCCGTTGGGGGTGGGAATGTTGCTCACTTGGTAGCTGAAGCCCCAGGTTGAATCCCAGCATCAGGCATGGTGACATAGACATGAATATATACACATGTTATTACAGGGCTTATGAGGTAGAGGAAGGAAAATAAGAAGGTCATCCTTTGGCTAGATACAGTAAGTCTAAGCCTAGACTGGATACCTAAGACCCCAACCCAAGCAAGCTGTATTAAAATTGTTACAACACCTATTATTAAACTATCATCTATTCACAATTCAGTAAACTGATATAGAATTTACTTCTTTCAGATGGTTTTAGAACCCCAAGGCATAGCATAGGAACCTCCATAGAACAGAAATCCTAAAGCAAAGTTGGCTGGGTCTGCCCTGTAATCTCAGCCACTTAGGAAGGGGAAGGAGACCCTGTTTATGGGGAAGGAGGATGAGGAGCAAAGACATGGGAGACTGCTGCCAAAATTCCATTCCTTGAAAGGCCAAGGGATAAAAAGGTGGAAAACTCCACTCAACTGATATTAAGGGGAAGCTGACTGTTCGCTCTTATCTACATAGAGAAAGAGTTTCACAGACCTAAAATTTACCATAGCCTATTGGTTGGCCTATTGCCTCAGCTTCCTGAGTGCTAGGTTTATAGGCATGAGCTCAATCCTCCACTTGGAGAGTATTTTTCAAATGAGTATTGACAGGAAATCAACTGTTAGGAACTAGGGGGCTAGAAAGAATGTTCAGAGGCTAAGAGCAGTTCCCTGCCAAGTGGCTCTCACATCAATGGCTACCATAGGTGCACAAAAATACATCTCTTTGTTACAGGTCTCTATGTAGCTCTGGCTGTCCCATAACTCCACTAAGTAGACTCAGTGTCTACTTAGTCTCAAACTCAGAGACATAACAGCCTCTGCCTCCCAAGTGCTGGACTCAAATGTACAATCTTCAGAATTCAAATGTATTTCTTGTGTGCATGCCAGTGTGTAGAAGTTGAGGTCAGGGTGTCTTCCTCTATTCCTCTCCATCTTATTCTTTGAGACAGGTTCTCTCAATGAGCCTTGAGCCTGGAGCTCATAGACTGGCTAGCAAGCCCTGAGATCCTCCCCTCTCCCCAACTTTTTGGGTGGGTACTAACAATCTGAACTCAGGTTTATTATTCTTTTTGTTTGTTTGTTTTGTGTTTTTCAAGACAGGGTTTACCTGTATTGATTTGGAGGCTGTCCTGGAACTCACCCTGTAGATCAGGCTGGGCTCAAACTCTCAGAGACCAACCTGCCTCTGCCTCCCGAGTACTGGGATTAAAGGCAAGTGCCATCAATGCCCTGCCTTTTTTTTTTTTTGAGACATTTCTCTGTGTAACAGCCCTAGCTAGCCTAGACCAGGCTGGCCTGGAACTCACAGAGCTCCTCTTGCCTCTGCTTCCCACAGTGCTAGGTTAAATGAGAGTGCCACAGCCTGGCCTCAGGTTCTCATTCTTACACATCAAGCCTTTTACCAACTGAGCCCTCTCTCCAAGGCCCAGCACTCAAATCTGCCTAACTTTTAAGTCTGCAGTCTTGAGCTCAGCCATTCCCTTAGTGTCTACTTGTATAATGGCTGGCAGGATTTTTTTTTTACTGGGGGGGGGGGGTTGGGTGGACATACAGCTCTGTGGTAGAAAAGCTCTAAATGTTCCAGACCCTGGATTCACTAGCCAGTACCACATACTGAATGAAATAAACGAATGAATGATAGAAGAGACCAGCCCCTTTTTGTTCTAACAGAGCAAGGTGCTGCTTAGTCTGTTTATTCCAAAAGTGTTTTTTGGTCTGTACTATAGCCTATCTATCCCAGACACAACTTCATCACTTCAAGGGTACAAAAAGTTGGTTAACCTCTCCATTTCCAAGTCTTACTAATGAAGCAGGGAGGCCCCACGGTCCCATACACTGGCTCCAGAACAAAAGGTTTTACTTTGTACATCATACTAGAAGTAGTAAGCTGCCCCCCCTTTTTTTTTTTTTTTTTTTGTGCGCACTTGGATGAATCACGACAGCTTCCAAGGTAACAAAATCTCTCCAGGCCTCTCACAGCTGCGGGCCACTGTGGCCTGAGATAGTTACTAAGGTAAGCCTCTATGCCCTAGATGCTGAACGAGGAGAGGCAGGGACTTCTAGCTGTTCACTATCGGCTCACTACTGTCTATAACCACTAAATCCCGTGTAATCGGAACCCGAATTTCCAAGCGTCAGATTCCCAGTCACATTAAAAAAATTAAAAAAATAAGAGAGGGAGAGAGAAAGGGGGGAGGGGCGACACATGCATCTCGAGCCGCAGTGAGACTCGGGGACACTGTCCGCGCCCGCCTCCCCTGCACAGTCGCGCGGGCCCCTTTCCCGGGCGCACGCAGCTGCCGTGTTCCCCGAAGGACCGCCGGGGTAATCGGTCACCGGATCCCTCCAAGTTTGTCGCCGCCGACAGGGACCTCCCGCGTTGAATCGGCCCCGCACCCAGGAGCCTCGGGGCCCGGCCACGGCCGGGCCTGCTCCCGCTCCGCTCGGCGGGCCGCGGGGGCGACGGCGCTCGCCATTCTCCCCTCACACACCCGGCCGCGGCCCTCACGCCCTCACCTCGGCCGCGCGGCACGGTCCCCGACCCCCGCTTCTCCCCGCCGCCAGGTCTGCGCTGCCCCGGGGCCCCGGCCGCCCCTCCCCCTTCACCTGCTCCATTGCCTGGCCCGGAACCCCGTTGAATCGAATTCGTCCGCTCCGCGTTCCCAACCGCACGCGCCGCCTTCTGGAACCTACTAGAAGCTGCCGGGACCCCCCCCCCGGTTCCCGCCCCTTCCTCGCTTGCTCACTGGTTGAGTGCTTCCAGGGGGCTCTATACTGCTCTTCTACTGGGTTTACGTCCAGTCAATCATTGTGGCTTCTTTCTCATTGGTTCTCTGTGGGTCTTTTCGCCAGCCCTGTCTCCTCTGCGCCTCGGGATTGGGCGCTCCTCGACAAGCCCCGCCTATGTCAGGGCTCGGCGAACTGAGGGAGGAGCGTGCCTTGACGGCACGGATTGGCTAGTGAGTCCGTCAATTGTGGCTGACCTGGCCGCGCCCATTGGTCCTGTTCTTTCTGGAAATTTCCACGACTCTCATTGGGCTGAAGGACTCCTTGACGGAACCGCCTTCAGAAAAAAAATTCAATTGGGTGTGGGGAGGGGGAGGGGGGGAGAAAAATTGGCCGTACTTGGCCCTGATTGGTTTAGGCCGCTGCCCTTTAAAGGGGCGCTCTCCTGGTGGTTCGTGGGAGTCGCCGAGGCTTTGACTGCAGCCTAACGGGCTGTCCTTCGTTAGCCTGCGACTCTCAGCTGTGGAACCGGAGCCGGCTGGCGGTAGCGTTTTCCCACATCCCGGTTATTAGGCCCCGAATATTCCCAAAACGCTGCGGGGCGGTGACTCGGCTGGCCGGTGTGTGTCATCACCGGAGTCGTACACCTTCTCTGAATTCAGACTCATGCTTTGGTCACCAAGGGAGGTCCTGCCACTAGAAGTTTTACTTTGGTTGCATGCTCAGCGTGTGGTTTTGGAACAATGAACGCTGCGGAGGGGTCCGGAGAGGGCTTGAATGAGGGGCTTTGGCTCTGTGGTGCCCTCTCTGTGCCAGGGACACCAATGCACACCCTCTCCATACTGCTACCCTTTTTCTGTTCACTTATACTTAGTTTAAACCGGGCGGCGGTGGCGCACGCCTTTAATCCCAGCACTGGGGAGGCAGAAGCCGGCGGTTCTCTGAGTTCCAGGCTAGCCTGGTTTACAGTAAGTTCCAAGACAACCAGGCAGGGCTACACAGATTTCTCTGTTGAGCTGGAGAGATGGCTCAGCAGTTAGGATGATATCCTGCTCTTTAAAGAACCTTAGTTCAGAGCCACAAAGAGCAGCTGCACCCATCTGTAACTCCAGCTGCAGGGGATGCCACACCTCTGGCCTCTGGGACCATACACACAAATTAAAAACCGGAGAGATGACTCAGTGGTTAAGACCATGCTGCTCTTCTGAAGGTCCTGAGTTCAATTCCCAGCAACTACATGGTGGCTTACAAACCATCTGTAAAGAGATCTGGTGCCCTCTTCTGGCCTGCAGGCACACATGCAGACAGAACACTATATACATAATAAATCTATAAAAAATAGAAATAAAAAAAAAATAAAGATGTATTTTGTAGTTATTTTTCTATTACTGTGAAAAAACACCATGACCAAGGCAACTTATAAAAGAATTTATTGAGGCTTACAATCCATCATGGTGGATGGCATGGGAGCAAGTACGCAGGCACGGTACTGGAGCAATAGGTAGCAAAGAGCTTACATCTGGTCCACAGGCACAAGGCAGAGAGAGAGATCCAACTGGGGGTAGTGTGGGCTTTTGAAACCTCAACGAAGGTCCCAAGTGACCCACATTCTCCAAGGACACACCTCCTAATCCCAAACTGAGATCCAAGTATTCAAATATATGAGCCTGTGGGGGCATTCTCATTCAAACCACCAGTGTATGGAGGCAAATATCTAATCTCAGTGCTGGAGAATCTGAGGTGGGGATACAGCTGGTGCTTACTGGCCAGCCAGTTTAGCAAACTCAGTGGGTGAGCTCCAGGTTCAATGTGAGACCTTGTCTCAAAAGAATAAAATTCTCTCTCTCTCTCTCTCTCTCTCTCTCTCTCTCTCTCTCTCTCTCTCTCTCTCTCTCTCTCTCTCTCTCTCTCTGTGTGTGTGTGTGTGTCTGTCTGTCTGTCTGTCTGGGGGGGGGGCGTGCGTGACCTCAGCACTCAGTAGGCAGAGGCAGGTGGATCTCTGAAGAGTCTGAGACCATCCTGGCCTACATAGTGATGAGCTGCAGGATAGCCAGAGCTACACAGTGAGACTTTGTCTCAAACCCTCGGAAAAGTGGAGGGGCTGAAGAGATAAATGTGTTGGCAGTTAAGAGACCTTAGTCCTCTTGTAGAAGACTCCGGTTCAGTTCCCCAGACAATCATGGTAGCCCACAACTGATCAAAAAATCCAATACAAGGGGATGGAGTGATCTATTCTGGTCTCTGAGGGCACCAGACACACAGATGCTGCCCAGACATACATACAAGAAACACACATACACCCCCAAGCTTAAAAGAAACATGGAGAACAATTAAAGAAGACTCTTTACATTTTCTTTTGACCACCAACATGCACACACACATGAAAACACACATACATGCACATATATAATTAAAACACAAGGTTTGGGTCTTTAGATGGAGATTGTTGGGGCACTCTGAATCTTAAGCTCCTAGTGTCACAGTAAAGTCACCCTCACTTGGAAATGTGAGCTCTCATCAGGTCCCATATCTCTAACATGAGCTGAGAGTTGTGCCAGGGAAACCAATGTCCCCTTTTCTCCTCTCTGTCTACAGAGAGTCTACAATGGCCCTGTGCATCCCCTGAGTGTCCCTGTGATTAGGGCCTGTGTTCCAGAATATTGCTGTACATGGTGAAGGTAGGAAAGAGAAGGCTGTGTTAGCTTGAGACCACTGTTCCTACAGAGCAAACTCCCAGCTTTTACAGCCGCCTTTTAATGGCAGTGTGATGTGGATGAGCAGTGCTTGTTGCTCAGGGTTCTACGAGCTCTTCCTACCCTGGAGTGAGGATTTGAGGTAACCCTGGCTTCCTTCCCTTATGGAGGACAAGGTTCTGCTGAAGGTTCACTAGCCTCAGTGGTCCTGACTCCTGGGTCTCCTGCAAAGAGCCTTGGTTCTGATGAGTTGGGAAAGTTGGGGGAAAAAAAAAAAAAGAGGGGGAAGCTCTCTTCAGTTCCTGTGCCAGGCTCTATGCCAGATGCTTGGAGGACCAGAACAATGGTAATTGTCTAATCATTAATTAGACAGCTGAGGGCAGCACTGATGTCTCCACTAGCCTCATGCCTATAAATCCCATCTCAAATGACTCCTAGAATTCCAGCTTCCTCTCAGAGCTGATTCCCAGCTTCTAGCCTTGTCTGACTAGTTCCTGATTTATTCCCTTCGTGTCTGACAGACACCCCCATATTGTTCTCCAGTCTGGTACCCTCAATGGTGGACATCACTAGCCCCCTCCAGTAATTTTGTCTGGAAACTGAATGCATGTTTGATTTTTTTTCCAGAGAGCTCTAGCTGTGTAGTCCTGAGGTGACTTTGAGCTTGGAATCCTTCTGCCTCAGCTTCCCAAGTTCTGGGATCACAGGCTTGAACTACCATGTCCACACCTCACATGCAGTCCAAGAGCAAGTGCCATCAGCCAGAGGGACCTGGCACCTCTACCTCTGACTGCAATAGAGAAAAGTATGTTAACTCCCTGATGTGGTAGCCAGAGCAAGAGAGGACACTCTAGGATACTTTGCAATGTGTTCCCAGGTCATGTCTTGAGGCCAGTGTAGATGATGGATGGGGGCTTCTGTTTTCCCCTCAGAAGACTAGCCACCTTGGCCATGGCAAACAGGAGCTGAGAACCCCCCTAAAAGTTAGGGAGTCACATTGTCTCTCAGTTGGGAACCAGTGCATGAGAGAGGAGCCTCAGTTTCTAGGATAACATCTCCTGACACTGGGCTATGTGCATAAGTGTGTGTCTATGCACCATGTGAGTGCCAGAAGACAACACCAGATCCCCTTGAACTGGAGTTGAAGAAGATTATGAGCCACCATGTGGGTGCTTGGAAACAAAACCAGGTCCTCTGTAGGAGAATAAGTTGTTTTGTTTCTTGAGACAGGGTTTCTCTGTATTGCTTTGGAGCCTGTTCTGGAACTATCTCTGTAGACCAGGCTGGACTCGAACTCACAGAGATCCACCTCTCTCTGCCTCCCGAGTGCTGAGGTTAAAGGCATGTGCCACCAATGCCCGGCCCTTTTTAAGTTTTTGTTTTAATTTTTTTATAATTTATTTATTTTTATTTTATGTGCATTAGTGTTTTGCCTGCATGTATGTCTGTGTGAGGCTGTCAGATTTTGGAGTTACAACAATTGTGAGCTGTCATGTGGGTGCTAGGAATTGAACCCAGATCCTCTGGAAGAGCAGTCAGTGCCCTTAACCACTGATCCATCTCTCTAGCCCTTAATTTATTTTTTTAAGATAAGGTATCACTAAGTAGCCTCTGCTGGCCTGAAATTTGCTACATAGACTAGATTGGTCTTAAACTCACAGAGATCCACTGGCCTCAGCCTCCCAAATACAGGTATTAAAGGTACAACCACACCAGGCCTTATAGAAGTCTTTGAGACAGGCTGTCTTATACCTGAGGCTGACCTACAATTTCTGATCCTCCTCTGCCTCCCAAGTGCTGGAATTACAGATGTGAGTGGCCACACTCGTTTCCTTTATTATTAGTGTGTGTGTGTGTGTGTGTGTGTGTGTGTGAGAGAGATATGGTGTGTGTGAGTTATAGATATCTGTGTGATACAGCACATATATAGAGATCAGAAGTTGATTCTCTTCTACTATTATAGGTTTGGAAAACTGAATTCACCTTGTCAGACTTCTGTGCTTTTACCTGCTGAACCATCTCATGGGGCTTCCTTAACTCTTCTTGATATAGCGTTGTCTGTATCCCTGAGCTCCAGATTCTCCTGTCTAAACTGCCCCAATGCCAGGGCTATTGGTGTGCGCATCATGCTCAGCTCCTCTGACCTTTTGAATTTTTTGTCTTATCAGCTGGAAAACCTATAAAGTGCACCTTGAGTTACCTTACAGTTTCATTTTTCTAAAGGAGAATTCAGTTCTTTGAATCAAAATATGCAAACAAGGGGCTGGTGGGCTGGCCCAGAGGTTAAGAGTGCTTGCTGCTCTTATACAGAACCCGGGTCCCATTCCCAGCACCCACATGGAAGCTAACAACTGTCTGTAACTCCAGTTACAAGGGAGTTAGCATTCTCCTCCGGTCTCCTTTGGCAGCAGACATTCAAACAGTGCACACATATGCATGCAGACAATGTACAAATTTAATTTAATAAAATTAGAATAAATCTTTAAAACAAAATAAGCATCCAGGGTCAGCTACTAAAAGCACTTGCTGCACAAGCCTGATGACCCAAGTTCAATCTTCAGCCCCTGGGACCCGAAGAAAATTCTTGGTTCAATGGTGTGCATCTGTAACCAGTGCAGCAGAAACATGAGCTAGCTAGAGATGGTTCTGTAGTTAAAATTACATACTGTTCTTGCAGAGGATAGGAGTTTGGTTCCCAGGTCCTGTGCCTGGGCTATTACAATTGCCTAAAACTCCAGCTTCAAGGGATCTGATGCTTCTGGCTTCTGCAAGAACCTAAAAGTTATCCCTCCACTAGAAGTATATACATTTTAAAATGAAATAAATATGGCCTGGAAAGATGCCACAGCAGTTAAGATCAAGTACTGCTCTTGCAGAGGACTTGAATTCAGTTCCTAGCTTGCATATCACAAGGCTCATCCCACCTGTAAATCCAGCTCTAGGAATTCTGATGTTTCTGGCCTCCTTGGGTACCTGCACTCACATACTCAAATGCACACACACACACACACACACACACACACACTTCAAACTTTAAAAACAAGATAGATGGAAACTAAGAATATACTGTTGAAATTTGACTTCCATACAAATTCTATGATGTTCACACTAATATACACATCCACACTGATACACACACACACACACACACACACACACACACACACACACACACACATGCATGCACATGCACACAGAGAAAGAGAGAGAAAGAGAGAGAAAGAGAGAGAGAGAGAGAGAGAGAGGGAGAGAGAGAGAGAGAGAGAGGGAGAGAGAGAGAGAGAGAGAGGGAGAGAGAGAGAGAAAATAAAAATAAAATAAACATGCCAGGAGAATCAGGGAAGACACTAATGTTATCCTCAAGTTTCCACATATAAGTGTACATGTGCACATGTACCCACATACACACATGCCTACACGCATTTGAGCAGGTAGACACATGTACACATGCTTCATATATATACATGCAATAAATAAATTAAATAATATATCTCCTCAATACCTTCTCATTTCATTTCTCAAGAAAAAAAAACAAAATTATATGTTATTATATAATCTTTTTAAATTTAAATTTTCTTTTTAGATTATTTTACTTTATGTGTATGAGTGTTCCTGCTCACATGTATGTCTGTACACTATATGTGTGTAGTGCCCACAAAGGCCAGAAGAGGGTGTTGAAACTGGAAATATGGACAGGGATAGATGTGAGCCACTGCCATAAGGTGTTGGGAATTGAACCTGGGTCCTCTGCAAGAACAAGTGCTCTTAACATCTGAGCCATCTCTCCAGCCCCTTTTAACCTCTGGTTAATGTAAGTACAAAATCTAGTAAAGACCAAGCCAAGTACTTAAAGGCCAGAATGGTCTACACAGCAATTTCCAGCTCAATTGGGGCAACACAGTGAAAACCTTGTTTCAACATACAAAAACAAACAAAAATTAGTTTAAAAATCTTTGTTCACTTTAAACCACTTGTCTCATAAACATCTATCTTCCACCAGTGGCCTTGGGAGGCGGAGGAGGGTAGTGACAGTTTCTCTCAGCCAGTTCCTCCCTGGGCCAATGGAGCCAGGCCAAGTCAGTGTTCAGAAAGAACATTCTTGATCTGTCTAGCTCTCTCCACGTGGTACAGAACTTTCATAGGCACCTGACAATAGGATAGCAGAGGAGCATCCTGTGCCATGGAAACAGACAGCTTACTTCTACAGGCTGTCATCTGTTCTTGCTTGCACAACTCTCTCTATAATGATATGATACTACCAGTGAAATAGACAGTAAAATGCAATGTGGCAGGCAGGTACTAAAGTAAAATAGGGAGAGAGTGCTATGATCTGGGTGAGGGCCGAATGCAGATTCTTATAACCCAGAACAGACATTAGGACCTGGGAGGGGCAAGGATTGCTATACATCTGCTTGATGGGACGATAAAAAGCAGAGAGATGGGTGGACAAACACTTGAAAGTCGTTTTGGTGTGTTGTATGTATTCATACTCTTGAATCTGTTATCGTTACATTTAATAATTTATTTATTGTGTGTATGGGGAGGTGCAAGTGCCACGGTGGGGGTCAGAGGATAACTTGTGGGAGGAGAGTTGGCTCTGTCCTTCTCTTATGTGGGACCTGGAAATTGCACTCAGGGCTTCAGGCTTGGTGTCAGCCCCGATATCAGCTGATGGCTCAGTGACCCTGTTTCATTGTCTTAGGAAAGGTTCTTTCACTGAATGAGAAGCTCACCATTCTGGCTAAGCTAGCTGACCTGTGAGCTTTTTGGTCCATTTACATCGTTGGGGATTTGAATGTATGTCCTCATGCTTGCAGAACAAGTCTTCTTATCCACTGAACCATCTCCCTAGCCTTGTGTCATGTTGTGTTTGACAGAAGGTCTCACTATGAAGCCCAGGTTGGCTTTGTACTCCCTATGACCTGTGTCGTTGAAGATGGCCTTGAATCCCTGATCTCCTTCCTCTACTTCCCAGCTGCTGAGAGTATGAAGAAACAGAGATGACTCATAGAAAAATGGTGGTTTATAAAGGTAGAAGGGGAAACCCCATGTAAGGTGAAGTGTTTAATTTTGACTGGGCATGTTAATGAGGGCAGCCAAAAGGGGCTTCTGATGGCTGGACTTCAATACTTTGATAACTGGACCTTGGTAGTTTGCTTCAGGAGGAGGAAGTAGCCAAATAAGGACATAGACTTTGGGGGCTAGCTTTAGGAGTATAATCTAATGGTTTTCAGCAAGGCAGAGGGAATTGGGGAGAAGGGAAGGCCTGCCAGAACCATGTCTGCCTGACCTAGGCTGGCTAGCGTCCCTTCAGAGGGGCTTACACTGAGGCCCGGAAGAAGCAGAAATCAATCAAACTGCCTAGAAGTGTTTAAACCTCCTGAGTCACTTGAAAGGGACACTCTCCAGCCTGTTGAGCTGCCTGCATGCTGTGCAACATGCTCCAGGCCCCTGCTTTTGTGAGCTGTTTCCCATGTTGGGGTGAGCTGTGGTCATTTCTGCTCACCCATACTCCCGAATTAACCAATAGAACTCATGGGTTAACTGATGGAAGGTGTCAGTCTGTAAATATGTTTCTTGTATTGGTTAATGAATAAAACACTGTTGGCCAATAGGAAAGCAAGATAGGTGGAACTAGGAGACAAGGAGGATTTGAGGAAGTAGTACGGAGGAGTCAGCAGGTAGAGATTTGAGAGAACAGAGGTCTGGGCCCTCTCTTCCGTAAGATGAGACCGCATGGAAATACTTAGATTAGTAGAAATGGGTTAATATTTAAGACAGAGGTAGCCAATAAGAAACTAGTAACTGGCCAACAGAAATATCTAATATAGCATCTCTGTGTGTTATTTGGGGCTGGTGAGGTGGAGGGACCAGATCGGCAGGGAAAAACATACTCTAACAGTTAACCACGTTGGATTTTGGTGGTGTCTGTGCTTTAGTTTTCGTGGGTTCCCTACCTGGAGTGAGTAGATGTGTGTACTGTCTCTCCAGGACAAGTTTTGTCATACAACATGTGTAGTCCTCACTGTCCTGCTGTGAACTTGCTCTGGAACCAGGCTGGCCTCGAACTCAAGATATCCACCCACCTCTGCCTCCCAAGTGCTGCCACTATACCAGCTTCCAATATTTCAACTCAGTGAAATGTAGTTTAAAAAAATCTATTAGGAAATTTAATTACCTATATTTATAATTGGCATTCATTTTTTAAGAAGAAGCTAATCTACAGAACTTATGAGTTAATTAAATATTAATCAAAGAATAGTGAAGCAATTGTTCTTATTTTTATAAATATTGGTAGCTTCAGAAGTAGAAAACTAGCTTTGCAAGATGCACTTGGATATTTAAGAAAAAGTAGTTCTTTTTAAATGTCTACATTTTAATAAACAGCATTAATTTAAACACAAGCAAAGATAGGAAACATTCTGTGTGTGGAAGCCTCTTTTCAACATTAAAATCTCAGCTGAGAACATCTTGTACTGTGGCCCCATGGAGGACTCAGCATTCTAGAGGCTTCCAAGCCTTTGCTTCTATCCCCAATGTGCAGCTATTTCCATAATCCCAGTATCTGGGAGGTGGAGTCAGGAGGATGGAGGCTTAAGGTGATCCTTTGCTACCTCTATAGAGAGTTTAAGGCCAGAGGATTAGGGTATAGGTCAGTGTTTGCCCACCATGCAGAAAACCTTGGGTGCTATCCCAAGCAGAGCATAAGTTTGGTATGGGACTCACACCTGTAATCCCAGCATTAGAGGTAGGCAGGAAGATCCTAAATTCAAGGTCATCCTCAGCTACCCGTCCAATTGGAAGCCATCTGAGCTACATGAGATCCTACTTCAAATAACAACAAAAATAACAAAAGACCCAGCTCAAATTCTATGAAGACCTCCTTCCCATATTAGGCCTCTACCTCTCTGCCCAGCGTCACCAGTCTGGGCCAGAAGACTGACAGGCAGGCTGTAGTGGGATGTTGGCTGAGGCCTTCTTCATGAGGCTGCCACGTGAGAACAGACCCAAGTCCTAGCAAAAAGAGTGTCAGCTGTCAGCTACAAAGCCTTTAATCTACAACTGTGACCTGTTTGCAAGATATGCTGGTTTAATAGTGGCACCAAGGTTGTGGGAGTAATCAACCAGTATCTTATTAGATTTAAGACCTAATCCATGAGATGAAACCCATTCCTGACTCTACTCAGGTGGCCAAGAACCAGAGCCTAGATAGATGAGGAACCTAGTGGAAAATCACATCCTACTATTCTTTTTTTTCAAGATAGGGTTTCTCTGTGGCTTTGGAGGCTATCCTGGAAATAGCTCTTATAGACCAGGCTGGTCTCGAACTCACAGAGATCTGCCTACCTCTGCCTGCTGAGTGCTGTGATTAAAGGCATGCACCACCACCACCCAGTCCTACTATTCTTCTAAAGGAACTTATCAATAAGATGAGTCCTAACGACATTCTGCTATACTCATAGATAGGTACCTGGTTCAACCATCATTGGAGAAACTTCCTCCTGCAGTAGATGGGATTAAAAACAGAGACCAGCAGCTAGGGAGCATGCAAATAGTAAGAGACCATGGAACACTCAGTCCTAATTAGGGTGTCCCCATCAAATCAGAAGAGCCTGTGGAATCTTGTGAAAGACTATAAGAGCCAGAGGGGATGTGGGATGCCAAGGAAACAAGGCCTTCTAAACACAGCAGGACCGACACACATGTGAGCTTGCAGAGACTGACAACACGCACAGGGTTTGCATAAGTTTGGGTCAGATGCGGTCCCAGCTCTGAGGGGAAGATGGACAAGACCCCATCCCTAACTTATAAGCTATCTTCAGTTGACAACTGCTCACAAAGGAAAAATTAATTTTCTCCCAAGGAGTCTCACTAGGTGTACAAACCACTACTGGGCTCAGCAGTGGAGGGCCAACACAAAACAAACTCTGGCATTTTTGGAGGTTCTTTGTCTTGTAATGTTTTGTCTGGGTTGTTTTTCTTTCTTTTTTTCTTCCCTTACAGACCTTTTGTGTATATTATGGTTTCTCATGTTTTTATAAGATTTTATAGGATTTCTGTGTGTGAATGTGTGTGTTTTTGTGTCTAAATGTGTTCCTTATGCTTTTTCTTTGGTTCTTTTTCTCCTGGTAGTTTGCTTGCTTGTTCCTGTTCTAGTTTGTTTGTTTTTATTTTGTCTTTTTTTCAGATGTCTGTTTGTGAATATAAATATAATTGTTGTTTTGTTTTTCGAGACAGGGTTTCTCTGTAGCTTTGGATCCTGTCCTGGAACTTGCTCTGTAGATCAGGCTTGCCTCAGACTCACAGAGATCCGCCTATGCTGGGGCCTGTTTGTATTCTAATGAGAGAGAGAGAGAAAGAGAGAGAGAGGAGATATGGGTGGGTGGAAAGTCAGGGAGGAGCTGGGAGGAGCTGGGGAAGGAGAAACTGTAATAAGAAAATATTGTATGTAAGGACACAGAGAAACCCTGTCTTTATATATATATTATGAAAAAAAAAATCTACTTTCAATTAAGAAAAAACAAAAACAAACAAGCAAACAAACAAAACAGAAGAATGAGGGCTTTGCCTTAGTGTGCACTAGCTGGCAGGGTGGTTGTTGTGGTGTGGGGTTCTGGCTTATCCAGAGAACTACAGGGGCTCAACCCCAAGAGACATGGGTTTCAGGCCCTAGGTGAAAGGCAGCCTTCTCCTAAGTAACCAAAATGTCATTTGGGTGGAACCTTGCCTTTTCCCAGAGTCCCCTACCCAGTCTTTGACTGGAAGGTTGGAGGGCAGAGTGAAGACCCTTTAAGCTGTCCATATCTTAAACCTTGAAGCCTGTGAACACAGCCCCTGCCAAAGGGAAACTGAGGCTACAAACAGCAGTTCATAGGCAAGTGATGACTTTTTTCTGCAGGCAGATTGGGCCAGTGTAACCACAGCCTGGAAAATAGCAGAAGGAGCCAGGAGAACCAGAAAGCAAGGTCCTGCCACATGGAAGACAAGAGACTCCTGGGCTCACTGCCAGGATGCAGGAAGGGGCTGCAGGAAGGGCCCTGTGACCTCTGGCTGCTGGAAAATCCTGGGATGACGACCCTTAGAACTTCCAGGAAGGAATGAAGCCAGCAGCATGTAATTGTGGTGACTCATGCCAGATTCTTGTCTCACAGAACTTAAGATGACAAGTCTGCATTGTTTAAGTTGCCAGATTTGCGGTGATGTTTCAGTAGGAGGGTCATTCACTTCACACTTTCTCTCCTTTTTGTTTTGTTTTGCCTTTCAGGAACTAAATCTTTATTTGTAAAATTTCAGGGGCAAAACTTGGAGAGATGGCTTAGCCATTAAGGTTCATAATAATAATTTATTTTTAAAAATGTGTGTTTGGGTGTTTTCCTGCATGAATGTCTGTGCACTACTTCCAAGCCTGGTGCCTGGGGCGGCCAGAATGAAATTAGATAGTTTTTAGCCACCATGTGAACGCTGGAAATGGACTCCTGGCCCTCTGGGACCAGTGTTCTTAATTGCTGAGCTATCTCTCAAACCCCAGGATTTAAATCTTTTCTACTTATTCTTTCTGTTTTAAAAAAACAAAACAAAACAAAAAACAAACAAATAAAACAAAACCCAGAGTCTCACTGGGTAGCTCTGGCAACAGCTCTCAAGTAGACCAGGCTGGTGTAGAACTGAATATGAAGAGGTGGCTAACCTAGAATTCCTGACCCTCCCGCCACCCCTCTGCCTCTGGAATGCTGGGATTACGAGCACGTGTCTTTTAAAAAACATACTACTTTTATTACTTTATGTGCATTGATGTTTTCCCTGCATGTATGTCTGTGTGAAGGAGTCATGTAGTCAGATTTCTTTTTTGGGCCATCAGCTCACAAGTAACGACACATGGAGACTTTGGCCATTAGCTTAGGTTTGTCCCACTAGCTCTTTTTTTGTTTGTTTCTGGAGCTCACTCATGTAAACCAAACTGGTCTCTATCTCACAGAGATCCACCTGCCTCTGTCTCCAGGGAGCTGGGATTAAAGATCTGTGGTACCACTGTCGGTTCCCAGTAACTCCTATGACTTAAATTAACATGTATCTTTATTAATCTACGCTCTGCCACGTGGATTTTACCTCTGTGTGTCTGACTCTTTCCTCATCTCAATGGCCTATACTACCAAGCTATTGGTAATTCAGCTTTTTATTACACCAATCACAGCTTCACAGTGTACAAATACCCCACAATGGTGTCAGATCTTGGAGTTACAGACAGTTGTGAGCTGCCATGTGGGTGTTGGGATTTAAACCCGGGTCCTCTGGAAAAGCAGTCAGTGTTCTTTAACTTCTGAATCATCTCTCCAACCCCACAGGCATGTATGTATGTGTCTTTAAGGAAAATGAAAGAAAAAATTTACCCTAGTTAGTTTGCCAAACAGTGCTCCTAGGCACCCAGATTCTCTTTCTTTTTTCCTTCCTTTTCCTTTCTGTATTTTTTTTTTTTTTTAAACAGTGATTGATGGATCAACTGATTGACTGAGACAGGGTCTCGCTATGTAGCTGTCTTGTAGTCAGGCTGGTCTTAAACTCTCCTAGAATCCCCCGGTCTCTGCCTCCCGAATGCTGGAATTATAGGTGTGCATGGTTACCACACCGGGCTTGTCACTCAAGTTTCTGCCTTGGCTGCTCTGAAATTCAGTAGGCGCCGCTTGGCCCCTGGAGTTTATGGGAAGACCGAGACGTTACCCAAACTGACACATTGGTCCGCCGCACCTATCACCTCCCTTACGTGGACTGGAAGCTGCAGCTGTTGTGGCCAGACACGGATCTGGGTGAAGTGTGGGGGCGGCGACACAAGCCCAGGTCTCTCTGCCTGCAAGCCATGCGGTAGGGACGGAGTTGAGTACCGAGCCGGGACAGATCAGTGGAAAGACCCAGGGCCGAGTGACCGAGCTTCTGGAGGCTGGCTGCGGCCACACCCTGAAGACAAACACAGGCTGGATGCGCACGTGTGTACACAAGTGCCGGAACACAGTGGGTAGAACCGGGACTACAAGTTCCAGGGTGCCCAGCGGCGCGCCGCCCGCGGTCTCTAAGCAGGTCGCCAAGGGCTGGCACGCGCCACTCTAGTCCCAGAGTAAATAAGGGACTGAGCCCGACTCTCCTGAGCACCGTAAATAGAGTCCGAGTGGGCGGAGAGCCGCCCGGCACCGCCTGCTCATGTCGCTGCAGAGTCAAGTGTCCGGCCGCCTGGCACAGCTGCGCGCGGCGGGGCAGCTGCTGCTTGCCCCGCGCCCCTGGCCCGGCCGCTCGGCGGGTGGCCCGCGGCCCCGCGGCAGTGCGTGCGGTCCCCCGGTGGCACTGGGTGCGCAAAGCCACTGCGCGTGGCCCTCGGCGGGAGTTGGGGCGTGGGGGGTGGCGGGGCGTGGAGCCTGGGTACGCACCTGGGCCCCGCTGGCCATGGCCGCGAAGGTGGACCTGAGCACCTCCACCGACTGGAAGGAGGCCAAAAGTAAGTGTGAGCTCAGGGCGTGGGCCTCCCCGGCCAAATGGCACCCCACATGCCCCTGAGACACTTGGGACCCCACCTCAGTCCACAGCTCATGTCCAGCTCCCACACCAGGTCACCCTTTGGCCAAGTGAGTGGGGAAGGCAGCCTTACCTCAGCTATGGTCCCCAGGAACCCCTTCCCCTCTTCCCGCCCAGATCCTCTGGGACCTGCCACCTTCCTCCACGCGCCGGAGCCCATTTCCCCAAGGTCATGCTCGAGTGTGCAGAGGAAAGTATGTAATCGTGACCTTCGATACCTGGCTTTATATGCTGCTAGACATTTGGGACCGAGTGGTAGGGATGGATTGAGAGAGTGGCTCCAGGGCCAGTGGCTTCCAGGTAGGGTCAGATAGCCAAGAGGCTCGGGTGCCGGCCTCTCTGGGAGTGTAGTAAGTAGGTGCCTGTTTTGCCTGCCAGCTGGCTTCTGGCTCCTTGACAACACGCTGCTCCCTTCTTGGGGAACTGGGTTCATACCTGAAGAGCAGACTGACACTTAGTGTGGGCTGGTGAGACTCTCTGGTTCCCCCCAAGAATGAAAATATTTCTCCTCTGGACAGGCATGCCGGGAAGGGGCCACGGGTCCTAGACGACCAAGTGTCTAGCTGGAACACACGGTCCCAAGTCCCAAATAGTCCTGAGCAGCAGCCCAGCTGCCCCTGCCCTTCAGCGCCAGTCCCTCCCCTATGACTCTGGGCGGATCCTCTTTCGAAAGAGCTACGAAGGCGCCTGCCTCATTGACTGGTCTGCTGGTGGGCGTGACCATGGGGGCTGGGCCACCTGGGTCAAACTGGGTTGAAGGTAACCTCAGATTGGAACATTTTAAGAAGGAACTCCTCCCTGTGGTTTGAGTTGTATGCCTGCCTAGGACCCTAAAGCACTTGACGGTCTTCTCTGGGAGAGAAAACTCCCCACGCCCTCAAACTTGGCAGAGAGTTTGGGACTGGCCCAGAACTTCTGCAGAGGAAGTCATTGTCGTCTTTAGAATCCTGCTTTCCCATGGAGAGCAGGGACAGCCATTATCTCATGTAGTGTAGGGTCTGCCTCTGTTTCTAGATTTCAGGCCTCCTTCCCTGGATCTGTGTAAGCCAGGTGAGCTGATCCTTGAGGCTTGCCATTTCCAGTGTGTGTACTGGGATTTTAGATGCTACTTCGTCTGGCTTTTAGGCTTTTTTTTTTTTTTTTTTTTTTTTTTTGAGACAGGGTTTCTCTGTATTGTTTTGGAACTTGTCCTGGAACAGGCTGGCCCTGAACTCACAGAGATCTGCCTGCATGTGCCTCCAGAGTGCTGTGATTAAAGGCTTGCACTTTAGGCTTTTGCATGGGTTCTGGGAATCAAACTCGGCTATCCAGGTTTACATGGCAAGTACATTTACCCACTGAGCTATCTCCTTGATCCTCATTCAATAAACTTTTCCCTCATGCCCTATGGGGTCAGCACTGTAGGCTTCAGCAGTGAGCCGGGAAGCAACAGTCTGTCTGGTGGGGAAAACTATTGACATATGATATAGGGCTATATCCTGTGGGCACTGGAAGAAACTGTGGTGGCTGGGACCACTTGAGCTAGAGAGGGCAGAGGTAGCCTACCAGGGACCTGATGTATAGAAGCTGGCTGGGGAAGGGCATTTCATTGTCAGGATGTAGGGTAGACTTACAGGACGTGGTCCTATTGTGTCCAAATGCAGTCCTGAGGCATTAGTGACAGTGGCTGGCAGGCGAGACAAGGCCTCTTGTGTTTTAGTTACCAAATGTGTGGAAGAGGTTTCTCCAAGCCTCCATGATCTGGGACAGCAGGCTCTGGGCATGGATATGTCCAAAACCTTTTTTTATTTTTTCTGAGAACTCGCCGTGTAGACCAGGCTGACCTCAAATTCACAGAGATCCACTCACTTCAAACACTTTTCTTTTCCTTAAAAGGCTAGGATTGATGGCACACACCTGTAATCCCAGCACTTGAATGGAAGAAGTAGGCAGATCTCTGTGAGTCCCAGGTCAGTCTGGTCTACAGTTCTAGGCCAGCCAGGGCTACATAGTGAGACCCTGTTTCCAAAAACAAACAATAAAGTCTTCCTGTGTTGCCCAGGCTGGCCTAGGCCTCACACTGTAGTCTACATGTACACATGATGATGTTTATGCTTCTTTGGCTCCTGTGGCATTATGTCTTACAGATAGACCGCAGTTTGTATGCGTCTCTTGTACATGGGCATTTGGGTGTCTTGTGCATAAAGTTTCTCAGATCATCCTGATGCATGTCTCTAATGAGCATGTGCTCTCAGGGATAGGCTTAGATGAGGACTAGATATCTAGATTGCTTTCTTGGGGTGATCTTCTGTCAGAAACTGTCACACACTGATTAAACTCACACAAGACTGATTGATGTAAAGGCAGTTAGGTTGAAAAAATATGGTCCGGCGGTGGTGGTTCAGACCTTTAATTCCAGCACTCAAGAGGCAAAGGCAGGTGGATCTCTGAGTTCAAGACCAGACTGGCTTACAGAGAGAGTTCCAGGACAACAGCCAAGGCTGTTACACAGTGAGACCCTGTCTAGAAACAACTATATATATATATATTGGGTGTGAAGCTCCTGAGCCCTTGGGCAGGGCTGCCTCACCCTATGGAAAAGCCAGGGTCCAGTCTTGGGTTGCTTGGTGGCATCTGTTTTCCTCCAGAGCCCACATTAGTTTTCGCATGGCTGTGACCACAATGACTTCATTTAAGGGAAGAAAGATAAAGGATTTATTTTGGCTAATGGTTGTAAACGGTCTCTGCACACAAGGTCAGGAAGGCATAATGCACACCTTTGATCCTAGCACTCAGAAGTAGAGGCAGGAGGATTGCTGTGAATTTGAGACTGATGTAGGCTACATAGCAAGGATGGTGCTACGTGGCAAGACTCTGTTCCAAACAAAAGGGAAATATCGCCATGGTGGCAGAAGTGAGTGGCGGATGAAGAAGCAGAGGGTGAGGCCCCAGGTGTCCCTTACAGAGACCAGCTCCCGGTTCTGCCAGCCAGTGCCTACCTCCCCAAGAACAGTACCACCAGCTAGGGACCACGCTTTTAAAATGTGACATGAGCCTGTGTGGGCGTTCAGATTGAAAGCATAATCTCACTCAGGCAGTAGGCGGCAGGCGGCAGGAAGGCAGGTGAGAGGCAGGAGAGCTGGCATCAGTACTTGGGAAGGGCTGAGTCCTATGGAAGAATCTCCTTAATGAGTGTTGTGCCATGTCCTTTGCCTGCTGTGGTCCCCCTATAGATGCCTTGCCCAAGGCTCAGCTCCTTCTTCACCTCCGTGATGGCTGCCTGCTTCTCTGGGTCCATTAACCTTTCCCATCAGCACAGCCACCTTGCTGGAGCCCCTCATCAGGAGGCTATGTAGGCTTTTTGTTTTGTTTTGGAGATAAGGGTAGTTGTGGGCCACTATCTAAGAGCTACAAGTGAACCCAGGTCCTCTAAAAGAGTAATCAGGGCTCTAAACTGCTAAGCAATCTCACCAGCCCTCTTTCCAATCTTCTAAACAGGCCCTAATTGGGAGGGCACTGTGGCACCCAAGAACCAGGGGGATTAGGTTAATTAACTAGGGTAATCAGACCTCCCAGAAGGCCACCAACAAAGCTCAGCACTTGATTTGACCCCCAGGATCACATAAACCAGGCTTGGTAGTACACACCTGTAATCTCAGCATCTGGGATAATGTACAGGTAGGCAGGTCAGAAGTTCAAAGCCATCCTCTACTATATGGGGAGTTCGAGGACAGCCTGGCCTACAGAGCAAGGTCCAGGACAGGCCCAAAGCTACACAGAGAAACCCTGTCTTGGAAACAAATCAAAACAAAACTAATTACTTAAAAGAAGACTGGAAATTTCACAGCGAAAGGCAGTTGGCTTGAGGGGTCTTAGCTGGGGTTATCAGGAACGTCTAGAGCTCTATCCTATCCTTGACTTCTTGTCCTGTGCTGGGGCAGAACTAAGAGAAGGGACATTGGTGCCCTTAGACTCCAGCAAGCCCCTGGGTCGCTGCTGCACGCTCCCTGAGCCTCTATCTCCTCATCTATGAAATGGGTTCCTGCTGTTGTGCTGGGGTCACATTAGAATGACAGCCTACATCTCTGCCCAGCCTTCTATCCTCTCTGTGCTGGGCTCTTACAGATCAGTCTGCATTCTCTGTCCCTGGTGAGATTCCTATGCTGCAGCTGCAGATCCTATTGAAGGGGCCAGGACTGACTGAGGACCTTAGGAAATATCATCTCAGTGACAGTGTCTCTGATGGGATTGCTGAGGCAGCATATTGTCCAGGCACACCTGAAAATTAGTGGTGAGGGCACCTCTTCCATGTTGGGATGTAGCCTTGGTACACCCGTGTGTATGGAGGTAGGCTTCATTCTGTGTTCTCCACTGCTTGTGCCATGGGCTTGGATGAGTCGCTGCTCCCAGGGGCCGGTGAGCTCAGGCGATTAATGTCACAGAAGTTGCAAGCTGCCGTGCTCGAATGACAGCCTTATCAGCTGTGCCCACCTGGTGTTCTGCAGACTCAGACCCCCCACCTCCCGCTCTTCAGGCCCAGCCTGTCTCATCTCTCTGAACGACGTCTTGCAAATTGTCATAAAGATACTTCTTAAAACACATCATTGAATTCCCGTTTGCATGGCACGCTTTATGGCTCTGGCGGAGCCTGCTTCCTCCTGCCCAGCTTTCATGCCCATGAGTCTCTGGAAGCTTAGTCTGAGGTCAGGCTTCCCCATCAAAATTTACTGCGAACATCTTTTTACAACTCCTGTCTCAGTGAGCCGTGAAATACTCTTGCCTCTTCAAAAATGATAGAGAATGAAAATGCATGTTTTATATCATATATATGTATGATATATATATATATATATATATATATATATATATATATATATATGTGCTTTAAGTCTGCATCTGACTTGAAAGGGTAGGCAATAACTCCTGTGTGGGACAGAGAGGAGATCTGGGAGGTGATCCTGAAAGTGGTGGTGAGGTGAGGAATACGTTCACGGGCCCCAGGGCAGAAAAGTATCTCAGGCAGCTGTGTAGTTTTCAGCACCTCAGAAATGGCCATGACTTTGTTTGGAGATGGAGACTGGTGTGTTGGCTTTTGTTTGTGTCTCATACAGCCCAGGCTGCCTTGAATTCCTTATCCTCCTGCTTCTATGTGACAAATGCTGGGATAACAGTTGTGTGTCACCATATCTGACTCATGATGGCCATTTGAGGTTGTGTATTTGGGGACCAGCACTGACAGGGACAGAGTGACAGATGTCCCTGAGATTGGTGTAGTGGTGGTTGGTGGCTGAGACAGGGTGCAGTCTCTGGGAAACAGTGTTTGTTTGGACTCCATTGGAGCAAGTGGGCCTTGAGAACTATGGCCATTCAAAATAGGTCACCAAAGTTACAAAGAAGGACAGATCCACCCCAGGTTTCTTTCACCTGGGTGTGACAAGGGCTGGGTCATTCTGCCTCTCCCCTAAGGTGCTGGTATCAGATGTGTCTGCCAGCAGTCTAGGTGTCCTTGAGCCGTGGAACTCATTCCATGTGGTATCAGGGTTGGTCCCAACCTGACTACCTCAGCAGCACCTGTAGCTGGTCTGCAGTGGCTGGTAAGCAGTTGATTGTGTCATGACAGCATCCTGGTGCCAGCCCCAGGTCTAGCCAGCTGGAAGTATCCACACTCGATTGTGCCAAAGTTCAGGGTATCTTTGGTCATGATTGCATGTGATAACTAGTATAGGGAGCTACACAATGGTCAAACTGCCCTGCTTTTCATCTGGGAAAGGCTTTGTCCTCTCAAATTCTGCCCTGCTGGGCATCCCTCCTGAGGAATCTGTGATGTTACAAAGGGGTTGAACTGCAGTCCTGTTTTCTTTTTCTAAAGCTGGAAGTGGGGTTGAACCTAGGACTCATAAGCACTTTACCACTGAGCCAATGTTCTTGCCGTCTTGATTGCCCCCTTCTCACGGACCTTCAGCATCTGGGGGCCAGGGAAGTAGACTGTCTCTGACTTAGAAAAGGAAACCTAGGCTTGGGCCATGACTTGCCCTTGAGCATAGTGGGAGCCAAAGGGGAATGAGGGCCCCATAGGACTTCTCTCTCTGCCCCGGCTGTTCCAGCTTCCCCCACATCATCCTCAAATGCCCCCTCCTGCCTCAGCGCTTCTGCACAGGCAGGCCCTTTGCCTGGATGACTGACTGCTCAGCCAGCTGGCCCTCAGCCTTTAGGTTTCAGCTCTTCACTGAGTCATCCATGGCCCCTCGCACACACTGCACACTGTGCTGGTAGTAAACAGTACAGGTCCTCACATGGGTCTTCTTGACCAAGGCCCAGGAAGGAGCACATAGACTCTTAAAATTCTTAGTGGAAAGTGGAGAGGGGACTGGAGAGGGCAATGAGAAAGGGACACGAAAGGAAAACTACTATTCCAGGTATAGCAGGTACAGAGGTCCCGAGACAGAAAATCACCTGGGTGTTTGAGGAGCAGGTTGGTAAATTACCAGGTCAGTGGGTGTGGGTATAGTTACAAGGACACGTTTGGAAATGGGTGTGTGTGAAAAGGGTCAGCTTGGGTTAGGAGGGGAGGGAGTAGTGACATTGGAATCCAGGGTTTTAACATTTTTTAAATTTTATTTTATGCATATTAGTGCTTTATCTGCACACCAGAAGAGGGTACCAGATCTCACTACAGATAGTTGTGAACTACCATATGGTTCCTGGGAATTGAACTCAGGATCTCTGGAAGAACAGCAAGTGCTCTTAACCTCTGAGCCATCTCTCCAGCCCAGAACCCAGGGATTTGTGCAAGCATTCTACCAGCTGACCTATATCCCCAGACTTGACTCCCATCTATTTTCTGATGCCATTTGGGTTTTTTCATGTGACTTTTGTTGTGTGCTATCCCCTCTCTGGTGATGGTAAGGTCCATTCCATTCTACCAGCCTGTGTTTCAGGGAACCTGGACAGGCTGAGCCTAAGTGTCTACATAGCCTCACACCAGTAGGGGGAGTCTGTGAGCCATAAGCCTGGACTACGCTGTAGCAGAAATGCCTCTGAGCTGACTCAAGTTCACTACACTACAGCAAGGGAAGGCCTGACTTGGGGTCATGGGGACCAACTTGGCACACTCAGAGTCTGTTAGCAGGTGGGGGCCTGGGTCCCCACTCAACATCTGAGTGCCCTCAGCCTGCCTTCCATCTGTAAAAATAGGGACATCTGCCTGCAGGCTGCATAGAAACCCCAGCCAGTGCTGGCTGGGGGATGCTGACAATAGGCTACAGATCTGCCAGAGTCTGTCTTTGAAGACACTTGTCTTGCCATCAGTGACATTGTGACTGACAAGGGACAGAGCATCACCAGCCTGCCTGGCTTAATGCGTGCAAGTTTGCAATTGTTCTGCAACACATATGCAGAACACATATGCAGAAATGAGGGACCTAGAAATATTTAGGTATCAGGAAGTGACCGGGTTGAATTCTGAACTGGGGTCTGCAGTGGCTTCAGTTTGTCTTCCTAAACAAAGACAGCAGGACAAGATGTGGCATCTTCAGTGTCTCTCTCTGTCCCTGAGGGTGATGAAAAGCATGGCTGGTCGGACAGGGTTGCACTCTTGGATTTAGCAGTAGGAGGAAGCCTAGACAGGGACCGCTCTTCACCCTTCTACACTGACTCTCCTTCCTGCCTGTCCTGCCCCTACAGCCTTTCTGAAGGGCTTGAGTGACAAGCAAAGGGAGGAACACTACTTCTGCAGGGACTTCATTAAGCTGAAGAAGATCCCCACATGGAAGGAGACAGCGAAAGGTAGGCCCTACTGTCTGGGCATGGCAGGTGCTCCTTGCAGAATGGCTTGGGAGGATCTGCCAGAAGCATCCAGTAGTGCCAAGTGAGTGCTCCCTACATTCAGACTCTCTGCATGTGTCACCTCATTTAATTATTAACATTGCCTGAGGCCAGTTTGGTTTTCAGTCCCAAGACAGCATTAGGAAGCCAGCTCCAGGCCACATGAGCCATCTACCTCTGGTAACTCAGTTGCTGGGAGCTGGGCTTTGATGCCATGAAGTACTGGCTTACAGGGGCATGCTGGGAAACTCCTGAGGCCCAAAAGTGCAGGTGTGGCAAATGGAGTGTGTGAAGTCACCTGTGGCAGGGCATTCCTGTGACCCCAGCATTTGTGAGGTAGAGGCAGGAAGATGAGGAACTGAAGGCCAGTTTTGGCAAGTTAAGGCCAGCCTGTCTTAAACACTAGGAAAACAGGGGTATGTGATATCACTGATGCGTCCTGTAAGATTATTGTAAAGGCCTTGTGTGCACACAGTAGGTGCTCATTCAGAGTAGGACGTCGTCACCAGCATCAGTGGCCACTCACTGCCCTTTAGGCTCTTTGCCCATGGCTATGGCTGAGTCACTCTACAATGAAGGCCCTCTCAGTGACCCCTTACACTGCCTGTTCCAGGGGTGGCTGTGAAGGTGGAGGACCCCAAATATAAGAAGGACAAACAGCTCAATGAGAAAATCTCCCTGTTCCGTGGGGACATCACCAAGCTGGAAGTGGATGCCATTGTCAACGCTGGTGAGTGACTGGCCCGAGTCAGAAGCCTGGGGGGCCATTTTGTCACATTCAGCTTGGTTGCCAAAAACAGGTGGGCGCCACCTGGCTCCAGAGAGCCTCTCAGTTGCTGGTGTGGATGGCGGCTTGCTGGCACGGATGGCGGCTTGCTGGCGCCACAGGAGCCCAATGTGGCAGCCACTTGGGCTCTCCTTCTCTTGACTCCCTGACCTGCCTTGTGGGGGCACCTCACTCTGCCAAGCCGCCTTGCAGCTCTGAGGCCCATTAGCAGTGGGGATGGGGGAGAACATAGCTGGAATGATGCCACACCGCCCTGCCCTTGAGGTGGAGGCCCAAACCAGCTCTTCATCCTGGGGTGGGGGTGGGGGTGGGGGTGGGGGCTATGGCTGCTCCCCCCCAGCCCTGCCTCACTCTTACCTGGCCAGGTGAAGTTGCTCATGGAAGGAAGGGAGTGTACAGAGAGGTCCCCTCAGGCCCCTGGCAGCTCTCCAAGTGTCTGGGCCGGGAGCTGCTCTGCTTCCTGCACGTGTTCTCCTCTTGCTGGCTTGGTGGTTTATTGTGATGAGCAGAGAAGAGGCAGCTGCTTTCCTGGGGAGGAAAGAACCGTGTGGTGTTTGTCTGGCTGAGGTCAAGAGGCTCTGGGAAGGGCTCTAGAGTCGTCAGGGACAGCTGCCTGGGGTCAGTAAAGTCTAGCATGTGTATAAGAACTTCTCAGAACAAGGTCGGGTAGCTTCCCTCCCTCCCGTGTACAACCCTCAGGAGCTACAGCGGGCATCGGAGGTGTCTCTCTATGACTCTGTGAATGTCAGGGCAGAGCTCCTAGCACAGGACTCTGACTCACAGGAAAACCTTTCTGCAGCCCATATCCCCTCAGCTGCTTCCGGACCCCCTCTCACCTGACTTGCAGAAGCTCTGCCTGACCTGAGTCTTGACAAGGGAGTAGGTCCCTTCAGTACTGTGGAACAGGGAGCAGCTGTCAAGACTTCTTGGGCCTCCTTAAGTAACTGGGCTCCTAGCAGAGGTGACTGCTCAGCCTGCCTGGACCTTTCCATTTGTGATCATGGTGGCATTTCTGGCAGTGTTTGCAGAGGTATAACACTGTACCCTTCCCCCCACTCTGCCTGTCTCAGGCACACAGTGATGGGTAGCAGGCACTCAGTGCCAGAGAGAGCTTGGGTTCCTTTGCCTTTTTCTGGCCATTGCTTCTGTGTGTCTCCCTTGAGCACCTGACAGAAGGTGGACGGCAGGGAATTTGACAAATCCACCTAAGTGAAGACAGATTTGTCTGGTTTGTACACCAGTCCTTATTGGGTCTGCCTTGCCCTGGCATTGGCCCTGCTGGGTACTGCCAAAGGTGTGGGAGGTACCCAGTGATCTTTTCCCTGTTGAATTGTAAAATGGACAATGGAAAAGCAGGCGCCTTGCCCCGTGAATTCCCTGGTAGCCTGGCTGGTGAGCAAACTTCGTTTTAGGGACCAAAGTATGTGTCACAGGATTCATGGAACAGGAGAAAGCTCTGGAGGCTGGGACATGGGGCATGGACTGGCTTCAGCTCTCACTGAGGGGTCCTCCAGCACTGGCTGAGCTGGCTGTCCTGGACTGGTGGCCGTTGGTCATGCTTCCCCCAGGACATGGTATCCTTCCATCTGTCAGGCTTCTTTCTGTCCCCGTACAATGGGGATGGCAGAAAGCAATCCATCACGTTGCTAGGGACATGTAAGGTAGGAGTGGCACTCATTCACTATCTGCACAAGGGAAGGGTTCAGCACATGCCCCCCACCCCCCCACCCCCGTGACACCATTAGCATCATGCTGAGTGCCTGTTCAACAAGGCCAAGGCCTTGGTGCCTCCTGCAGGTAAACAGCCATCCCTTCTCTTGCTTGCCTTAGTGAACCCAACACTTAGTATGTTTTCTTGAGATCTTCTTCTAGAAAGAGGTTCAGTCAGGATTCAGAACCCTTCCAGAGTGGCAAGCAGTGGCTGAAACAGATGTTGGATACGGATTTCCCATGCAGAGCCCACGTCCCCGGGGTATGATGTGGGATTGGCTTTGGTCAGAGGTCCTCAGTGGCCTTGGTTCCCTCCCCAACTCTTGGGCCCTGGCTTCACCCTGGCAGCATCAACCACCAGGAGGCAGCAGAGATTGCATTTCCGAAGAGCCCATAAATCAGCCTTTATTAGTGAAATAAAAGTCACAGGCAATGTGGGGCTTTTCAGGGCTGCATAAATCTGCGTCCGAACCTCGTGAAACCCATATGTGCTTAATTCATATGTAAAGTTTCAAGCAGGAAGAGAATGCATGTCCATTAAATTCTATTTGACTTGATTATAATCATTAGCTGTGAATAATTGCTTCTCATTGCCGACCGCAGAGCCACCACAATAGGCGAGAGGAGAGAGCAATTATTTAGGGGTGGGAATTTTTAAATTTTTATTTTTGAAGCTAGGGGTAGCATTGGCCTGTGGGCATTTGATGGTCCATGGAGCACAGTGTGGACTGGGAGTGGCTGGGGTCTTGAAGTCCTACCGGGGCTTCCACACTGTGCATTGTGTAAGGGTGTGTGTGTGTGTGTGTGTGTGTGTGTGTGTGTGTGTGTGTGTGTGTGTGTGTCTGTGTGTCTGTGTCTGTGTGCGCACGAGTGCACACATGTGTGTACCCCTCCTCATTTTGGGCTCACTTTGTCTCTGTTTCCAGATGGGGAGGAGTGTCCCCCTGAGCCTCTCTCCAGCTGCAAGGACATGGAGGAGAAGGATGTAGGGGGAGTAAGAGGGGGCTGTGAAGGGATGGGGGAGGTTTGATCCTTACCCCCACTCTGATAAGTGGGAAGCTTAAGGGAGAGAGAGCATCTCTAGCTATGTTGTAGGCATCTCTGTCCCTTGGTGTAGGACCCAAGGAATGCTTACAGAGGGCATGTCCAGTGCCCTCCCGTTACTCTCTCCCCCTCGTCTTCCCACTTCCTATGTTACGAGTAAGATTTTCCCGGCTGGTCTGGGTTCCACCGCCACGCCAGCCCCAAGTAACACACTGAGTCACTGTATTAGATATAATCCTATTGGCCAGTTACTAGTTTCTTATTGGCTAGCTCTGTCTTAAATATTAACCCATTTCTATTAATCTAAGTATTTCCACATGGTCTTATCTTACCGGTGAGAAGGGCTGGCGTTCTACCTCTCCGTCCTCCATCTTGGATCCCAGGTCTGATTTTAACCCTGCCTTAATGGTATGTGTGATGTGACTGGCCTGTGAGAGATGTGAAGTGATGATGAACACGTGTGTGATATGGATGTATGCTGTGTGGCAGGGACAGGAGGGCTGAGGCAGAGAAAAGGAAGAATGCCTGGCTGGTGAGTGGCAGGGCTTAAGGTCACAGGGGCAAGCCAAACTCAGTAAACTCTCCCCACAGCTGCCCCATAGGCTCATGGCCAAGGCCACATGCCAGGGCAGCACCTGGGAGCCTCAAGCTCCTTCCATGTGTGCCGGCCACGGCTCCTGCCCATGGGGGTATGCCACATCCATCTTAATTAAATTGACTGCCATGCCGGCAAGATAAGCTAGGGAGCCCCTGTGGCCACTCTCTCCTCCAGGCGCTGGAGATGCTGGGGGCAGTGCCTGTCTCTCTAGCTGTCGTCTGACCCCCAGAGCTGTGTGTGGGGAGAGCTCAGGCCTGAGGCTCTTTACTTGGGGTGGGAGGTGTTGTGGCTTTCAGTGTTTTCGTCTTCTCTCTGTCTCAGGGATGTGACCTTAACTCTATGTCTTGAGTGTCTTGCTCAGGAGCCTGGTGTCTGTGGACCCCTGTGCCTGAGATGGCCAACTCCCAACCAGGAAGTCTGGACACAAAGACCCTCGTTCTTGTCCAGCCCAGGAGTCCAGTGGCCTGGCTTTGGCCTTGGAGTCATCTCAGGGCAGAACATACATGAATGTCACACTTTGTGTGGAGACACAGCCATCTTGCTCTTCAGAGCAATCTCAGGCTGTGCATGTGAGCCAGGGCACCATGGAGGCCTTTGGAGAGGGATGGGGCCTCCTGCCAGCACCTCCCATCCCTCAGGTCCTCATCTGACTCTCATAATCCTTGGTCTCAGCCTGTGTGGGAGTGAGGATGACACATGTTTAGACCTGACACACAGAAGGCCCCAGTAAATTAGTCCTGGGGAAGTCAGAGCAAGAGCAGCTAAGTAGAATATAATGTGACACAGCGCCGGGAGGGACGTTTGAATAAAGTGTGCGTGACGCCACAGGGACCAATTAATTCTGCAAGGAGGTGGCAGGAGGCGAGGTGGGTCAGGGAGGCCTTTGAAGGGTCTGAGTTCTGGGGCCTGGCCTTTAAGAATGGTGGGAAGCCATGTCTCACAGCCACAAGCCGGCCTCGCTGGGAGTCTTTTAAGCCGCTTATTTATTTAAAATAAGGCACGAGTGGCACTCTGCTTCCTTAAGTCCCGGGGCTTTGATTTGTGAGAGCCTACCCGCCTCTTACCGCCACCCCCACCCCGCTGCCGCTGTCACAGAAGCTCTTGTTTCATCCCTTCCTACTGCTCTGAAGGGTAGTAGAGCCTGGTGTGTGGAGGAGCAGGCATTGACGCTGAGCATCTGGCCACCAGCGAGCAGCCACCAAGTGCCCCGCCCTGCCCTGGCTATCCCCCAGCCTGCCTCTGCTGGACTGGTGCGGGTGATTTAGAGACCGCCTTGATGGACTAGCAAGCAGGGGGCCGCAGGGACAGCAACTGCCTGGTGGGAAGTGATCTGACGCTAAACTGTCGCCGTAAATCGCTTTATCTGTCACTTCAGATTTAAATGTGTTTGCTGAGGCTTGCCGGCCGCCGACAGCAAAAGAAAAAAAAAAGCTCCCCATGTGCAGGGCCATGCTGGCCAGAGCAGAGCCAGGGAGGCCCCTATGGCAGCCTCAGCTTAGAACCGCAGGCAGGACCTGGCCCTGGGCTGGTCCCTTCCCTCTCTTTTAACTTCCTCCTTACCCCCCTCCCATCCTCTAACCCTTCCCTTCCCTCTTCCTCCTTTTCCCTCCCCTTCTCCTCCTCCTCATCTCTCTTCTCTTCCTCCCCCTTTCCCCATTGTTCTTCCCCCTACCCTTGTCAAATTTCCACTCAATCCCCATTACAGCTAAAGCCCTCCTCCTCTCCAGCTAACCCCATCCCCACCCCACCCCAGGATTCCTTCTGTATGGTTGCCACATTTACAGGTTTCAGCCTTCTTTAGGTCTGGTGTGTGTGTGTGTGTGTGTGTGTGTGTGTGTGTGTGTGTGTGTGTGTGTGTGTGAGAGAGAGAGAGAGAGAGAGAGAGAGAGAGAGAGAGAGAGAGAGAGAGAGAGGGAGAGGGAGAGAGAGAGACATCCCACCCCCTGCCCCCCAGCGTCTGGTAGGTGACGAACTCTAATTCAGTGTCTTTGCTGGCTGCTGGGAAGTGGAGAGTAGACAGGTGAGCAGGTGCTTGCTCTGGGGAACCAAGATTTGGATTTACTGGCCTTGCAAGGCCTGGTGATGGTGATAGCTTCCTGCTATTGTGCAATTGTCTTGTGTTATGAGCCCCAGAACCCAATACTACAAGGAGTGCCCACTTGGGGCTGCCCTTGGCTGGATGCTGAGGGTTCCTGTGCAGCAGCCTCCCTGCCCCCTTTTTACAGATAAAGGGACTAAGGCTCTCCTGGGATGACAGAACCAGGTAAGAGTGAGGGCCCCAAGGCAGGTGTGGTGGCACATGCCTTTAATACTATAATCTGGAGATGGAGGTAGATCTTTATGAGTTCAAGGCCAGCCTGGTCTACCTAGTGAGTTCCAGGCTAGCCTGGACTACATAGTGAAACCATGTCTCAAAAACCAGACCAACCAACCAACCAACCAACCAACCAACCAACTAACCAACCAACCAACCAAAACCCCTTGCCTTTGACACAGGTTTAAAGGGATGCAGCTAGCTTTGCTTCTCTCACCAGCCCCCAATGGGTGTGGGAACCTGGTGTGGGAGCAGCATGGAGCAGGAAGCCAGTTAGGTGGCCTGAGATCCCAGCAGCCACCCTCCCTATAGAAAGAAGAATCAAGATGCTTGCCGCCTCCAGAAGAGTGTGGCTCATTTCCACAAGGTTGAGCCATGTTATATAAATTCATAAATGATGGATCCCTTCTGAATTATTGAGGGTCTCTCCTGGGCCTTCAGGGCTTGGTCCAGTGAGGTGAGACTGACTGCTGGGTAGGACTCAGAGGGAACTGTAAGTTTCCTTTGCCTCCAGATCTTCTGCTAACTTCCCACTGTGAGTCAGGACCCACCTGACTGTTGTCCGCAAGGGGAGTAAGGGAGGGGCTCTCACTGTCCTGAGTTCTAGTTGATGTTTGGTGAAGGAAAGTGATCCAGTGCTGTTGAGAGCTGGCTGGATGGCAGGGACATTGCATGAGCTCTGGGACCCCTCCCTCTGATATAGTCCCCACCCAGCAGCATCTCAGCCCCAGAGGAGTCTCTTGGTTTCATACATATGGGCAGTGGTTAACATTCAATGCTCCCCACCCCACCCCTGCCCCACCTGCCTGAGTTTCCTGGCAGTGTGTGAGCCTCTGGAGTGAGGAAGGAAACAAGACTCCATGTGCCTATATTCAAGGTACTTGTAAGCCCTGTAGAGGAAGATACATGAATAATTAGAGCTCAGAGAGGGATGGTAACCTGCTCAGGGTCACACAGCAGGAAAAGGGGGGCACCTCAAACCCAGGCCTCCTGTCCCTCATTTCTGGGCTATCACTAAACTTCCATCAGAAAACCCTCTCCAGAGGGCAGTGACTTGTCCTGTATGAAGTGGTGGCTGGAGTACATTCTGTCCTACGCTTCCTGTCCTTGAGGCCACCTGGCCTCAGCTCCCACACCTGTGCAGCTGCCCATGTCCCCGATGTGCTGTCCCGAGCACTGAGCTTATGGGAATGTGTGTGTTTTGAAATTAATGGAGACTATTAAGTTGGCGGAGCATGAAAAGGGCTGGAGCTGCAGCTCTTGGCTCGCTCTCCTGGAATGATCCAGTAGGGACTGGGCGCAGGCTGCCAGGAGGGATAGGCCCTCTACATCCTGAGGCAGACATGAGGCATCCTGGGCATCATGAGGCAGACATGGGTGCCCCTCCCTAAGAACCACACCCTCCATCCTTTCCCCCAACCCAGTCAGTGAAGGAAGAAGCAGTGTTTGGGGGTGTGTTAAAATGAATCTTTTCTCCAGACTTCAGGGTCAACCCTAGCATGTTCCAGGTCTACAGCTGGCCTTCCTAGGCAGGACAGGGGACACGCCCCCAGGGAAGCCCTATCAGGTCAGAGCTGGCAGAGCAGAAGCCACCTTAGGCCTCTCCAGTAGCTTTGCAGCTTCCAATCCCCCAGGGCTGCCTGCCTCAGAGCCTCACCTTGGAAGTACCTTTGTTGATTTTTGCAAATTCCCTGTCCTGCTGACATTCTAAGTGGCCACTTTATGGTCCCCTATGCAGTCTGCGCAGTTAACATCTGTTAAAGGGTACGGTTTCTGGGGCAGCCGTGCGCAGGCCTGAGCTGAGTACAAGGACCATGGGGTGGTAGTGCATCAGCTTCAGATGCCTCTTGTGACCTAGTCTCTTCACAACACGACTGCCGGGAGGGCTCTGGTTCCTCCACCGACTCCCATAGGCCCTTCTACTTGTATGCTTGTTTCCCCGTAGGGTTCCTCAGGAACACTCAGGAGGATTTCCAGTCAAGGTGCCCAGTGTCCTGGAGGGTCCACACATAAGTAGTGGACAGCCTGGGAGGGCCCCATGGCAAGGGGGAGTCTGAGAACTCCTGGTCTGGGAGGGTGTCCCTGGAGGTTCTCAGGCTGTTTACAGCAGGTCACAGTAAAGACAGCAATGCAGGACCAAATGATTCCCCAGGGCTGGGGACCTTACGGTGGATGTGGCTGTGCTGGGCACCATGTAAGGATGCCTATTCTTTCTCTGCAGTGGGCAGGGTAGGGGGTATACTATTTTTTGGCCCAGGTGATTGAACTCAGGGCCTGTGCATGTTAGGCAAGCACTCGACCACTGAGCTATTATCCCCTACCTCCATGTTTTCTTACTTTTAGTTTGAGACAGAGACTATCAATAAGCTGCCTATGCTGGCCTTGAGCTCACTTTGTAGAGCCTTAAACTTGTGATCCTCCTGTCTTAGCCTCTCTGGGTGCTGGTATTACAGGCATACACCAAACCCATGCTATTTCTATCTACATGGAGGTGTCAGGAGAGGAAGCTGGTTAGGACAGCAGGGGAGGATGATAGTGTGGTATAAAGCCATTCTGAGAGGGTGGGTGAGGTTCAGCTGAAGGGTGCCCCCCATGACATTAAATTACCATTGCCCCCTCCCAGTGGCAACAAGTGGCCCTTGAATAGCATCTCCACTCACTCCCCCATTCTACCTCCTCCCCTTCTGGACATTGTAATTGCCATCAAAATGAGAGCATTGGGGTGGCTCGTGGGAGAGAGCCGGCTGTCAGCTATCCCCTGCCAGCAGGGCCGAGACTGTTTGATTATTGCCGCCTGGCTGTATTTCACATACGGTTTAAACATCATCAAACACTACATCCCTTTTGAGAAGCGAGGGCTACCTTGCTGTGGATGTTGAAGAGAAACAGGGACATTAAAATCCACGAAGCAAATGGCCTAGAATTGACATTTGCAGCGGCAGGGAGCTGTGCTTTGCCTGTCAGAGAAGCTAAATCCAAGCCTGTCTGGCAGCAGGAAGCTTCCCCACAAGGGTGGTAGGCAGGGGTGGGTCTGCTCAGGAGGGGCCAGATAGAGGAGAAGAGGGAATTCTGTGGTCCACTGGCCACCTGTCAGGGCCCCTCTGGCCTTGGCCTCTGTCTGCTCAGCCTTACCCTCTTCCTGATGGGAGGCAGAAGCGTTCCCTCCTCCACACTGAACAGGGTGCTGTTCCTGTGGCTCTGGCGTCAGGGTGGGGCATGTCAGGGTTCTGCCCAAGAGGGCTGTATTCGGTTTCTCCTGTGGCCTCTGTGGAGCTGTGTGTGATACATCGAGACACAATGATCCTTAAGCCCCATCTTCTTCATCTGTAGACCCCACAGAGATGTCTTCTGGCAGGGTGGCTTCAGGGGTCAAGGTGAATCTTGAAGGTGCTGATGAGTGGTTGGAGCTTTGATGGACAGGGAAGGCCATTATCAAGAAGTGGGCATGGAAACTAGAGTTGGTATGTTTGCTTGTTTGTTTGTTTGTTTGTTTATTTTGAGACAGGATTTCACTGTGTAGCTTTGGAGCCTATCCTGGAACTCACTCTGTAGACCAGGCTGGCCTCAAACTCAGAGATCTGCCTGTTTCTGCCTCCCAAGTGCTGGGATTAAAGATGTGTTCCACCACTGCCCCACTTTGGTATTCTTATTTATTTATTTTTTAGTTTTTTTGGACAGGGTTTCTTTGTGTAGCAGCCTTAGCTATCCTGGAACTAGCTCTGTAGACCAGGCTGGCCTTGAACTTACAGAGATCCAACTGCCTTGCTTCCCAAGCGCTGGATTAAAGGTGTGTGCCACCACTGCCCGGCTGGTATTTTTATTTTTAAGATTTATTTTTATTTTTTATTTATGTGTAAGTGTGTGTATCTGTGCTTGTAAGTTACTTGTGTGCAGGTGTCTTGAAAGGCCAGAAGAGGGTGTCAGATCTCCTGGAGCTGGATTATAAGCAGGTGTGAACTACCTAGCTTAGGACAGCAACAGAAGCTATTTACAGCTGAGCCATCTCTCTAGCCCCAACCTATTGAAAAGTTAAGTGCAGTAAAACCAGGACCACAGCTGATCTCATAGTGACCTGTAGAGAGCCTTGAATACAGCCATTATGTCTAGTGTAGATATGATAGTCTTCTGGAACAAAGTCACAGTGTGCTATGTATTGCCTGTGTGATCTTAACCTTGGGAAGCAGAGGCAGGCAGATCTATGCAATTTAAAGCCAGCCTTATCTACATAGTGAATTCTAAGATAGCCAGGACTGACATAGTGTGATCCCCACCCCCTGAAGGCAAAAACACCCCCAAATCTTCCTGGAATCCTTAGAACAGTGAAAGAAGAACCAAGGCACACTGGGGTGACAGCTCGATGAATAACATACTTGCTACACAAGCAGGGGGACCTGTGTTCATTTCCTGCCTCCCTGCACCCATGTAAAAAGCTAGGTGTAGAGGCACACATCTGTAATCTCAGCTCTGTAAGGGAGATAGAAGGGTCCCTGAGGTTTGCTGGCTAACTGGTCTAGCCAACTGGTGTGCTCTAGGGCCGGTGAGATACTGATTCCCAAAATAAGTTGGAAGACACCTGATGTCCACATCTGGCTGCCACCTGCACACACATGCACACATACATGCATAGCACACACACACACACACACACACACACACACACACACACACACACACACAAGAAAGGGAGGGCTGAGGGTTGAGAGTGTAGCTCAGTAGTGGAGAGCTTGCCTACCATAAGTGATGCCCTGGATTCCATCCCCAACACTGAAAGAGGAAGAAGAGGAAAACTGAAACACAAGAGAAGCTCTGCCCTAACATCTTGTATGGTCCTTGCTCTTGGCACGTGTTCTTTCTGGTTCTTGCCTACTTCCTGGAGGCCCCTTTCAGACCTGGCACCTGCCCCTGATGCTAACCTGTGGTCTCTTTGACTAGAGTTCATGACTCCCTTGTAGGCAGGGCTCTCAGGGGCTGCTTGATTGCTGGCATCTTACCATGGCTCCAGCCCAGATGGCACCTCACAAAAGTCCCCATACTGACTGTTCTTTTTCCTTACAGTGTTTACAGTGTTTATTTTGAGACAGGTCTTATTGTGCAGTGCCGTGTAGTGGCTTGAATGAGAGTGTCCCCTATAAGCCGGGCATTGGCGCACATCTTTGATCCCAGCACTCAGGAGGCAGAGGCCAGTGGGTCTTTGTGAATTTGAGGTCAGCCTGTCTGCAGAGCAAGTTCCAGGATAGCCAGGCTACACAGAGAAACCCTGTCTCAAAACCACCCCCCCAAAAAAGGAGAGAGAGACAGAGAGAGAGAGAGAGACAGAGAGAGAGAGAGAGAGAGAGAGAGAGAGAGAGAGAGAGAGAGAGAGAGAGAGAGAGAGAGAGAGGAGAGAGTCCCTTAGAGGCTCTGTGGCCTTGCTGGAGTGTCACTGGAGGCAGTCTTGAGGTTTCAAGGCCGTGTGCCAGTCCCAGTTTGTGCTCTGCTTCTTGCTTGTGGTTTCAGATATGAGTTTTCTGCTGTTCTTGTCCCCATATCTGTCACTCGCTGCCACAGTTGCCTGCTGTGGTGGACTCTTATCCCTCTGGATAAGCCCAAATAAACCCTTCTGTAAGTTGTCTTACCATGATGTTTTATCACAGCAACAGAAAAATAACTAATACTCCCGGATGAACTTGCTATGTAGACCAGAGTGGCCTTGAACTCAGAGATCCTCCTGCCTCGGCCTCCCAAGTCCAGGGACTAAAGGTGTGTGCCGCCACGCCAGCGCCAGCCGCACTCTTTCCGGTCTGCGCTTTACGTTTCTCATAAGATGACCTTGAACTCCTGGACCTGTCAAGGACTGGGATTACAGGTGTGAGCTGCCACACTCAGTGGCATGGTGCTGGGACTGAGCCTCGCTGAGCAAGTACTCTGCCAGCAGAGCCACTGGCTCTCAGCTGTCCTTATTTCCACCTCCCCAGATGGCTTCTTACTGCACCAGAGCCTCACTCTCACCTTCACCTCCCTGCTCAACTCTTTTCTCTGCTTCTTGTTGGCTGCTGCTATTCCTGCCTCTTCTCCTGTGGTGACCTGGCCTCTGGGCCTCTTGTCTTGCCCAGGCCCACTGAGTCTACTACTGAGATTTCTCTCACAGGAGCCTGGGACTAATAAGGGTTTCCCCCTGGGGGGTCTTCAAAATTTTCCCTCCTTAACATCGGCGTTTAAAAATGTGTCACCATAGATTTGAAGGAGAGACTTGTTCCTGCTGAGAAAAGCGGCCTGGAGATTCGTCTCGCCTTAGGAACCACACAGGCGGGCGGCTGCATAAATTCCAGCTTGCCACCAAGAGCTCCATGCAAATGTGCACTGGAGCCCCTTGGGCAGCATGAGGTCCTGCCAGCATCTGTGCTGCTCGCAAGGGCTGCCTGCCACTTCTCCAGCCTGTGGACCTTCTGGGAGGCCTAGTGTGGGAGGTGGGGAGCGGGGGTTGGGGTGGGAGCGGGGGGTGGGGGTGGGGGGGTGGGGGGTGGGGTGGGGACTCTTGCTCTTCACATCTCTGCAACTCTTCATTCAAGCTAACTCTATGCCATAATGTATTTAAACTTCAAAAGTGGAGATGAGTGAAGAGGGGCTCTAGAGTGGGACTAAGCTACCCTGGTGTCCCCTCCTGGCTTGGGAGACCCCACCCTCCTGGGTGACACAGTGTATATGTCCTGAAGAGGGGAGCTTTTTGTCTGTATGTTTGGGGAGGGGGAGGCACATGGTTGTGTGTGGAGGCCAGGGGACAGGCACCCTCACACATGGCTCCTCGGGAGCCATCCATCTTATTTAAAATTTTAAACTATATTTATGTGTATGAACAATCATGCAGTGACATGCATATGAAGGCCAGAGGACAATTTTTAGGAGTGATATTTCTCCTTTCACAGTGTGAGCCTGGGGGATCAAACTCAGGTTGTCAGGGTTGGCAGCAAGCATCCTCACTGAGCTGTGTTGTTTTTTTTGACAGGGTCTTCCATTGGTTTGGAGCTCAGCCATTACTCTGGGCTGTTTGACCACTGAGCCCCAAACATCTCCCTGGGATCTAGGTGCTGGCATCACTAGTGTACTCTCCCACATGGTGATCTGAAGATCTCATGTTTACACTATCCACTGGATTATCTCCCCACCTGGTTTCTGTTTATTTGAGGTATAGTTTCAGGTAGCTCAGGATGGTTTTGAACTCCTCATCCCAACATCTCTGCCTCCCTAATGCTGGGATGACAGACATGTGTCATCACACCAGCTTGAAGAGAAGAGCTCTAGCCTGGAATCCTTGATTCCCAATGTCTTAGGATTCCTGTGCAGGGGCTCTTTGGGGTCTTTGGGGCCACTCCTGCCTCCCCTTTGGCTGCTGCAGCTCATCTACACTTTGCCTGCCTTCTCAGCCACTGCCTAAGGCAGTCCCGGTTTCCCCTAGCAACTTCTGAGCCCAGAATATAACTAAGGACCCAGTAAAGATCCTATCGAGGGCTGTTCTCCTACCAGACTTCTGGTAGGGAAGCTTCAGTGTGGAGACATAAAATGACTTTTCTGGGGTCCTCGTCTTTTCCTGAAAGCATTGAATGGACCTGTCACTGGGTTAATGGGGGAGGGGATGTGGTGTGTGTGCTGGATAGTACTTGGGAGCAATGATGGGAGCTAGAACACTTGTAATCCAGACCCATTGGGGAGCCTACCCTCTCTGCCACTGAAAGGTGTCAGTAAGCACACTGGTGCCTGTTTTTTCAGGAGCTAAAGAGCATGTGCTGGAATGTGTAGGTCTCCCGTTGGGCCAGGCTCAGGCCCCAGTGGGGAGCTTTGTGGGAGATAGGATGTGGAGGTGACCCAGGGTGCCTAGCAGCCTCGGATGGTTCTTAGGGAGGTGCAGAGACAAGGAAGAAGGAAACAGGGGCATGGAGTCTCTGTGGCTGCCTTGGGCCCAGGAGCATGTGCAAGCCCCCATTTACCAACTAGGCAGGGACTTCTGCAGCCCAGCCAAGAGTGCCTGCAGCTGTAGAACGTCCTCTGAGGACTCCCAGTAGTCATTACTCGGAGAAGGGAGGAGGCTTAATTTTTCCTGTCTCCCTAAATGTTATTGCCTTTACGGGCTTTGGAAATCAGTTTTATGGCCTGCGTTATTTGTCCAATGAAATATGGGAAGCACTGGAGGAAAATAAACAGCAGAGGTGTTTCTGGGCCTGAAAGGTCAGGAGGCTGAGGATGGGGCAGGGTTTGCTTGTGAGTTCCTCAAGTCAGGGTATCCCTTTAGGGACTGCTGAGGCTGCAAGAGGGGCTGGGATGGTGTGCTCATTACTAGGGTTCTAGTGTTTGCCTGAGTCCTGGGGACCTGCCCCTTTTGTCAAATAGTCCCATCAGCCTGGTCTGGAACCATGCAAAGCTCTCCATCCTTGATGTCCTGCTGCTCCCATTGAGTGCCACCCAGGGTACCCAGCCAATCTCTGGCACTGAGCCCTTTCAGTGCAAGTAAAAGATAAGTCTGCTGGGGTTTGCCATGCAAAGTGTAGGCCTGGGAGGGCTCTACCTGCACAAGGTCCTTTATCTTCTGGCAGAGTTAGGATCTCGTTGGAGACGGACATACATCCCCACATTCCCCTTTCATCCCATTCCTGGGACCTTGGACCCTCTAAGGAGATCCCAAGGTTCTCCCTTCTAGGGAGAGGGCTGCTTCTCTGCTCCTCTCTGCATATGCAAAGAGCTATTGAGTCCAGAAGAAAAATGGGTGGAAGACGGGGGCAGACAATTCCCGGTAGGAGGAAAACAAATGGCCAGTAAACAAGTGAAGAGAGGCAGAATTTCAACAGCAATCAAGAAAAGGCTAATTGAAACAAAGAACCTCATTCTTTACCCACCAAGGAGATGGCTGTGGGAGCACACACATGAGCAGGGGTGGCACAGGCTCAGGGAATAGCTGTTTCTTGGGTGCCCCTATCATATCATGTCTTTCATCAGCACATAGTAGGTGTTCATAAATGTCTGCAAACAAACATAACTTATTTCTGTGTGCATCCACACTACAGTTGCTTTGTTCCTGTCTATCCCACCCTCTACGGGCTACTTCCATCATCCTGACCCAGCTCCTACACACTTCTTGGGCTGTGGCCAGTGTCCTTCCTGGCCAGGACTTTCCTCAAGGGCATGCATGCTGCTTCTAGGTTTCAGCTTACTGGTGGTGCACTGCTACCTCAGGGACATGGGATGGAGAGGCCTTGAGTTGGATGAGTCTGGTTCTTTTGTTCTGTTTTTTGACAGTCTCACAGTGTGTCCTGGTTGTCCTAGAGCTCACTTTGTAGACCAGAGAGGCTGACCTCAAACTCTCAGATATCTCCCTGCTTCTGTCTTCTAAGTGCCAGTAATAAAGGCTTGTGCCACCACAGAGAAGGCTCCCACTCTGTAGCCCAGCTTGACCTGGATTTACTCTGCACCTAAGATTGGCTTCCAACTTGCAGCAGTCCTCCTGCCTCAGTCTTCCAACTGCTGAGGTAGCAGATAGAATCCATTCCCTCATTTCCCTGCTTCTCTTTTGCTCATCTCCTCTCCAGTCCTCTCCATGCAGACAACTAGGGAATTCACTTCTTTGTTTTTTTAAGCAAGGCCTCCTATAGCCAAGCTGGCTTAGAACTTACGATGACCTTGGACGTCGGATCTTCCTGCTTCTCCTTCCTGAGAGCAGGGATTACAAGTGTCCCACACTGTGATGGTTTTTATGACGCACTGGGGAGGAAACCCAGGGCTTCATGCAAGCGTTCTACCAGCTGAGCTGCATGCCAGCCAGAGTCAAGGTTTTTTAAACACATTTCTCTCTCACCTCCTTGCTTCTGCTGAGGTCATTCCCCTGGCTAGGAACAGTCTTTTTGTTGTTGTTGTTTTGTTTTTTGAGACAGGGCTTCTCTGTGTAGTCTTTGCTGTCCTGAGACTCACTCTGTAGACCAGGCTGGCCTCAAACTCACAGAGATCCACCTGCTTCTACTAATTGCTGGGATTAAAGGTGTGCTCCACCATCGCCTGGCTGGGAGTACTCCTATATCTACTTTCTTTCTGGCTTACTCTGAATGTCCCCCAGGTCCTGACTGAGACACCACCACCTCCTTCAGGAACTTGTGTAGACCAGAATCAGATGTTCCCCGGTGTTTCGTATTCAGCTGTGACCTGCTCCTCCAGCAGCTGTGTGGGCTGCTGGGGCTACAATGGAGGAACATGGGAGAGATGGTCCATGCAGCTTGCATACCCTAGAATGCTACACAGTCACAGGTGGTAACCTGACTCTGAGTCAGGCAGAGCTTCCCAGTTGTAGAGGGCAGCCTGCTGGAGAGGCTTATCTCTCTGTATCACACTAGTATAGAGAGCTGGTGACAGGTAGCAGTACCCTTTCTTGCCAGCATATCCCACAAAGTCCTCTGCAGAGCCTAGTGTGGCCTGACCACACTGGGGTTACTTTTGATGGGGAGCTCACACTTCTCAGGGGATCCTGGGAAATCTGGGTCAGCAGTGCCTGATTCTTCCTCCACCTATCCACCTGGTGTGGTACACCTCTCTGCAAAAGGAGCCAGTGAGGGAGCTGCGAGTCTGGGGCTCAGAGCCTGGGATTCCCCACAGCTTCCTCTCTTAGCTCACTCAGCTGCAACCCTAGCATCCAGCCAGCCTTCTTGTCCCAGTGCCTCAGACTGAAGCAAGTGCCACCTCCCTCTCTCACATGGAGGGCATGGGATGATTTAGACCAATCTACCTCTAACTGGTGCCCAGCTCTAACTTGTACCCGGATCATAACACAGGCTTCCTATGGGCCAGAGTGCAAGGCAATGGGGGACATCTACTTGGACAGCTGGCTCCTGTGTCAACATCAGTTACTGACGCCATGAGCAAGCTGCTGAACTTGGGACCCTTCATAATAATATAAAAGATGAATTTAGTTTTGAGCTAGGACTGGCCTATCTCTATATGTAGCTGAGGATAACTCCTGATTCTCCTGCTTCTACCTCCTGAGTAGATTACAGACATACACCTCTATTCCTGGTCTATGTGGTGCTAGGGATGGGAACCCACGCCCCTTTTAGAACAAGAATAAGGGCCAGGGCTGTAGTTCAGTTGGCAGAGTATTTGTTTAGCATTGGTGAAGCCCTTAGTTCAATCAAACTCAGTACTGCAAGGATAAACCAGGCTTGGTAGAACACTCCCTGTAACTGTAACTCCAGTTCTCTGGAAGACGCAGAAAGATCAGGAGTTCAAGGCCAGCCTTAGCTACATCATAAATTGGATGTCAGCCTGGGATATATATTAAACTCCATTTCAAAAACAAAACAAATCAACAATAACAACAAAAAGGTACTTGCTTATAATGGGGATAAGCAAGGCAACTGTGTCACACTCCTTGGGGGTGTAATGTGGTGACACATGGTGACAGATGCCTGTCGCCTGGCACCATCAGGCCTGCTGCTTTGCCTCTCACAGATGGGTACCCCTTTAGGAAATCCCCTCTAATTATGAAGTTAGAGATCTGAATGATCACGTGGGGAAGAGGCACACACTCATTAGAGACTCAGGCACACAGCCTGGGCTACGTCACCAGTCTCTCACACAGGCTTCCTGAAGACTGCAGGGCTCAACAGAGAACATCTCCATCTTGATGGCTGTTTCCATCTGCCAACTCCCCGGGAGTTGCTGTCTGGGGAGGGCCCACTCAGGAGTCCTCCTGTCCCCAGAGAACGCTCACCCCCAGGTCCATCACCCCAGGCTTGTAATCTCTGCTTTAAAGAGGAGTCATATCCCTTCCCCTTGCCCCCCACCATGACTAATCCATTCGCCAGGGCCCCGATCCAAAAGGAAGCTAATTAAAGAATTTCTGCTCTTGGCTCAGCCTGGACTCTGAAGATTCCCCTTGGTCTTCTTGGAGTTATCTGAAAACAGGTAGAGAAAGGGGGCATTGGATAACCCCCAGAGCCTCCCTAATAGGCCTAATCTTCCCACAGCCTGCAGGCATCACACAGTCCTCACCCAGTGCTGCTGACCAGGGGCAGCATGAGGCTGCTTCCTACCCACAGCCTGCACTCTCGTTCCCTTGATCCTGGCTCTTGGAGAGCAGGAACCTCTGCATCTCCAACAGTCTGGGGGAGGTAAGGGAAAAGACTGAGTGTTCTCCAGAGCAGTATGGCCTGAGGTCCTCCTATACCTTCAGCCCTGGCATGGAGAGGTCCACCACGATGTTGGGCGGGGATGCCTGATGAAGTTGGGGTCTGCCTCCCCAACACTCTCCTTTCAGAGCCTCCACAGTCAGAACTGTCTGACACATGATGGTACTTTTCTTTTCTGGGGATTGAACTCAGGACTTTGCACATTTAGGCAAGTCCCTTGCCTCTGAGCTACATCTCCAGCCTAGGAATATTATTTGTTTAAATTATTATTACTTTTGAGGTAGGGTCTCACATAGCCTAAGCTAGCCCAGAATTCTGTATGTAGCTGAGGATGGCCCCGAGTGGGATTACAGATGAACACCTGCACTCCCAATTCATCAGTGCAGGGGACAGAACCCAGGGCCTTGTGAGTGCTGGGCACCTAAGCTGCCATGCCCATCCCATGCCCAAAGGTTTTCATTGGGAATGTTTGTTGGATACTTGTGGGTAGAAAGTAACCTCTATGTGACATGGGGGTCCCTTGGCAGCAATGTGCTCTGTCCAAGAAGAGCCTGGCACACAACAATTGCTCAGTAAAAAACAGTTGATCTTATGGATGGCTTAACACAGAGACCATCTCTGTTCTTATGCAGCTAATGCTTCTGTGCCTTCAGAAAACCTCCTGAGGAGTCTCTGAGAATGGCTGGGACCCGTATATGTGTGTGAGGGTTTCTTTCTTAGAAGCAACCTTTCCCTATCAGTGATGCCGAACCTTGGTGAGACCCTGGGGAAGGTCAGGGTACCTGCTGCCATTGTGGTCCTAGCCTCACCCCAGTTCCCACTCATGTGCCAAGGTGGGAGCGAGAGGAGGAACACTACGGAGGGGTCTCTCAGGGTGTCTGCCTGCATCACGGAAATAAAAATGATAAAAACCTGTCACTGAATTCTGGGTGGCAGTAAATTACTTAACACCTGAAACAGGTTGAAATGTGGCCACCATGGCTTTTAATAAGCCCATCTCTGATGCAGCAGCTTCCGCAAGGAGCCGGCCGGGTCTCTTCTCAAGGCATAATTTCATCGCGGCCTCGGCTTGGCAGCGGTGCAAATAAGATTTCACTTTCCCTGTAAATCTCTGAGGGGGGAGCGCAAGATTTCATTTGCGCTGTCAGTTAGCGCTGAGAGAGCCTATTTACTTTGCTGCAGGACTAGAGGGTCCTTTGGAGAGGCCAGACACAGAGGCCAAGGGTGTGTGTGTGTGTGTGTGTGTGTGTGTGTGTGTGTGTGTGTGTGTGGAGAGAGAGAGAGAGAGAGAGAGAGAGAGAGAGAGAGAGACTGTCAGCGCTATGGGATGATATGGGTGGAAGAGGGCAGGGAGGTGGCTAGTATGTGCTTCATTCAGAGAGCACAGCCTATTTGGAGTGCTTGAAAGTGGACCAGCAGCAACATCCATACCTACAGTGTTTGACTAACAAGGGAGTGGCCTCAGATGGGTCAGTGCCTTCCTAAACAGGGTGCTAGGAGTTTGTCATAGAACGTGGCTGTGGGGCTGTGGCTTGAGGTGTGGGGACTTTCAAAGGTTTGGACATCGCATGTCCAGGGTGCTTTGTGAGACCAGGTACCCCTCCTAAGAAGTAGGAGCAAGAGAAGGGAAGGTTCCAGAATCCAGTAGTAGGAGGGTAAGGACAGGAGACTTGCAATGGGCATTTTTAGTCTAGAGTTCAGCCTAACAGTGGAGCAGGTTGTATCACACAGCCCTGGATATTAGTGTCCCCTCAGAAGCAAGGCAGACATTCTGTTTTGTTTGCTGTTCGGTTTTTCGAGACAGGGTTTCTCTGTATGGTCTTGGCTGCCCTGAAACTTGCTCTGTAGACCCGGCTGGTTTTGAACTCAGAGATCCACTTGTCTCCTGCCACCACCCAGCATACCATTCTGTTGTTAGTGGACATCAGGCTTTCCCCTCAGTGATCAAAGGTTCTAAGACTTCTTTGGGAAAGACCAGGCCCTGGGCTGCCTGGCTGGTGGTGCCCGCAGCCCTTTGGCCTCTGTTAGTTGCTGGTTTAGGATGAGAACACAGCCCTCTGTCCTGGCTCCAGAGTCTCATTTAGTCTACTGCTGTCACAGGTGTATGGAGGGTAAGGTGACCTTGGAGTGGGGCTGTCCCCGAGGGAGGTGGGAGAGAAGATGGCTGTGGTTACTGGGCCACTGGGATTGCTAACTGTTGTGCCTGGCCTTGTTGGTCAGCAAGGGCAGGTGGGTGGTCGTTGGCTGTGCGGGCTGCCGTGTACTTGGACAGTGCCTCAGCTGAGCGGCACTGTGTTGCTCAGTACTGTCGGCAGGCTGTGGGTTGGGTGGGGTTGGGATCTCTCCTGAGTTGAGCTTCTCATGGTCCTTATGGGGAAGGGCTTAAGACAAGCCACAACCTGCCAAGAATTCTCCAAGGTGTAGCCATGGGCTGGACCAGCTTGGGCAGGGCCAGAGCCTTCTAGAAGTGGCTAGAACTGAACTTGCCTTCCTGTCCATATCTCAGGTGGTGAATGGGGCCCAAACTCTCCACCTTCATCTGCAGAAACACCCTCAACGGGAACCTATTTCCCTACTGGACTCCCTGTCCCAGCCAGGGCAGCCCCTTCCTCACGCCCTCAGAACCCTCACCATACTGCTAGGAAGGGAGCACTGCATCCCTAGGCCTGGCACATAGTAGGCCCTCAGTTACTGCCTTGGCTGACTGGCTGGTCAGCCATTTTCTACAAAGTTCCTGCAATAGCCTCAGGAGAGAAAGAGGACACAGCTCTCCTGAACACCCAAGCATCTCCTCAGAAGTTGGAACCTGTCCACTTTGTTCTTGTCCCTAATGGCCACCTTGAGTGCTGTCCTGTGGAATGGCCCTCTTGATCAGTTCTTGCCTCCACCATAATAGGAAGTGAGGTCTAAGGGGACAATGGGGATGGGAGAGACATCTGAGGGCCAGAGCACTCAAGGTCACCCTGCAGGGGCCACTAGTCATCAAGGCATGCGGAGGAAAAGCTGCTTCCTTGGACTATAAGGGGAATTCATTAACCCCACTGAGATGTGAGGGTAGATCTAAGGAGAGTGATGAGTTCCTGCTTTATCTTTAACTTAGCAGGAATCGCTGTTGTTCTCATGAAAATAATTTTTTCTCCCCCCCTGCCCAGGGGTGCCATACACGATAAGGCCCCTGGAGTTGTGAATGTGGTGGGCACGTACGTGCAGGGAACAAGGGGCATCTGGGGAGGACTAACACTGGGGTGGTGGGACAAGTACACATTCCCAATGCCAGGGCAGTTCTGTTCTTATCTGGGTGCCCACATGGTTGCTGGAGCTTCTTAGGGGATAATCCTCAGTTTCTAGTAATAACTCTCCAGTGAAGACCCTCTCCACATCTGCATGTGGCGCCCGGCTGCACTGCGTGGCTGGCTGAAGAAGCTTCTGCTGTCGGCTTGTTCAAATCCCCCTTTCTTACTTGTAACAGAACCTTTTTCGTTGTTTTGTTTTGGCTGCATTCCTGCTCTCCCCCCCCTCCCTCCCTCCCTCCCTCCCTCCCTCCCTCCCTCCCTCCCTCCCTCCCTCCCTCCCTCCCTCTGTCCCTTTTTGAGATAAGGTCCAGGCTGTCTTCAGCCCTGAACTCTGATCTTCCTGCTTCCATTTCCCAAAAGCTGGGACTACAGGTGTGCACCACCCACCATACCTGGCTCTGCAGCAAACACCGCATGTTTGCTTCTGCCCAGGAAACTTGTTAAACTCAGAATCTCTATCCTGTCTGACGGCTACTGTGTGCCAGCAGACCCCAACAGCAGAGCCTCCCCCGCCCTGCCCCTGCACTGCTCAGGAGGGGAACCCCAGACAACTGGCCCCTGATGTGCTGGGCTGGGAGCCCAGAGTCAGCACCCGAGATGCCTGTAAAAGTTAAATTTTTCTATTTATTTCAAGAAAGGACAAGGCAGGTGGACTTGGACATTTTATATGAAACAGACAAACAGAAAATAGGACCAATTAATTAGTCACATTCATCTCAACATTGAAGTTTCAAGGCACCTACATTGAAGGAGGCCAAAGGGCGGTTCGGAGTGCACTTTGGTTTGTGTTGTTGTCGTGGTGGTGGGATATTTGTGTCACCGTTTTCTGAAAAACCCCTGTCTGGTGGCAGAGGCTCAGTGAAGCAGGTGGACCACAAGGCTTGGCATGGACAGGCCTCCCAGGGGGCAGGACCTCATCTGCCTGCCAGCTCCCAGACTGTAGCTGCTGAAGCAGGGGCATTCCTATCACTCAGACCCCTGAGACTACTTTGACCTTCAGAGAAAAAGAAAGGAGAGAGCGGAACCAGCAGCCAAGGGGCCCCAGGGTGCTGAGTCTGTAGCTGAGGCAGGCCATGGGCTTGGGAAGTTGGGCAGGCATCCTACCTTCTTTAGCAAAGAGTCCATCAATTTCCCAGAGGTGGCCATGGGCCCCCTCAGAACTCGGGACCAGGTTATACTTTCCAGTATCTGTTCCAGTTTACCTGGCAATACCAATAAGCACCCTTTGCTCCTAGGATTCCACTAGGAGGATGACTGCCAAACCCCCTCTCTGCAGCCCTTACATGGGAATGGGGTCCTTTGGGGCAGCCCACGCCTTAGGCATCCCTGCTTGTCCTTAGCCAGCACAAGCACAGGTCTCCACAGCCTGGTTGGTTGCCCCCAGCCTCCAGTACCACCTCTGCCTTTTTGTCTCAGATGTCAAGCCTCCAGCAGTGGGCCCATGGTTTCTTCCCACCAGCCTCTCTGGAGGGGCTGGAAGATGCCTCATTCACACTATACCCTGGATGCCCAAGTGGCTTCTTGGTCGAGGCCATTCTCAGATGGTCATGCTGGGCTGGGGTAAAATACCTAAGGCTACTTCGGGGTTTTGTGTGTAGGGCTTCCCCACTTTGTGCCTACAACCTTCAGAGTTGGAACCGGTCACCGGAGGGGTAGGGGTGGAGGACCTGTTACCTTGCCTTCCATCAAGGCAAGCTGAGAGCTGTTTGGAACCGTGGGCCCCTGGGAGAATGAGCAGTGTCAGCCTGGGACCTGCTGCGCTTTGATTGTCGGCTCATGTCGTGCTTGCTTGTTTTTCTCTCTTGAAGAGAAAGTCTGATTAGTTCTTCCAGGCGGGTGGCTGGGGTGCAGGGGCTCTCTGCAGGGGTGGCAGGCAAGGCAGGCTGTTGCCTTGGCTCTTGTTTCTTATACCACCCCCTGGGTCTCTAGTCTTCTGCCAATCCCCTCACTCACTCGAAGCAAATCTTGGAGAAGGGAAACTGAGTCACCCATTCAGGCTGTGGTTGCTGCCAGATCTCGTTGAATCTTCATTTCCGATCTGCTGGAGATGCACCAATCCTGCAGCAGAGCCGGGTGGGAGGCTTCTGGGAGAGGTTACCCAGGTGAGCCCCTCTCCTTGCCAGGCCACCAGCCAGGTGGAGGACGGAAGGCACCCCTCACTGCCAATCCTTGGGCCTTTCCCATGACTGGATAAACAGCAGGTGGGAAGAAGTGTTTCAGGTCCCCTGCTGCCCCTCAGTGACCTCAGGTGGGCGGGTAGGGGAACCAAACTGCTGATGACTTGACTGTGATGGCTGCAGTGTCTTGGGGGTGGGACTGTATGAAGTGGGGGCTGATCTACCCACCCACCAGGCACACTGACCACCACACAGCCACATCTCTTTCCTGGCACAAGCTGGACAATTCAGCAACAAGGAATTGTGGTAGTGGTTTCAGAGAACCCAGGGTGGCTTCAGGAAGCAGGAGCAGCCCCAGGCTGCCAGAGTGGCCTAGACACGGGTCAGGAGAGACATGAAGAGAGCTGGTGCCCTTCCCCTGTGTGGCCCACCCTGCAAGCCCCATTATGATCAGAAAATGGGAGTGACCCCAGGGACAATGAAATTCCTCAAATGAGAGAGAGGAGAGAGAGAGAGAGAGAGAGAGAGAGAGAGAGAGAGAGAGAGAGAGAGAGAGAGAGAGAGAGAGAGAGAGAGAGAGAGAGAGAGGGAGGGAGAAACATATATTAAAATCTGAAAGAGGTAGAGGCAGGAGGATCAGAAATCCATGGTCATTGTCAGCTACATAGAGGGTTTGAGCCAGCCTAGGGCTATGTGAGACCCTGTCTCAAAACAAAAAACAGAGGAGGTAGCACTGGAGGATCAGAGGTTCAGTGGCAGACTCAGAACATCAGGGGTGGGGGTGGGGAGGAGAAAAAGGGAAACATTGAAGGCTAGGAAGAGAGCAAAGGGACTCTTTCTGTCAGTTAGTTGTTTTTAAAGAAGCCAAATGTGGATATTTCATACAAATAGTTGGAACACTTCAAAAGAATCGGCAAATGCCTAAAAAATGGCAAGTGTTCGAACAGAGCCCCAGGCACCGTGAGCTGGCTGTGATGGATGGACAGGCTGGCAGTGATGAGCCTGTTGGTTACTCCTGGGTGTGAAGCAGCTGGGCTCGAGGGAACAAGTCCAGGGACATCATAGGGCTTGGCGTACTGAGCCCAGCATGTGTCCTGTCACACCCTTTCCCCTCCCACTACCTGCTGAGCATACACTGGGAAAAGATGTCTGTATGGCCTGTCGTAGGAGTTGTGATAAAGCAAGCGTGGGAACCAGGTTCTTCTAGACAAAAACCTAGACCTTAGTTAGTGCAGGCTGGAAGGCTGTCTGTCACCCCCTCTGATATCACTTGCATGGGTCATGGGAATGAGCTCACTGACCGCTTCCTTTGCTGAGCCCAAGTTTCTCTCTCCCGGCCTTCAGTTTACCCTTTACAGATGGCCTAGAAAGCAGTAGGTTCCTAGCGTAAGGATGATATAGGACATCTCACGGCTCCAAGTCTTGCTCTGTAAGTGATGGCACAGGCTGCTTCCTCAGATGCAGATGTGTTTTGCCATCTCTCAAGGTAGACTGACCCTAGGTGACAGGATCACAGTCTGCCTAAGGACTGGCACAGCTGCTGGACAGCCTGTCTCAGCAACATGACCCTGTCTGTCCCTGTAGCCCTGGCAAGAGCTCTTCAATCCCAGTGAGCAGTCCTTAGAGAGGCCAGTTCCTCAGGGATCCCGCAGGAACAGCTGCTACTCCTCCCATCCAGGCAAGAGAAATGCCTGCTGTGTGGGCAGCCACTTGGGGCAGGTTCATAACCCACAAAAAAATCCCCCTTTCCCTTCACCTCCAAGGAGTTTAATCTCTTCTAATCAATTTAGCAGACTCGCTTGGTTGTAAACGGTAATGATTTGCATTTTTGAGCCTTTTTATCCTCCTCGCAAAAAAAAAAAAAAAAAAAGCGTCCTCTCCTCTCTCTGCTCTCTGGAAAGCCTGTGAATTGCTTGTTAGTGCTCACCCTGGCTCCCATCCAGCCTCGACATCAGCTGCTGTCACCTGCGCCACTGTCAGTGTGAGTATGGAACGTGGCTCAGGGGAGGCCTGCAGCCCTGACCCTAGCTGTGACATGTCATCTGGTCCTTGGGGGACACAGGCCACCGTGCCCATTGGAGCCCACATTCCTGCTGGCTCTGCACAGCTCCCCAGCTGCTGCATCCAATTTTCCTTGTTGTATTTTTCATAAGCAAGAGGCTCCGAAGCCCCGGCCTCCTCCTTGGTGTGTTCAGCAGAAAGCAGATGTCTGAAGAAGGTTGGCTTTGGGACTTGAACTGCCACTTACAGGGGGGTTGGGTGGGAAGGGTCCCAAGTATGGCTCTGACTTCCCTTGCCAGTGGCAATGAAGGAAGAAGGAATCTCAGGCTGGGAGGCCATTCCTGACACTGCCCACCCCCTCTACAGTCCACACAGGCCCTTCCAGCTGCTGTTCCCACTGCCCTGGCTCATAAGAAATCCCAGCCTCAGCATGGAGGGGCTGCTCGCACAGGGCCTTCCAGGAAGCGACAATCTGCCCCAGTCACCCTCACTTTAAAGCAGGAAGATGGAAAGCCTTGCATTTTTTTTAACTGGCTCCTAGCTCCCGTGGAGGGCTGAGCTGGGTAGCTGGTACACTGGAAACCCTAGGAGAGGGGTCCTGAGAGACCCCATGCCCACCAAGAAGGAAGGAGAGGCATGGAAGCACGGAACAGGGATGGGCTTCTGGCTCCAGGAAGGGAAGGCTGATCTCCTAGCCACAGTTGTCTTCCCTAGGTTGTCACCTCTCCTACTATCGCTGCCCAGGGTGCACCTGCTCTCCAAGGCAGGATCCCCCACACAGGGCCACAGCAGGGCTCCAGTTAAGGAGGAGGCAGGCCAGGAGGCAGCCTTTCAGGAAGATGGAGGCTTCCTCAGGAAGAGGATGCAGACAGGGAGGAAAGGGAGCTTTTGATTCACATCATGTCTGTGGAATTGAGTATGACTAATTAATAGATTTTATTCTTAGTAATCTCTTAAGCATTCCATACGTTGGGCCCCACGCCTGAGCTGAGCCTACCAGAGGCTTCATTCGCAAAATGCAAATGCCTGTGGCCCTGCTGCCTCTCCTTCCTTGCCTTTTCTCCCATTTTTTTAAAAGAAAAAATTTAAAGTAAAATTGCCATGTAATAGAAAAAAGATTCCAATCGCTGCATCTAATTACCACGAAGGGTAAACCACTTAACCAAAGAAGTGTCACTGGCTTTTTCTTTTTTTCAGTTTAAATTTGCCTTAAATGCCACAGAATACACTTCTCAGGGCTGAGGCCACTGAGGTGGCTCTGGCTGGTTAGAGCCTGTGGGGGGTCAGGCTGGCCCACCACCAACTTCCTTGTGGAAATGTCAGCTGCACTGAGACACAATCCCATAGGCCTTCCAGTGTCAACCCCAACTTCCCTCAGCCTCTTCTACTGAAACATGAGGCCAGAAGCCGGGTTCTCTGTCTCCTTTGGAGAACGGGACAAAGGTTACACTTAGGGGCTTTCTGCAAAGATGCTGGGGAGTGGGTTACTGGAGATCTAGCTCAGTGGTAGAGGGCTTGCCTTACATGGCTAGGCCCGAAACTCCATCTCCAGTATTCCCCCATTCCCAACACACACAGCATAAAGGATACTGGGCAAATGACACAGGAAGGGCTCTCAGGAGCTGCAGGGTCATGGCTGGGCAGTGTTCATACTGACCAGCAAGTAGAGTTCCTTAGAGGGCAATGCCAGCCCTGGACTCTCCAACTGGGTGTATACAGAGTGAGCCCCGCTAGAGCAGGTTGATTTGGTCCTCAAACTTTGACATTCTGCCTGTGACTAACAAGGCTCCGGTGGGTCAGGTTTATTCTGTGTGCCGGGGAAGAAGTTTGCCACAGCTCAGGCAGCTCTAGCGTTTGGCCCACAAATTCCTGAATCTCCGAGTAGGGCAGCTCCAGGGCTCTTACAAGTTTTCCTGGCCACCAAAGAGAGTGACTAAAACCTTCTGGGGCAGGGAATAGATAAGGGAAACATAGCGAGTCTAGGGCACTGGGCAAATTACAGATGCAAGGTAGGGGTGGGGACTCGGGATTTTACTTTCCTGTGGCCCTGGAAAAGGCTGGGATAGTGCCCTTGATGCCTTGTTCAGCATTTGGGACTCTCTTTCACACACTTATTCCTCACAGATGGGTCTCCTCTGGTCTGCCTAAGCTGCCATGACTAGGGTGCTATTATTGCGGACACTGGTTACCGTCATTGGGGACAGCTGGTCTCCAGGGCACATGTTTATACAGACCTGAATCTGAGGTCTGGGCATATTTCTTTCTTGACCTCATGTGGGAAAATGACTTGGGATGAAGAGGGAAGAAAGGTCTCCTTTGGAATGATCCATGTCCATACCCTTTGGCCGTTCCCTGGGGCTGATAGGATGGGGTCTCCATTTGGTGTGTTGACTCCTTGGGCTCTGATCAGGAGCCTGTGCCTCTTTCCACTACTCTGGGGCACCTGCTGGGTCCATTTCTTTCAATCTCATCTCTTCACTGACGGGCCAGTTGGCTCTTTAATGTCCAGCAAGAGGATGGCCCCCTAGGCACACTTCGGACAGAATGGCAGAGGTCTTTTGAAAAAATCACTATCAGGAGCTGGACCCCTTCTCATTCGGCTGCCCTCAGACCAGCATCTTCCTTTGATGACTTTTTTCCCCCAGTGCAGGACAAAGCAACACATTGACAGATGATGCCCCGGGCTCCCCGAGAACAGGACGAAGCAGACATCAGAACCGCAGGCACTGCTCTTCCTCCTTTCTGGATTTGCTGTCATTATTTTATCATCGTTTTAATCTCATGGCTCACCACACTGTGGTGTCACTTGATAAATGATAACGACATTGATTCCACAGGGAGGGAATAAAATCTTAGCTCTTCTGAGGGCCCTGGTCAGAACCCTTTTGGAGGTTGTTTTTTTTTTTGTTTGTTTTTTTGTTTTGTTTTGTTTTACAAAGAAATCTGTTTTTTCCCTCTTGAGAACAGAGCCCCTGTTGTGGGCATGGCTGAGATTTGTGTGTGTGTGTGTGTGTGTGTGTGTGTGTGTGTGTGTGTGTGTGTGTCTCCTAGGGATTTTCTAGGGGGGAAAAAGTGTTTTTCTTTTCTCTTTTCTGGGCATGCTTTGAGCAGCCATGGAAACTGATAGGTCTAGCCAGCTTTTGTGTGTGTGTGTGTGTGTGTGTGTGTGTGTGTGTGTGTGTGTGTGTGTATGTATGTGTGACACATATATTTATAAACCTGCACTAATTACCTATCCCAGGAGAAAGAGTAAACACTATAACGGGAATGGGATCTGGTCATCAAGGAAAACTATTCCCCATATCAGGAAGGAGAGTGGCCTGGCTCTGGGCAATGTGACATGTGATGGAATCCAAAGCACGCTCAGCCAGATTCTTCCTAACTCCACTGGAATGCAGATATCAGTGCCTCTAAGAAATGACATTGTCATCCACCTAGGCTGAGGCCCCTCCCCTCTACCTCATTCTCACCCCACACATGATCTACTTACTCAATGATTTCTAGGAGAAAGCAAAATTTTTGCAATTCTACTGTCTGAGGAAATGTCACAGACTGACCCAGGAAGTGCTGAGAGGACAGACACGCAGCTCTATGTACCCATCTGTACTGAGACACATGACAGGGCGCTAGGCGGGCAGACAGACGCACCTCCACGTGGCAGGGAAAGCAGCAGCTTTCGTCAGAGCTTCTACAGAGTTCAGTGAATAGAACCGAAGTGCTCGGCATTGGAAGGAAAAGTTTGACTGTTTTGTTTTTTTCTTTTAATTGACTATGGTATTGTTTGGAGAATACCACGGAGGATGCCATATTTCTGCAGATCTAGAAAGAAAACAGCATGGAAAATACCAGGGAAGAGATTTCAGGGCAGCATCTCCCTAGCAAAAAGTCATCTTTTGCAGGGTGGTAGTGGGGCACGCCTTTAATCCCAGCACTCGGGAGGCAGAGGCAGGCAGATCTCTGTGAGTTTGAGGCCAACCTGGTCTACAGAGCTAGTTCCAGGACAGGCTCCAAAGCAATACAGAGAAGCCCTGTCTCCAAAAAAAAAAAAAAAAAAAAAAAAAGTCATCTTCCCTTAGCTGTTTTGTGAGTTGTCACCCTTGAGCAGCCAGCAGGATGGTTATGTGTGGGGCTCCATGCCATCATGTCTGTCATCTTTTTCTCTCTGATGACCCTGAATGAAACTCGAGGTTTACACAAATGTTGTACAGGTAGTATCAATCTGGTTCAGGGGGAAAAAAAAGTCCCAATCCAACCCTTCCTGCAAGATTATTTTTAGTCCTTAACTCTCATGATCTGGTATAAATTACGTCTCCAACAATGTTGAATTCCCCTCCTGCCTTCTATGTATTTAAAAAATTTTTTTTTTTACCCCACTATTGTCTTCACCAACCCTCCCCAAACTTTGCTTTCTGCTGGGAAAGTCACTGTGGAGTTTCTCTTCCTGGCTCCTGGAGTTGCAGTGGGCTAGCAGAGCCATGTGAACACACCAAAGGTGGCCAGCTTCATGTGTAGGAGTAGTCCACGTCAGGGATGCCACCATCCCGGTAGCCCCGTGTAGTGCCATAGCCAATAGTGTGGGCACCCTTGCAGAGGCTGCTGCCGTTGGAAGGGAATATGGTATGTACCACATACTCCTCTTTTGAGCGGTATGGGTTGATGGGTAGCATCTGCAGTCCTGGGCCTCGGATTTCCAGAATGGAGTTATCCTTCTTGGTCCCTGACTCCATGTAGTCATCCTTTTTCCTGTTGCCCCTATTGTAGACCCTCTCTCGGGTCAGCAGCTCACCAGCCCGGTGTACGTACCAGCAGATGGCCCCCAGGACAAGGAAGAGGAAGACAAGAGCTACGGCACCACCAATAATGCCAGCCAGGGGCAGCCCTGCCATAGGGCCAGCATTCTGTTCCTGATTGAGCGTGGTGGTAGGGCCGTAGTTATCAGCCGTCTCTGCCTTGGCACACACCGGTGTCTCATCAGCCACATAGGTGTTGCCAGTCTCCATGGTGACCATGCAGATGATGTAGGTGGACTTGGGCTCCAGGGCAGTCAGCAAGTACTCTGTCTTGTCTCCCTGCACCAGGGTCTCTGTGATAGAGCCCACAGCTGGGCTGTGACCCAGACGCAGCCAACTGAGCCGGAAAGAGGAGGCCGGTAGCATAGCCTTCCATGTGATTCGGATAGAGTCTGCTGTCAGTGGCTTCACTTGGATGACCAATGTCTTGGCACTATCACCAGTGGCCATGGGGTAGTCAATATTGGAGTCAGGGAGGCGCAGTCCTGGCCTCTTGGCCTTGAGGGTAAACAGAGAGCCCTGTGGTGTGGTGGCAGAGGCATGGTTGCTGGCTGTGGTCTTGGTAGCTGCATTGGCTGCACTGCCTTGTGACCCCGCCTCAAAGCACTCGTCCATCTCGCTGGTGATATCTTTGATGGCCATGCCCCGGACCTTCTCAGGGCCCTGACACATGAGGCCCCGCACATTGACCACTGCAGCTCGTGCCTTCACCCAGTCCCGCAGCCACATGAGGTTACAGCCACAGAACCAGGGGTTATTTCTGAGAAGCAGCTGTGCCAGGTTCCCTAGGTCGTCAAACAGGCCTCGAGGCAGTGTGGTGAGGTTGTTATTGGACAAGTCCAACCTCTCCAGCTCCCGCATCTTGGCCAGTGTGTTGTAAGGGATGTGGCTGATGGCATTGTCCTGCAGGTAGAGCTTCTGCAGGTGGGCACTGGGCAGGTTGAGGGGCGGGGCAGCCAGTGAGTTTCGTACTAGTGACAGCTCTGTGAGGTTCTGCAGGCGGCTGAAGGTGTCATCAGCAATACGCTGGTTGGCCAGCAGGTTGCCATCCAGAACCAGGCGCCTCAGGCTGTTGAGACCCTTGAATGCATGTAGCGGGATGGTGGAGATGCGGTTGTCATCTAGCCGAAGCTCCTCCAATGTGTGGGGCAGCCCTGATGGGATGCTGCTTAGGTGGTTCCTGCTCAGGAAAAGTAGCTTGAGCTGCTTGCTGTCAGCAAAAGCATCATCCTCGATGCTCACGGTGGAAACAGAATTGTCATCCAGGTGCAGCTTCTCCAGCAGTGGGATTCGAGCCAATGAGTCCCTAGCAATGGTGCGCACATTGTTGTCTTGTAGATGAAGCTCTCGAAGGGAGCGGGGCAGGTTGATGGGGAATTCATCCAGGTCATTCTCATACAGGTAGATGACCTGTACTTTGACCTTGGTCTTGAGGTCCTGAGGGATGCCTGCATTGTTGATCTGGTTGTTCTGTAGGTAGAGGGTGGTGGCGTCATCAGGGATGTCTGAGGGGATGGACGTGAGTCCCCGGTCGTTGCAGTAGATGAAGCCATTGTCACAGCGGCATACTGATGGACAGGTGGTGCTATCGATGACCTCTGTGAGGAAGGCAATGAGCCCATAGCAGAGAAACAGCCAGTCCCGCAGGTCCATGGTGGCCGTGGTCATCACAACAGTGGCTGTGACGGTGGCAGCGGGTGTGGTGGTAGTGGTGGCAGTAGGGTGTGCCACCACCATGGTGGACAGCTGGTGGAGGCCTGACCCACCTAACCTGGAGTCTCAGTACCTGTGAGGAGCACAAGATAGGTGTGCTGAGTTTAAGGCAGTGGTAGGGCCTGGGGAGGGGGAGCATTAAAGTTGGGTCCTGCAGGGCTGAGGCCAGGCGGCAGGGGAGGCCTGTTTTTTGCCATTCTGGAGAAAGGTAAGCTCCCTAGCCAGGGTACCTCTAATGACTAATGTTCACTGTAAATCTCATTGGGAGGGTCCTGACCTTGAGAGAAACCAACACCTTAGGGCATTTAGTGTGTGCTGCTGCAGCCTGGACTGTGACCTCACAACCTCATGCATGATAAGCCACCCACCTTTAAGGATCTCACAAGTGGGGCCAGCAAGTGGGATGGATTTCATGGATGCGCTATTATTTCCACAGGACTGGGACAGGCCCAATTTGGCATGGACTCAGGGTCTGAAGGAAAAGTTTGTTTCTGGGAGGCTGTGAACTTGAGGCGTATTGCCAGAACCTTCAGGAAAGACTCAGTCAGCGTTGTCACTGGTGGGCAGTGGAGAGCACTGAGTTCATTGTCTGGTGGTGAAACACCATGTCCTGTTTGTCACCCATGTGTTTCATATACGGAAGAATGAGGTGCCAACAGATCTGACTCCTGGCTCTGTGTTCTATCTTTTCTGGGGCACTATTCCACACCTAGTCTCTCCCCAGCTGAAGTCACAGGGCACACACACACACACACACACACACACACACACACACACACACACACACACTCACTCACACATCAGCTTCCGTGATTTAAAGAAATGAGACAAATAAAGGAGGGAGGTGTTGTCTGCACTCTGAGGAAATTTTTCTGCAAGGTGTAATTTCAGTTTTCACAAATAGAAAAATTGCAGCATAGAGTTTTCTCATTATTTTACTGCTCACAGTGGTAAAAAAAATCAATTAAAGAGAAATTATCTTTCAATCTCGGTTAAAAAAGAAAAAAAAAAAAAAAAAAAAAAAAGGGTGTCTTCATACAGCCAGCAAAGGTCTGCAGTAAAACTCAGGGTCAAGGAGGCTTTCAGGGCAGAATGTGATGGCTTCTCAGATCTGATCCGAGGGCCTGGCCTGGGAGGACAGCTCTGGAGTGTGGAGCATGACCGGCTGGCTCCTGCTGAGTGATCAGTGGGGACCTCACCACCATGCTCTAAGAGCCAGGCATCTCCATTTCTCAACACACCACAGCCTTCTCACCCGTTTCTCTCTGACCCTGGCAGCCTTTCTCCATCCAGTGACCTCCTCGGCACCCTTCAGGACACTGAGAACATTCCAGCCTCTACCAGGTCTGCTCTGGCTGTGCACACCGCCATGCATCACTTTGTCCAATCCATCCATCTTCCTACTCACTCACTGATCCAGCCTGCCTGGCACACATGACCATGGCCCACTTGCCTTGCCGCCAAGTTCCTCAGGCTTTGGTCTTCCCTGCACACTGAGCCCCTCTGTCCCACCATCTACCTTGCCCTGTGGTTCACTGTTGTCTTGTTTCCTTGTTAGTCCTCTACAGAAGCCTTGACATCAAGTGGCTCCCTGCTGAGGCTCCCTGGACCCCTCTTCTCCACTCAATGCTCTCACTCAGTGTCTTGCCGTGTTCCCTAGCCTGCCTCCCCCACTGCCAAAGCCAGGTAGCAGGTTCTGAGACAGTTTGTATTGTATCCCTCTCTGACTGAAGCAGCTGGACCCACCCTGCTGTCCCCAGACATATTTCCCTCTTCCTAGAGCTGATCCTCAGAGACACCTGCTGCCCCTACATTTCCTGAAGGTGAGGCTTTACCTGGTCACCTTGAAAAAACCGTAAACCCAGAATATGCCTTCTCTCTGCTCAGGGTTTACAGACTCATCACCAATTTGCATGTGCTTTACTTTAGGGCTTTGGGTACCTTAGCTGTTAGGGTGTAGCCTAGTAGCTGGTACACAGCAGGAATTGGTACTGACCCATTGTGAAGAAATGGAGGCACAGCCTTGATGGCAGGATGTGCTCCCATGCCTACAATCTCACTGCATCACTCACACACTCTGCTGAGACAGAGGCCCAGCCAGCATTACTATTGGCTGGGGCTAAGGGCTCTCTTGTCCTCACCAGACTCCTGTTGTTCTGTGTGTGGTACAGGTATCCCAAGCTGCTCCAGTTCTGACCTAATCCTCTTAGCTTTAAGACAGCAGGCACACCCAACAGAGCTCACCCCTTGAGCCAGACCTACCAGTCTTCATAGGCAGCCCATGCAGCGTACCCTCAATGTGTTCCTGCGCCTGATGGGTATACATATAGCCTGTTGTTCTATTTCATAACTTGAAGCCTATAGTACAGAGAGGTAAGGGGTCCTGCTATTCCAAGGTCACAGACTTCCAGCTGCACGCCTGTCTCCTCATAAAGGAGCCTGAAGGTCCATCCCATCACAAATCACTTTGTGAACAGGGCTGAGGAATGGGACAGGACAAAGCTGGAGACGAGAGCTTTGGCTTGTCCCTAGGCATGTCTCTGGGTTGTGGCCCTGCACCTCTGCCTGAGCTCAAGTTTGGCCAGAAGTTATACCTGCTCCTGGCCAGCTGATGAGTTCTATCTCGAGGGACACAGTGGCCTCTGCCCTTGGCCGTTCTGGGCCAGTGCCCTGAGCAGGGCCAGACTTTTTAAGGACAAAGCAAGGCTGCCACCACAGTCTCTGGCATAGACATCTGTTCTCCCATTTAGCTCATGGCCACAGTCCCCAGCCTCCGGAGACTCTGCATCATAATAGAGTCTAAATTGCACCTCTCAGAGATATTTGATGGATAATGGAGCAGCAGTGGGAGGCAGGGACCCAAGGCCTTTCCACTCCCCTATCTGCTGCCCATCCATCTTGCCCAAATGTCCCTGGCCACCCTGCTTCCCCAAGGCTAACTCCAGTCTCAGCTCCAGGAGCTTCAGGAACAGGACAGACTGGGCTGGGGAGGGAGACTGGATCCCCTCTAGAGGAGTCCTTAAACTGCCTGGACATCTATTGGCCTTCCCATTCCCCTTTGTGTTTGATAGTTTATGTGGCCATCAAATTAAACCTGGTAAATTGTCCATCTTTTACGGGATCACTGGTCATCATTGTGGGGATCACACAGACGAGTGTGGTATGAGTTACAACCTGCCAGTTCCGTGACAGACAGCAGGATCCAGACGCTCCATTGGAGGGGTGCAGAGAGACAGTTCAGGCTGGTGAACTCCCTTAGCTGAGGGGGAGGAGGGAAGCCTGGGGTAGTTACTGGCTTCTACCAATGGCCAGGACAGAGTGCAGTAGGCTCTCTGTCCTCTCTGGGCTTCATCTTCCTCCTCTATCTGTGTGGTTGACAGTTGCTCTTACCTGAGAATTTAAGGGGATGAGATTATATGTGCAGAGTACCCCACATGTAGAATGCCCTTCCTACGTACAGCCTGTGTCCCCCAGGCTACCCACTTCCTCCTATACACAGACAGCCCCTGTGCTAACTGCCCTTTTGTGCCTCTTCTTTACGCCCCGTGCCCACTGTGCCTCCTGCACTTGCACCCAGTCCAGCCATGCAAGAGAGGGAAAACGGGTGGGGCTGCTGCAGCTTTCAAACCCTTAGGGCCCTGCACGCACCGCTCTGCTTCCCCAGGGCCTTTGCGCTGGTTCCTACCACTCTGACCCCAGTGTGGGCCTGGCCTATTGCTTCACAGGCCAGCATGCATTCTGCACACATGCCTCAGCAATACTGCCTCCTCCTGGAAGCTTTCTCTGACCCTGATCCTCCAGAGTCCTGATCTGCTCACACTCTGCCTGGCAAAGGTGGCTCAGCAGTGTCTGTAACAGCCACCATCTGGGGAAACTCAACAGCTGTACTCCTGTGGCTTTCCAGTGCCTGCACGGATGGATGTGTGTTGTTGTGTGCCCCCCCCCACTTTGTTCTGTGAGGGATATTGGCTAAGATGACATGCAGGGGCAGCTACAGATCCAAGGCCTGGCATGGACATACTACAGGGAATGGCAGTTATTTTATGGCCTTTGAGGATACATGGGCACAGGAAGTGGGGGGAAGAACTGAGCCAGCTGGGCACATTCCCAGAGGAAGCCAGGCTGGGAGGAGATGGAGGATTGGGCAGACTACCCCTGCCTCCTAGCCCAGCTTCTCTTTTTGCTTTTCAATGAAGACAGCTCCCTGGAGGGGGTGAATATCAGGCACAGTCTCGGATCCCATTAGAAACAGGTGTCCAGATGTTCCCTCGCAAGGAAGAAGGCCAGGTAGAAAGGGCAGAAGCTCAGAGCCTAGAACCCCACGGCCTTCCCAGCACTAACCCAGCTCTGGGAGATACTCCCTAGGTCTGTTTACTCTGCTGTGTTTGCAGAACCCATTTTTCTGCAAAGACCTGGGGGACAAGCTACCCCATTCTGCCCCATGTCCCATGTGCTTCTCATCCTGGAAGCTGGCTTCCTGTCTGTCCTGTAACGGCCTCAGCCAGCCCTTTCCTCCTATTGCCCCCACAGACCTGGAGAGGGGCAAGTGGTGCTCCTGATGCCAAAGGCCCTGTGGCCACAGCCCGGTCTTTCTGGGGATACTGGCTCAGGCCTCGTGGCTGCCATGGAACTGAGTGATGCCATTTTCTATTTACAGGGTTCATCCCAGGCACTTCCCAAAGCCAGCAAGGGAACAAAATGTCATATGTCATATTGCTACCGATCCAAGACTTGCTGTGCTTCTCTCTGCCCCCATTGTTGGGGTGGGGTGGGGGATTTGACCCCAGACAGGGCAATTAGAAAAGGGGTGACCTTTGATCATAGCACGCCTATGGAGAGGACAAATGTGTGTACTCATATGGATGTTAGTTTCCTGAAGCTGAATAATGGAAACCCCAAATCTTCCAGTTTCTCCTCCTCCATCCCCAAGCTGTGGGCTCTGGTGGTGTCCTATCCCCTCCTGGAATTCACAGTGACTTTCCTAATCTTCTGAGGCCTCCAGGCCCTTCTATAAGGCTGATCCTTATGCTGAGACAAATAAAGCTAGAAGCAGCACTCAGGCCCACCAGGGAGAAGGCTGAGAGGGCCCCAGCCCACAGGGTGCAGTGATTGGCACTTACCCGGCCCTACCCTGCTGGGGCTGCCTCTCTCTCTGTCAACTAATGAAGGGTCCCTCAGTTTCTCATCCAATAGTTGGCTTAGCTGCAAAGAAGACTGAGGGAGGAGGTTTCCCAGGCAGCCCCACTCCGTAGAAGACCTGCCTTCTCTCAGTCAAGACTAGGTAGAGGGATAGCTTCAGGCCTCAGGGCTTCATCTGAGAAATGGGACTGAGGTCTACTTGTTGGGTTCTTGTGAGAATGACTCAGGATACTTTCAGCTTGGTTGAGCACTCCTAGGTCACAAAGAGAGACACTAGTGACTCCCAGGTCACTTCCTTAGCTACACTACTTCACTGGCACAGATGTAAGTTACAGATGAGCCCCAGGAGCTTGAAGCTTGTTCCAGCAGATGCCATGGGAGTGCCTCCCGAGTACCCTGACTCTAGCACTTTCTAGTCTTGGCTGCTCTGGGGTGCCAGCCAGTCTCACCCATCACCCCAAACAGTCTCGTCCCCCAGTCCTTGTCCAGTGGCAGCACTCAGCATCTGTAATACCTACAGAGTTGGGGGCGGGGATTCTTTTCAAATCTAAAGTTAATTATTTTTCTAATTTCATGCCGCATGCATTATGTATCAGCCGTTATCGCTGGCAGTAATTGCAGACAGGTATGCAAATCCACCAGAAATGAACTGCTAGTTCACCTAAGTACATGGGCGGCTGGGTGGGGCTGGGCAGCAGGATGTCCTCCTCGGCCTCAGAGAAAGTGAATCTCTTTGAAAAACAAGACTTTCAAATTGTGTCTTAGGAGGTTAATTATATTGATAGCAGTGTTCGATATTAAACTATGCGGGGCCAGGAAGGGGGAGGGAGATGAAAGGAGACACATGTAATTTTGTTTCTCTCTCTCAGCATCTCTTAATGAAACGGTCCCCCACCTGATACTGCCGCCTGGGTCCCTTTGGAGTAAAGCTGTCTCCACTGAGACTTAATTCCTTTGGGGAAGGGGGAAAAGCAGACTTAATGCCAGTGGGAGGGAGAATGAAGAGAAAGGACAGTGCCAACAGGCCGAGTGACAGTCCTCAAGACCAGGCTGATCTCTGCAGCTGAGCTCCTTGGTTACCTGCCGGGAACTGGGCTGCTGTAGGGGAAGAGAGCAGCAGGTGTGTAGGAAATACTGAGCCAGTGAATGCCAGGCAGGCACGGAGGCTTGGGCCTCTCAGAAGCAGAGAACCAACTGGCAGTGCTCCCAGTGAGTTTTCCTATTTGTAACCTCCAGTTTCCTGGACACCATTACGTGTCTGGCTCCTCCCACTGGACCCAAACTTCTGCTTCTAAGGGGTGGCTGTCCTGTCCCCAGAAATGAGCCTGGCCTAGAGAGGCTCCGTAAACATATTTTGTGTCCGTGTGTATCTGAGGGCCAGAGGTTGCCATGGGATGTATTTATCACTCTCCACCTTATCTTTTGAGACTGGTCTCTCACAGAATTCAGAGGTACTGACTAACTAGGCTGGCTAGCCAGTGCCAGTGATCTCCAGAGATCCCCCTGTCTCTGCCCCCACCTCCAGGCTAGGGTTACAGACATGTACCACCATGCCTGGCTTCTTTTGTGGGCGCTGAGGATCTAAACCCAGGCCCCTGTACTTAGGTGGCAGGCACTTTACTAATGGGGTCATCTCCTTGGCCCACTAGGAGGCCCACCTTAAATACACTAGGCAGGGTCTATAATCTAAAGCCTAGAACTAGGCAGCTGGAGAAAAGAGGGAGGTGGGACCTTGCCATCAGCACCACTCCAGAGGCCATGATGACCTGGGTGTCTTCATTATAGCAGGCCTGAGAGACAAAAAGTCCTGTCTGAACTATGAAGAGCTGGCCACCCACCCAGGCCTCAGACTTGCCATCCAGAGTTCTTCAAATTCAACGGCTCTCAAAAAACAGGCCCAAGAAGACCTGGCTGTGCCCCAACTTGGTGGCCAGCTTGGCACTGTCCAGATACAGGCACATTTCCACAACTGCCCACGCCATGATTGGGTGCTAGAGCAGGAAAGCGACAGAAGCCTGGAGTGGGAGGCAGAGCAGTGCTTCCATCTGCCTTTTATAGATGTGCAGGGGTAGGCTCAGTCTTCTATCAGTCTCCCCGCAGGCTTGTAAGAGCAAGTGATGGGACACGTGCCAGCTCACCAGCACCTCTTGCCAGCTACCAGCCTGTGGGCTCCTCTTAAGGGCCTACAGGGGGTGGGTGTCGGTGGTAGTGCACTCAGGAGGCAGAGGCAGGTGGATCTCTGTAAGTTCAACGCCCAACTCCAAAGCAACACAGAAACCCTGTCTTCAAAAAACAAAAACAAAAACCCAAACAAACAAACAAAAAGAGTCGGGGGGGGGGGTGGATGTCTGAGGGAGTGCACCGGGAGACAGAGGCAGGTGGGTCTCTGTGAGTTTGAGGCCAGCCTGATCTACAGAGTGAGTTCAAGACAGCCAGGACTGTTTCACAGAGAAACCCTGTCTCGATAAACGTGTGTGTGTGTGTGTGTGTGTGTGTGTGTGTGTGTGTGTGTGTGTGAGTGAGTGTGTGTGTGAGTGAGTGTGTGTGAGTGAGTGTGTGAGTGAGTGTGTGTGAGTGTGAGTGTGTATGTGTGTGAGTGTGTGTGTGAGTGAGTCAGTCTGCATGTGTGAGAGTGTGTGTGTGAGTGTGAGTGTGTGAGTGTGTATGTGTGTGAGAGAGTGTGTGTGAGTGAGTGTGTGTGAGTGTGTGTGAGTGTGAGTGTGTGAGTGTGTGTGTGAATGTGTGAGTATGTGAGTGTGTGTGAGTGAGTGTGTGAGTGTGAGTGTGAGTGAGTGTGAGTGTGTGTGAGTGTGTGTGTGTGTGTGTGAATGTGTGAGTATGTGAGTGTGTGTGAGTGAGTGTGTGAGTGTGAGTGTGAGTGAGTGTGAGTGTGTGTGAGTGTGTGTGTGTGTGTGTGTGTGTGTGTGTGTGTGTGCGCGCGCGCTCCAGGGGTGTCTTAGGAACAGCTAGCCTTGCTTCTTTTCAGCTCTAGCCTATGTGTACAGAAGAGAGGAACACTGGAGGAGGGGACCTACGCTAGTTTATACCACTGTCAGCAGAACCCCCAGGCCCATCCCAATCACCTCTGCCTGGAAAGCCCAGTGTGTTCCCTACTGTTTCTCCACCTGTGGATACAGTGAGGCTGCATAGAGCTAGCTGAGCAGATTTTCCACCAGCACTTTGAGCAACAGGGTTGCTGGGAGGTGGCTACTGCTCCCCTATGCCTTGGCCTAGCCCCAGGAATTATCCCCTAGCTGCTCCTAGGGCCTGGGAGGAAGTTGAAGATTGAGAGAGGAAAACCATAGGCAGGTGGGGCCCAGCTGTGTGCTTGCAGCCCTGCTGCTAGGTTGTCGCGCCTTTATAATAAATAACAGCAAATAGCCCATCCTCAGGGCATCCTTCATGCCAGTGGCTAATAACAGGGCTATTAATGCCCCCGCAGATGGCGTACGCAGTGCATGGCTCTGACGGATGTCCCAGGCCCTGGCGCAGTCATAAATCAGCCCCTCTCCTGGGGCAGAGCGTGGGGAAGTGTCATTTTCCATCCTGGTAATAGATTGGGGCTTCCCTGCCCTGCCCAGAGCACTGAGGGGTTATAAGGTTGCTGGGATTACTGTTTGCAGAGGTACTGCCCCTCCCCTCTTTACCCTCGGGAGTCCAGGAGGAGCTGGTCCAGCCAGATACCTGCTGTGTAGCCTGGGGCACTCACTCTGGACCTGTCTTTTCCCTCTAGCCAACAAAAGGGCTGTACTGGAGGCCAGTGCAGATGATGTTGGACGGTAGCTCCTGGTCAGCCCCACTGTGGATCTCTCTGGCCACAGCAGGGCAGGTCCAGACAGAAGAGATCTTGGGATTCTTGCTAGTTCAAGGGTAGCAGGTATCAAGGCTGGTGGCCTTGATCTTGCCTAACCCATCACAAGGCCTCATGGTTGTCCTCTTTTATACAAAGAAGGTGGTCAGCAACCCTGGCAAGGAGAGGCCCAGGAGGAGGAACCCTCCATGCTATGGCTACTCCAGCAGAGGCCTCCTGTGTGGGGGCCTTCAGAGGGCAGGACTCAGTTGTCACGCACTGTGCTCCCTCCAGGTGGAGACTCTCTTTACCTTTCTGGCCACCAGGAGCCCTTCTTCATCCCAAGAGCCCTTCTTCATCCCCCCCACCCCCCACCCCCGTGCCTCAGGCTCTTACCTCTTCTGCTGCTGCTCCCTCCCTTGAGCCAACAAGTCCCACTGGGGTCACTGCTTTGGAGTTCCAGGCCACGCTCACATTCCTGGCCCCACCGTCACCAACAGACCCAGAACCACTCAATCAGACTGCAGCTCTGGGGCAGCAGGAACAATGAAGCTCATAGAGAGTAAGGAGGTCTTGAGGTCTTCCTCGGGGCTAGGCTCAGACGTGGCTGCAGGCCCCAAGCAGCATCTTTGGCACTCTAGGCCACAGGCACTGCTGGCTCGGGTGTCTGGAGTGAGGGGTGTGTGTTCTGTGTGCACCCCCGGGACGCCTGAGCAGGGCATGTCCTGCAGCCCAGTCAGTCCTGGGGAGTGTGGCCTCTCCCTGGCCACCACTTCCACTGCAGCTCTTTGTAACTTTGCTCCTTTGTCCACAGGCCACACCTCTTCTGAAATGCCTCTGTGGGGCTGTTACCCCCTTTTTCTCTACCAAGGTTTTTTGTTTTGTTGTGTTTTGTTTTTTTCCTTTTAAAATCCCTTTAAGTCACTTGGCAGAATGGCTCAGTGCAGAGAGCACTCTTGCGTGACAGAGCTGAGAGGGAGCCTCTCTCTAAAGAATCGGTACTCCTGCCACTCAGGCCACATCTGGGGGGGTTCTGTTACCCCTCTGAGAGTTCAGATATTCACAGGCTGCAGCTCCTTGCCTCGCACTGCTGAGCTGTCAGGCCTGTGTGCTCCGCTTTGGGAAGCCACTTGGGGGGCAGGGGCTGGTCTGCTTGGCTGCTCCTGTTTGTAGAGAAAGCTTCTGGAGTGGGTGAGGCAGAAGGGTGGGCTATTCCTGCTTCAGCCCCTGGGCGCAGCTGTCCACAGTGGACCTTTCTCACCTACTCCCAGCTTCTTCACCTGCCAAAGGCAACACAAGCAATCAAACCCAAGGAAATCAAGAGCTCCAGGGACAAGTACCACAGGCAGCCATAGCCACAGCCCCATTGTCCTCATCACCTCCCAGTCTCTGGGTTTGTTTGCTTTCAAGAAACAGGGTTTCTCTGTGTAGCCCTGGTTGTTCTGGAACTACCTCTGTAGAGGCTAGCCTCAAACTCAGAAATTCACCTGCCTCTGCCTGCTGAGTGTTTGGATTAAAGGCCTTCCCACCACCACCTGGCTTTTTACTTTTCTTTTTGAGACAGGGTGTCACTATGTAGCCCTGGCTAGCCTGGAATGTGCTACGTAGATCAGGCTGGCCACAAACTCACAGAGATCCTCACATAAGGTTTTGGCTTGCAGTGCAGAAAATCAAACCAGGGCTTGACATGCTTGGCAAACACTCTACTGCCAAGCCCCAACCCTAGATTGCCTGTCTTGAACAAATACCACTTCCACCCAAGCCTGGCAAGGGTCTGAGATTGTCATCTTCACCATTTACCACTTATTAAATCCAGGTAATATGCAGAGCCCTTCCTTGTAACTACCTTCAAGGACTAGGCAGAGGAAAATAAAGTTTGGAGGCTTGGCAGGATGTTTTAGTGGGTAAAGACATCCAGCACCAAGCCTGAAGACCTGAGTTCAATCCCTGGGAACTCACATGGTAGAAGGAGTGAACAAATGCTCACAAATTGTTCTCTGACCACACAACACAGTACATAAATAAGTGTAACAATTAAGAAAAAAGTTTGGGAGTTCCTGGCCTTGAAGAGCCATGGGCCAGTCTACAGCAGCCTCCATTTCCCCAGCACAAACTCCTCTTATTAAATGTCATTTGAAGGCTCTGACTGGGTTATCCTGGCCTTGGCTTCCAGAACAATTCAACTTCTCTGGCTCACCAGGGGTGAGCTATCTGTTTCTCATGGGGCCAACCTTCAACACTCTGCTGCCTTTCATGCTGTAGAGACCTGGGTGCCGCGGGCTGCCCCTAAGAATACAAAACAAAACAAAGCTGTCCCCTCCCTCTCATACAGCAGCCAGCCAAGGTGCCCCTCTTTGGAAAGGGGCTTTAATGACATATCTGAGAGCATAGGCTCTGGTTAGGCTCAGATGCATCTAGGTTCTTTTGTTTTCAGGACAAAAGCCTGCTCAGTGGCTGCAGCTGGCATATCTAGGGTGCATATTTAATAAGTCCATGTTCCAAGCAGAGGTGGCTGTCCATGGCCACAGCCCAGAGACCACAGGAAACACATGGGAAGAATAAAGTATGTGGTCAGTATATGAAGGAATAATGGGGTAAGGGTTATTCTCAGTGACCTCTCCCAGGACGCCAGACAGCTACTCAGAATAGCCAGGGCCAGTCAGGGCTGCAGGTGCCAAGAGGCATGTGGGCACAGTCCCAGGCAGGTGCAGCGTGAGACTGGAAAGGAGGGACAATAAGCCTGTTCCTGCAGAGGCGGCAGTGGTAGCCGCAGCCTAAGCCATTATTACTATTACCACCCGTGTGATTTCATCCAATTATAAACTGTAATTCCTCTATGAAAGCGAGAGATGGAAAGAGTCCAGTGAGGTCATCTGCCTTCCTGGACAGGCCAAGGAAATTGTTTTATACTGCTGGGGTGAGAGTAGGCAGCTAGACCATCGCACACACACAGGATGGGAGCTGTGTCCTTGGAGCCTGGAACCCTACTGCCTCTCCACAACAGACAAAACCAGGGTTCTGCAGATTCATCCCACTGGTTGTGTGCTTGACTTCAGCTCCCCCAGCTCTCAGGAGCTAATCAATGCTGGCCTACCATTCTTAAGGCCCCTAGTCAGCCTGACTCACCACCGCAATTCCTACCTCCCCCTACTGCCCCCAACGAGACTCATTCACACAGTGACATTTGTACAAGCATGTAACAAATATGTCACATGCATAAGACTAGGATCATGTACAAAAATCCCAACACAGGCAAACATGAAAACAGAAGTGTATACATACAAACACATATGTGCATTCCCTGCACACATTTAAATCCATGCATATGTGCAAAAAATGAATACATGTTAGTTCCAGGACAGGCTCCAAAGCAATACAGAGAAACCCTGTCTCAAAAAAAATCAAAAACAAAAAAGAATGAATACGTGCAACATATAGGCAAACACATGATCAAGATGTTCACACACTTGCACCCAGAAATGCATGCATGAATACACATGAACCCACATTTACACATGGGAATGAGAATACACAGAGGTTGATAGGAATGTGCACATATACACATTTGTAATGTGACATGTGAGCCTTTCCCCACTTTATCCCCTTCCTGTGAGAATCCTCATGTCATCCCTCCCTCCCTGCATTAGGCACCCTCCATCTGAATATGTGGCCCCACAATGATAATGGTGGTGATGTAACAGGGTAAAATGGGAGACTATTAAGGCTGGATACTGTAAGGCCTGATTCAGGGCCATGCACACAGTAGGTATTTAATAAATGCACCCAACATACTCCTCATTCTCCTTTCTCACTGGAAAAACCAAGTCTGGGTGAGACTCTCCTGGGCCACCCACTTTGCTGCTTTCCCTGAGTCCTTACAGCCTCATGGGGACCTCTGGTGTGTGGACAGGAGGTTCAGCTAAGGTCTCCTTTCTGAGGGGCCTCTCAGGCACCTGAGACATGCACTGGCTTTCCAAGCCAGCCTGGCTGCTCCTGGGCAGCATTGTGGCTCTTACCACTTGTGGGTGCTTAATTATGGCCAGTAGTAGCCACCTGCTGCCACTTCACCAAATGCATGGGACCTGGAAGAGATATCTAAATGTGCCACTTGCAAATACCTGCCTAGAGCCCGGCTAGACTGAAAGAAGTCATGCCCCTGCAGTTACTGTCTATGCTTTCACGTGGGTTAACCAAGGAATCTGTTGGCCCTAAGAGGCCAGGAATGGGAGCCCTCCCTAGCCCCATAGTGCAGCTTGGCTGAGCCCCTTTCTCCTAGAGCTTCTCTGTGTCCATGCTCTAGTCCAGTCTCTGTACCAATAAACTTATTTTTTTTTTAAGTCTACAGAGGAAAAGCTTCTATCCGTCATCTCTTTGTCACACATGGTTCCTTCTGTTACCAGCAACTCTAGTAAAAGTATTGGCAAGAGAAAGAAAACAACCATCTACCCCTATCATTCATTTAACCTCTACCAAGCCCTGGGTCCCCAACTCCATGCTTCCTTTGTATTTTGGTCTGATGAACCTATTCATACCATCATTTTGCAGGGAGCCATGTCCTATGTCCTTTCCTGGTATCTCTGTGTTGCCATCTCCCTTAAGCCTGGGCCAGGCTGGAGGATCAGGGAGAGACATTCCATAACACAGGCTGAGAAGGTGGGGAAGGGCTTTACAAAAGTACTCAATCTGCAGGAGAGCCAGGGCTCCACATTCTAGCCCAGTCTCCTCCTTCCCATGCCACGCCAAGACCCAGTGAAACAGGCACTGTGCCCCTGGGCAGACACAGCACCTCCAGGCTGGGTCCCTCCTAAGACCTTATGCCTTTAACCTGCCCATTTTTTCCCCATTCATCCCTTTCTATCTCCTTCCCACCCATCTGTCCATCCTTCCAATTGTCCAACCATCTGTCCTCCATCTCATCTACCCACATACCACTCATCCATCCAACCATCCACTTTCCTTCCATCCATCTCTTTGACCATCTATATCTATCCCTATAACCCATTCAGCCATGCAGCCATCTCACCTAGCAGACTGTCTAGTCATGTTCTAGGCACTGTTCAGGACATTGGGGACCAGAGGGGACCAGTTCTATAGGAAGTTTCAGCCTCATGGGGAATCCAGTAGCTAGCAGATATTGCAATGTGAAACATACACTAGGCCCAGCCTAGGGGGAAAGGGATGAGTTCTGGGGTGGGGTGGGGTGGGGGCACTGTTCTATAATTATGGCACCCTTCAGGCTCCCCCAGCACTCACATGAGAACTTGGTGGCAGTGCAGCCCACTTCTGTCCCTCAGGGCTTACTGCCGAATTTGATGGGTCTTCAGCTTTCCTGTTCATGCTGCCTTCAAGATCTACACTTGCTGACATTAATTCCTGTATTAGCAATTAGCCCTCCTGTTTTGCTTCAACCTCTGGCTCTTAGGGATGGAGTTTCATGTGAATGGTATTAATCAGGTGCCTGGTGTGCACTGTGCAAACCCAGGTGGGCTCTGTCGCTAGCCATTTAGCCAATCACATTTGAAATGAAAACACATTGCCCCCTCCTTGCGTAGGGCTGCCCTGTAGCTCAGAGGGCAGAGTTCCCATCACAGCCAGCAGGCTAGAGATGGAGTGAGCTGGGAAAATGGGATCTGCTTTCGTTTGGACTACAGGCAACATCTGTATCCCACCTTCCTAGATGAAGAGGCTGTGATCAAACAGACTTTGTTCGGAGGCTGCTCACTGCCTCCAAGGATGGTCAGACACAGGGCCTGCTCCTTTCTCCTTCATCACTGAGGGTGGTCACTCCTCTTATGCTGCTGGAGCCACCACTGTAATGGGGCAGAGTGGCAAGGGCAGAGGGCTGCAGCTAGAGTCACAGGCCAGGAGGGGCTAAACTGCTCTTAGAACAAGGTCAGCACAGTTGAGAATTGAGTAGGAAGAGTAATTGAGGCAGAGGGAACAGCATGTGCAGAGGTTCAGGGTGTGAGGACTTGCACCCTCCGAGAGCTGGGGTGGGGCTAGGAATCTGACATTGGGAGAACCTTGATCAGGGAGCTGAAGGGACTGGTCTTCATACCAAGAGCAACAGGGAGCCTGCTGAAGTGTCCAGCCCAGGAAAAACATGACCCAACTTGCAATTTGGACAAATCATTCTCTCTTGTGTGTAAGCCGTGGGGTTACAGGGAAGGGGCTGACTAGGGAGGCCTGCAGGTTCTGCTCCCTGAAGACATGCCTGATAGATACTCAGTGGGTGCCAACAATTTTCCTTGCTAGAGAGCAGCTGGGTGCTCCTGGGAGAACCTTAGAGGGCCAGTTGGCAGTCCCAGGCAGGAGGAGCACAGCATGGGCTCCAGATGCCTGGGTGGGGCAGCTGGGAGCTCACCTCTTTCCCCTGCTCTTTGCATTGCTAAAGGCAAGGCTTGGCACAGCATGACACTGGAGGAGCAGTGGGGGTGAGAATGGGCAGAGGTGGGCTCTCTTTAGTGGGCAATCTCCAATAAGTAGATTGCCTCCTGAAAGAAAGTGTAGGTCATAGGTGCCTGCGGGGTGTCTACATTGGACAATTGCCAGGCCTCGCCTGTAAAGACAGATACACCAGATCAGGGAGGCCAGCAGGAATGGAATCCCAGACATGCATGTGTGTGTATACACACATATGTGCACATGTGTGTAGGCCAGATGACAGACAGCCTCAGGTGTCATTCTTTAGATGCTGTGTGGGACAGCGTTACCCTGGAGATAAATACAAGACCTCTGCCACAGATGCTGCTCCCTTCCTGTGTGGGCAGCTGTGGTCACAGGTGGCCAGTGATTTTATTCCCATTCCCTGGTGCTGGTGCTGGGAAACCGCACCAGGCCTGAACAGATGCCACCTGCCATACAAGGGTTATATCCTCTCTTGGATGGTCCTGCTTCTGCAGATACCAGAGCTAGGGAGAAAGAGGCCGCCCGATTTCTAGGAATTAGTCTCCCAATGTAGCCAAGCAGTGGAAATGATTAGAGACTGGCATCACTCAGGGAGTGGAGAGATGACAGCGGGAGGGGCCAAAGTGGCCCTGGTTGCCCAGAGTGGGCCTGTGACTTTGACACCTCTGAGCAAGGGCAATCAATGAAGCTCCTGGGCTGCAGAGCTGTGAGTGGGCCCCGAGCAGGGAGGGCTAAGGGTGATGGCACCCACCTGGGTTACTGGAGGGACAGACGGCTGTCTCAAAGGAGAGTCTGCCAGGGTGGCTGGGACCATTTACCTGGGCGTAGGTCATGGAGGTCCTGGCCTGGCCTGCTCCATTGCTCTTGGGAGGGGCAGTGACTCTAGGACCAAAGGATGGGGCTGGAGTGGCAGTCCCTGGTCCATGGCCAAGCTGCTGGCCCTCTGTCTACTAGTGCCCAGTTAGGAGTCTGCCCTGCTGGCCAGACCCTACTCAGTAGGCTTTGCTGTACCTTGACCCTCACACCCAGGAGGGCCTTGACAGGCCTGGGGAGCCACGAAGATGAGCTCAGTGCCAGTAGCTAAGGTCAAAGCCTCTGTTTCAGGAAATTGGCCTACTTATGCCAGCAACATTAGTGGTTTCTTGATCCCATCTACCCCACTATGGTGCCCTCAACTGGCCCCTTAGCTCTTTGGTCCCTACTTTGCCTCCACCTCCATCTCTGAGCACTTTCACAATTCCCACAGCCCAGGTGACGAACCACACTCTCTCTCTGTATGTGTGTGTGCGTGCGTGCGTGCGTGCGTGCGTGTGTGTGTGTGTGTACATTTTTTGGTAGCTTTTGTTTTCTGATATAGGGTGTCATGATGTAGCCCAGGCCTTGCACTGATCCTTCTGCCTCTGCCTCCCCAGTGCTGAGATAAGTGGGCACCAACATGCGGGCCTCACACACTGTAGCTCTTTTCATTTATTCGCATGTGGGCATATAGGCATATATGCAGGTGTGTGACAGTGTACGTATGTGTGTGAACAGATATGTGTGTATGTGTTGGGGGGGCAGAGGTCAACTTCCACCCTAGTTTCGGGGATGGGGTTTGAGACAAGGTTTCTCATTAGGATCTAGAATGTTACCCACTAGGTAGTCTCCATCTCCCTAGGCCTGGGATTGAGAGGGTACCCTTCTGCACCTGGCTCTGTCTGCAGATGCTGGGGTCCAAGTCCTCATGCTTGTGTAGCAAACACTTTACTGGCTGAGCATCTGCTAGCTCTTGGTGGACTCTGAAGCAGTTCTTTACTGGCTGTGTGTCTCAATGGCTCATGTGTACATGGTGGGGAGTCCCGAATGGATGCCCCACAGGGGAAAAACTGACGGGTGACAGGGACCCCGGGGCTCCCCTGCTGCATTCTGGGGCCTGCCAGCCCCTACTCTAGCTGCTCCCAGTACTCAAGAGGTAGAGGTAGGAGGATCAGAAGTTCAAGGCTCAGCCTTAGCTATATAGTATATGTGAGACCATCCTGGACTATATGAGATCCTGTCTTCAAAATAAAAAAGTTTAAAATAAAGGAAAGAAAGAAAATACTAAAAAGCTAAATAGCCAGTCTTCCTCAGATATGTCACTAGTGTCACTCAAAAGACACAAGCTGGGGACTCCAGACCATGCACCTATGGTCATCCAAATCACTCTCCTGTCCCCTCAACATCCTTGCACACCAGAGGTGCCTGAGCAAGGAGAGCCACCTGCCCTTCCTTCCTGTAAGCTGACTCTGTAGGCTGGGAAGGTTGGGAGCTGGGAGCTAGGAGCGGGTGGGCTCTTAGGCCAGGCGGCCAGACTCTGTTAATATTTACAGCCAGGCTCAGGAAGCCATTAGCTTCCTTTTCTTGTTGTTAATTGAAAGAGGAGAAAGTGGTTGTAACACTTCAAAAGGACTTAAAGCACAGCCTGAGAGACCCGCTGAACTGGGAAGGAGCGAAAGGAGAGAGCGGTTTATAAATGCAGGCAGCGCCAGCCTCCCCAGAGGGTAAATGCGTCTTCCTCTTTGCAGCTAGGCAGTGCCTTCCCTCCAGGCTTCCTTACCTCCTTGCATTATGCGTTCCTTTTCATTTGGGAGCCTGCCTTAAGGAGAGAGGGAAGGAGGGGAAGGATCCCCATGCGTTTTTGTTAATAACAAACCTCTTTGCAGCTATAGCTTAATGAGGCCCCTGGTACCATAGATCCTGCAGCAGCAGGGCCTGGTAGCTATAAGCCATCTCCCTCCCAACATACAGCCCAGAGTCAGACACTTGCTACAAGCCATGACTGCACCCCTGACCACCAGTGACCTTGGATATGCTTTGGGCTCACACCCATTGTGGACCCCAGGTTTGGTCAAGAAGGCTATGTTTTGGTGGTCGGAGGGCTCTGGGACTTCTGGTAGGCAGATCCAGGAGGGAGAGGTCTCTGGCCTCTGTGTTTGGCTTCCTCGAGTCACTTTCTGCCCTACAAATGATCTCACTGCTGTCTCTGCATGTTGGGCTTCAGGAGGATATAGACCTCAGCACTGTGAATAGAAGGGTTCTGCCTAAACCAGTCTGTAAGGGAACTCTAAAGGACTCTAGGGCAGAGTGTACATCAAAGTGCTTACCTAGGATATCAAGCCCTGGGCACCATCCCTAACAAAGAAAGGGGGGAACCTGGGTAGCCTTTAGCTCAGTTTGAAAAGAAGTGTTTGCCACACAAGCAGACAACCCGAGTTTGGCCCCAGAACTCACATAGAAAGCCACAGACTGCTCATAAGTGCAGTGCTGGGGAGGTGGCCAGCCACCCTGGCCCACTTAGTAAAGAATTCACTCTTTAAAAAAAAGTGCACCTGGGGGCAGTGCCTGAGCTTGTCCACAGCTCTCCACTGGTGCACAGATGGGCAGCCGCACGCCGAGCACTCCAGAGACCTGACGTTCAGGTCCAGCTGGTCACTGACTCTCTTTCAGGCAGCCTTCTCTGGTCCTTCCTTGTTTCTGGCCTCCTTTACTGTGTTCACTCAGGCTCCCCTGCACCTCAGTTTCTCTGAGCCCAGACTCTGCCAAGCTCAGGGGCAGACTGCAGACATGGGAGGAGAGGTGCATACGCCTTGCTCCAGTTCCTAGCTGCTGAGCAGGTTGCATCGAGGGAGGAATATACACTGAAGGAGGTGACCTCCAAATTTCCCTCCCTTCCTTCACTCTAGTCACACTCAATAAGGTGCCATTCACTTCAGGCCTGCACCAGATGTGTAGCACTAGGCAAAGCAGGAGCCCCTCAGAGATGAGGAATAGGTGGGCTTTCAGCCCAGCGAAGAGGACAAGCCGCACCCTGGATCTTAGGCCTGGATGAAGACTGACATGTCTAGAAGAACTCCAAGGGCAGAGGAGAATACCAGCCTTTCCTAGTGGCCAGTTTGCAGAGGCTGCAGGCCCAGCACCTGCAGATTCACAGGGCATATTAGCAATTAACGCTGCAGCAGAGACAGCAACTGAAGCTGCCTTGTTAGTGGCTGCTCTCCAACTCTGCCTTTTAACACCTGTTAGCTCCCCAGGGCTGGACCATCCTTCAAAACATGCTCTGGGAGAGGCTGAATAAGGCCTGGTTCCAGCAAGGTGGCCCCCACACTGGTATCGAGCAGTGGTAAGATCAGCTTATCCCTGCCTCAGCATCACCCCAGCACAAGAAAGGAGCCTGCCCACTCCCAGGACAGGCTGCCTGCAAGGGAACATGGGGTCAGTGAGCTGGGCTGGGGCACAGGAAGCCACTCGTTCTGGCCAGACACAGGCTCTGTCTTCAGCGGCCCTCTTTCTCCTCCCTCTGTCCTGGATTCTAAGCCAGGCAGGCCCTCCAGCCACTCTGGCCTCCCCCTCCCCACGGCATCTAGAAGTCCAGAGCCTGTGCTTTTTGTGGCAGGGTTAGCACCTCAGCCCACTCCAGTGCCCTACCAGGCCCTGTCCTTTTCTTGGCTTGACATTCTGGTTGCATCTCTCCACCCCCAACCCCCACCCTGACTGGAATACTGATTTTACCCAGTGCCTTTTTTTTTTTTAAGAGCCAGGCAGAAGGAAAATGCAAGCAAAGAGGTGGTGTTCATGAGTGGAAGCTAGTGAAAGGCCTCCCTGAGGCTGCTCCAAAGCCATCTCTGGGATGCTGGCCCAAGACCCCACAGGGCCACCCAGTCCCAAGGATGTACGCCAAGGATGGGACCAGCCAGGACAGTAGGCTTTTTAATACTGTGGGGAATGCTGTTGGCTCTGGCTTGGGATAACTGTTTGTGTGTGGGGGGTCCAGGAGGGTTCCTTGTTAATTAGAGTACGTGGGCGGGCTGCCTGCCTTGACTGTTTGCAAATCAGGTTCTGGTGAGCACTTGTCAAAAAATGGTGCCCCTGCCACTCCACACAGAGCTGCTGTCAGGCGGCACAGTGACCCCCACTACCCCTAAAGTGACCTGAGCATGCTCAAAGGGAACCTAGGTGGTTCCACAGTCTTCAGGATTCTTTTTCCTTTTGAGGTCCCTGAGAGAGACCTGGGGCCTTGCAAAGATTGAAGGGTCAGCCCCAAGTCACTGGACCCTCCGGACTCAGCTGCCTCCCTGGGGCGGAGGATGCTGTGGGAAGGAGAGCAGTGTCAAAACACCTTCACTTTCTGGGCTCCTTGAGATGAACATTTGATATCTCTGACTACCAGTGATGGAAGCGGAATTCCAGGGTCACAAAGGGTTTACAAAGCAGGCCCAGCAGGCTCCACATTTCAAATTAACAGTGCCAGCCTAGGAGCATGTGCTGGAGAGGCTATGTCCCTGGAGCAGGTAGCTGAACATGCTGCAGTGTGACCCCAATCCCAGCCCTACCCAGCAGTGCCTGGAGGCCTTGCCCTAACTCTAACATGTCAGCTACCTCAAACCCTAGTTTATCATCCTAACGTCCCCAGAATGAAGAATGAAATTATAATGGCAAGAAACCTGGCAGAATGTGGAACATGATAAAATCAGCATCTAAATTATGAAACGTGATTGGCAGCATCTCAGGAGGTGCGGTTGCTGCTGTTACACAGTAGGCTATCCCTTGTTCCTCCTCCCCAATCCACTCCTATCCCATCATTCTCCTTGGTGCAAACTACAGCCTGGGACCAACTGACTATGACTGTTCTGTCCGGAGGTGCTGAGTCCCTGACCTGGTGCACTGTCCCTGGTTCTTTCCCTACCTTATTTCCTCTTGTGGGCTTTCTCCCAGAATTCAGTTGCTAATCTTTGTCTCAGGCTCTGCTTTTGCCAATCCTACCCAGGATGAATGCAAACCATTTGCCAGGTGCCCCTCCCCATCCCTGTTTCAGTCTGGTGATGCTGCCACCAAAGTAGAAATCTGCTTGATGGCCAGGCATGAGGCCTGGGGTGCCCAGTGCTTGGGCTGCTGGCCTCCCCTCCTCTAGCAACTGTCCTCACCCAGTCCCTGGTGCCCTAGCCACCTGTGAGCAGGCACAGCTGTCCAGGCTGGGTGATGAGCGGCAAGGTGGTTACTCTGCCACCTTCAGTCCCCCTGGGGCCTCGTCATAAATTACCATCGATCTGCCGTGGGCCAGGCTGGAGACGAGCTGGGAAATAAAGCGCTGGGCTCAATAATTGTACCCTGCTGCCCAGATTTACTTATTTGTGGCTTTCTTACACACCAGGAAACGCAACAATAAATAACTGCTGACGGTTAGGCTCCCAGACAGGAAAAACACTGTGCGGATCACTTCCAAGGGACTGAGAGGGCTCAGGTTCCACCCGCCAGCATGCTAGCTTAGATTTGATTTGTACTTTCTCAGCTCCTATCCTGGGATTCAGACTCAACTGTTTGAGACATGAAACCTAGAGTGTGGGAAGTCAGGCTGGGAAGGAGCCTCAGCCCTCAGGAGGGTTAGGGCAGCAGGATGCTAGACCCTAGACATGCCACTGTCTCTTCCTTTTGTTGCCCAGGAAGATACTAACCTGTTAATCCACTCGCTGGGGCTGGGGAGGCGGGTAGCTCAGCTGGTAGAGTGTTTGCCCCACACCCACTTTGGAACCACACTTTCAGTCCCTGGGACATAGGCAGGAGGAGCAGAAATTGAGGATCAGCCACAGCAAGTTTAAGACCAGTCTAGGCTACATGAGATCTTGTTTCAGAAAACTAAAATAGATGCCAGGTGGTGGTGGCACGCACCTTTAATCCCAGCAGAGGCAGGCAGATCTTGGGGTTCAAGGCCAGTCTTCTCTACAGAGCGAGTTCCAGGAATGCCAGGGCTACACAGAGAAACCCCATCTCTCAAACAAACAAAAAACTGAAAAAGACAGCACCTGGTTCAAGTTTGTCTTGTAGAGGAGGAGGAGAACAAGGCTTAGAGAGGTCAAGTGCTCGTCCTGCCAAGGTCACACAGGGTAGGGCTAGGTCTTGACTGCCAGTATCCTCATCATTTGTCCCTCTGTAAGTGGGTACAGACACCTGGACTTCTCCTGTCTCCCCAGCATCCTCATGACCACTTCATTCTCCCTGCCCAGGCACTTAGGCAGGGAGCTCACCAGGGCTCACCTGGGCTCACCAGGAGTGGCCAGCTGGAACCGGGGGAGCACGAGCAGCCAGGGGAGGAGGGGCTTGCCCTGCATGCTTATGTTGAAGCCTGTCCCGTTTTAGAGGTTGGTGACTTCTCTGTTACAGATAGGCAAACCCATGGCTAGGGCACCCAGTAGCCATGGAACTGGGCAGCAACCCTGGAGAAGTGTGTATGCTCTGGGGCTGCAGCTTCCTACCCTGTCTGAAGCCTGCCAATAGCAGATGCCATTCCTCAAGAGCCGTTCACCTTTTCATTTTGTTTTTATTTCATGTGCATTGGTGTTTTGCCTGTACATGTCTGTGTGAGGTGTCAGATCCCCTGGAACTGCAGTTACAGACAGTTGTGAGCTGCCATGTGGGTGCTGGGAATTGAACCCACGTCTTCTCAGAGAGCAGCCAGTGCTGTTAACCGCTGAGCCATTCCTCCAGTCCCCATCTTTGTTTCTGAGGCAGGCTCTCTCATTGGTTTACTAGACTTATGGCCAGTGAGCCCCAGGGATCCACTTGTGTGCCTCTCTAGTGCCTTGGTATTGTGTTGGTCTGGTTTCTGTTGTTTTTTTGTTTGTTATGTGAGCTCTGGAGCTCAAACTCAGGTCTGTGAGTCATCTCTCCTGTTCCACTGTCCCCATTTCATCAACAAGGCAGCTCAGACCCTGCAGTAACTTGTCTTGCATTGGGTCACACAACCTTGCTGGAAAAACCAGAATGAGGCAGGTGAAAACAGAGTACTCACAGCAGGGATTGTCCATGGAGGTTTGTGACAGCCTATGGTTGGAAGCCCAGCAAGGGAAGTTGAAGTCGAGGTTTCCTCTCCCAGAGAATCCGAAGTTTCAGGACAGCTATGTCCAAGGTCCCTCTGTCCTGAAACTGTCCCTCTTCCACTCCCACCTCAACCCACCTGGCAGCTGAGCCTTGTGAAGTGACGCACATCTCTTCATCTCCTGGTTACGCTTCCCCAGGTACCCACATGGTCCCTCCCTGGGGGAGGCAATGATTTTTATCCACTCACACGAGCCACTTGGTCCCCAGGCAGCTCAGCTTTATTTGTGCCAAGCACTTTCTGAGTAACAGAGTCCCCAGGGCCATGGAGTGAGGGAAGGACAGAGCAAGAGGCAATGGTGGCAGAGGGGACAATGAGGGCACATGCTGCTGGCCTTGGTTCTCCTCACATTGTACCAAGCCATCAGCATCCCTTTGACTCAATCCAACCTAGCCCCCCCTCTGCATCTCCCATCTCCAGAGACCGGGCAAAAGACTACCAGGGTACAGAGCAGACAGCCGTGGGCTGGGTGTCTAGCTACTCACTCACTGTCAGATGTCTGCACCCACAGCCCTGTCCTGGTGTCCAACAATGAGACAGCTCCTCAGCACTTGTGTTCTCCTAGGGCAGATACGAGACATAGTTGTACAGGTAACTGAGCCCATGGGAAAAGAGCACATGATGGAAACAGGAGTCACTGGCATGCTCTGTGTGGTAGCAGGGGTGACCAGACAGTGATGCCAGTGAGAGCAAATGAGTCCATTTCGTGACCTCAAAGGCCTGAAGGACAGCACACACCACATCTGGGATTTGGGTCCCAGTCTAGAGGTCTGCATAAGAGTGGCCGAGATGGGGCATGGTGGCAGGGTGGGGGTGGGATGGGGGTTGGGAATGGAATGATGAGGTGAGGATGTGGACATAAAGGGAGGTACAAGCACCATCAGTGTTTCTGACCTTGTTAAGGACAAGGCACATGCTGGAGTCCTCTTTTTTGTCCTGGGCCTTCGCTTGCTGTCCTGACCAAAAGTCCTGAGGTACCCGAGGCTGGTGGGGCAGGGAGTGGCAGAGCGGAAAACAGAGTAATGAGCTTTGTCCCAGTCACCATTCAAGACCCAGTGGGAGCAACAGTGCATGTGGGGGACAGTTATGGGGTACATGGGGTACAGGTGTGCCTCTGCCAGACAGCAAATCTCAGACCTTGCTTAACTGCACCATAATTTATTTTAATGCCTTTGTGGTCCATGTTAGGGTACAGGTGAAATATGGTTGCATCATTTACTGGTGGGGATGTTAATTGTTCGCTGCAGAGAACAACAAACCCACATTTGAGGTATAGATCACCATGGCAGCCCAGGCTGCCTGTGTGGGGTTCATGTGAGGGGAAGCTAGGCAGAAGGAATAGCTGAGGGACATACTCAGAGACATGGAGGTCTGTGAACAACTCTTGGGGGGGTGGGGGCAGGAGATGTGGGTGGCAGGGCAAGCATCGCCTCTTGTACGGTATCTCTAGTTTATACATCACCAACTTAAAAAAAAAAAAGACCATTAGACCATTGTAACCTCTCCTGAGCATCAGATAGGGCTCTTGCCACTATCCTTACTGCACACACAGGAGTCACAGGGCATGGGGGCAATGAAAAAGGGTTTGCGTTGTCTGTACCTCCAGTTGCCTCAGTTGATTTGGGTGTGATAATCTCCCTCCCTCCCTAGACATGGTCTAGGAACACACTATATCATCCCTGGGGCGAGAACGAGAGTTGTGGGAAAGTAAACTGTAGGGAGAGAGCAGAGCGTCCCAAATGCAACAGCAGCAGCATGTGCTAAGGCCCCAGGGCAGGAGATAAAGTCTGATCTTAGTGGCAGCCCAGTGTGGGAGCATGTCAGTGGGGAAGCAGTCTAGGCTTCATCCTGAGGACAGTAAGCTGTCACTGGAGAGTAGACAGCTGAAGGAGAATGTGGGAGAGCAAGGTGGCAGTAGCCACAGGGACTTTTTCTCTGCACTGATTGTAATCATGAAGTCACTATGTACAAGGTCCTCGGGGCTGCGTACATTAATATGTATGTGACTGATAGCAGGCCTGGTACATCTCCATAGTTTCACTTTTGCTCTGAATAGGAAGGCCCAGGCTCTGGGGCCTGCATTGCTGAGTCCTGGGGTACACATGGCCCACACTACCTCAGCCACAGAGCTGAGGCAGAGTTGCCCTCCCCAAATCCTAGCACTCAGAGAGGTCCTTCCAGCAGAGGGGTGACAAGGTCACTCATCATCTACAGGAAAGAAATGGGAGGACCCACAGTTAGTCCTCCTGAGCAGAGACAGCTCCCATGGCCCCCGGGCTACATCTCTCTGTCCCTACATATACTGCCGAGGAAACCCAGGCCCAGAGAAGTCAGAACACTTTGGGCTGAGTATAAAGTGCTTGCCACTGAAAGCATGAGGACCTGAGTTAGATCCCAGAACACATGTTAAAAACAAAAAACAAAAAGCAGGGTGTGGTCGCACATGCATCTTATCCCTGTGCTGTGAAGGTGGAGACAAGAGGATTAATCTCCTCAGGCTCACTGGTCAGTCAGTGTAGCATAATTGGTGAGTCCCTAGCCAGTGGGCGATCCTGCCACAAAGGGCAAGGTGGAAGACACCTGAGGAATGGCACCTAAGCCTCTCAGTGACTTTGGCCACATGCAGCCATATGCACACACATTAGGAGGCCTCAGTTGCTGGGAAAGAGTTCCCACTGGACCCCAGTTCCTCCCTACTGGGGTCCCACTCTGGACTGCCAGTCCAGGTCCTTTGCTGTCCCCTGTAATCAGTGACCTGTGAGTCTCAGAACCTGTCTCTAGGCCACTGTCCCACTCCCCGAAATAGGCAGGTCCTTTGGCCCAGTAGCCACTGGGGATGAGGGGACAGCATGGTCCCTGATCCCACTGTAGCCACACAGCAGCTATTGTGGATTGGCGGGGGAGGGACTTGGAGGAAGATTTATGAGCTGGGTTAAAATTTAATTTGGGTGGAGGATCCCGGCCAGCCAAGCCGGCTGCCCCAGACAAATGGCCTCGTCCCTGCTGGCTCTGACACCCCATGCCAGCCTCCCCCTTCCTCTCCGGAAAGCTGCCCGCCGCCCGCAGAGAAATCATAGCACCAATTTGATTTGGGCAGGAGCGCAGAGCACTGGGGCTTGTTTGCACTTTGGTTTAAAATTGAACAGGACAGAATCGGCACTGGACTCTACTAGGGCCTCTCAGCCTTCCCAGGTGGCTTTTCTACTGCCAACGGGGCCAGCTCAACCCACCTGCTCCCTACATGGGTCCCCAGCAATCCTGGGGCTCCTCCTGACCTCCCAACTTCTGTCTACCAAGCACCCCTATTCCTCCCCATGACCTGACAGCTGAGAGCTTGAATCCCACTGGGAACTCGAGCAAAGGAGGGATAGAAACTCTGAGCCTCAGTATTTCCCTCTACATAATGGGAACGCTGCCCCTGGGTAAACAGGCTGAGTAGTGGGAGCTGGGACTGAAATATGGAGACAGGTCTCTGACCCACATATCCATGATCTCCCACAATCCTCTGGGCTCCCTTCCTTCAGGGGCATCTCCTTTAAGGGCACGCATGGTTCAGTAGCTCTTGGCCTTCCCAAAACGCTGTTAGAACAGTGCTGGGGTACTGAGGATGGGGTGCAGGATAAGAGCTTCTCATACGGTTATTTTACCTAGACAAGCTAGTCTCACCCTTTGCCATGTGTTGGATCCCTTCTAATGCTTTTCCAAGAGGAGCTTCCAAGAGCACCTCTTACAGATATATTACAGATATATATATATATATATATATATATATATATATATATATATATATATATATATATAAAGCTTGGGGAGAGGGGCAAGGGGAGGGCTGGGGCCATTCTGTTAGGAAGCCCAGGGTGGAAAGTGCATCCAGGCAGAGCTCAGACCAAAGGGCTCACTGTGGCTAGGGGCAAGGCCCCTCTCTCAACAGCAGGTCCCCTAGTGCCCGATTCCACTCGCTCTCTCGTGCTGCTGTTGGCGGGGATCCAGGCCCCAAAATAGCCATGTCACCTTCGGAGGCTGTCCTGGGCTGTCCTGTCCCAGGCCTGGGAGGGCTGAGAGCAGCAGGCAATGGGAGGGGAGAGAGGCACATGCAACATGCACACTGCTGTATGCAGGATGGGGTAGGCTGTGGCCTCCTCCATCTGCCTTACCTCCATCCCAGCTTCCTAAAGACGGCTTCAGGCAGCTCCTGGCAGAACCAGGGGTTGCTTCCTACCAGCCAGCACTGGCCTCACACACACCCAGGACAAGGCCAAGACACCCTTCCCTGCATGCTTGGGGTATCTCTCACCTTTTAGCCTTCCCCAAGACATTCAGTCCTTCCTTCAGTCACTATAGCGCCTGAGAGCCTGGATTCTGCCCTCCCCGTTTATGCCATGCTCTGTGTCCATCAAGGAAGGCTGAAGGGCCCTGCTTTCTCTAGCTTGGGGGACTCAGTCCTGTCCCTTACTAATCCTGCTGGAGTGCTCACAGGGGTGGAGAGATTAATGTGTCAACACATTTGCATTGAAACAGGAACAGAGAACAGAGGAGAAGCTAGCTACATGATGAGGAGCTGGCTCAGGCTCTGCCAGCCAGCTGAGCTGGCCACCCCCACCTAAACTCAGTCAGTACCCCACCCCCACCCACAGACAGTGCCTTCCCAGCACCACGTCTGTGCACAGCAGCTCCTGCTGCCCCAGCCTTGACCTAGAGTGGCAAGCTGGTGTGCCACGCCCTACACTGTCTCCCACTTGGATCAGGACAGCGGGTCCCAGCACTGACCCTGTGTCAGCGTCTCGCTGCAGCCTCTCATTATTTACTTATGCGTATTTATTTATTCCTGACTCGTCTCTGAAGGGTTTGCAGCGCTTACAGAAATCTAATAGGCAGACCGGGAGGGAGTGGGAAACCCAGGCGGCTGGAGTCCTTAGGCTGGGGTTCAACTCCTGATGCTCACTCGGTCCCCTTACCTCTCTGAGTGCAGTTTGCTTGCCATACAGTGGGGTAATGGAGCTGTGAGCAGGGTGAGTGATACCACAGAGGGAGGGCAGAAGCCAGCACTTAGCGCACTGGAGGCCAACGGCACACACTAATTATGGGGACCCCAAGGGTAGAAGAGGATGAGGATGGAGTGAGGAGGCACTAACCTGCTCATCTTTACATTCAGCACTTGCTAGGGGTGGTGACATCAACTAAGGACAGTAGGTTTGAAGTTGGGGTGGCATGTGACCTCCAGGGTCTTGACTCTCTTACATGTCAGGTGCAGGAATCCTTGGGGTTCCTTTGGAAGAGGAATCCTGTGGGTGGTGACAACCCAACATCCCAGTGTCCCCACACAGGGTAGAGGGAGGCAGCAAGCTCGAACTTCATCATGTCCAGCACCAAGAGGTAGGGCCTCCACTCCCATGCACCTCAGCTTCACCCTGGCTTCCAGTCTTGGAAGTTTACCCCCACGGACCAGTTTCCCAACACTCCAAGCCCCCTGGTGGCCACGCTGGCTAGGCTTCCTCAAGCTATGCTCCTAGCCTTCCATCCTGCCTAAGGATCCCCCAAATCATCCTGGCTAAGAAGGACTTCCTCCTATCCCCAGGACTAAGCCACCCTCTTCCCACCAGTAGCACTGGGGCATCTGTATTGCCTGGTGCTCGTGGGTCTGGCCCCTGGTCTGGCCTTCCTGCATGGCCCCACCCTGCCATCCGTGTCTGAACTCAACACTGAAGCTCATACTTCTTAATCCAGTTGGGTGAGCTGGCTGTGTGGCAATGCACATGACATAGCATTGCCCCAGCTGTGGGGATGGTGGGACCATTTGGAAGACAGCAGGTGGAGGCACCAGTACAAATTACAGAGCTGCAGGCTATTGCTGAGCCCTGGCCATCAAGTGCCTGGGTCTCACCTCCATGCTCCTTGCCTTTCCCTGGCCACCTGAAACTCTCCAAGGCAGCTGTTAGGAAGCTGGAGACTGGTGGGTGGGATGCTGTGTGGTCATTCTCTCAGCAGAACTGGCTCTCTTAACCTTACCTGCTTAGCCCAAGTGGAGAAGTCTTTATGGGGGTGTGATGAATGCAGACTACCCCAATCTGTCTCCACCTGCCTCATCCCTTCCTTCTTTGGCCAGTCACCACAAGCACCTGCTGCTTGACAATGCCCATGGCTTCGGTACTGATGGCTTAGAGATGATCACATCTGTGCTCACAGAATCCCCGGTATGAGGCAGAGCCCCTGGAAGGCCAGGGCCTGTCCTGGGCCATTCTTGACACCCTGCCAATCCTGTCAGGAGTGTCTGGCCAAGCCAGGCTACAAGACCTGCTGTGATGTTACTGAGTACCCCAGTCTTCATGTAAGGAGGGGTCAACTAACTCACGGTGATTGATTTCATTATGTATGTATGTATGTATGTATGTATGTATGTATGTATTTAGGGCTTTTGTTGTTGTTGTTGTTGTTGTGATGTGGGGACCAAGCCTACAGCTTTGCACATGCTTATTTATTTTGGTTTTTTGTTTTTGTTGTTGTTGTGATGTGGGGACCAAGCCTACAGCTTTGCACATGCTCAGATCCGTCACTGAGCTGCATCTCCATCCCATTTTAAGTGATCAAGAAGTGTGCTAGGGCTTAATTCCAGCACTTGGAAAGATAAGGAAGGTGCATCTCTGAGTTTGAAGCCAGCCTGGCCTATATATAGCAAGTTCCAGGGCAGCCAGGGCTACACAGAGAAACCTTACTGAAGAGGAGGAGGAAGAAGGAGGGAAGGAACAAGCACCCTTCGAACCTTGATAAGCTAATTGTGACCTAGCTGGGGGTTTCAGGGTTGTTAGGGATCCCCTTAAAGTGTCCCAGCCTGAGTCCTTGCTGCCAGAAGCTGTGCTTACACCTGCCTTCTGTGGTCACCTGTCTGTCCCCTCAGCAGCAGCTGGCTCTCAAGGCCATACGGGGACCACTGGAGGTCTTCTTTCCTCCTCACCTTCTCTCCTGACTCGTTTTCCAACACCTGCTTCTAGGGTCCTCAGTGGTGTAGATCTGTAGAAGGGGCACTTAGGGAAGGGGACATCTGGGGAGTCATATAGGCAAGGACTGTGTTCCTGTACCCTAAGCTCAATCCTGTTTGGCACCTGTTGTATGCTACACAGTGCACAGGTGTCTACCAGGAGGCTTTCACTTGGACCTTTGACTCAGGTGCTTATTTTGGCCCACATTTATAAATGAGAAACGTGATGCTGCCTCTTAGCATGATAAAAATGTCTAGGGATGTAGCTCAGTTGGTAGAGCACTTTCCTAGCATGCACAGGCTCTGGGATCAAGCGCCAGCACCACATAACCTGGCATGCAGTGCGTACCTGCCACCCAGGATGTGGAAGCAGGAGGACCAGAAGTGCTCATGCCATCCTTGCTACAAAGCAAGTCCAAGACCAGCCTAGAGTACATGAGACCCTGAGGGCACGATGGGGGCAATGGTCTAGAATCAGGCAGCATATTTTTGTTTGTCTCTGCCAATACATAAAAATCTGCAGAATTCTAGAATTTCAAGGGTGTGTCTGTCTGTCTGTCTGTCTGTCTGTTGGTGTGTCTGTGTGCATGTGCTATGTTAATGCAGGTCCCTGGGGAAGCCAGACCTGGGGTGTGTGTGTGTGTGTGTGTGTGTGTGTGTGTGTGTGTGTGTGTGTGTGTGTGTGATTCTCTCGAGCTGGAGTTACAGGAGGTTGTAATCGACCTGAATGGGTGCTGGGAATGGAAGTCCAGTCCTCTAGAAGAGCAGTCAGCACTATTAGTCACTGAGCCATTCCTCCAACCCCAAGGGGTAAGATTGCTGCCTGTGAATTACATTCAGCCTTCCATACCCATAGATTCTATATCTGCAGATACAAACCAAGCCTGGATCAAAAATACGTGGGGGAGGGAGTATGTCAAAACTATGCCTGTACCAAACAAGCAAGGATTTTTTTTATCTTGTCATTTATTACCTAAACAATACAGTGTAACACATATTTACACAGCATTTACATTGTATTAGGAATTAGGAGGAATCCAGACATGATTTAAAGTATACAGAAGGGTACTAGCAGGTTATGTGTAAATACCTTATCAGTTTATACAAAGAACCCCAGCACCTGCAGGATCTGGTACCTCAGCAAAGGGGGCACTGTAGAACCAGCCCCTGTGGACGCTGGGATTGATTACACATCTTAGTTTTCAAATGCATTTAATGGCTAAGCAGTGTTCACTGGGCATGCAGAAGGCTCTGGGTTCCATCCCCAGCTCCGCAAAAACATTTAAAAGACGGAGCTGGTAAGATGGCTCGGCAAATAAATGTGTTTACGATCAAGGCTAGCAACCTAAATTCAATCCCTGGGACCCATGTGAGGGAAGGAAGGAACCAATTATTACTTGTCCTATAACCTCCACACATGTGCTATGGTATGTGAGTGCACGCACATGTAAATAAATAATAAAACACATAAATAAACAAATGTAATAGTGATTTGTTTTTTAAGATTTAAAAAAAAGTGAGCCATGCTTACAAGAAAACAACCCCAGACTCAGAGAAGGGAATTAGACTGTGCACAGAGCAAGCCAGGTAGGTCAGTTTACCTTTCCCCAGGAAACCCTGCCGCCCCACTTACCTCGAGCATGAGCAGTCCTCCCACGTCTCCCGTCCACGACTCAGGCCTGGCTTACCTCCAAAGGGAAGCACCCTGTCCTTACTCCCCATCTCCACTCTGCCTTCCTAGCCCTACCCACTCCACCCATCCCTCTTCTTAGGTCCTCCTGTGCTCCACTGTCCAATCCATGTCCTGCCCAACCCCCTCTCCCTACTCTATTTCAGGCTTAGCACTTGCTGGTCCCTCTGCTTGGGACACAGTCCTCATGTCTGTCCCCCTCCCACTCCAGACCAGCCTCTTACTGTATATTGTATCATGTCTCCACCACCCTCTGTCCTGTGTACATATCTCATAGCTGGCTCCCCCTCCTATCATCTCTTGTTGCAAACCACCTCCCCTTTACCATGGACCTCCCAGAAAGCCGGTGTGTGTGTGTGTGTGTGTGTGTGTGTGTGTGTGTGTGTGTGTGTAGCAAGTCAGATTACCGGGGGATGCAAGCCAAGGCCTCTCCCACTCCCCCACCTCCAACCAGCACATACCTGGTGGTCTGCAAGGCCTCCTTATAGGAAGGAGGGAACCCAGTCCTGCCCCAACCCTGCTCTGGGCATTCTCCTGCCTGTAGACAGCAAAAGGCTGCACTACTCCAGGCTGTCCACACAAGAGCCAGACACTTGGCCTCTAGGAGCCTGACTCAAACCCCACTTCAGCCTTACCTTAGAACAAACCCATGTCCTCCCCCATCTGGTTGCCCGCCCCCCCAGACCTCGGTTTTCTTTTATGTTCTGGAACTTGCCACATCTGCCCCCACTTGGTGCCTGCTGGTCCCTCCACCAGGACACTCCCCAACCATTCAGCTCCTTGTCCTTAAGCTGGCCTCTACCCAAAGTCACCATCTGTTTCCTCCTCAGTCACCCTATCTGAACCAGCACCCCCAGATTAACACTGGCATCCCTGAATCTGAGCTGTCCCCTTCCCTGGGAGGTCCCTGTGCACCAAATTGGGCACTAAGGCTGCAGCAGTGTTCATGGGGGTAAAGAAGGAAGGCCCTTATCCCTGCCTGTAGGAACAGTGTAGATGCTGCTGAGACTGGGAGTAGTCCAGGAGCCCCAGTCGGTGCCCACCCAGACAGCTCCCCTCTAGGTTTCCCTGTGGCTTGGAGGACTAGCCGGGGCAGAATAACCAGATTAGCCTAAGCGGCTCCTCTTGTTTCCTCACATAATTGGATCGAGGCCGTGTTTCAGTGTGGCTGCATTTAATATTGTAATTCTGCAGCTGCCTCTCCGCTGAGCGCAGCCACCAGGCACAGCCACGCAGGGCTGCAGGCAGAGGGCTCTATGCTAAGAGGGCCAAAGGGCAGGAAGCAGAGCACTGTCTGTGCCCACGGCCACCACTGCTGGTCAGGGTTGTGGAAGGGGCCTACTAACGTCCCTGTGTTTGATGCAGGCCTGAGGTACATATAGGGAAGCTCCAGCCGATCTGGGAAAGGAACGGAACACCATTGAAGTTCATCTAGCAGAGGCCACAGCCCCAAGAGTCCAAACATATATTATGTCTTCACTTTTTTTGGAACACAGCTAAGAAGACATGCCCATGGCTACAGCAGCCAGGAGCCCAGGAGCCCAGTCAGGCTTTGTATTTGTGGGGGCTCCCTGGGCTGTTACGTTGTTGGTGACCCCAGAGACTTAAGCTTGGATGTTGAAAGTGCATCCGGGGACTAAGGGGAAAGGACACGTGGCAGTATATGTGTGGCCATCCCTTTGTGAGTGTGTCTGCTGGTGAGTGCCCATTGGTAAATAGAAGTCTGCACTAAGAGTGGCCAGTCCACCCCTGTAAACAACACTTACTACTCTCAGCTCCAAGTGCTGGGGCTCAGCACCTCGGTGCCTGGATCCTCAGTGTAGCTCAGTTGGTAAAGTGTTTGCTTGACATGCACAAGTCCCTGGGTTTGATCCCCAGAAGCACATAAGCAGGGAATGCTGTTACACAATCTTAGGACTCAGAAGGTGGAGGCAAGAAGATCAGAAGTTCACAGTCATTCAGCCGGGTATATGAGACCCTGTCTTAAAAAAGAAAGCGGGTCATAGGAGCCTAGATAAGGTTCTTAGATATCCCCCCAAAGGCATGGCTTCACAGGCTGGCCACTCTTGGGCCCTGTGTCCAGATGCAGATACATCCTACTGCTTGGCCAGACACCGATGTGACTCTAGGTGGTTCTGAGCATTTTGAAGACCTTGAGACAGACCAGCCTTTTATACCCCTGGCATGGTTCAGCCCCTCAGGTCTGAGTGACATCCCAGATTATGGGCCCTAGAACTTTGGGTCCCACCTACTCCCCCAGCCCCACTTCCCACCCTCCCCATGCATCTACAGAGTTGGCGACAGCCCTCATCCATCACTCAACCCTATTTTTAGGAGGTGATAATCCAGCTGTGAAAATTCACTCCCCTGTGAGGAAGTCAGCCTCAAGCGGGTGGTGAGGGAGGATGGCGGGGTGGAAGGCAGCCCACCGCACTGGGGCAGAGGCTGCTGGTGGGTTTGCAGACCCAGGTCCTTCCTCTGCCCTGCCAGTGTCCAGCTGCTCTGGGCCTCAGTTTCCCCAGATACATAGTATACTGTCACCCTTGTCACAGACTGTTTCTTACCTCCTGGGTACCTTGTAACTCTTTCTTATAGAATTGGCAGACAAAATACAAGAATGTGTTTACATGTATATTTCAGACAAACAACAAATACGTTTTAGTATAAGCCTGTCTCACACTTTATAAGAGGTAAGCTTGTGCCACAAAGGAAAGGATGCTTTCCTCTCTGAAATGTCATTGTTTGGGCATCTGGTGTTTCATTGACTCAGCCTGGTAACCCTGCTTCCTTGGAGCAAGCCTCTCTGCACCCATGGTCATACATGATCCAGGTGCTCTGAGAGTGGCCAACAGGAGTCTGTGCAGCCTGGCTGACCCCTTCCTCCCAACAGCTGCCATTCCCTCCGCTTCTGTGCCATAAACCACCCACCATCACCCTAGGCTTTGCCTGGACCAGACTTCTGGCTCTTAAATGCAGGGAGGGCCAGCCTTTTTCCTAGGCTAGGTGAACTTGTATGCCCTCCCTCTCTGAGCCTCAGCTTTCCCCTTTGGAAAATGAGGTAATTGGGATAGTCAATGTCCACCAGGGGCTGCTGATATGGAGAGTGCCTGAGTAGACCAGCTGAGCCACTGAAGCAGTGAATTAAAGCCATCCCAGACCCCTGGGCCCTCAGTGCCTCAGCGGACTGTGGCCAGCCTGCAGTGTGTTGGGTGTGTTTCTGGGTGCAGGAGGTGATGAGGGAGATGGATGCTTCTGGCGAGGTGGACCTCGCAGCTGTCGTGCCTTGGAGGAGTCATATCCCAAGTGAGATTGCAGTGAATCCATGTTCCACCCCTGGAGAGAAGGGTCCCGAGGTACCTCAATGGGCACTTGTTTGAGGTTGTGGAAGGCTGAAGCATGAGGTGAAGAGGACAGGGTGCTGTGGGGCAGTGGGGAGGATCTGGCCACGTCACTGGTAGCAGTTCTGGGAGCTGCCTCTGCTGCCTGCCCCTGAGGGAAGGAGGGCCAGGGAGAGAAGTGGAAGGGGCTGTGCTCTGGAGTGCTCCCCTCCAGTCTTCCTAAATCAGATTCAGGATCTTTCCTGCGTGTCACCACGGCTGTGTGAGCTGTCTCTTATATCTGGTGGAGTGGGCTAAGAACCCAGACACAGAGTGGAGGAGGCAAGAGCCAGACACACCACCCTCCTCCCACTGTGCCACCTCGAAGCTGAGTAGCTTTGGATTAGTTACTTAACCTCTCTGAGCACCCAGTTCTTTGCTATAAAACAGGGACAGGAAAGCCAATGCCTGTCAAATATCAAGCTGTACTGGTGCCTAAGATGAAAGATGGGAAGAAAACAGGGAACCCTCCCTCACAAGAGGCAGGTCAGCAGCATCTACATGTGACCCAGCATTCCCTGGGCGGATGAGGCTGGCATGTTGATCATGGCCTTGAACCCCATGGGCTGCCCTGTGAGGTTAGCTTCAACTCCTGGAAGTATAATGCCCAGAGAGGGAGAGGCGCTCCCTGGAGTCACCGTGGCAGCCAAGCTTGCCAAGGCCAAGGGCTCCCTGTGCCCACACCCTCCCTCAGCTCTGGGTCCCAACCGTCCTTTCCAACCCTGAGGAGATGGGTGCTATGGTCTGATCTGACGGAAAGTAGCCCTTGTGCCCTGGCTGGCATCTCTCTGTCTGCAAGGAGGGTTCCCAGATGGAAAGAGATGTAAAACCCAGAGTAAGGCCAGGAATCACCTTAAGCTTAAGATCTGCAAACAACTCCATCCTGATCCCATCACCATGATCCAAGTTCAGGGTGAAGCGCAGAGCCCAGGCACAGAGGCCTCTGAGACAGCAGCTTGGACTCATGGGGCAGCTTTAACGGGGTCTTGCTTGTAGGAGGAAGGGTATCTAATAACCAGGACATATAGGAGTGCACAAGGCCTCCTGGAGGAGACCAGGGTCAGCAATGGACCAAGGTCTACAGTGGAGGGCCTGCAAAAAGAGGCAAGGAGCAGAAATGACATGGGGATTGTTTCTCCATCCCTTACTGTACTGTGTGACTGTGGGCCAGAAGCAACATCTCTGAGCAATTTTCCTCGTCTATAAATATGACAGAGTTCCCCACACATGCAGGGGGCTAGGATCGTCTTACTTTTGCTGGGTCTCTAAGGCAACTCTGTGGGGTCAGAGCCCCAGTACTCTCTGGCCACCCCGCGAACCGCCCCCCCAACTCCCACAGCCAGTCAGTTTTCCATCATCACACAGCCCAGACACAGCCATGTCAGATCAGGGTCCTGGCAGGGCTTTTGGGGCTGTACGGCTCTTGGGGCTGCAAGATCTTTGAGTTAGGGGGCTGTGGGACTTGGGGGTTGTAAGGTCTGGGAGCTACACGGTCTTGGGGCTGTGAGGGTCAGCATCTGTGGGCATCTAGGAGCTGCTGTGTCTGGCACCTCAGGGTCTGGGGGTTACAGTGAGGCTAGAAGCTGTAGAGCTTGAGGGATGTGCAGTCTGAGGCGGCAGGGAACTATAGACTGTGAGATCTGGGACCTGCAGGGATCTGGGGGCTTCAGAGTCTGAGCCTATATTGGGCTTGAAGATCTGGAGGCTACCGGTGCTGGAGCAGGCTACAGATAGCTAGCTTCATGACATGGAGTTACTGGGTTTCTGGGACTGGAGCATGGGTGTATGGTCCCCTCCCAGAGCCAGAACTGAACGAGGCTGGTTTTACGTCGTTGGGAAACTGTAGTATATACCCTACTGCATATACCCAGCTTTTACTCCCCCAGGAGCGTGTTTAGGAGGTGGGAACTCCCCTCACACACACACTTGCACGCCATCTGATGCGCCAGACCGCCCAGGCTGGCAGCCGGCACAGCTGCACAGCCCCAGCGCCGTCTCTGGCCCTAGCCTCTTATACCTGTACCTGGGCCAGCACGGGCAGCCCCAACTCAGCAGGCGCCTGGCACTAATTGTGAATTAATAAGTTAATTAATAAGTGCCACATCTGACCTCAGCGAATCCTTCCAAACCCTTCCAGTTTCATTCTGCCCGTCTTAAGTATGCCAAAGTGAGACTTTTTTAGCCAGAAGAGAAACCAGGCCTAGAGAGTGGGGCTCAAAGACAGATCTCTGAGGTCCCAAGTGCATCCTTTGCTACTTCAGGGAATGGGTTGGGCCTAAGAACAGGAGGCCACAGTAGGAAGGACAGGTTACATGCAGCCTCTGGGTCACAGACGTCTAGGTCCCCACCAGCCCGCCCACAACAGGAGCCTAAGAAGTGTTCCTGAATAAATGAATGGTTGAATGTGGGGGAACTGAGGCAGAAACAGGCAACCCCGACGATCTGGGCCAGGTGCCCAATGGCCCTCAGACAGCTGGGATTGGTGTCTGGACATGTGGCTCTGCTACTGACCCTTGTGGCTGTCTTGGCCTTTTCTTGGGCTTCAGAACTGGCAGTAGGAGCAGACCAGACTTGTCTGCCTTGGGGAAGGTCACTGTGAGAATATGACCCTTTCCCTAGAAAATGACACTATCACCAGATACACAGAACTACAAGGAAGTGTCAGGTTAGGGACCCTGAGTCATAACATGGGAAGAAGCCATAACCCAAACTAAGGCAAACACTCCCCAATTCTGAGGGCATAAGCTAATGTGCCCTTTGCAGATCTAAGCTGAGGCCAACAGTGTGTCCAGGGCACAGGTACAGGTGCCCCATTACATCTGCCCTAGAGCACTGGAGACCAGTGACCTACACTGGGCTCATTTGCATAGAAGGGTCATAGGCATTTGGTTCATCATTATGCTTCATAACTGAGAGATGGCACATGTATTCTTTGCTATTTAGCAAATGTTATGTAATTTTTTAAAAAAATTTTAAGGCAGATCAGCTGGACCTAATTTTAGCTTCCGGGATTCCTGCCTTCTGATTTCCATAGCCTCTCCTGGCCCCTCCCAGGAGCCTTTGATGCTGCTGTTCCCCAGCCTGACTCCTAGCCTGTGCACAGGGCTAGAGAGGGTCCCAGTCCTGCACTAGGCCCAGCTGCAGCTCAGTTCCCCCCTCCCCTGAAGCTGAGGGTGGCACAGGGAGGGCGTTTGGAGCTCTGAGTCCATTCTATTTGGGCTCGCATCAGCTTGTCTGCCAGGAGGATTTAGTGCACGGCTACGGTCAATAGTGCGTTTGTTTTGCTATCGACCTGCCAGGCAGCTCCCAAGCTGCCTGTCCCCCTCCACAGCTGAGGCCTCTCCAGGCTGTGGGAGCCAGGACCTGGAATCACCATCAGACCAATCTGGGGGGCTTCCAGCCTCTTGGCACTGCCAGTCCCTGCTCACAGCCTGGTCTGGGTGACTCTCAATTTACAATCCCATCCCCCCCCCACACCCCATCCCCCTCCCCACACAACATCCCCTTCATGGTCCAATCATGTCCCACAATCCTAGAGAGGATAGAGCATTACAATTGCCAGCCCCACCAGACTCTGGGGCCTCCTGCTTGACAGGGGATCCCCCAGGGTGGGGGACTACCCTGTGGAAAGCAAAGCCCAGATAGATACACCTCATAGAAAAGCAGCAGTTTTGGGGTGGGGCACTGCCTTCAGCAGACCTCCAGGTCTGGAAGCAGCTCAGTTTAGGAGCAGTGGCCATTTGGAGACTAGCCAAGAGGACACTCTTCTTGGCTTCTGCCCAGCCAGGCCCCTGGTTAGAGGAAAGGTAGACACTGAGCCTCTGTCTCTGTCTTGCATTCATTCATTCATTCCTTCAACAAACATTACCAGAGAGCTGCTCTGGGCTGGGGCCCAGAGGTGGAGGCCACAGGCTGGAATCCCGGGTGGAGAAAGGAATGGGTTCCCAGGGAGAACCGGGGTAGTGTGCTGCAGCTAGGGAGGCTGCCAGGGACTGCGGGCCCCACGGGAGCCTTGGTGGAGGTCTTTCTGCAAGCACCTCTGAGGGATAAGTGCAGTTTTGACAGTGGAGGAAGGCACAGCAGGAGGAGGGCCCAGCGGGGGCAGAGGCCTGGCGCACAGCCTGGCGCACAGAGAAACAAGAGATGCGCGGCCCCTCTATGAACCGCGAGGTCTTTGGAGCATGGAGGGAGTCAACCCCTCCTTGCCTACTTAGCCAAGCCAGTCTCTAGAGGGCTCAGTACCACACACCCCCTTCCCCAACTGTCCCAAAGGGGCCCCCACCTCTTTTTCTTCCCCTACCCCTCCAAAATGAGAGAGAAAAAAACTATTATTGTTCACGCCTCATCTCCCCCCAAAGTTATTAAATTTCATTCCACGAACAAATAAATCCATTTTTATTGCAGCAGGAGGAGCGGGCAGTGGTTTGGCTGTTTTACCTTTTTTATTTTTCAGAGTCCTGTTAAATCTGCTGGGATCATCTGGGTCGCCCCCTCTGCCCAGCACACTCCTCCCTCCTGCTTCTCCTCCTCCTCTTGGTCTAGTGGGTGGGGCTGAGTCCCACCTGACCTGCTCTGGTGCTCTCTGGAGGTCTTCTAGTCCCCAGCCTGCCTACAGGGCGGGCGGGAGGAAAAGCTCTGCCAGCCTCCTGTTTGTTTGGCATTTTATAGTTTTCCTAACACTTCCCGCGCACGCCTCCCGCAGAGCCCCTGATGGGGAGGCATTGCCTGCTCCATTTTGCAAAGAGAAAATAAGCTGAAAAGCCAGTGGCTCTGAACCCTCCTTAGTTTTGAGAACCCTGGGGACGGCCCCCATCCAGGCTCTGATTTCCTCCCCAAGCCTGGCTTGCTTGGCTTATTTGGGGTGGAGGGCACCTCAGACATCCCACTCAATGCCACAGGGTCTCACCCCTCCCATTTCTACCACCTAAAAGCTATGTGCCTCCCAGGCCCCATCTTTGTGTCTGTGGCAGGGGCATAATAACAGTACCCCAGTCAGGTCAGCATGGGGAATGAGAGGATGTGGGGGCAAAGCTTGGTGTTACCTTCTCTCCTCACCATGCCCCTCCTGTCCAGAGCTTACCTACCCCCTGCTCGGCAAGCATATGGAGTGATTGATGGGCTGGGGAAGGGAATTTGGGGGAGACTTTGCAGCTGGGTCTGCGCTGGACGCCCAAGTTAAATTCTCCTCAAGGTTATTTTTCTCCCTCGACCATTTGCTAAAGACTTAACGGCTGTCAATGAGATGCCTGTTGCATCCGCAGAGCCAGCAGCTAGAGGTTTCCCTGTGAAACATTAATGGCTCCACTGCCAAGCCAGGCCTGAGTGTCACCATGCACAGCTGAGTGTGAACCCTTCAGGGAAGTGGCAAGGGACTGCCTCTCTGTACCCAGGGCCAGGTCATAGCAAGGGTGAACTTGACCCCACTTTTGGTGGAACTCCACCTCTCCAGCTGGAATTCCTTGTGCTACTTGGCACCAAGACCCTGGCCCTGTAGGAGTGGTCTGATCTGTCCCCTCTACAGTCTGTCTTGAGCCACCACCTTGTTCAGATGGAGCCTGGGGAAGCATTATGGCCCATTTCCTCTCCTAAGAGCCCCACCCTCACCCCTGCCCTAGGTGCTGACAGCTGACAGCTCAGTGAACAGCCAGGCCTAGCAGCAACTTCCCCTCTTGTGTCTTGGGTGTCATATGGGATTGTGGCTCCAGGGGAAAGTGTCCATCACCTGCCACATGCATCCCAGTCCCCTCATTCCCCACCGCTTTCCTGTTGCTTCCTCCCTGTCCAAGGTCAGGGGAGGGCTGTCACTACACCCCACTCACAGTTCTAGGCTTCTATCTCACACCCCACCGTATCCTGTGTGCGCCCTGTGCAGCTCCCTAAGGACTCCCTATGTTCTTTCCTCTCCCCTGATTAGCACAGGACACTATCAGACCAGACAGCATCAGGTTGTCTTCCCCAAGGCTGTCTGCTGGCACCTGGGGCTACTCAAACCCGGAGAGGGGGTGGGGAGCACAGTGCCCGTCACTTGAGAGAACATCCAATGCTGCCCCAGCCAAGCACTGGCCCAGGACAAGGAGCAGCAGGTCTGAGCTCGCAGTCTAGGCACCCAGGCTGGCTGGCTGCAGCTGGAATAGGCAGGGGTAGGGAGGCCAGGGATTGCAGAAGTAAAAGGCTCCTGAGTGCATGGAGCCAAATGAGGGCTGCTGGGCCTGTCAATCAGATGGGAATGCTGGACCTGGCAGCTTTGTGGAAATGTGTGATTCATTCTGCAGTAAACGGTCATCCCGGGATCTCAGGGATCTGAGCAGGCTCTGTTCTATACCAACTTTGATCGTGCACATTCTCCTTCATGGTTTCAACCCCAGCAAGAGAAGTGCTAAAGGTCACCTTAGTTTACAACTCCCAGGCCTGCCTGGGGCTGGTAGGTGTAATGGTGGGACAGGCTGAAGCCAAATTCTCTAGCTTCCAGTTACCCAGACTTCAGGGGTCTCTGGCACTGCCTGGTGGGTGGGTGGCATTGCACCTGAACAGAAGGCAGAAGAAGCATTGCCAACATCACCCAGTGTGGCGCTTGCCAATTCAAATGTATTTCAATGCCATTAATTTACATTTTGATTCGACTTTCTTAATTTTACTTCAACTTCGTTCGACTCCAGTTTGAGAATCATTTTAATGTATTTATCTGTGAGGCAATTTGTTAAATAACCCCCAAGACACGGTGGTTTTCCGTCCTGAGCTTTTATTGCAAGGCTGTTCTAAATTAAATTAGTCGTCAGGGTCCCTGAGTGCATTGTAACGGGATGAGTTCACTGCCAGCCCACTCGTAAAAGTTGTGCAAACCTCTTGCTAAAAGCACACACATAGGAAAGCAAGAAGCAGTTGCTCAGCTGTTCAGTGGCCCTGGGGGCCCTCAGGAGGGATATGGAGGTAACACAGCCACAGTCTGCTCTGGGAGCAGCCCCAGGTCACCGGCTGGGGCTGCAGCCAGCCAGCCAGGCCTCTCAAGAACAATTGTGAGATCAGTGCAGACTGAGCCTCAGGCCACCTGTTCCAGAGACCAGCAGGTGTGTGCTGGGGGCCGGTGGGGGCTTGGTAAGACTGTACCATTACCCTCCTGGAAGCCCACAGAGCAAGTAAGCCGGCATCCTGGTCTGTTTTAGGTTCCAAGCCACAGAGAAAAGTGCAGGGGAGAGTGTGTGGGGAGTGAAGCCTGTCCCTGGCTGTCCCTTCCTTCCTATGATCTGAGCTGGCATCTGTGCTGGCTGTCACCTGTGTTGGGGACATGGTTTGTAAGCCGAAAGGCACAGGTATTGAATCTATATTTCATTTTCACGTCTGCAGCTGCTGTTTTGTGCGATAATGGATTCCCTCTCCGCATCCTCCAGGAGAGCCGGGCAGTGAGGAGGGCTGAGTGCTGTTAATGAGGACCTCACGCTCTCCTGGGGTGTTTGCAGGGCCTCTCTCCCCACCACTCTGCACCTATCTGTGTCTCCCAGGAGCTGAGCTGGCCTCCTACCCACCACCCACATGGGGACACTTCACTGTCACACTTTGGTTTAACTGTCTTTCAAGCCCCTCATTCCTCAGGTAGCCAGGACTCTGGTCACAGAGAGTCATCTGGCACGTCACACAAGCCTCATCATGATGGCTACAGGTGACGAGGGGGTCAGGGTGCTAGGGGTTCTCCCGTGCATGGGGACAGTGCCAGCTGGGTATCAGGGCTGTACATATGGCAGAGACATCAGTGGCAGAAACCTGGCTCCACCTCCCAATTCTGGGAGGTTTGACAGTCGGCCTCAAATCACCCCTCAGTAACGTGTTTCTCATGGGACTCATGTTAGGGTTCAGCCACCTCAGTCACCCCAGCATCCTCAGAGCACCTCACACTGTGCTCCCAATGGGGAGACACAGCATGGTGACGCGATGTGATGACCTCAAGGTTTTTGTTGTTGTTGTTTCGAGCCAGGGTCTCACTATGTAGCTATCCCTTGCTGGCCTGGAATCCCCTATGTAGACCAGGCTAGCCTAAACTAAGAGATCCACCTGCCTCTACCTCCAGAGGTGTGTGCCAATATGCCAGGCCCTTTCTTTCTCCTCTTTGCATACTGAAGGTTGAATGCAGGGCCTTGCACATGCCAGACAAGCACTCTTCCACTGAGCTACAGAGTGATTATCTAAATTCGTCTTTCTAGCCCCTTGGCAAGCTCGTATGTATGCATCCAGACCCATGCAAAGGTCACCTCCCCTGGGAAGTTCCCTGGGACTTCAGCCAAAGGCTTTGTTTTGGAGGGGAGGGAATCCATAGTGGCAAATCTGACCAGGTGAGGGCCTGGCTGCATACCCTCCAAAATGGGATGTCATATACCCAGGGGTTCATCTGCACCAAGTTTGTAAGGCTCTGTGTTCTAGTTTCAGTGCCAAAACAAAAACAGGTAAACCCTTCCAAGACCTGGTGCCTTTAGAACAAGACCCCGCCTGCTTGGGGTGTAGGAACAGGTCTTCCCACCACCCTTGCTCATACTACATACACCCTCTCCATCTCTATACCTTGTGCTCTGAGCTGCATGGATCTTAGGCCTACTCTGCCTGTAATTTCCCCCGAGGCTCTGCTCCAGGGGGACCAGTTACATGCATCATGGGTGGGCTCTGGAAGCACTCACTAAATGAAAGCTCGAACAAACAAATGATCCAAGTCCTTGTGGACCTAGCTTTTGGCCTTTGAGTGCCTGAGGTGTTAGCCTGCAGACCCCCCTGTGGCGGCCTTTGCCAGGCCCGGCTGGGGCCGCTGGGGAGGGCAGTGGAGAAGCAGAGAAAGGCCCAACTTTGCCAGAGGCTCAGTACTTCCCATCTCACTCTGATCTTGTAGGAATGCATTCTGGGTTTTAACAAGGCTGGAGAAAAGAAGCCAGACCTTGGTAGTTGGCAGCCAGGTCTCAGGAGAGGGACTGTCACGCACACAGGAAGCACCCTGAAGGCCACCCAAGGCAGGCCCAGGGCCTCTGGCTGCTGAGCCAAAAGAAAGAAAAAAAAAAAAACCGAAAAGACAGAATACCTGCCAGGGTCCAGAGGCTGGGGTCAGGCCCAGTCCTGACCCGGCTTTGCATCTACAGTCCATCCTAACGAGTAGGACTGTCCTTGGAGGAGGCCCCTACCTACAGCACAATCGGGACTGTCCATGGACACTGCAGTGTGACAGTCCATGGACACTGCAGTGTGGCTCCATTGCTTTCTGTCCCTGATGCTGGCTGGGCTGTGCAGTTCGGGATCCCCCACCCCTTCACTGATGTTTTATTCATGTCAACCCAGCCTGCATCTATGCTTAGAAAAGAAAATATGGAGAGAGGGAAAGAGAGAGACAGAGATGGTGACCAAGGCCTCTGGGGGATTTGCGTGGGTGCTGCCCTTCCAAGGGCATTCTAGAGAGATCCAGATGAGTTCTCTCCCGTGGATGCCTGACAACCAGGAAGCTGGCATTCTATTCGATGGCACTCATTGTCACCTTCAGTCTCTCACCGGTTCCTTTCAAACCTCTCTGCAGCTCAGCTCACTGGGGAGGGCCTGTGTCCCCAGCCCTCACTCTCCAACGCCACACTGGCCGGGGCCTGGAAGGAAGCGGGAGGCATTGTCTGTGCTAATTGCATTGTTAGACCGAAGGTGCTCATGCTCGCCTGTCTAATTTGGGGCCTTTATTTAACACGATTGCTGGCTGACAGCCACTGCTGCCCACGCTGCTGTGTTCCCACCACCTATACTCCTCTGTCCCACCTTGCTACTCTCCAACACTCTCCCATCACTTACTGTCTTCTCCATAGTGATTTCAGAGAATAGAGATGAGGGAGGGCGGCTCTGGGTAAAGTTTCTTGAGCCCCAAGACTGACCCCCAGCAAACTCTTGTTCACCCTTCAAGGAAAGCACAAGGTCATTCACCCAGAAGTTCCCCGCCTTGCCTCCTGTGCACGGGAGCTTCTCCAATGTGCAACCCCAGTCTCGACTGTTTGGAGGACTGGTGCATGGAGCCTGCCCTGGTGTTTTCACCTGTTAACTCATTAGCCAGTGTTAATCCTAGTAGGAACACTTAGCACTGTTCGGCTGAGAAAAGTAAGGCCCAGAGAGGTTAAGTGGCTGGGCCAAGGGCACACAGAGTTGTGGTGGCTTTTCTACTATTGTTCCTGAAAGGTTCCTCGGAGACAAGCGTCCAGCAACTCCATGCCTCAAATGGCCTTGCTGAATCCCTCACAGCCGAAAGACCTGCCATAGCCCAGCCCCTAACACGTCTACTGTCCCAGCCCTGAATCAGGCTGGAGAACAGAAGAACCAGGCAGAGCCAGGGTCAGGGAAGGCTGGCCTGGGAGACTGAGGCAGATTGGAAGTGGCCCTCCTGGCCTGCTCTGTGACAGAGCCTTGGTTTGGTTAAGCTCTGGAAGGTGGATGACATAGAGTAGTTACTTTCTAAGAGGCTTTACCAGAGCAGAGGGGCAGGCTTGCCCTGTCCCTCTTAGGCTCTTCCTCAAGCATCCAGGACAGGACAGTCCCTGCACCCTGCTGCTCTCTGCATCTCCTCAGTTTGAGAACCAGGGGGTGAGAGGGCAGTCTGGACCTGACCTGCTGAGATCTGTCATGTTTCACTGAGTCCCGTGAGATGCAATGCTTGCCCCTATTGCCTGCTATTGCAGCCAGCCTGGCCAGTTAACCCCAGGGTGTGGATAGACAGAAAACCCTAAACACGAGAGGACCTTTGAGCAAAGCAAGCCTCAGCCAGCCAGTCCATCACAGGCTCCCCTACCACTCACCTTGTGTTCTTCTGTTTACTAAGCAACTACTGTGTGCTGGGCCTTCTGCAAAACTCGGGGCTCTCCCTAGGAGTGAGGGAGGCCAGCTGTGACGCTCTGCTCTGTGAGGCCCAGGACAGCATCATAGCACAGGACCCGCTGGCACACAGCCACATGGCCATCTCCCCGGAAGGGAAGGCGGATAAAAGCATACCAGGCAAGGAATTGGAAAGTATCTCAAAGGAATGAACACAGCCAGATTTTGTTTGGGAAAGTAGCCAATATATGAGGGAGAGAAAGATGGGGAGGGGGACCCACAGACCAAGTCCAAGAGAATCTGATTTCTCCTCCTGAACCTTGGTGCTTCCAGAAGTTCCCTGGAGACATCGGTAGTTTTGGCTGACTGGCTAGTTAGTTGGTGTTTTTGAGACAGGATTTCTCTCTGTAGCCCTAGTAGTCTGGAACTCACTGTGTAGATCAGGCTAGCCTCAAACTCGCCCCTACCCTCCTGCTCTGGAGTACTGGGGTTACAGGTCCGCACCCTCACACTTGTTGGGGGGGTTAAAGTGAAGATTCTGGGACCAGCAAGACGGCTCAGTGAGTAAAGGTGCTTGCTGTGAAAGCCCGATGACCAGGGTAGGAGAGAACCAACTCTTAAAAGTGTCCCCTGACAAAGTGGTGGGCACACACACATATAAACAAACAATTGTGGTTTAAAAATAAAATGCAAAACAGACAATCTAGTGTAGCAAAAAGAGGCAGTGCCCAAGGCCCTGCTTGGTTTGTTTTTGTGTCTAGACAGGCTCTCACTATATCTCAAGCTGGCATGGAACTCAGTATGTGTAGCCTGAGGGTGACATTGAACTTCTCTGATCTCCAGCCTGTACTTCTCTAGTGCTGGAATTACAGGTGTGCACCACCATCAGCATTGCATGTGGTGCTGGGAGCAGAACCCCGGGCTTTGGGCATGCTGGACAAGCGCTCTACCACCTCAGCCACATCTACCTACAGTTTGAACCAGGTTTTGGTGATGCCTTATAGAGAGGCTGAGGGCACTATGGGTCACAGGCAGGTGTCTCAAAAACCTCATGCTTAGTTCAGGAAGGATCCCTGAGGTGCAAACAGGCCAGACCCACTCCCGTCCCCAGGCACAGGCCCTCCCTCACCTCTAGGCTAGGGGCTGGAAACCCAGTGGAGGCGCAGCATGAAAGAAGGGTAGATAGCGGTAAAGTCAGCGCGGGAGCATCCATCTGCCCTGACAGCCAGCAATTACACCGCGTGATCGCCAGATTACTCCAAATGCATTTATTACAGGGGTTAGAAGCGGGGGACTTATTTACTGGCAAATCCATACTCATTACAAGACTCAGCCTAGCCTAGACTGAAAACAGCTCAACTGAAACAAATAATTACCAAAGTCCTTCCAGCGCGAGGATCTCAGGTGGTTGTGTGTAGGGGGAACGCCGGGCCCTTCCTTGAAGTGAAGGGAGGCAGCGGCTAATGGAGGTTTCAGGGGTTCGGCAAAGGGAGATGCCACTATCCTGCGGTGGGGCGGGCTGTTGAGCCTGGCTCTGCAGTGCGCATGCTTGTCAAGGTAATGAATATGCAAATAAGTTCCTGGGGCGGCGGCAGCCACGCCCTGTCTAGATGGAAATGGGAGATTTGGGAGCTGTAGGACTCTGAGGTTGACCCTGGGACACAACACAGGAGTTGCATTTCTCGGGAAAACCAGAGTGCCGCCTCCATTCATTCATTGTTGAATGAATGAGTGAATGAATGAACTAACAAATGAATGAACGAACGAACTAAATGGAAGCGCAGAGAGCCCTTGTCCCAGGTCTGGAGAAGCCAGTTCCCACCACCCTGGGAATCCTGGGTGTGGCTCATAGACATGCATTTATTAGCTGTCAGGTGCCAGGCTCTCGTGAGGGTGTGGAGTTGGGGAGGGGGAGGATACAGGCAGCACAGTGGGGTACGCTGGCCCCAAATCTTTCTATACCCAACTGAAGTTCTACAATTCAAATCACTCTGAGGTCTTTTGGAGGCAAAAGATGTTGAGGCAAGGTCCAAATAGTTCACTTTGCCCTTCAACTACATTTGTAGCTGCAGATGACCTTGAATTTCTTGATCCTCTTGCCTCCACATTCCCAAATCCTGGACTTGTGCCACCACACCCAGCTATTGTTATGTCTTCCTAGGAAAGACAAAACATGCTTTGGAGCTCCCATTTTACAGATAAGGACATTGAGGCACAGACAGGGACAGGACCTGCCCCACTCCTCCAAGTGGACTCATGTAGAACAAGCATCTACTGTGCTCAGGGGCCCTGGACCATGGTGACAGCGATCAATGCTCCTGTGTGGGGAGCTGTCAGGCCGATTGAAATGTGGACCCTGCCTCTGCCCGCTGGGCAGATGCTGGCACCACCACCCAAGCCTTAAATATTCATTCACTTGACAGAACACTAATTAAACAAAGTAAGGTGCATTATTACTTGATTAAAATTTTTATTGGCAGCTTAATTGGTCTGTTAGTTGCCCCTTAGGGAGATGTCTCTGCTCCACCCCACCCCACCCCCGTCGTGTAGGAGGGAGCCCCCAGCCGCCTGCAATGTCCTTTCCTACATGCAGTGCCCAGGGGATCCCAGACACATCTCCCCCTGCAGCCAATGTCCCACCCCTTGGCATCAAGGGCCCTTCCGTGTTGGATCAGTAGCAAGCAATTTGCACCTGGAAAGGAGTTTTTCCTATGAAGACCCCGTAAGGTCCTCAAAATGAGTATCCAAGACCCTTAGAGATGGAATAGATCCAGATTTGAGGGGACACGCTGGAAATGAAGCTCAGTCGGTAGTCTGCTTGCCTAGCACTTGCCCTCCCTCCCTCTCTACCTTCCTTCCCTTTTTATTTTATTTAATTTCATGTGCTTTAGTGTTTTGCCTGTATATATGTCTATGTGAGACTGTCAGATCCCCTGAAACTGGAGCTACAGACAGTTGGGAACTGCCATGTGGGTACTGGGAATTGAACCTGGGTCCCCTAGAAGCCAGTGCTTTTAACTGCTGGGCCAGCTCTCTAATCCAAGTTTCCTAGCACAAGACCCTTAAATTTGAGCCTCAGGACGCTATTAACTGGGCCCAGTAATTCATGCCTATAATTGTCACACTTGGGAGGCTGAGGATCAGGAGTTCAAGACAAGCCTTGGCTGTAGAGCAAGTTTGAGGCCAACCTGAGCTACAGAAGGTCTTGTATCCAAAAATAAACAACAAAAAACAGACTTGTGCCATGTGGTGGTGGCCCATGCTTTTAATCCCAGCACTCTGGAAGCAGAGGCAGGAGGATCTTGGTGAGTTCAAGACCAGCCTAGTCTAGAGAGTAAGTTTCGGGACAACCCAGAGCTGTCACACACAGAAGCCTGTTTTGGGGGTGAGGGTGGGGTAGGGGGAGACTTGTCGGGAGGCTCCTGGCTTGACTCAGCCTGGTGAGGCTGGTGACCTGGCCATCTCTGTACCAGTTTCCCCATGGTCACAGTCTTGATGCTACCTGTTACCCAAGGGACATGGAAGTTCCAGGCCAAGAGTACAGCCCAGTGTACAGCTCTTGCCTACTCTGCACAAAGCTGAAACTAGCAAGATGCCTCTGCACCAGGTGGCACCTTTACCAGAGTCTTCATGACCCGCAGGGGCCAGGCTACTGCCCCGTCCCCCCCACCAATCTAGCCTCTGGAACAGCAGGGCAGGTGAAGAGTCACTAGCTAGCCTGTCCTCTTAGTACCAGATATACACTGTGAACCTGTTTCCCCCAGTGCAAAATAGGTGCTTGTCCTTAGTCAGGGGAAGAGAGGTGGGAGGAAAGCAGGACAAGGCAGTGGAGGGCCAGGCCAGGCCAGGGCAGCTCTGGAAAGCCCGGGCTGGGTGAGGCTCGGTTGGTCTGTTCACAAGTCCAATTCCTCCACCAGGGAAGAAAATGTAGTCTTTCCAGTGTGGCTTGGGTCTACACATAACCCTCACCTTAGCTGCACCCAACTATCGGGGCCAGGCTGAATCTGGGAGCCACCTCATTGTGGGCCCTGCCCACCCCAGCTGTCTTTTCTGCATCCTCCCACCCTCCACAGAGGATCCAAGCCCCACTGATGACAGAGGAATCATCTGGCTGCCCCAGGAGCCGCCGCTGGCAAGCAGGAGGCAGGGTAATTGGTATCGTGGGCTGCGAGTGCAGGAAATGAGTGGCCGCAGCCGGCACAGAGCGGGAAGCTACTCAGTGTCACCGGCCTTATCTAGGAACAGGCTGCCCAATTACAGGACCGTGCCCGCTACACCAAGCAGCTGCCAGGCCCTCCAGTGCCTTCGCTTTATCACCAGGCTGAAGCATCTGCTGCCCCTTCCAGAGGTCTGGGGCAACTCTCCAGGGAAGCCTTGACCTGACACTGCCCTCTTCCAGGTGTGCAGCCACAGGTGTCCTCTGAAGCCAGCAAGAACAGAGCATATTCACATGCCTGCTCAGCTCTCCCCGCAGCTGAGAAAGGACTGATAATAATTTTGTGCGTGGACAACACTGCAGCATCTATCTGGGAAATGCAGTCACTTGGGGGCTACGATAGGGTGTCATATATTAGGAAAATAGGACTGTAATGGGTTTTCAATTGTACATTTGTACATAACGCAGCCAGTATTACAAGATTACACTGTGTGGTACTTGGTGGCTCACAGATGGCTAAGGGACGCAAGTCCCAGAAGTGCTGAGCCTAGGGTGTGGCTGGATGGGAGCCGGAGAACTGAGTCTGAGCTACAGCCCTGATGTAGCAGGTGCTGTAATTTAGGGTTGGCTTGGTCGGTTCAAATCCTGTGATTTCTCCCACATGTGAGCTGGTTTCCACATCTGTAAAGGAGGGATGCACCCACCTGCCTACAGGATTGTGAGAATTGGCTGAGCTGTACAGAACATGTGCTCAACATTCATGGTCCCAGTCCTCCTCCTGGCCTTTGTCATGTACTACTTCATGGGAAGAGTGGAACCCTGAAGACCTTGCAGCCCACTTTTCTGAATGTGACTTCCCAGGAGACACAAGCCCTGGGTTCTGGGTCCTGACTGCGCATGGAGCCAGATGGCCTCAGGATGTCACCCCTCCTTCTGTACAAAGAGCCATGGTGACCTGTTATAGACTTCTGATATGTCTTCTTATTACCCAGTTCCCTTCCCAGCCAGGGCTTTCCGAGGGCTAGGACGGGCCTGGTATTCTATGTCCTAATAAGCATGGCACCATGCCACTTACTCCCATGGGTTTTCATTTTACCTGGGCAGGTGCAGCTGCTCCAAGCAGCAATGTGCATGCGCAGGGCAGACAAGAGGAACTGTCATCCCCACAGCCTGCTTACCTGCTCTTAGACTGCTGTCTCCACCCCTGAATTTAGCACCCAGCCAAAGCTTACCCCGAAGCTGTCCTTTCTCCTAACCTTATAAGCTAGAGGCTAACTACAGACCCAGAGTAGCCTTGGACTGAGGGTATGCCTCGGTGGTCTATCCTCAGCACCACAAAAGAAAACAATTCAGAGTGGCTCAGAGCTCCACCCAGAGCCACCTGAAGCTCAAATGTTACAGTCACACTTCGTTTGGTGATTTGTGGGTGGCCGTGTTACAGCTGGCCTGTAAGGTCACAGGACAGAGGTCAAAGGCTGGCCTTAGGTTGGGCTGGGATGCTGGGTGAGGAACAGTGTCCTTCTAGAATGTCTGGGGCCTTAAGCCTGACTTGTGTAACAGTGGAGGAAACTGTGAGGGAGGGGTACAGTTATGTCACCAGACAGTCCCTCACCTCTGTACGTACTTTACACTATCCACCCCACACCATAGAGCCCCAGAATTGACACAGCACTCCTTCTGGGTTCTCAGCTGTCCTCAGTGGGTGCCAACCAGAGCTGTCTGGCATCACCCAGACTCTGACCCTATAGGGCATCAGGTTGGAGTGCATTAGGGATGGAACTGGTCACCCACCTGGGCCCTGAGCTGTCACCTCCAGATGGAGCACTGGGCTCTGTCTATCCATCCTTCTGTCCCTCTCTAGTGGAGCCTCCTGTTCCCACAGCTGCTGCCAGTCCTCACCAGACTTATCCCACAGACAGCCTGGTGAGAATGTGGGTGTAAATTTCCAGGAGAAGGGAAGCCCTCCCTGTCATCCCAGTAAAGAATCATAGCTGGGCAAGAGGAAGAGAGGGACAATGGGACTCAGGGGAGGCGCCTAGGTAAGTGGGGACCCCCTAGTTGGTTTCCCACAGCCTCAGTGACAAGGAAGCAGCATGTGCTAAGACTCAACCACCCAGACCCATATTGCTGCGGAGGCTGAGTTAGACTCTGGATCCCACTCTGAGCTCTCTGCCAACCCATCCTGCAGCCAGGACAAATCCGACAAATGGTGCTCCAGTTCCAGAGACACTCTGGGGACCAGAGGCCTGGGCCGGAGGTCTGACAGCAGATCCCTCATCAGAGCCCCAGAGGGCCTTGCATGCACAGCTTTTAGCAAATGCCAGCATGGCCTTGGTCCCACCCTGCTCTGCCAGGCTGCTTTAGTGACCCTGAGGGGACAGTAGCATACTCAACAGCTACTACCCAGGACTAGTACTAAGAGCTCTATTCCAAGGAGGCCTGAGCATCCCCATTCTCGCTCTGCCCAGGGGAAATGAAGGCAGTGTGGAGGAGCCAGGCATCCAACTGTCGCTCCATCTGTGACCATCATCTGTCCATGTGTCCATCCACATACAGATGGGTGCCGCTAGTTTAATGAGCCAGGCCTTGGAGAACTGAAGCCAGCGACGAGACTTTCGCAGAGCTCGCTGCCTCCTGTGGGTGGGTGAAGGAGACCATGGGCAGCCACAATTCCACATACTCAGTGCCCTAGCCCCTGCTCTCCTTAACCCCACAGGACCAGAAACTGCTGAGCCAGAAGCTGCCCCTCTCTCCCACCCACCCGACTCCTGACCTGTGCTTCGTGCCTGTATGTGTGTGGGGTGCCGGCTTGATGAAGGGCAGCTCCGCCCACCCAGAACCCAGCTGCTTCAGGCTGGTGTTTAAAGAGACATCCCAGAGTGACTGGCACTTAGTCCACCTGCCCTGCTGAGCCCCTCTCAAGGTAAATCAAAGGCAAAGCTGCCAGCTACCCCTCACCCACACACACACTCACCCCCAGCTACCCCTCACCCACACTCGCCCCAGCTACCCCTCACCCACACACACACTCGCCCCCAGCTACCCCTCACCCACACACACACTCGCCCCCAGCTACCCCTCACCCACACACACACTCACCCCCAGCTACCCCTCACCCACACACACACTCGCCCCCAGCTACCCCTCACCCACACACACACTCACCCCCAGCTACCCCTCACCCCTCACCCACACACACACTCGCCCCCAGCTACCCCTCACCCCTCACCCACACCCACACTCGCCCCCAGCTACCCCTCACCCACACACACACTCACCCCCAGCTACCCCTCACCCACACACACACACACACACACTCGCCCCCAGCTACCCCTCACCCACACACACACTCGCCCCCAACTACCCCTCACCCACACACACACTCGCCCCCAGCTACCCCTCACCCACACACACACTCGCCCCCAACTACCCCTCACCCACACACACACTCGCCCCCAGCTACCCCTCACCCACACACACACTCACCCCCAGCTACCCCTCACCCACACACACACTCGCCCCCAGCTACCCCTCACACACACACACACACACACACACACACACACTCGCCCCCAGCTACCCCTCACCCACACACACACTCGCCCCCCCCCCCCCAAGCCAGGCTGGGTTCTCAGACAGGCTCTGTGCTGCCAACAGTGAACTTTTGGGGTCAATTAAGTACCAGGGCGGCTCTCAGAACACACAAATCAGTGTATGGTGACCTTGTCGGGGGAAGCAGGGATGTCTACCCAGAGGAAGGGGTAAATGCTGGAGACAAAGTGGAAGGAAGCGTCCAGGGCATTTTGCTCGGCTGTTGTTTTTCGGGGTACATAGTCATGGCCTGGCACATGGCCTGTGTTCAGCACACAGTCTCTCACTGAACAATTTTCCCAAGTGAAGGAGGGCTATCACCCCTTTTAATAAGGCCCCTAGAAACTGGTTGGACAATGCCACCCAAGGTGGTAGCCCCATAAAAGGAAAGAAGATGGGTGACAAAAAGCTCTCCTGTCGTGGCAGGCAGGGGCAGGCGCTGGTGGTACAAGGAACAACAGTTCAGATTGGCAGCAAAAGAGAGGAGTCTGGCCTTCTTTGAGAGTCAAGGGGGACAATTCTCTCTCTCCCACAAGGAATGTTGGACCCATTTAACACATGAGGAAACTGAGGCCCAGAAGCTGGGACTTGCATTGGCATAGACAGGGCTTGCCAGCTGATTGCATCCTGCTGAGTGCCTTAAGCACAGAGGAGAGATTAAAAGGGGCAAGGGCTGCTGACAGCTTGTTCCGGGGAACCCCACCCCCACCCTGTTGATATTTACTGGAAGCGTAGCTGGGATTTATAGAACGTGTGTTTCCAAAGAGCTCAGCGCCTCATCACAGGCCAGCGCTTGCTGTCCTGGGGGAGGGACACATCCTGCCTTCGCAAACTTGTTAATAATCCTCCTTGTCAGGCAGTTCCTCCTCTGTCTAACCTAAATCTCTCCTGTCATGGCTTGAGCCAACTGTCTCTGCTGTGGCTTAGTGCATCCTGGAGTGGGCTTTGATCTGTCCTCTGCCCCCCTGGGAGACATAAAGATACCTCTGAGGAGGTAGGGTGGCCTTCTTCCCCGCCACGGATCCTCCTTCAGCAGCAGCACCCCTCCCTGGCCCGGCCAGTAGTGGGCTCCCATCCTTATGGGAGGACTGGGAAGGATGAAGAGCTGGGCTTCCCATCCCTGTTCACAGGCACCGCTTTCTGCCCCTGGAAAGCAGGCTCCCCTTCCCAAACTTGATCTCACTGGAGAACAGTCAGCCAGGGCTCAGAGCCGCCGGGAGAGCGAGCGCCTGACGCTGAGAGAGGGCTGGGTGCTCTGCTGCAGGGAAGCTGACTGTGCCGGCAGAGGTGGGTGGAGGGGAAACAGAGATAGAAACATACTATTGTATCTCGGCACGCCACAGAGCCCAGGTGACCTTGAACACAACTCCTCCTCTACAGGCAGGCAAGGGGCTCGAGTTCCCTTGCCACAGGGTCACAGGCCTCTGTCCCTGCGGGGCTGGAAGTAGCCAGGGCTTAGAAGCCCCAAAACAAGGACAAAAGGCGACTGCACCTGCTGAGGACCCCACTGAGCTGGCTCCAGCCCCACCCATTTGAGCCCAAGTGCCTGAGCTGCACTTAACCCTCCTTGACTCCCTAACCCAGGCCTGGCCATGCTCCATGGGAGACACAGCCATCCCTGGCCACCCTGACCCTGTGCTTCAAATGCTTAAGGAAGGCTTGGCCTAGCAGCTGCCTCCCAGCCCAGACCTTCAAGACAGTACAGGCAGCGACAACTCCCCACTCCCACCCCGTCTGCCGAGCCTGGCCTGGTTAATCAGCTTCATTAAAGGCACTAATTAATTGGCTTAATTAAAAGGGTAACCTCAAAGCCAGCAGATCTTCTTGATGAGCAGAAGACTGAATGAGGAAGCCAGAGCTCGATAGGTGCATCACACCCATCCAGCCTACCAAGCCCTGCCAGGACCAGGAACCCAGCCTTAGCTCTTGGTGTCTTGGACGCCCACCTGGACTTACTGCAGCACTGCTCAGAAGCAGTCAGGAGCCCAGAACAGAAGCACCATAATGGAACCCACAACAGGCAGGTTGCAGCCAATAACACTTAACAGGCCAGGAGAGACTGCCAACTGCCACAGGGGAGCAGGGTTAGCTCCACTGTGCCTGTCTGGCAGGCATCTGGGTTGAGCTGTGGTAAGCTCCAGTAGGAGGACTGCTGGTGCTGCAGCAGGACCCCAGGGGGAGCAGGGAAGGACCTTGGGTCCCCAAGCCTCCGCCATCTCTAGACTCAAAAGAACAGAGCTCAACTCTCAGCTCTACCCCTGGAGTTGGAAGTTCCTATGGCAAGTTTCCCCTCTCCCAGTTCCCCATACACAGAATACCTGCTGCAGTTATCAAGCACATTCCCTTTCCAAGTAGAGCCTTCCAGGCTCAGCAGGAAACAGAGCTGGGATTGATTAGTTATGCCTGCTAAGGGTGATGGTTAAGAAGTATAGGCTTGTGTACCATTCTTATTCAGGGCCAAAAAAGCTAAGCCTCCAGTCAAGTGAAACTTTCCTACTGTCACGGGGAATCATTCTCAAAATACTTCAAGCCTTTACAAAGACTCAGTTCAGTTTCTTTTCTAGACTATACTCGGCCAACTTTCAAGAGAACTAAGAATTCCCAATTTAAAACTGAGGCTCTGAGCTGGGCACTTGTAATCCTAATGTTTGGAAGGATCGGGAATTCAAGGCTATCCTCTGCTATTAAGGTCAAGGCCAGTCTGGGACTCAACCAGGAGAGAGTCAGACAGAGACAGAGAGGGAGAGACAGACCTGAGGCCATGCAGCCACTGCTCACAGCCATCTTTTGCTCTGAGACCACTCTTTCTCAGGGAGGAGAAAGTGGGTGCGGCAGGCCTTCCTCTAAGAGACCTTCTTCCTCCCCTAAATGTCACCACAACTGCAGCCCTCTTGCCTGACCTGGACAGCCTCCCTAATAAGTGGCAGTGGTTGAAAGATTCCACACAGTGGCCAGGGACGGCTGTGGCCCTGAAGCAGTTGCTCTGCCTGTCTCACAGCCCCCCAAGGGGAAAGGCTAGACCTCAAGTTGAGATAGGGTGGCTAACAGTACCCAGGAGAGCTCAGCCAACTCTCCTGGAGGGTGATCTGGACAGAAGTCAGAGTATACTCCAAGGCCTGAGCCTGCCTCTGACCCATCTGATGGACAGCCTTGGGCAGTTTGGCCCTTGCTGTGAGTGGCCTGGGCCGGCACTCCCTTGTCAGCTTGCTCAGCCCACAACAGAGGCGCAAGGCCGCCTGTCAGACCCCGACAGATTTTGTCTGTCACAAACAGCTGTTCTCCAGCTCCACAGCTCTGCCGCCCAGGAGAGGTTCCAGCAAGGGGCCCTGCCCTGTAATGATGAGACTCATTCTGGGGTGGGGGTGGGGGGAGGACGAGGCCACAGGGTGGCTGTCACAGAAGCTTCCCACTGCTGGTGAGAAAAAGGCCATAGAACCCCTGTAAAGCACAGCTGTGGGTATAGAAGGCCCCAGGGCTCAGAGGGTGGGCCTTGGGTCAGGACCTGGCCTGGCTCCTCTCCACAGGAACCTGTGTTTCCCATCAGAGTCCTCAGCAACACTGTGTGGCCCTTCTCGGCCAGGTCGGACCACAAGCCATGTCCACACCAGGTGGTCATAAGAACAGAAGCACAGAAGCGCTGATCTAGTCAGGAAGAGTAAAGACCAAGACCAGAATCCAGGCACTGGGTAGTCACTGCTCTCACACTGAAGACTGTAAAAGATACCAGCCCACCCAGGACCACAAACATCGGGCACACAAAGCAGAATCCTGTGCTGAGTTTGCACAGCTGCCCATCAGAGGCCTGAACACATCCAGAAGGGCCAAGGGGTGCACCAGATATGGATGCCAGATCTGGGCCCCAACCAGTCCTCTTGGTAGCCAAGTCCTTGGGTTCCTGCTGTGGAAAATGAGTTGACAGTCTCCACCCACCTACTGAGGTTGGAATCCAAGAAGGAAGAGAGGAGGCAGAGTGCCAGGGTGGGGAAGGGGCCCCAGAGCCTGCACCTCTGTCCAAGAGCCCAACGTCCCACCACCAGGAAGAGCCCAGAAGGAGCAGGTCCTCCATCTACTCTCAGCATAAGAGGCTGCCCGTTATCCCTATCAGTGCCATTAACTGTGAATATAATCTGGCATCCAGACTAGGCAGGCTGAGAGAGATCCACCCACCGCCCAAGCTCCCTGACAGAGGCTCGGCCTCTTCCCTCAGCGGGTGGAGTTTCCTGAGGAAGAGACAGGGGGCCTGCAGAGAGGGATAGGGCACACTTCAGCCAAGCTATAGCTCTCTTTGCAGAGAACTTCACCCATGGGTTTCATCCAGGCTCAGCACTCATTTCATAGATAGGGAAACTGATCCTACTCAGGGTAAGAAGGTAAGCTAGTTTGTAGCTCGACACACACAAGGCTCCTAAGCTGTCTGTCTGCCCTCATGAGTCCTATACTATTACTCTGGCATCAGCCTGCCCACATTCCACCCTAAAGGCCTTGGGAATCTCAAGCCAGCCTCTGTCTATCTATCCCAACTACATAGTGGATTCTAGGGTCCTTCCAAGAGTAGGACTACCTTGGGAGAGGTTTAGCCTTCAATCCTTCCTAGTCTCCCTCCATCCCCCAACCAGTACCTCATTTACAGAGTTCAGAGGAGATACCATGACCCCAAAGGCTCAACACACAATCTGCTCACCACCCACATTCAGACAGGGGCACAGACACCTTGGCCCATTCCTGAACAGGAGGATCAGAAGTTCATGATCTAGGACACATGAGACCCTGTCTCAAAAAAAAAAAAAAAAAAAAAAAAAATGAGGGGGGAATTGAAGAATTATCCAGGCTGGGCAATGGTGGCACATGTCTTTAATTCCAGAGAGGCAGAGATAGGAGGATGTTTGTGTGTTCAAATCTAGCCTAGTCTAGTTCCAGAACAGCCATGGCTCTCAGAGAAACCCTGTCTCCAAACAAAAAACAAAAAACAAACAAAAAGAAAGAAAGAAAGAAAGGAAGAAAGAAAGAGAGGGACCCAGGTTCAAGTTCCAGCCTTAGGGTCCTATGAGCTGGGTGAGCTTCCTTTAGGGCATCTCAGTTTTCTCATCTCTAAATATGGAGAGACGCTGCATCCAACTGGTAGGATTGCATTGGGGGAATCAGGAAACCAATAAAATACCTTCCAGAGCCACACAGGAAGCAGCACCCTTGCACAGCAGTAAGCCTCTCCTTACCATCACTGCTACAATTAACGCTGTCATTTCATCCTCCACACTGCTCCCATCCCCACCCCCTGCCAAGTCTGCCTGCATGGCCAGATCTGTGGGCAAGGTACTCCTGGGTCCCTGCCTGGTGATACAGACCACGCCCATCCCAGACCTAGGGCAGATCAGGGCAGGGGGTCCCCAACCTCCCACAGAGAAGAGCCCCTGTCCTGTTGACCTCTCGGGTCAGGGCAGGGGCAACATGCTGGCACAAAGGCTGGGCTGTCTGTGCCTCTGGCCTGGCAGCTGCCTGTGGCCAGCCCTTTTGCCACAAAGAGGCCTTTGAGCAGCCGCTGGCGGGAGCAGTGCTCTCCTTGAAGGCCCCCGGCTCTCACAAGTCCTGTCTGTCTGGAAGTCCATCGTCCAGGGAGACAGCTGCTGTGGGGGCAGGGTCCAGGCCCTGCCCTGCTCCTGGGCACATTGTCACTCCATCCTCAGCCTCATCCTAGGATGCCCAGCCAAGCAGGCAGCAGACCTATGATCTGGGCTTGACCTCAGGCTGGCAGGACAGGATCCGACCCCCACTATGAATCAATAACCACAGGCTTCCACACAGGCACAGGAAGTCGCTGCATGGTTGGGACTCTCCCTTCCTGTTCTTGGCCTCAGTTTTCCTACCTGTAAAACAGAGCCTCCAAGTATACTCAGCCACTTCAGAAACTAAACACCCACACAAGACAACTCAGGTAGCAAGATCTCAGAGAGTACCAGCCCAGCTGATATCCGGCCAGTGCCACAGCTGCTGAGGGGTCCCAAGGCAGAGACCTGGCTTGTCCCCAGTACCACATCAGAATGCTGGGGGACCTTAGGCAGGCGACTGAACCCCTCACTTGGTCAATGGGATATGGTGGTTCAACACCTATAATTCAAGTACCGGAAACAGGAAGATTGTCATGAGTTGTAGGCCAGTGTGGGCTACAGAGTAAGCTCCAGGTCAGCCTGGGCTAGAATCAGACCCTGCTTCCAAACAACAATAACAAAAATGCCAACAAGATAACTCAAAGGGTGATAGCACTTGTTAAGTAAGCCTGGTAACCTGAGTTCAATCCTGGAACAAACGTGTATGTGGAAAGCACTAGTGCCACAAAGCTGTCCTCTGAGCTCCACATACATTCCATGGACACCGACACAGACGGACACGGACGGACGGGGACACACACACACACACACACACACACACACACACACACACACACACACACTTTCACACTTCTAAAAAATAATTAAAAATCAGCCAAGTGTTGGTGGACCATGCCTTTAATCCCAGCAATTGGGAGGGAGAGGTAGGCAGATCTCTGAGTTCAAGGTCTACAGAGAGTTCCAAGACAGCCAGGGCTACAGAGAGAAACCCTGTCTCCAAAAACCATAAAATAATAATAATAATAATAATAATAATAATAATAATAATAATAATAATAATAATAAAAGTCAATGCCACAGGAGCCAGAGGGGGGAAGGGAGGAGGGGACTGGCCACTGAACCTATGACCTGCCAAACTGCTGGGGGGAGGGGGCAAGAAATCTAGTTTCTCATGGATCAGTCAGGTAGGGCTTCCTGCTGGAGGTGTCCTGCATGGCTGGCTGTGGTGGGGAGCACACAGTTGGAGACTGACAGGTGACAGTCATACTTGAGGGGAGATGCAGAAAGGAGGTAACACCATGGGGTCAGTCAGGGCCAGGCTGGGCAGGCCTGAAAGGCCAGGCTCAGAGTTTTGGACTCAGTTCCAGAGGTCTTGGAGCCAGCAAGCGATGGCTTGAATTAGACATTTTAAAAGCATCTGGCCTTCCGTGGGAGGATGAGCAGGGGCAGGGATGAGTGGCCATCTGCAGGCGCTCAGGACTTCCTGACACCAAAGCCCAGCCTAGCCTGCTGGGAGTGTGTGAGGGTGACTTGGGCCAGAGGAGGTCCCACACCTACCCCTCTACACCCCAGGGCACTGTCACGCCTTAGTACAGGGGCACTTTGGGCCTAACTACCCATCTTTGTGCAGTCACCTGTGAGCCTGTTTCCCAGCTGACAAAAAGGGAGGGACGTGGGTGTCTGCCTTCCTTAGAACCTTTATGCCAGCTTGGTTTGTTTTCTGGGGATCACATTTGGAGGTAATGGGGATGGAACCCAGGGCCTCACCCACTCAAACACTATAGCACCGGTCCCATCCTCCCCCCAACCCTAGTCTGACAATAAGTTGCAAACTAGAAGGTTCTGCAAGAAATGACCCTGTCCTGGGCTTCCTCGCTGTGGAAGGAAGTGCTGAGAAGGAAGGGAAGGTGTGCCTTTGAGGGCCAGAGGCCAAAGCCATGCTGAGAGAAATGACACCCCCCCCCATGCGGGATTAGATGTGATGCGGTGTCCACAGAGCGGTGCAGCCACAGAAGTGCATGGCCAGCACAACTACTTTGCTAGCTGTGATTTCTTCCCACCACTCACAGAGAGTGCCTGAATTTTGGTCCTCAGAGATGCAGTGATTTGCACAGCACAACCACACCTCTGGCTAGCTATGGGGTAATGAGGCCCCCTATGACTCTCTGTGTCTCCTTAGAAGCCAACAGGGCTGCCACTGTCCAGCCCCTGTGTCTGTGCCGAAGGAGAGGCAGAATGAAGCTCCCTGGAGCCCCAAGTGCCACAGTTATGCGTGGATTAGCTTGCCAGCAGTGAGGGCCCCAGTGCCATCAGAGCTCCAAAGACTCAGCTCCACCCCCTGCTGTGCCCAGTTGGCTGCACCTCCCTACTCTGGAACTAGGTCCCCAAAGAGAGCTAGCAGCCAGGGTGAGTGTGGTGCATCCCCACGAGAGCTGCCCAGCAGCCCAGCTTGGGCTGCAGAAACCGGCAGAGTAAATAATGACATTTCCCCCTCTTCTCGCTCTTCGCCCCTTTCCCTTCCACAAATAAATTATCAACATGCCCAGGTCCCGGCGGAGCGGAGCATATCGCAGGGAACAATGAAAAAGCTTTTAATAGGATTCCAGGAGCTGCAGCCACTCGCTCACCACCCTAATGGAGATTGCTCTGTGACCGCAGGCCACCGGCACCCTCCCAGGACCCTTTGCTGCCCAGCTCCTCCCTAGGGCATCAGTAGTGGCACAGCCCAGCTGAGCCACCTGCTGACGTCACAGGCCAGTGATGTCCTCAGCAGAATGAACATGCCACCCGCCTTGGCCCTGGGCCTACTCTCCTCTCACGATCACACCTCAGGCTGTCCCCTCTAGGAATGATGGCCTTTGCCTGTTCTGCCACCACATCCTCTCCTTTGTGAGGCTAAACGTGTGTTAAGTGACACCATTGCCTATGAGGGCACCCAGTGGGGCCTCAGGACAGAAGACTGAGCCTGAACCTGAAGAGGGTAGACACAAGACTCAGTTGCCCAAGGAGATTGTTCTAAAGATCTGGGCATGTGCCCCACTATGGCAGGCACAGATCTGTTACAGGGAATGGTTCACACCTTTAATCCCAGCACTCAGGAGGCAGAGGCAGGTGGATCTCTGTGAGCTCAAGGCCAGCCTGGTCTACAGAGTGAGTTCCAGGACAGCCAGGACTGTTTCAATCAAAAAAGGTGGAACAAACAAAAAAGGCGGGGGGCTCAAAAAAGGGGGTACCCTCGGTGTGTGCCTCAGTCTCCCCCACCTGTCCTTATAAAGGACCCAGACAGAGACTAAGTACTTCTCAATAAAAATACTGTTGTCTCTCTGCACAATGAACTTTACTGCTTTGTGCCTTAATTTACCCCCAGGACACTATCGTTCCAGCATATATTGAGGGAAACTCAGAGCATGCACTGTGAGTTGTCATATGTGGCTGTGTGACCTTGGTCTGGTCACTTTCTCTGTCTGAGCCTCGGCTTTCTTCTCTGTAAAATGGGGCAGTTGTGATGCTTGAGGAGGGTCTACACTCTGAGGAGTCTCTCAGCGTGGTACTTTGGGTTACACACTGTATACAGTAAGCGCTCAGCGATGGAAGCTTGCCAGGACCCAACACTTGGAAGAGGTCTCTATTGACCCCAGGGAGCCATCCTCAGCAGAGTGTGACATCTGAGCTCCATGCTCTGCTTCCCACAAACTGGCTCTGTCCCCTGCCATGTCCTCAGGGTGATGCCTGCCTCTTTTCCTCATGACTGAGTCCCATCCGTCCTGCTATGTGCCACCTCTGGGTGCCAGGCCCCAGGAGCTCAGCAAATGCCCCATGGGCTCACCTACTGTTGTGGGGACTGAAGGCCAGGTCTGTGGAGCCCTAGGGGAGGTCAGTGTCTTGGCATTGCACCTGGCATGGTGTGGCCTGTCATATGAGTTCAGGAGCCTCTGTTTCCACCATGTTCTCAAACAGACATACAACATACAGTCTTTGTACTGATCCCATATGTGTGCCTGGTTGTTCCATTTTATTGGTGTGGAGACTGAGGCATAGAGATAGGAAGTAGGGTATCCAGGGCACTCAGCTGGCTGATAACAGGCAGGATTTGAACCCAAAGCCAGTGCCCAGCCACTCCCTAGCCACTCCTTCAATGTTGCCTTGGACAGTATTTGTCTTTGCTCTGTGTCTCACTCCATCTCTCTTCTCAGTAGGAAGCAAGCAGAAGCTTGTCAGGCCAGAGTGTCCTGAAAACTGAGTTGGGGTACTGCCCAGGCCCTCACTAACCCAAGCCTGAGGGGTAGTCTGAGGGCTCAGAGTCGCAGACTGATGGTGGCATTGCAGCCCTTGGAGGCGTGGTTGTCTAGCTATAGTGGGGAAACTCAGACAGATTGTGTGGGGTGTGCACCGTCGGCCTCCCTGTGACTTGGTTTGTGGTCTACGCGGTACAACCTCAATGAAGAGGGAAAAGGCTCTCGAGACCCCTGCCAGCGCCCTGCTCACTGTTCTGTGGGCACACAGCCCTGCCTGCTGCCACGTGATCACCCACTTGCTCTCCGAGCCTCTTAGGCTGTTTCAAGGACCCCACTCTGGCATCTTGTTTCTTTGTATTCAACCCCAGTGACAGGCCCAAGATGGAAAGACAGAGTCACTGCCCAGGGCAGGGCAGTGACGAAGGCAGCACAGTGAGGGCCAGGGGGAAGAGCTGCCTGCAACCGAGAGTGAGGTGGTTCACTCCTCAGAGCTGGGACAGAAAGGTATGCAAGAGTGTGCACGTAAAGGCAAATGTGATCATTCAAGACGCATAAACCTGGCACACCTGTCTCATGTTCCCGACCTGGCCTTGGGGCTGGGACTTGACCAGACTCCACCCACAAAGCACCAGTCTGAGAAAAGGACAAGGGAGGAAGGGTCCCCACTAACCCCCCTCCTAACCCACAGCAGTGGCTGTGGGCCACTTCAGGCGTTCAGCTACACCCCCATGATCCTCTGTAACCTGCCATAACCCTAGCGTAGGATGCTCACTACCCAAAGTCACATTTCCTAAATCCAAACTATAGCTCCCAGGTCTGACTATAGGCTGCAGCTACACAGATCCTCACATGTGACCTAGGACTCAAGGCCACGTGTCCTTAGGGCAGGTCACTCTGGTGGCCTGCTCTGAACTCACCGTTCAGTAGGAGGCCAGTTGGACCTTCTACTGTGATAGGCCTAAAGTAACTATTCACTCAACAGCCTTGCATAGAACCCTGAGAGCCAGCAGTGGACATGATACCCAGGGCCCTGTCCTGTGCCACCCCTCACCTTTGCACAGGCCCTTGGGTGCCATCTGCACCCTGAGGTCACTGTAGGCTCCTCCTCCTTCCCCTGCTCCTCCACATAGCCCTTGGAACACTGTTTTCAGGAAAAGCCCATCCTGGCGCTGGCACCCTGCAGCAGTTTTTGAGGACATTTTCCTGAGAGGCACTTTCCCGGGCATCGCTTGGGGGGAGGGGAGCGGAGGGGCTATGGGGGACAGGTTCTACAGAGCAATCTGCTTCTGTAGATGAATGCTGCTTCCTCCGAAGTCATCCCCCTTTTCTTCTCTCCTCCCCTAGCTCTTGTGAGTGATCCCTCCTTTTTGTTCTTTCTTTTCTTTTTTTTACAGTTTGCTAAATCTGTTGTAATCTGGTGCCAACGATTAATTCAGGCAGAAGGAGGGAAAAGGGAATGAGAAAAAAGATACCTCCACGGAGCAGCCTCTCCAGCCACACAGGCAGGAGCAGCCTGGGCTAGTGCTACCCCAGCCCCAGTCCAAAGCCCACCTCCCTGCCCTCACCACAAAGCCTGATGCGTCTGGGCCCCAGCCACAGATGCCTGGGTTCTGTGCTCTGCCTGGGAGGCAGTGTCCCCTAGTGGTTAGCTGAGCCCTGCACAGCTGAGACCTGGTACCTCAGAAGACCTCCTCTCGGCTGCCTTCTCCCTTGGTCTGCACCCCAATCCTGCTTCTCTGTCCAGCTCCCCCTCCCTTTTATCACTAGCTGTCTTAGCTCCATATCATGGCCACTGCCCTTTGTCACAGATAAACCCAGCAAGTCCTGCAGATGAATACACAGCTTTCAGGGAACACCTCAGGCTGAAGCCCTGAATGGACAGCCTGGGCATTCCCCAGAGAGGAATATCAAGACAAGTCATAAGCTCCAGTCCCCATGCAAACACCTGAGGTCACCTGCCAAGGAGGCTGAAGGCAGCCCTGTCTTTCTGCCCATAACTTTCTCATCCCCGTCTTTCCTCTAGTTCACCCTTCCTAGCCTCCCTGAGACACACCCCAGAAGCCTCCTTCACTCAAGCCTTCCAGATGGGAGGGGCACGATTGGGGTCTGGCCCCACACTTGGCTACCAGCTAGCCCAGGGAACTGGGTTTTGTTATCATTATTGTTTTGAGACAGGGGTTCTCCCTGAGGAGTCCTGGCTGACCTTGAACTACGTAGCCCATGCTACCTGGAATTGTCTGAAATCCTCCTGACTCAGCCTCCCGAATGCTAGGATTGCAGACATGTGCCATCATGCCCAGCTTCGAGATTGCCTTTTCTATTTGTTTATTTTTAGAAGAGTCTCACTATGCAGCTCTGGCTGCTCTGAAACTCACTCTGTAGACCAAGCTAGCCTCCAGCTCACAGAGATCTCCCTGCCTCTACCTGCTGAGTGCTGGGACAGGAAGGACTCTTGTCCTCAGTTCTCCTAAGTAAGTGAATGAATGAAAGAATGAATGAAAGAATGACCTGGAAAGACGGGAATAAGAACTGAGGAATGGAGGTGTCTTAGTCTCAACCCCCCTTCCCCGGGACATCCCCAAAGTCCTCTCCCCATGCTCCCTACTCAGCCTCTGTGGAGCGAGGACACACACAAACCCCACAGTGGGAGCACCAGAGCCAGGGCTGTGGTGAATCCGCAAATATATTCCACAAAGCAAGTAGAAGCCCAGAACCCTGACATCATCCTGACGATGACTAGTGACGAACCCTAGGGAGTGACGAACCCTAGGGAGCAGCTAGGCTCTGGGGCCGCAGGCAAGAGGCAGTAAACAGAATCCTCCCAGCACACAGGCAAACACAAGCCTGCACAGAGACAGCTATCCAGGACCCTCTGTGGTCAAGCTGCTGTCCGGGAACACCAGGCTAGCCAGGGGTAACAGTATGATGGAGGTGCTGTTCTTTTCTCTGTCCACGCCGACCAACCGGTCTGCCTCTCCTAAGCCCTCAACAGAACAGGGTGACCTCACCCTATAGCAAATGTCAGAATGCAGCAGCCCAGGCCCAGGCCCAGGACAGAGCCAGAACTGACAAGTCAACTTAGGTTCTAGGGGAGGTATGCCCTGGCATAGATACAAGAGCAACACCCAGGGCTGAGTCTCATACTACTCACACCCATCCAGAGTCCTGTGCTCTCTCTGCTGGAAGGCTAAGACTAGCAACGTTTCCCTGCTCTCCAGGGAAACCTTAGGACCCTCAGCCATGCTGACACCCTCACAAAACACAGCTCATGAGGGGCCTAACTTGAAACCCCTCTTGTTGCTCTTGTACCGTCCCACTGTGAGGTACTGAAGGAGAAAGCCCCTGTCAGCAAAGGGCACTGGTGACTGTGAGAGGGGAGCTGGTAGCCCTGTCTGCTTCCACAAGGCCTAAAGAAGCTAATTGTAAGTACAGGCCCACAGCAAAGGAAGGAGTGGACTCCATGTTACTAGGCATGAACTCTGCTGGAGACCAGCAAATTTTACCTCATATTTTAACAGAGCCCCAAAATAGGCTCTGTTATTGCCACACTTCTAGGATAAGAGAACACAGGCCCACAAAGGCCAGTCCTGCTGAAGGCCAGCTGGCTAGACAAAGGAGTCCTTCCCAGGAACCACCTAGGTCCTTAGGACCCTGAGCCAGCATCCCAGTCTTCCAGGGACATAATCAACTGGTATGACAAGATGTTTGATGTCATTTCCAGATCCTGGAATGAGCCAGCCCAGCAGGATACCTCCTGGCATAGCCCCTGGCAAGTCCTATCTCCAAGATCAGGCCACTTTGCAGTCCTGACTAAGGTGCTAAGATTCAGCTAGGAAGGGGTGGCCAACAGGTCACCAAACCCTAAGGGGCATTCAGTGACGCCCCTGCCCAGCTCCCTGCCACTGTGGCTCCCTGTAAGCCACCTGCCTGCACAGAAGGTGGCTATGCCCAGCTATCCCCAGCTATCCCCAGGGGCCTGGTCATCAACATTCCCTTCCACCAAAGCTTCTACTTTTGTTTTGTTTTGTTATTTTCAGGACAGGGTTTCTCTGTGTAGGCCTGGTTGTCCTGGAACTCACTCAGTAGACCAGGCTGGCCTCAAACCCACAGATCTGCCTGCCTCTGCCTCCTGAGTGCTAGGATTAAAGGTGTGTGTCACCATGCTTGTCTAAGCATCTGTTTCAAGTTAGCCACTGCACTGGGCCTCTGGGGGCAGGTGAATGGTGAAGAGGCCCTCCTTCTAAACAACCTGAGTGATCTCCCGGGGCTTCATGGGACTCTGAGGGAGACACAGTGGCTAAGGGCCAGCATGTAGCCGGAGGAATCTGCCCCCTTAACCTTCCAATGTCTCTACAGATACCTACTCTGCCCTTACAAACCTCTGAGCCCAAAAGCAGAGCCATTAAAGACTTGTAAAGTAGTCCCTGTCCCCCAATTAAGGTCCAAGAAGTAGTTATAGCAGGCCATTTATAACAGGAATAAAAACTGAGGTGTATGGAGGTAGAAGGATTTGTAGCCAAGGTGTTGGACAGTATTGATGCCTGGACCCTAGTAACTACATGGACTAAGCCTAAGTGAAGTCAGGCCTGCCATCATCTTCGTGTGGGCTGCAGAGTCTAGCCTGCCTGGCTTCCACTCTGCTGGGGAGGCTCTGCCTGTAATCTTTCTGAGAAATGAGGTGGGATGTGCATACCTAGTTTCTCCAACCCCCCTACACACACACACACACACTCAAAAAGCAAACCTGTCTCACCTCCCTCCTGGCCTATAGCCCCTTCAACCTCAGCTCTTGCCCCTCAGACCTCCCAGGGACCCTCTCAGCCAACCCAGCTAGGCAGCATCTCATCCCAGGCACTGGTCCTGGCAGCCTGGGCCATTTCCATTTTAAACCTTCAGAGGAAGCCCTGAGCAGTCGCCCACGGCAGGCACCAGCTGACAGGTGATGTTTGTGCCTCTCCTCCTGGGGCTGGCAGGAAGACACGCAGTTGGCTTTCAACTCTAGAAACCTGAGCCTGGAGCCCTGTGTGCAGCCGCTTTCCCGGTGCTGGCAGGAAGGGGAGCCCCAGCCCACATCCCTCTGCCAGGAGCGGCAGAGGTCCTGGATCCTGCCTTGCCCACACCCCCTCTCCTACCCAGACAGCCTCCCCCAACTCCTAAGCTACCTAGGGGTGGGAAAGGGTGGGGCTGGTCTTCATCCTCCAAAGAATGCAAGGGCAGAGATGAGGCAAGGCTGGACCTTGTCACCCCTCACCTCTATTCCTGTGTCTTGGCTTTATTTATTCACATCAGACCTTTCACTTGAACCTCCGGGGCCTGGCATACCCCAGCTGAGCTGTGTTCGCCTGGAAGCCCTCCCGGGACCCCAGGAAGCCTGGGGCAGCTCCCTGATGTCGCTGCTGCTTCACAACTTTGTCCTCCCCAGAGAGCTCTGATCTACCATGGCTCCCTGCAGCTGGGCAACAACGCTCCCCAGCCTTCCGCCCCTGGGCCTCGGATCCCCACGAGGAGGGGCGTGCTCGCGGTCTGTTGCCTCCTTGTCTAAGGAGCTTGGGGGTGGGAGACCCTGTATGCGCCCCCAGCCCGTTAGTCCCTCTGTTCCACCTTTGCAGCCGCCAGGTGCACAGGCTCAGCCCCCGCCAGCATCAGGCTGCCAGTCCACAGCGCGCGCAGGGAGGGAAGTTGGAGGCTGCCTATGCCCCCCTTGAAGTCGTTTTAAAAATAAAACCTCGCTCTAACCGTGACTCACGCGGCTAGTGGGGACAGGAACGCGGCGCCGGGGCCGGCCGGCTGCCCTCGCTGCACCCGCCCCTCACCCTCCTTTACCCGGGTGCCGGGCAGGAGCTGGGACTGACCTGCTCAACCCGGCGCCCCCCGCGGGCCCGGCCGACATCCCTCCCGGGCGCAGCCAGGGCTCGCCTCTGGGCTGCAAGCGAGCCCCCGCCCTTTCCAGCCTCCGCTCCCGGGAGCGGAGCCGCGGACCGCGAACCCCGCGCCTCCCCGCGGCGGGACCAGCACAACCCGCGCTGGGCTGTCGACTCCCGACCCCTCTATACCCCGAATCCCAAAGGCTGCACGTCTCCCGCCACACCGGACCGACTCGGGGGGCGAGATCCGGCCCGATGCGTGCAGCGCGGCCCCCGCCCCGCGCGCCCCAGCGCCCAGTCCCGACCCCCGGCCCGCGCAGCTTGCCTTACCTGCGCAGCAGCTGGGGAGGCGGGTCTCCTCAGGAAACTTTGCGGCGACGGCTGGAGCCTCAGGGGTTATTCCAAGAAGCGGGCGGGAGCCCCAGCCGGAGGGCACCTAGGGAGACCTGGGAGAGGAGCCCCCGGTGCGCGACGGAGCTCTGTGGCGGGCCCGGGGCGCGGGGCGCGCGGCGGCGCATCTGCCCGGCGAAGCGGCGGGAGGAGTGCACGGGGTGGCGCCGGGCGGCGGGGTGCGTGTTCACGGGCGGGTGCGCTCGGCAGGGCGAGGGCAGCGGCGGCGGCGGCGAGCTGGGTGCAGGGAAGCAGGCTGTGCGGCCGCCTCTCCCCTCGCGGCGGCGGCGGCGGCGGCGGCGGCGGGGCTGTGCGTGCAGCGCGGAGCGGGGAGGGCGGGAGCGGAGAGGGAGGTGGCGGGCGGGGAGGAGGCGGCGGGGGCGGGGGCGCCGCGCTGCGCACTGGCCGGCGGGACCCGGAGCGGGAGGCTGCGCCGCCGCGCGGGGATTGTGGCCCAGCCCGGGAGAAACGGCGTCCGCGCGTTCCCCTCCTCCTAGCCTCCGCTAAAATGTCTGGGGTGGGGGGCGGGGGAAGACGAGTTGGGGAGCTGATTCCGTCCTCCAGGGACCAGGGGGAGGGAAGCTCCAACACCAATCTCCAAGGCCGGAGGAAGGGTGTCGAGAAAAAGGGGTTCTGGAAGGGTGTCGAGAAAAAGGGGTTCTGGTTCAGGTACCTCCTCCCCCTACATCGATCCTCTCAGCACCCACTCATTCATCTATTCATATTCATTCATTCTTCTGTCCACTTGAGCATTCATTCACAAACAGAACCCACCGCCTACTCTGCGAGTTCAGGTAACTAACTCCATTCCTCTCTGCCAGGTGCCCCTTCTGGCTCAGACCACCACTCACTCGCAGCCGCCCCTCCTGCACAGGCCCTCTCGAAACCCTTTGCTTTTCTGAGTAGGAGGGCTAGATTGGGTCAGATGCCCTCTTCACCTCCCCAAAGGCTAACCTTTGAACAACTTAGGTAACCTCTCTAAACCTGAGTGAGTATAAAATGGGAGCATTAGCCATTGGACTTCTGGAGGGTTGAGGAGACCAGCAAGAGTAAGGTGGTGGGGGCAGAATTGACACACGTTAGGATCTCAGAGAAAGTTGTTCTGGGGGCCCAAAAGGTGGATGGACCAGTTATTTGCTTGTTTTGTTTTTCCGAGTCAGGGTTTCTCGGTGGCTTTGGAGTATGTCCTGGAACTTGCTCTGTAGACCAGGCTGGCCTCAAACTCAGAGGTCCGCCTGCCTCTGCCTCCCCAGTGCCACCAATGCCCGGTGACCAGACAGTTATTTAGCAGGAAGAATACCCAGATGTCGCAATGACAGACTTATGTGGCCCCTTCAGACTTAGTTTCCCCTTTGGTGCTAGCTACTCTTGAGTGAGTCCCCAAACTCTGCTTAGACCACGTGTGAGTTTCCCCACAGACCCCAGGCCCACCCCTAGGCCTCCATAATCTGGGGCTCCTCCAGGAGACCCACTCCAACGTATTCAACTCCACCATCCCAACGCTAGAACCTTCCACAAGTCCCACCCAACCTGCACTTGGTTGCCTTCCAAGGCTTCCCAGGCCAACCTTCCCTTGCGATGCCCACCATCACCCCCGAGGGAGGGTTTACTGCCTGCTTTCTTGCTCTCCTGATCCACTGCCTGGGGCCTGGTGGAGGACGCCACCTCTGACCCCTGCCCCCAGTGCTGGGCTTACCCTTCCCACCCCTCCTCCTCACCTCGCAGCTCCCCTTCCTCCTTTCCTGGGTTTGCACTCAATTCACTGAGCAGCTATTTTTTTTCCTCCCAGTTTTTATTTATCGCCCAAACAGCATTATACGAACAATAAAGGAAGGAAAAGAAATCACCCACAATGCCACCTCCCTGTGGCGTCAACAGCCTCCCTCCTCTGCTCCCTTCCAGGCTTGTCCAGGCACAAAGCTGGCTATAATTTTCACAGAACTGTGGTTTCTGTTCCGCCTCCCCAGACCCCCAGATGGACTCTCGGGGCCCCAGGGCTCTGTCTCTATTATCCCTCCATCATGTCACTTAGCATGTGGCTCAGGAACTCTGGGTGTGTGTCTTCCTCTTTCTCCTAAACCAAACCCCCCTGCCGCCCCATGCCAGGCACCAGGCTGGTGCCAAGCTAGCCCTGGCCTTGTACTGGGGTGGAGAGTTTGGATGGAGCTTGACTTGACATGTCACACTTGGATATCAAAACATCACCATCATAATTGTGGCTTTAATGGCTGTGTGATGTTCCTCTCAGCTGATGGGCTGTAACTCACTTAGCAATATCTCCTGCACAACAATTCAGGGACTATTGGGGGAAGTCCACTGTGCTGGGTGCTACTGCTATACCACGGAGACATCATGAACCGGGTCGCACTGAGTGAAAAGCTGGGATTCTCTGTGTCCAGCACATAGTCATGGCTGAGCAAGAGCTGTCTGCAACAGGCTTCTCCACATGACCCCAGAGACCAGGGCCAAGTCCACTGTAGCACCAGATGGCTTCCTAGGGGCAGTGGTTGTTGTCCTAGGTTTTGAGGGATCGAGGAGAAAGGTTCCAGATCAGGTGCAGCTGGAGCCCACTGCAGCCATGAGTGCCGTGCAGGGAGTGCCTGGGTATCACTGGGCAAGAGCTCTTGGCTGGAGCTAGGGGTCAGAGTCAGAGGGACTGTGATGAAGACGATGATGATGGCAGCCAGGCTTGGTGTGCAGGGTCTGGGATATATGGAACTTCACTCTGAAAAAAAGCAGGGCATCAACCAGACTGTAACTCCAGGACAGTAAGACTGACCGCTGAGATCAGGAAATATAGTTTGTTCAGTCAACAAATACTGGCTGAACTGCTGCATTCTTTAGGCTACATGAGAACACAGAATACTGGCGATGGAGTTAGTCCTATGAGCTGGGCCCTGTGGGAGGCTCTCAGCCTTGAGGGCAGCGCAAGTCACCCGGTAACACTTTGTGGCTTCAACCTTGAGCTCGACAAGCCCCAGCTCCTCCACTCTGAGGGAGGCAATATCCAGAACAATGTCCTGCAGCTCAGAGTGGGCCCTCCCACTGAGCAGCAAGGTCAGCCTGGCCCTGCCTGCAGCCTCCCCCCACCCACCTGCCAGCCACCACCTACCCTCTCAGGGGGGTGTGGCTTCTTTTGCCCCTGGATGGTTCAACAGCCAGTGACCCTCAGTACCAGCCCATCTGTGTCGGTCTGGAAAGATCCTGGGATGCCTTCTACATTGTGAGTTGTGGAGATAACTGGACTTGGCAATGTTAGACTGTTGTCAGCCAAAGCTGGGCCAGTCTTAGCCTCGTTAGGCCTGTTCTGGGCAGGGAAAGATAGGCTCTTCCCCAGTGCACTTTCACCCAGCATCACTAGGGATCAACTACCTGGCCTCTGGACTCCAGTAATGCCCAGGGAATTCTGGGACATTTGCATGGATTTGTGAGTATACGGGCTGTGGGTGGGATAGCTGTGCACACTGCTTCAGGAACACCTGGCTGGCACACCAGCCCTCTCCTTCAAGCAAGGTTTCTGGTCCACGTCCCAGCTCCTCTGTCCACTGTGCTTGCCTCCTGTACCGCTATTCTGCACAGAGAAGTCCTGTAGGCAGGACACAGAGGGTTGAGGCTTCTCCCAGAAGGCAAGGCAGGGGGCTAAGGGTAGCCTCTGCGTCTCAGGTCAGTGTCTCAGAAAGCAAGCTCTTCAGCCTAAGGTAAGGCCCTAGAGAGAGATACAAGAGCAGCCAGAGGAGGGGCAAAGTCCAGTGGGTTGAGGCAAGCAACTCCCAAAGACAGGTACTTGGGGCAAAGGGACCTTGAGGAAGGGTCAGTCTAGGGACAGCTGCTGGCCATGAGCCATCTACTGAGCTGGCTCTAATGCTGACCTATCTGAGCCACCCTATCCCCTGAGACAAGGGTCCCACTTCTATACTCTCTCTTCCCTGCCCAAATGGCTCACCTGCAGACCATTGCCTGGCTATCCTGTCCCCTGAGTCCCCACCCCTTTCTCCTTCCTTGTTGGGGCTATAAGTGACTGCCATGGCCTGGGCATTTATAAAGAGAAAGGTTTACTCAATGCAAGGTCCTAGATTTATTCTGGTCAAGGGGCCACATCTGGTGTAAGTTTCCTGACTTATAATTCTACAGTCCCCATGGTATCATGTGGCAAGACAGAGTAAGGAGCCAGTATATGTCTCTCTTCTTCCTTTGTTTGTATATGTTGTTTTGTTTTTTGAGACAGAGCCTCATGAAGCCCTGGCTGGCCTCAAACTAGCTATGTGGCCAAGGATGACCTTGAGCCCCTTGATCCTCCTGCCTTTACCTCCCCTACCACACCTGGCTATTTCTCTCTTCTTAAAAAGCCACTAATGGTACCAGGCAGTGGTAGTACATGCCTTTAATCCCAGCACTCGGGAGGCAGAAACAGGCAGATCTCTGAGTTCAAGGCCAGCCTGGTCTACAGAGCAAGTTCCAGGACAGCCAGAGCTATATAGAGAAACCCTGTCTTGCAAAATCAAAATATAAATAAAAAATAAAAAGCTACTAATGTTGGGGCTGGGCTATAGCTCAGTGGTAGAGCACTGGCCTAGCATGTACAAAGCTGTGAGTTCCATCCTGAACTCGCCGCAGAAAGGAGGGAGGGGAGACACTAATTTTATCATAAGGCTTCCATGACCTCCTCTAATACTAATTATAGCCCAGAGACCAGTACCTCTAAATGCCACTTTACAGATTAAGATTTGTTGTCTTTTCTCACGCTGGAGATAGAATCCAGGGCCCTATAGGTGCTAGGCCAGCACCCTACCACAGAATTATAATTAAACCACGCCCTTGCTTTTGTTTTAAGGTCAAACATAGGGGACTGCAGAGATGGCTCAGTGGTTAAAGAGCACTGGCTGCTCTTCCAGAGGACCTGGGTTCAGTTCTCAGCACCCACACGGCAGCTCACACCTGTGACTCCAGTTCAGGTGATCTGGCACCTTCACACCAATGCACATAAATTGAGATCAAACTAAGGCTGTCCTTGAACCTCTGTACTCCTGCCTCCACCTGACTACTGAGATTGCAGGTGTATCACTCATGTCCTGTCTTTGTGGTGCAAGGGATGGAGCCCAGGGCTCCAGTCACACTAGGGAAGCTCTCTGCCAACCTCATCCTGAGCCCCCTCCACAAAGTCTTAGAGGAAAAGTACTCAGTGATAGTGTTTGTATTTATTATGTGTGTGTGGGCTTGGGGCGGCAGGGTCGGAGGGCAACTTCTAAGAGTCAGTCTCTTCTTCCACCAGAGGCTTGAACTCGGGTTGTCAGGCTTAGTGGCGGTGCCCTTACCCACTGAGCCAGCTCCAGCTCCAGCGGTCTATTCTTGTGTTTCTCTTTGTGACATGTTCTGTGACTGCCTTCCATGACCCCACTTTTCAGCTTTTAGACAGCACTCTCACCTCTTAGGAGCTGGATCATAGTAAATTATCTGCAGGTGTCATGGTGATTTAGATCTTGGGAACGCTTGCCCCTTTTTCCCCTGGCATGAGCCCTTTGAAGGCAGAGCCCAGGTCCAGTGTGCTCCCACAAGTGTATAGGCCTGCCCATAGGGACAGCACTGCCTGCTGAGCCAGTCCAGGCAGCAGTGGCAATGACGTTCCAAGGCCAACTGCACTCATAGACTAGTAACACTTAGAATGACTGTTCCAAGGACAGAAGCGTCCAGACCCCAGCTCAACTAGCAGGGAGTGTGCAGGGTGGGGTCTTGGTGTGTGTAAGGACAACACCAAGGATGAGTGAGAGAAAAAAATCAGAAAGTGTCAGAAACAGGGTCCTCCCTAGCAGCTTGTCTCTCCAGAAGGACCAGGACTGAGGTTCTCTTTCCTAAGCCGCTCACACAGCCCTCCCTCCCCGTGGGAGCCTCCTTTTCTCCCCTGAGTGACATTACCTCCCTCCAAGTCTTCCACTCAGCCATTATTCCCAGCAAAGGACCTGCTTTTTAATGGTGATTTAAACCTGCTTGCCTCTGCCATCATTCACCTGTTACACAGCCAAGTCTAGCACAGAGATCGGACTTGAGTCTCAGAGAGCAGTGTGTCTGAAGGGACCAGCATGTGGAATCAGGGCTAGATGTGCTGGGGCTGGTGGCCAGGGGCTGAGGCTCAGGCCTACTCAGAGGCCTCCTGGCTGGGAAGAGGATAAGCAGCAGGCTAAAGGGGAGTGAGGGAGGGGCTGACATGTGGGAAAGATGAGAGTAGGACCCCAAGACAGAGGGAGCCTGAGGGCTGCTCTGGATCACCCCAGGGAGAGAAGAGAAGTTAATGATGTGTTTGAGCTCCTGTTGCGGCCCCAGCCTGTGAGGATGTCCCTCCCTGTCACAGTGTCTCTCTAGCCTCTATCGGGGAGCTTTGGTGCTCTCTGCTCCTCTTCACGTGCCACCTCTACCTCCTGTCCCAGTCATAGTGACTGTGGGCTCCACGAGGCCCAGTACCTAGTTAACCTATTGGTGGCCAAGGAAGCCCTGCCACTCAGAGCTCCAGAGGCTAACCCTCAGTCCCCTGGGTCCCCTCTGCACACTGTGCCATCCCAGGTCAACTGAAGCCACTCTTTCAGAGGAGGCTAGGGAGGGGCTGGGAGCCTAAGAATCCCTACTGGGAGCCCAGGGTCTTCTCCCAGAGCTCTGATATTACAGAGCTGGGTCAGGAGACACAGGGCATGTTCCAGAACCCTCACCTGCCTGCCTAGGTGCTGCAGGGGAAAGCGGCTGTCAAGCCAAGGCCTTAGAACCCAAGACGTACAGGTGCCATGCTGGAGTTAAGCTTGGCTTGGGTGGGCTCCTTCAAACGTTCTCACCTAGGGGGCACAGGTGCCCTAAACAGCTAGCTGGGCCTGACAGGGTTTGAGCACAGAATGCTGCTGAAGCTGGGCATGTGAGGAGCCATAGAAGGAGGGGGAGGAGAAGAGGGCCAGTGCCAGCCATGGGGTGGGGTGTGATGGTGTTGCCAGGCAACCACCACGCGGCTGCCACCAAGGAGGGATTCTTAAAGAGCTGAGCAGAGAGGCTGGGCCACTGAGGGCTGAGGCTGGGCCGCGCATACCAATGGCAGCCACACAGGTCTCCTCCCTCCTCCTGCTTCCTTCTTGCTCCTGCTTCCTTCCCTCCTCCTCCTTCCACAAAGTAGAGCCAGAGCTGGGAGATCAGGAGAACAGAGAGGAAGGGCACTCATGTCAAGGGACCCTGGGGTTCTCGAGGTGAGGACCAGGCTGAGTTCTTTGTCTCCACAGAGAAGGCTTGAATGGTGTCAGATGACCACCCTGATACCTGCAGGGCAAGTGACACCCTCAACTCCAAGACTCCTCAACATAGACCCTAAAGCCAAGGATGGGAGGAACTTGGCCTACTGGGCATGTTCCACCCTAAGGGACACTAACTATAGTGTATTAGTCACACGGGTCTCACCTCTTCCTGGTTGAGCAACCTTGAGCAGTTCCTGTCCCAAGAGCTGCCAGCCCCGCCAGAGGAGGTGGACTCCTGACAAAACTGTGTCTGGTGGCAAGGGAAGTCCTTCTTGTTGTCTAACTTAAATTTCCCTTGCAGAAAGTAGTCCCTGCCTTTCTGTCTTTACTGTTTTCCTGACTTCAGAAGCAATAGCAGTGGGGACTCAGCTGGGCTGCTGCTTGGCTCTTCCTTCTGGGGACCCTTTCCCAGCCATGCAGGAGAGCCAAGTCCCTGGGAGGGCGGGTTGCTGAAGCATATCAGGGTGTCTGCCCCCACCCACCCCCGAGTCATAGGCAGTGTTCTGTGCTTATGAATGTCGTCTGGACAGGAGTGCTTTGGACCCCAAGGTGCAGAGACCCTCAGCACTGGATGGGTGGGTACAGGGGCACTTTCCAGCATTAGCCCTGTTCCCATGGCTCTCTCCAGCCCTGCCTTATACACCATCAGCACAGCCTTCCTGCTAGCACTCCTCTCTTCCAGCTCTAGCACCTTCTGTGGCTTTCCATAGCCACAAGGAAGAACCTGTAGACCTCTGCCTTCTCCCTGCAGCTCCCCCCACCTGAGACCCAGGGCCTCGTCCTCCACCTCATCCCCACCCTCACCCACACACACACGGAGTCCAATGCCTGTTGAATGGATGAGCCATAGGCCTGCTTGGTCTGCAAAGGGTTGTTTTGCTTCAGGATGAGAAGATGACTCAGCAGGTACAAGACCACTTACCTATGCAAGTATAAGGACCTGAGTTCAAGTCCCTAGTACCCACATAAAAAGGCAGGTATGTCTGCATGTACTCCTGTGACCATACACTGTGAAGGATGGAGACAGGACCTCCAGTTTAGTGAGAGATGCTGTATCAAGGTAACAAGGCAGAGCATGGTAGAGCAGGGCTCTGGATGTCCTCCTTTGGTCTTAGCATGCACCTGCACACTCACTAGTTAATATTGCTTTTAATATTTGTAAAGATTTTTTTTTGCTTGATCTTACAGTGTTGGGGATGGCCTCAAGCACTGGAGGCAATTGTTTCATCACTGAGTGACACCCCACATCCCCATGTCAACCTTTGAGGCTGTCATAGGCTGCCTGGCTGGTAATAATCCACCAGGCAAATGAGAAAGTGAGGTTTTTATGGGCCCACAGTATCATCTCCAAAGGAAATAAACAAAGTGATGAAAAGAAATGTGCAAAGGATATTTAAGTGGGTGGGTGGGTGGGGCCCTTGAGGGTGATGACTGCCCCATTGAGAATGGATGGATAAAACAGAGATACTTTAAGAAGAGCTGGGAGAAAAGCGAGACATTGGAAGCAGTGTGTGCAAAGGCCCTGGGGCATGAGCATGCCAGACCTATTTGAGGAAGAGAAAACAAGACAGGAAATTAGGGGGAGCGAGTGTGGGATGCAGCCGAGCATACATAGAAGAGAATATGGATTTTATTCTAAGTATAATAGGAAGCTATTTGAGAGGTTTAAGCAGGGAAGTGACATGATCTAATTTATATTTTAAAACGATCATCCAAACAACCACTTTGGAGAGCAATTTGGCAATAACTAGTGAAGTTAAAGATGCCAGCCTGCGCAGAGAAACACTGGCACACAACTGGGGGTGGGCAAAGATGCCCCTGCCATGTCTGCAAGAGGCCAGGCTGGGCCACCCATCTACCTGGGACTGGATATTGTGTGGAGAGGTAGCTCCCTGGGAACATGTCCCTTAACGGGGCAAGCCCACCCAAAATGTCAGTGTTTATATACAGGACAGCGATATACTCACCAATTCCAGGGCACACATAGCAAAGCTAGATTTAATTTTTTTTTTTAGCCAGGTATTGGTGGCACATGCCTTTAGCCCCAGCACTCAGGAGGCAGAGGCAGGTGGGTCTGTTATGAATAAGGCATGAAGAAGGACCTTTAGTGGGTCCCATAATGGGTGAAAGATGAATATGTCATCAGGCAGGACTTACATGGGAAGGAAATTTATTAGAAAGGGAAGGGAGAGAGAGAGAGAGAGAGAGAGAGAGAGAGAGAGAGAGAGAGAGAGAGAGAGAGAGAGAGAACTGCCTCCTCAGAGAAATGACAGAAAGAGAGAGGGGGAGTAGGCAGTGTTTGTCTCTTAAAGACACTTTTGCTCCTCTGTACAGAGCCAGGGCACGGCTTGCCATGCACGGAGGTGTAATGCACTGTGCTAGGGTTCCCAAGGGGCAGGGCCAAGTTGTGCCTGGACACTAATATCTCCAAGTTCAAGGCCAGCCTGATCTACAAAGTGAGTTCCAGGACAGCCAGGGCTACACAGAGAAACCCTGTCTCAAAAACAAAACAAAAACCTACAATAATCTGTCATTTCAGGACCAAGGAGGCTGAGTCAGTAGATCAGCCTAGGCTATAAAGCAAGACCTTGTCTACAAAAAGATCAAAAAGGAAGCATGTGCTATTTCAGGGAACTGGTGTTTCCATGAGAGAGGCACCTCAGTATTCTGGGACACTGTAGGTTTGTTTGTTGAGACAGGGTCTCTTTTCCAGGCTGGTTTTGAACTTGATTTGTCACCTTAGGCTGGCCTTGAATTCCAGATCCTCCTGCTTCCCACTTCCAAGTCCTGGGATAACAAGCATGCACCACCATGTCTGTTTTATGCAATGCCTGTGATTGAACGCAGGCCCTCATGCATGCTAGGCAAGTACACTACCAGCTCAGCTACATCCCCAGCCCCAATGAGTTTACTGGGCGCAGTGGTAGGTCTGTTTCTGTTGCTGTTGCTATAATTGAATACCAGAGGCTGAATGATTTATAAAGGACAGAGATCTACTTCCATGATGGTGCTGCAGTCTGGGAACTCCAGAGTATGGCACCAGCATTTGAGAAAGGTAGTGTGCTTTGTCCTTATGGGACTCACAGGATCCTTTGGCAAGACAAAGCAAGGTGACACTTCATTCACTCTTTTAGAAAGCCACTCATGTCATTGAGTATGGTGGCACACAGTTGTAACCCCAGCATTTAGGAGGTACAGGCAGGAGGATCAGAAATTCAAATCCATGGTCGGACAGTGGTAGCACACACCTTTAATCAGACAACAGTCTGAGGCAGAGGCTGGGGAATCTCTGAGATCAAGGCCAGCCTGGTCTTCCGAGTAAGTTCCAGGATAATCAGGGATACAGAGAGAAACCCTGTCTTTAAAATAAAAAAAGTCCACAACAACAAAAACAATTGAAGCGGGTTAACAGTGGGACCCTCCCCATGGAAACACTAGCACTTTAATTGGCATGTGTTCAGCCTCATCTAAACAGCTAGTTGGAGGCCAGCCTGAGCTGCATGAGACCCAGTCTCAAGAACCAAAACCAACAACAGCAACAACAGCCCAGGTTTTCTCTTTTCAAATACTAAAGCTCAGAGAGGGCAGAGGGCCACTGGAAGTCACCTGACTTTGGCCATGGTAGAGGGCTCAAGACTGCCTTAGGAACCCCTATACCACCTCACCAGGATCCAGAGCCTGCCATAAGCCCTTGCCCCACCCCCACCCACTTGCTCTGATTCCCTGCACTCCCCAGCTGGCTGCCCTAGGTCCCAGCCCCTCATTCCTGCAGATCTGGATTCCTGAGCTGGAGCCGACACCCGGCTGGCTGGGGCCCAAGCCATCTCCTGGTAATTGGGTTTCAGGGATGCTCTCGGATATGCTAATGGCAGGACAAGAGTGCTGCCGAGGCTCCTGGGGGAGGGGAGGCTTGCTGCAGCGGGGGTCTGCAGCCCTCCTGGACGCCATGGGGGAAGTCAGGCAGCTGGGTTCAACCCCAGCCCCTGGCCTCCCAGCCTCATGGACCTGGGCAAGTCTCTTAACCTCTGAGCTGTTTCTATGCACATACGTTAAAGGGCAGAAATAACAGGACGCCGTGCAGGGTTCCTGGGGATCAGTGAAGGGAAGACTCCCCTGGAAACACCTGGCTGAAGCCACACTCAGGACTTGCTTGGCCAAGGCTTGTAACTATCCTTTGGTTGTGTTAATGCCTGACAGGTGCCTTTGGGTTCATGAACCTGGTCACTGCTGGGTCTGAGGCTGAGGGTGACCTACCTCTCCTGCTGCTTATTTTGTCCCTAACAAAAAACCAGAATGTGAAATGTGCCTCTAGATCCAGTCTGGAGAATGGGTGCTAAGTGCCACCTGAGGTGGTGCTGATGTGGGGTCCCCAGAAGCCCAACAGTGGCCAAACCCAAGGAACCCAGGCAGGAGGGGGTGGAGGCCCAGGCAGGCAGAACAGCAGCCAGCTAACCTACTTCCATCTCTAAATGTCTGACTAGGCAGCTTTTGTAGGGACTGGCGGGGGACAGATCCTGGGGTACAAGAACAGAGACTACAAACAGGGCAGTAAGGTGAACAAGCAGTGGGTATCATGAGTCGAGAAGGTGTGAGAGCCTGATTCGAGAAGAGCAGGCACATCTTGAGTGAGGTTGTGAGGGGTTCAGCCCTGAGAGCCAACAAACCAAACCTCTGAGGCCTGTACCATGCTGCCTTAGTGACTTAGTTTCCCATCTATAAGATGGGTTGAATCCATCTATGCAATGTGGCCACACAGCCCTCCCTAGCTGGGAGTTGATGGACCAGCATTCATAGGTGGAAACTACTGCTGTTCACCTCTAGGACCCTTGGCGCCCAGTTCCCCAACTCCCATGCCTGTCTGAAGCCATGCTATGGTGTCTGTGTATCCTCTAAAGAACTGTGAGTTAGAATCCTAAGCCCCAAATTCATATTCTGATAGTGTTTGGAGGCCGGGGCCTTTGAGAGGTGAGTGGGGTTAGATGGGGTCATGAGAGAGGGGCCCATCATGGGGTTAGGAACTCTTTTAAAGTCAAGATTACATGTACCCCAGGCTAGCTTCACTATGTAGCCAAGGCTGGACTTGAACTCCTGAATCTTTTGTCTCTACCTCCTAAAGTGCTGAGATTGCAGGCATCTGCCACTGAACCCGAAGGGGGTTTATTCGGACAGTCTTTAACATCTAGGCCCATAAGGACCTGGCTAAATGATTCCCTCATCACCACATAAAGAAGCAAGTTTCGAAGCCGGGCAGTGGTGTCACATGCCTTTAATCCCAGCACTCGAGAGGCAGAGGTAGGCGGATCTCTGTGAGTTTGAGGCCAGCCTGGTCTATAAGAGCTAGTTCCAGGACAGCTTCCAAAGCCACAGAGAAACCCTGTCTCAAAAAACCAAAAAAAAAAAAAAAAAAAAAAAGGTCCCAGGAATGGGAGCCACCAGATAACAGGTCTCAGCAGGGGGCTTTAAGATCTGTCCTGGCTATTTCTGCTCAGAGCTCTGTGCTGGGGAAGGTCACTTCTGTCTCCTGGAAATGGGCGAGCGGGTGTGTGTCCATATTAGAGTGGCTATTGATAGTCCACATGGCAGCTGGCTGGGGATGGATTTGGTAGCATGGATTTTGATGAATAAGTGGCAGCCCTGTGCCCCCATGAGGTCCCCTCTGCTTTTTCACTGCCAGGCCCAAGTTGACATTCAATTTCCACCCTAGCAGCCACACCTTGGAGGACAGTGACCTTGGCCTGGGGGACAGAGCTTGTCCAACATGATCACTGCTCACCCAGCTTGAGGTTCCTTTGAAGTCTGTTTTATCTTCAAAATTCAGCACGTTTTATATCTTATTTTATCTGTGGGAGTTTCTAATCTAAAACATGTTCTAAAGGACTTGCCTCTCCGAGCACGGATCCCCACCACCGGCCTGTGGGAGCCGGAAGGTAACATCGACTTCCCATGAACAGAGCCTGCCCCCTAAGCTCCACAGGCCCAGGTGTCAGCACCCCTTCAGGCTGACCAGCTCCAAAGGCCCTTGGCCTTCCGTCCTCTCCTCTCCCCTCTGCCACAGGACCCTGTTCTGTACCTCCAAGCTAGGTTTCTGCCTCCAGGCCTTTGCACAACCATCCTTTGCCCGCTGTGCTTTTCTCCAAGGCAGCTTCCTCATTCAGCAGGGCCTTGCCACACATGAGAGACAACCTGCCAGCCCTCCTCTGTCTTCCCTTTGATTGCCTTCATGCCTCTGGTGCTAACTAATTCTGGTTCAAGTTTATGCCTCTGTAGCTTTATCATCCCGAAGACAGTGAGCTGCCAACAGAGTCCACCCTCACCAGTGCTCAGCACATAGTAGCAGTAGAAAGTTATCTTTGCCAAAGCTGAGGTCTGGCTCACTCAGGGGGAAGGAGCAAACAGAACCAGCTAGGGTTCAAGGGTTGAGGGGAGCAGTGCCCAGATTCCCAGCTGCTCCAGGCAGGTGAAGCCACGTTGCCCCGACAAGGTATACAGGAGCCGAGGCAGACATGTGGAGGCAGTAACCTCCTGGGGCATGTGCAGGGGCTGTGCCAGCTTCAAAGTCACCGCTGTGCCTGCCTGGCCAGCCTCTTCCTGGTCCAGGCACCTGCTCAGCACTTTCCTCGGGTCACTGGTAACCGACTGTCCTCTCTGCATCCCCTCGCCCTTCTCCCTCAGAGGGCCACCCCCCTCCTCCCAGGCATGAAGGACATAGTCCCTGTCAGGGAAAGCCAGAAGGTCCCTTGGCCACTGGCCCCAGACCAGTGCTTGCTGCAGCATCATCCCCTGCTCTCGGGATTCCTGCTGGGCTGGGCGGGGGAGCCCCTCCTGGGGACTCAGCAGACCCAGGTTTTGTCCACATGCAATCCCATAGTGGGCTGAATGACTGGAGCGGGTGCAGCCCGCTCTAACTGTTCAATTATTTCAATAATCATTGTTACACTTGGGCCTGGTGGCACACCTATAGTCCCAGCACTCAGGAAGCTGAGGCAGGAAGATCTAAAGTACCAGGCCAACCTAGGATACACAGTGTGTCCAAGGCCAGCCTGGACAACACGAGACAGTGAGACCCCATCTAAAAACAAAGCAGCAACAATGAGCTGGGGGTGTGCTTCAGCAGGGCAGCTCTTGCCTAGCGCATGAGGCACCCAAGAGTCCGTCCCTGATACTGAAACAAAAGTTCCTGGACACCCACTATGCACCAGAGCTCTGTGCTGGAAGCTGGGGATGTGGCACAGTGACAATATTCAGAAGGCTGCCGACCTGAAGAGTAGAGGTGCTGGAGAAGTGGGTGGCAGCCTCAGGCTCAGGTGGGTGGGCACCAGGAATGCACCGGAGTGGGTCTGTTGGAGAGAGCAGGGTGCTGTTTCTTCCAGGCAAAGATGCTCACCTAGAATGTGGCTGAGGGAGGCACTGAGAGTGGGAAAGAGATGGGTCATGTGTTTGTGGGGCTCTTGAGCTCCCCATGAGAGGTTTTGGGGGCACCTTTTTTCTCTTTTTGGTGGTGCCAGGAATAGAACCTGTGACCTCTTGTATACCAAGCTAGCTTCTGCTTCTGAGCCGTGCACACTGCCAGCTTTGGGAAGGTTTTAATAGGGAAGCCACCTCGGTGTCCAATGTACACTGTGAGGGGACTGCCCTGTGGCTCAGGGGACAGTCTGGGGAGTGGTGGCAGTATTTCCTCAGAGAGATGAGCACTGTGTACACCCGTCCAGCCCAGCTGACAGCTGCCATGCAGGCTCTGTGCCCTGGCCCCACCCCTCCCATAAAAACATTTAAAATGCCATCACATGACTTTCCCCACAGAAATATTTTAATATTATAACATTTTAAAATGTTTTCCTAAAGCTGGACCTGGTAGCTCTTTGCCTGTAATCCCAGTACCCAGGATCCTGAGGCAGGAGGGTCATTCTCCCTCATCTACGTATGAATTCAAGGCTAGCCTGGGCTACATGAGCACCTCTAAGTGAACCAGGGTAGGTGCCAGCTCTGTCCCTGGGCTCCCTCTGATCTTTAGTGGCACTTGCCAAACTCTCCGGGGCTGGCCCTCTCCCTCTCACTGGGCAGTGGCCACCTGCCAGTACCTAACTAGGCCAAGAGTCTGGGCACAAACGGGGAGTCCCTACTCTGCCACCCTGGGGGCTGCAGTGGTAGCACAGATGGAAGGGAGGTGGTGGGTCATATGAGCTGGAAGTGAAGACGGTGGTGGCAGCAGGCCGGGCAGAGAGAACCTGCAGAGCACATAAGAGGCTTGGAGTGAGGCACCCCCAAATCTCAGCCTTCAGAGGTCAGAGAACTTGGCAGGGAGTGACCTGAGGGGGGCACTTCAAGGTCACAGGGCTGGAAGCCAGCTGGTTAAGTCCAGCAGAGTGTGAAGAGAGAGCAGCTCATCTCCTGTACTGGGGACCAGCAGCACCGGAGAGCAGGAAGAGGGACCCAGCTGGTCCTTACAGCCTAATGTGTGTACACGGGCCAGAAATTTGAACCCTCTAATCTAGAACTTACATGCCACCAGAGCTGGGACCTGCTCCAGCCCCTCCTGCCCTTCACAGCCCTTGTTTAAAAGCTGGATACTTGGCTGGGCATGGTGGTGCACACCCTTGATCCCAGCACTTGGGAGGCAGAGGCAGGTGGATCTCTGAACTCGAAACCAATCTGCTCTACAGGACAGCCGGGGCTATACAGGGAAACTCAGTCTTAAAAAATAAATAAATGAAATAAAAAATAAATAAAATGACATAAAAACAAGGTAAAAGCTGAACTCTGTGGCATGTGCCTGTATTCCCAGCTGTTGGGCCTCTAAGGCAGGGAGGATTGCCCCAACCAGGAGGTCTAAGGGTGTCATCCAGTTGCCAAAATGCTCCCTAACATGCACACAGCCCGGGTTCCCCTCTAGCATGGAACACACTAAACGTGGTGATTCATGTCTGCAATCCCAGAACTCCAGTGATGGAGACAAGAGGATCCAAGTTCAAGGTCATCCTCAGCTACATCGTACATTTGGGGCCAGCCTGGACTCTGAGAACCTAACTTAAAAAGAAAAAGAAAAAGATAAACAGAAAGAAAAAGTCCACCTTTTCATGGGCAGGTTGGCTGCCCAGGCCAAGAAGGTGCTCAGTCTTCACAACATCGGGCCTGCCCCAGGCCTGTTCCTCTCTGGGACCCTAGCTGGGTGGACATCAGTCATTCTCCCCATTTGCCTCTCCCCAAGGGCAAGACCACACAGAGAGCCAGGAAGGTGGGGTTGGCATTCCCTCTGCCTGGGGTCTGCTGCGCCCAGTCCCCGTCCCTAACCCTCCTCTCCTGCCCCAGCAAGGCTCCCTGCCAACCCATTTGGCACTGTGCCCTCTTTGAGCAGGAGCCAGCTTGTTTGCAGCCGGTGTTAATTAAGAGAGAGGTGATGGGGAGGTGGGAAGGGCCTTGGAGGGCAGCTTCCGCCAGCCGCCAGCACTGTCCAGGGCTCAGGGGGCTGGAGTCAGGCCTGGGCCCACCTGAGGTGCCTAGTGGTCAAAACTGCTGGTTCCCATTCAGCGCTGCCAGGAGTACAGCCCCTCATGTCTGCTGCCAAACTGGCTGGGTGTAGAGCAGTGGAGGCTGACTGAGGTAATAGAGCCTCCAGAGTCCTCCTCTCAGTTTTGAGAAAGAAAGCATGGGGGGGGGGGTGCATAACCACTCCTCTTGGTGGCCTGCCTTCGAGTTCAGAGACCCAGATTGTCTTTATTTATTGTGAGCCAAGGTCTCCAGTAGCCCAGGTTGGTTTATGTAATAAAGACGACCATGACGATGACTTTGCACTTTTGAGCCTCCTGCCTCCACCTCCCAGGTGATAACCGGTATCAGACTACAGGCGTCAGCTACCGTACCTGGTATATACCAGTCTGGAAATCTAACCCAGGGCTTCCTGCATGCACAAGCCCTTCAAATGAGCTATATCCCCAGCTCCCACCCTATCCCAACCCACACCTGCACTGTCCCAATCTCTCTCTCTGAACTCAGTTTCATTCTCTGTAAAATGGGAATAGGAGCCTCCTCTCCCCAGTGGCTTTGCTGTGATGAGAAATGGGGTTACTTGTGAAAGTGTCCATCTGTCTCTTGCTAAGGATCTGCTCCTTCCGTAGAACTGTGTCCTGGAGAGTTTCTGGAGGCTAGAATGGAACCTCTGCACCCTGCCCCTTCCTCCTTGGGCTCCCTTGGTGGCTGACCTCAGCTCTTACCCAGCTACCTTGTCTACATGCTCAGCTGCGTCTTTCTTTGTCCCCATGGTCCCTTCTTGGTTCTAGGAGCGCCCTGCCGCTCCTCGCCTCTCCATCTTAATTAGCTGCTTGTATTAATCTGGAAAGTAACGTGGCAACTTGCAGCCCTGCGTTTTTCAGGCTGTGGAATTAATTATTCCCCAAGCGAAGAGCTGTCAGGTCTGGGAGACCAGCCACTGCGAGCCACCCGACACCACTTAGCAACATCCATAGTCTTTACACAGAGACCTGGGCCACAGTCTGGCCCCTAACCCTAAAGCAGAAAGCCCTAGAAGGGGAGGTAAGATTCAGCCCTGCAAAGAGCTGGACCTGGAAGTCAGGCCCCTGCTCCCTAAGCCCCCTGGGCAGCAAGTGGGTCTTGGGGCACTGGTGGCCTCCCTAGCTCTTTGTCTGGTTGGCATTGGGACCTTATGAATGCAGGCCAAAGGAGGACCCCAGACTAAGCAGGGCACTGACCAGCACAGTCCTGGCGTTCAGCAGAGAGGCTGCCAATATCCCTTACCTATACTTAAGCCATATGGTACATGGTAAGGTAGGAAGGGCAGCCAACTGGGCAGAGCAAGATATAGTCTGGAAAGTAATATCAGTCATGGTGGCAGCCAGGCCCACTCTCTGCCTGAGGGGGCCCCCTCCAGGCCAGACAGGAAGTAGGCAGTCTTACTATAGCAAAGCCCCAGCTGACCCTTTTCTCCTGACCTTCACCCCAACCCTGGAAGCTGGGGTCTCCTCATTTTACATGGGAACTGAGGTCTGAAGCCGGGTGTCACCACTCAGTGGTGCTCAGGCCTCTGACATGGTCCGCAATGGCTCTCCTCCTTCAGGTGCCACATGCTCTGAGGCCCCCTGCTAGCTCCCTAGCAGCGCTTAGCCCTGCCCTGGTGCAGTTCCTTCTCTCTCTACATAGTCCTCAATGTCCTGGAACTCACTGTGTAGACCAGGCTAGCCTCGAACTCACAGAGATCCAGCTATCTTTGCCTCCCAAGGGAGGCAATTGTGTTACTAGGCAGCTTGTGGGTCATGAGGATAAGGACTGTGCTGTCCTGTGCATCAGGCCACCAAATAGCCCCCAAATCATAATACAGAGACTTATTTATTAGTTGTGAATGCTTTGGCCTAGTTTAGGAATGTAAAATTAACCTGTTTATCTTTGCCTTGGGGCTTTTTTGTTTGTTTGTTTTTGGTTTTTGGTTTTTTTGTTTGTTTGTTTGTTTGTTTGAGACAGGGTTTCTCTGAAACAGTCCTCTTTGGGCTTTTTATCTTTTTTTTTTCTTTTTTGTTTTTTAAGGCATGTGCCACCATTGCCTGGCTGGCCTTTTGACTTTTTACCATATATATACTTTGTTTTGTTTTTTGTTTTTCAAGACAAGGTTAGCTGGGTGGTGGTGGTGCACACTTTTGGTTCCAGCACTTGGAGACAGAGACAGGTGAATGTCTGTGGGTTCGAGACCTGCCTGGTCTACTGGGTGAGTTCCAGGACAGCCTCCAAAGCTACAAAGAAACCCTGTCTCAAAACAAACAAACAAACAAACAACAAAGACAGGGTTTCTTTATGTCTAGGCTGCCCTGGAACTTGCTTTGTAGACGAGGCTAGCCTCAGAATCACTGGGTCCGCCTGCCTCTGCCTCCTCGGCTATTTCTGTGTCTTACTGTCACTGCTTCTCTGTGTCTGGCTGGCTGAGGTCGGCCTGGCTTCTTCTTGACCCTGGTGTGTTCCTTGTTTTCTCCTCCTTTCTCTCTTCTTCGTACTCATTCTTTTTGAGCCTAGATTTCTTCTCCTATTTATTCTGTCTGCCATTCCCACCTATCCTTCCTCCTGCTGTTCAGCTATTGGCCAGTCACCTTTTATTAGACCAATCGGGTGCCTTAGGCAGGCAAGTGAAACAAATGTAACACATCCTTGCATGTTAAACAATTGCAGTATAAACAAATATACCTTTACACAGTTAAAGTAATATTCTGCAGCATAAACAAATGCAACACATCTTTGCCTAGTTAAAATAATATCCCACAGAGTTCTGGTCTACCCATCCCTATGCGGAAGGCTGGGCACTGCTGGTCTCAGGAACCAGTGTAGAGTAAAAGAGAACAAGCAGAACATAGGGTAGCCAGGTATGGCAGTAATCATTGTGAGGCCAGGCGGAAGGAAGCAGGAGGATCAGAACCACAAAGTCATCCTTTGCTACTTAGTGAGTGGAAGACTGTCTGAACCACAGGAAACTCTGTCTTTAAGAGGGTGGGGCCTGAATATGGTTCTGTGAGTGAAGGCATCTGCTACTATGCCTGACAACTTGAATTTGAACCTGGGGGATCATATATGGAAAGAGAGAACCAACCCCTGACCAGCACATGCCTGCCATAACCCTCTGTGCTGCTACTTCTGGGTGATCAGGTGGCCTTGGAGGCCTTCCTGTGCCCCCACACTCCGGTCCTCCTACAAGCCCAGACCCATTGGGAGCTCCCCAAACCCCCACCATTGACTCTGGCACAAAGGGCTGGGAACCCCTATGCCCAAAGTCTCAGGACGCAGGCTCCCTGCTCCCAGTGTCCCTGATTGTCCCATACAGTCACTCCTTCAACCCCTCCCATACTTACCTGCTTTTGTATTTTCTGTCTCGCAGCCAACAACTCCCTGCTTGGAGGTGGAGGAGGTGAGTACACAGACCTTCTGAGTCTTGGAGAAGGGTGGGATGCGGGTGGGGTATGTGTCTCCTGTTTCATTCTTCAAGACCCTACTGCTTCAGCCAGGCCCCCTGATGTGCCTACTGATAAAGCTGGAGGCCTGGCTCTTTTTTGGGTGACCACCATCTGAACTTAAGCCTCCTGGCTTTTAATTGTGGGGGGGGGCAGCGCTGCAGGATGGTAGACAAAGCCTCACTCTTATGCCTGACATCCACTGGGCCTTTGGAAACTCCTTTCTAATTGTCCTCAGTTTCTCCACTCCCAAATCTCTGCATGCTATCCATTTCTACTCCAAAAGCTCCCAGACATCTCTGCCAGGCAGTATCTCATGCCTGCACAGGGCACACTCTGAAACACCAGGTGAGGAATGGGTGAGTAACAAGGGGCGCAGAAGACACCGCTGTGTGCCGCTGTAACAGCCACCATGATGCTGCAGCTGCTCTGGTGGAGAACAAGGTGGCCGGCCCATCAGGCGCGCGGGCCGATGCAGCCGGTGGCCCCAGATCTGCCTCCCACCACCCACTCAGCACCCAGCTGCTGGGCAGCCACTGTCTGCACAGTGGCAGGATGATTGGTGAGCCAGGGGCCAAGGGTTAATGCGCCGTCGGATAAATCCCGGGGGCCGTGTTTACAGCAGCGGTGGCGGGGCCCAGGCCAGGTTTTAAAAGGGGGAAAAATAAAAGGGGCAGTGAAGGTCAGGAATAAATAAGCGCAGCACTAAGAGCTGTCGGTGACCAGCCAGGATGCAGGGGGCTGTTTGTGGCTGGAGATGCTTTTCCTCCCTCCCCACTCTCCTCTAGCTGTCCCTGTGGAGGTCACTGCCTCCCAGGATGGGGATTGGGTACCCACCCGTAGGCCTTTGGGGACCTCTTCCCAAGCCTGCCCTTTGAGAGGACCGGGGGCCTCCATGGTTGGTAACGCCACGCCCTATCCACAGTGCCCCACCCACAGTGCCCATCCTACACCCATTCATTCACCACCCAGTACTCAGTACCTATTGCCTAGGACTGGACATGGACAAATCTTGCTTGGGAGTCGGGCCTGATGTCTGCCCATCCAAGCTCCACATATATGAGAGTGCCAGCCATGACAGGGTAGTGGGAGGCTCCAGGTACATCAGGGCTCAGGCGGAAGCACCTGCTCAGCTTGGGCAGCAGGGAGATTTTGGGAAGGATGGTAGAGCCTGAACTGGTGAGGAGAGGTGGATAGAAAACCCTCACCTTGTGGCTCACGCGGCCCAACCACCTCTCAGACTCAGTTCTGCACTGTAGGCCTTCCCCTGGCTACAGCCTCACCTTCCTCCTTGCTCTGGGCAGGGCCACTCCTACCTCAGGGCCTTGTGCTGGCAGTGGGCAGGACCAGCACACACTTGTGGGAATGCTTTTCCTGAGGGTACCAGTGTCTGCTCTTTTCCCTCTTACAAGACCTTACTTGAATGCCATTTTCTCAGTGGGACCCACCCTGACTACTGCTGAGGTCATAGCTGTCTATCCTGGCTGTCACTCTACTGTGGTGCCATGCCGTGTGACTTCTTTAACACTGCCTTCACTGCCTTCTGTGCCCTCAGAAGGAAAAGAGTCACTGGGATGTGGGTCTGTCTGGATCGCCTTCCCTGTGAAGGGAGGGACTCGCCCCTGAGTGTAGCCCGCAGAAGTAGGCTGTACTGCTGCCTGTACTAGACCGTGGGATGTTCTGGCTCCCTTTTTGGCCTTAGGAGTGCAGGGAGGCAGACTGATTAGGAGATGGGTGGGCAGTGACCCTGGAGGAAGCAGGTCTGGAGTACAGACTTTCATGGAACTGCAGCTAAGATGTATGGACCCTCTGCAGCTAGGGCTGTCACTCTGCTAGTAAGATTGGAGCAGGTGGAGGTGTAGGGCACGGGCTGTGAAGGGATCAAGCAGGGACTGGTGGGGCCTGGCATCTGAAGTTGAAGTGCAGCAAGCCAGATACCTGGACATACCCTCTCCACTTCAAATACAACACATCCATTACCCCATCAACAACCCTGACCCCAGGAAAACACTGGAACCTCCCGTGGGGGCCTGAAGTTCCTCTTGCAAGGGCTCAGGGCTCTACCTGCCCCCATCTGGTCTTTGCTCATTATGGCCCTGAATAAGCCTTGTCCCTTCGGCCGCAGGCCGGCAGACACCCTACCAAGCATCCTGCTGCATCACCTTTGTCCCTAGCTCTGGGCCCTTGGGACAAACTTGTACTTTCCTGTGTTGTACTCACTCTGCCACCAGAATGTCCTTCCTGTGAGTGTCAGGGCCCAGGACACTGAGCTCCGGGGATCCCTCACTGTGGCCTCTGCTCAGCCAGCACAGGTGGAACAGACTCTGCCCTGTGTGTGTGTATGGGTCTGCCCCAGGCCTGAGGAGCAGGCAGTAGATCTGTGGGTTACCCACTGTCTGCTGGGACTCAGGACTTTGCTCTGCCCTCAAATGACTCAATTTAGAAGTAGGCTTCTCAAGCAAGGGATGCTGGACTTGGGCTTTGAAGGTTGCATAGGAGTTTAGCAGGCTAGCAGGATGGGGGACTGCAAGGAAGATGGCATGATGACTTAGGGCAGTCTTAGTGCCCTGGAGAAGCTGTTAACCACCAGCATGCCTTCTCCCATGCCTCTGCTTTACCTCCCCGCAAAGCCAGTTATTGGCTCAATAAAAGATGTCTGGAACACTCTCCTATTGTATGGTAAGGAGGGAGGCGGGTCCTAAATCAGGATGGGGATCAACAAGGCCCGAGCGCTTCAACTGTTTATTAGCTCTGAGATGTTTACTTGGCGATGAGGAGCCGGCTTTCTCGGGGAGATTTGTGCGTTCTTTTTCAATTACCCCTCGTCTTTCTCTGCCACTTTTGCACTAAAGGGATAATAAATGTATCAGAGCATTTCAATTATTCATCTAAATCATGACTGTGCCTGCCATGGCCAAGTCTTAGTGACAGATTAATTCAGGGCCGCCTCCTCTGCCGGCATGGCCGTTATCTCTGCCCCCAGCCAGCCAGCGCCCCAAAGGGCCAGCTCTAGGGGCCAATGGTTGGGGTCAGGCAGGGTCCTCAGGAGGATGAGAGGAAATGAGAAAGCCCTTGCCCTCGCCCTCCACCCGCTGCCTGGGCCTTCCAGGTTGTAAGCCCCACACAAAGCTGCAGGAGCCAGGGATTTCTTGCACCCATCTATCCACACCTCAGCTCAGGAGCCACCCTCAGTTGCCTCATCCATGTAGCCAGACCCCAGCCCCGATGCTGGGAGAGGCCAGGATGGTGAAACATCCCTCACAGCCCTCCCTTTGCACCTGCTGCTGCTCTTCTGCCCTCCTACCCTGACTTCCTACCTGACATGGTCTCTCCAGCTGCCTAGAATCCCCAAATCTAGGATTAGAGGGCCTGGCCTTAATCAGCACTGTTTTCAACCATGCTTGGTATTCTGTTGACCTTGATGACTACTCAAGATCTATTTACCCCAACATACACCATCAGACCACTCAAGAGGCAGGAACATGATGGACAGCATACCTGGGTGCAGACTTGTTAATGGCATGCTGTGCTCAGCCACAGCCTGGTACTTGTGAGTGTAGCTGGGTCCTCTGTCCCCTCATACAAGGTGCCACGGAGGGTGGCCTCTCAGTGGATCCTCTCACACACACTAGATCTCTGTCCCTTTCTAACTGCTCTTGTTCCCATTCTTTCTATTGTTCTTTCCTCTGGACTCCTTACTCACCCACCTCCTTACTCTCCTTTGTCCCTGCAAAGATTAGCAAGGTGTCCCGAGCATCAGCATGGAACCCCAGAGTGGCCTTCCTGCAGATTCTTTCCTGCTGCTAGTCTGTGATTGCTTCCATGTCTTCAGGGAAAGCTGGCACTGCTGCCCCAATAAATGGTGACCTGACTCAGTTGACAATGTGACCTTCATAGCCTGTGGGCTGTCTTGGGTGTTCTGGCAGCCAAGGTGTGTGAAGTCCTGCCCCTCTCTGGCCACGTGTGTGACTCAGAAGTAGCAGCCTGAGGGCTTCGAAGAACCAGGAGTGAATTGTGGTGGACACACCCGGCTGGGCCTGGAGCTACCTGCAGGAGCAGGGCTGCAGCTTTAGCACTGAGCGGTGTGAGTCACACAGGGGAACAGTAAAAATGGCTACGTGCAAACCAGAGTTTTCTGCTTGCTCAGATAGGCCCACTGTGTAAGGGTGATCCCTAGATGCCCTAGCCACAGTTTCTGCCCCACCCCCAGCTTAGGGCTGCAGCCCACACTCCTGCTTCCTGCCCTGGATTTATGAGCTGCGGCTTTCCTCTTTTGTCCCTTCCAGTCAATTCTAGTACCCAGACCCCACTACAGTGTCCCGTGCTAGAGGGACATTTTAGATCCATGAATGGTCATGTTCCCCACCCTCCCCACTCCCTGTCCGGTTCCATCTTCTCATGTCAGCCCTGCTGTCTCTTCCCTGGTGCCACACACACAGGACTGGCCCGTGGCAGCCTGTTACATGTTTGCTATGGGGCACAGTGCGTAGCTCTCCAGGACCCAGAGTCCAGACTTGCTTTGACAGAGTTGGCATTTTCACATTGTGGAGTGGCAGAAGCCACAAGAGGTTTTGTGAACAGAGTGGCAGGTCCTTCCTTAACCAAGCAGAGGCCCTGGGTCACCAGCTGCCCCTTCCTGACCATCGTTGGGAGGACAGTGCTCTAGGAGGCCAAACATTGTGGGTTAGGGTTATCTGGAAGCATCTCCTCCTGAGTACCTCAGGACGTTATCTGCAGCAAGGTCATTGTACAAATGGGGGAACTGAGGCTCCCTTCCCTACCAAGCGGCTGACCTTCCTTCCCTAAGTAAGTGGAAGTATGGGAATCAGTCCTCCTTCAGCAACTCTGGCCCCTGCCACATGGCCACTGCGTTCATGCCCTACCCCCAACAGGCAAGATGCCACCAGGCCCTGCACACGGCTGCCACGGATCTTTAATAACTCGAGTGATTTTGCATGATGAATGAGACACCGTGGTTGTGTACATAATGAAGCCCTAATGTTTTCAAATCCCCGTTTAAGGAGCTGATCTCACCCTGTAATGAATTTCAGATCACATCGCAGTGATGTCTTTCATCCGTCTTCTCCCTGGGCGCCCACCCGCCTGGATACCTCCAGATTGCGATCTCAGGAGGGTGGGCTCTGTGTCCTTCCCCGGGCCCAGCACAAGCCTCTTCTGAAGTGGAGACTGGCATGGGGCTTCCACCAAATGAAGGACCAGAGAGGGCAAGCAGAGGCACTGTGGGTTCTGACTGGGCGACATCAGGGTCTCGGTCCCTAAGGTCTCTCAGGAAGGAAGGAGAAAGCCAGGGGTAAGCCAGGAGAGAAGGACTCAAGGCCCCAATGGGTCATCATAGCCCTCTTCATGAGTAGGAGCCCAAAGGTCAGCAGCTCGGGAATCTGCCTTATCCAGGACTCCTTGCTCTCCATCTGCTCAGCCAGGCTTCCTTCTGAGAAGGGAGTGGAAAAGGGTCAGCACACAGGGTCTGGCTGGCAGGAGTATGCTGCACCACGGTGTGGCTGCTGTGAGCTGTCTCCCAGCCAGAGCCCAAGCAGGACTAGATATTCAGATGGGGAGAGGTCCCCTGTGCCTTTTTGGACAGAGGGCCCCACCCCTCCATAGCCCCCACCTATCCTAGAGCTGCTGCCCCAAAGCCCTGATACAGGCGGAAGGTACTGTGATGAGAGGCCTCTGCCCTTGGGGTCTATGGCTGGACCTCAGCCACCCACCTGTGAACTGACAGCATGATACACAAAGCTGCAGCCTCCTCCCACACCAAGCAAGGAGGGCTGTGCTGACGTCGGAGGAAACCCAGGTACAGAGAGGACTGTATCCTGGAAACACCGTGGAAAAGCCAGGGAAGAGGAACTTGGCTTGGAAATCTCCTTGCCTGTGTCTTGCAGACTGGGTTAGCTGTCACTATGAACTGGGCCCCACTCCAGGTTCTCCCTTGCCCTCCTTCTGATGGGGAGTCCACAGGAGCCCAGGATGGGCAGGGCCGAGGTGAGAGCCACTCAGAATCTCTCTTCCTCTGTGATCTGAGAAAGTGGCTATGCCTCTTTGAACCTTTATCTCACTTCTTGTAAGGTAGGGCCTCGCCACAGGGATCTTATTTTCTGCTCTGCTTGCAGCCACAATACTTTGGAAAGTTGTTAACTCCTCTGGCTTTTGGTTGCCTTCCTGCTGACGACCCCCAAGCCTAAGTCAATGTTTCTACAAATCTTTGAACACCTAGGCTCTGAGATTCAGAGAGGCTGAATAACTAACCCAAAGCTATCAGCAAATCTTTGGTTTGGATTTCTGGAAAGAGAAATCCCAGAAGAGAATGTAAAAGAGCCACTTCCACAGAGTGGCACAAGGGAATGGGGACATCTGACCCTTTGGCAGGGGCTTAGCTGCCCTCTGTGTCCCCTAGGCCACTGGCTCCTCTTGTTCCTGTAAATAATTAATTAGCCCCTGCTTGCTTGTTTGTTTAGCATGAGGAATGCTCCCCCACTGAGACACATTTATTGCTGAATAAATTTAAATATCTAATCTTCTCTTCATGAATATTACAGCACCCTAAATAGCAGCCAGCAGTCCTCAGTGTCTAACCCTTACCTGAGTGCTTCCACTAGAGCCTGCCTTGGCTGGTCTGGAGAGGGTCAGGCTCTGTCCAGCCCCTGCCCTGCCCTTCCTTCTCCAGCCCCTGCCCCTGGCATGGGACTGCTCTTACCACCCCTGCTTTCTCTTTGCTGGAGAGGATTGTGCTGGGACACAGATGGGGTGCCTTTTGAAGGTCCTAAGCTGAATGTTAGGGTGGGGGTCTGCCCACATTGTTATCAGGAGGACATCTCTCAGCATCTCCTGGGATTTGGGGGACTGACTAGACAGAAGGGGCAGGGACTGGGTGGGGTTCAGTGAGATGTAGGAGGGATGAGGGAGGGCAGCAGCAGAGGAGAGGCCTGGAATGGGGCATTTCAGAGTGGAGAGGGAGGAAACAGCTAGTGTCTCTGAAAAGCCTTGGTGGGTGCCATGAGCAGAGAACCCTCTGGGCGATCTGAGTGTCCAGAGAGATGAGGGTCCCCAAGGTGGACACTCTGCTGGGGATGCATTGACTCAGGGAGAGGACAGGTACCAGACTGCAGGGGTGAAGAGGGGTAGGGAGATAAAAGATGGTAGAAAGGGTTTGGGAGAAGCAGACAAACACTGGCCCACGGAGGGCAGGGAGGTTGAGGGGTGGAAAAGGCAGCTACATTTTGGTTCAGTAGAGCCCCTGAATCTTCAGTGCCCAGTGTGTGACCTGAGCCAAGTTTTGTTATCTGTGCCTCAATTTCTTCCATAAAGAAGGGGTTGGTAGCACCTCCTGGGTGGGGGTGTGAGGCTCCAACAAGACAATCGATGGGACTGGCTCAGCACCCCAAGGTGCTTCCTGCAAGGAGGTTCAGCAGGGAAGAAGGGAGCTAGACTGGCCCTACCACAATGGGGAAATTTCACTCCAGACCTCATAGACAGGAAGTGGACACAGGAGGATGACCAGGGAAGACCCAGGCTGTCTGCTGTCCTGGGGACTGAGCTATAGGCCTAGGTGTTTGTTGTTATTATTGTTTGTTGAGACAGGATTTTATCATTTAGTCTAACTGACCATTGCCTCCCAATTGTTGGCATTACAGGAGCCACCACACTCTACACAGGTGAAAATCAAACTGTTGTGGGGCATCAAAAAGGCATTGATGTTGGGTGGGTGGTAGGGACCAGGCAGTTGAGACTTAGATTCCAGGACCAGTCTGTCTGGGGAAGGTAACGCAGATGTGGTAGCCAGGGCCTGTCCCTCATCTTTGCTTTCGGGGAACCTGCACCCTAGGCACTCACAGAGCATCATAGTGTCATAGTCATGTGGGCCAAGCCCCACTCTAAAAGCTGGTAGGCAGCCCCTGTGCTAGTCCTCTGTGTGCTCACACTCCCAAGTCAGCCTCCAAGGCCAGACTGCAGGCCTGTCCCTTTCTGCAGCAAGGGTAAGTCTCTAAAACATAGGTCTTCCCAGCTGTACCTCCACATAACCTGCAACCAGCCAAGGTCACCTGCACGAGGCTTCACAGTGGAGTAGCAGGTAGTGGAGTGCCAGGAGGGTAAGGCAGGGCCTATAGGCTTCAGGAACACTATCTATACAATTCCGTGTACATCTCAGACTCCATGACTCCCTGTGCACACTGTGACCCTGACGCTGTCATGTTATAATAAGGGCTAAATCTGATCAAGCCCAACATGGCTTAACTAAGTAGCAAGACTTATTGGTGTGGTGGTGCACACTTTTTTTTTTTTTTTTTTTTTTTTTTTTAATCAGGGGGGAAGCAGGAACGCACACCTTTAATCCCAGCACTCAGGAGGCAAAGGCAGGAGGATCTCTTTGAGTTCAAGGCCAGCCTGGTCTACAGAGCCAGTTTGAGGACAGCCAAGGCTACACAGAGAAACCTGTCTGGAAAACACATACATATTAGTGTCTTTCTTCAGGAGTCAAGAAAAATTGTTGCTGTTGGGCGTGGCGCACACCTTTGATCCCAGCACTCGGAAGGCAGAGGCAGGCAGAACTCTACAAGTTTGAGGCCAACCTGGTCTCAGAGTGAGTTCCAGGACAGTTAGAGCTGTTACACACAGAAACCCTGTCTGGAAAAAACAAAACAAAACACACTTGCTGCTCTTGCAGAGGACCCAGGTTCAATTCCCAGAACCCACATGGTAGCTCACAACTATCTGTAATTCCAGATTGATTGATTGATTGATTGATTGATTGATTGATTGATTGATTGATGATTCAATTCCAGGGGGATTGAACATACATGCAGGTAGGCAAAACATTCATACACATAAAGTAAAATAAATAAACCTAAAAAATAATAGTAAAGAGCCCAGCATAGTGGTGTACTCCTCTCTCTAATCCCAGCACTCAGAGTAGAGGCAGAGGCAGGGAGGTTAAGAGTTTAAGGTTATCAGCATCAGCAAAATTCAGGCTAGCTGGGAGACATGAGGTAATGTAATGCAAATAAAAACCAAAACATAACAAATCAGAAAGGAGGAAAAAGAACCAGGCAGTGGTGGCTCATGTCTTTAATCCCAGCACTGGGAGGCAGAGGAAGCAGGATCTGAGTTTAAGGCCAGCCTGGTCTACAGAGAGCTACAGGCAGGTTATACAGAGAAACTCTTGTCTCTGAAAAATCAAATAGCCTGGTCTACAAGACCTAGTTCCAGGATAGCCTCCAAAACCACAGAGAAACCCTGTCTCAAAAAAGAAAACAAAAACACAAACAAACAGACAAAAAACCCCCACACAAATAAATAAATAAATCAATAAATCAATAAACGGAAAAAGAAAAGGGTCAACTTACTTAGTCCTGAGGCGTAGCTCAGCCATGAACTGTGTGCCCTGCAGTCCGTCTTCAGCACTACCCCACCCCCAAAATTCATTTTCCCAGCATCCTATGAGGCAGGCAGTACTATTAGAGCCAGAGAAGGGAAATGCTGTGCCTAGGCTCACTCAGGCTGTCACTGCTGTTCTGTCCTGTGCTGGCTTCTCTGTGGGTCCCACCCATCGCACATACACTGTGATGGCTGGACTCTCAGCTCAGGCTCTGCGGCCCCTGGCAGAGAAGGGCAGGGAGGGGGCTGAAAGACCCTGCCCTGGCCACTCCCAGGGTCGCCTAACTCTGGGGAAAACACCCAGTGACAGCTCTGAGGAAAGTTGAAAATTAGCTTTAATTAGGATCCCTAAGGCCCAAAGAGAAAGCAGAAGAAGAAAGAGGGTAGTGTCCATGTGAAGTTGGAGGGATGCAGGAAGGAATCTGTAAAAATGGAGCCAGATGGCTTTTGCATGATGGCAGCACATCTTGGAGTAGACCTGGGTTTCACCAGGCCTGCCATTTTAGGGACCACTGTTGCCATTTTGCAGTTGAGATAGTGGTAAAGCAGGAGGAAATCTATAGCAGGCAGGGGCAAACCCGTACTTGCCCCAGCCTGCTTGGGCAAAGCTATATCGTGCCTGGGTGAATCAGTAGTATTCTTGCTACTCTGGGATATCAAAGCATTGAGAGTTGTTTATCTGGGCTTGGGTCCCCAGGGTCACAGAGAACCCCAAGAGCTTCCCTTGGATAAACAAGCCCGCGCCTGGCCTCAGTTAAGCAGGATGCTAGTTGCCTCACCAGGGCTTAAGAGTCTCGAGACTCCTGTGAGGCCTGGTCCAATGGGAATAATCTGGAAAAAGCAGGCTCGGGCCCCGGATTGGATCTGTCATTTGGAACTAAGTGGCCTCCGTTCCTCAGATGGTATTAAAAGAAGCCTAGAGTTTGGCATGACATTGTCAAAAGGTGGAATTTAGTATCCCACCCCTTCTTAGATCCAAGTAGAGCAGGCAAGTGACCTCAGGAGGGCGCGTCCGGGACAGAGAACGAAGAGGGTGGGTCAGGCGCGCCCCCTGCCGGTCGCCCCGTGTCTCTTCGCTCCAGAGCCAGCTGCCTTAGATGTGAAACAAGAGAGAGCATCTGGAGATCTTGACCTTGTGATGCAGGTGGACCAAGGCATAGATAGCCTTGGAGTTTCTCGGGGTTGGAGTTTCTTGGAGTTTCTCAGTTTCTCTGATCCTTCAGAGATGAGGGGAACCCTACCGCTCATTTCAACCGGTACCCCCCGCCCCCCCGCAGTGGACGGCTGCATCCACAGGGCCGCAGGACCCTTGCTCACCGACGAGTGCCGCACCCTGCAGAACTGCGAGACCGGCAAAGCCAAGATCACCTGCGGCTATCGGCTGCCGGCCAAGTGTGAGTGCACTAGGGGAACTGCCCACAACTGCAGGGGCATCTTAACTTTAAATATAAGGGCCTGGCCCCGCTCATACCCCAGAGAGCAGATGGAAAGGGGCTGGAGCTGCAGAGCCCCAGTGGGGCAGGACAGGATAGAATTACTGTCTTCCACTACTTAGCAAAGCGGCATGCTGGTGGGAGGGTGCAAGGGTGGGGTCCTTCTGGCAAGATGTCAGGGGAAACCTTGGCCTCTGACTGAAGCTCACTCTACCTTAGACGTCATCCATACAGTGGGGCCCATCGCTGTAGGCCAGCCCAGTGCCAGCCAGGCAGCTGAGCTCCGCAGCTGCTACTTGAGCAGCCTGGACCTGCTACTGGAGCACCGGTTGCGCTCAGTGGTAAGAGTCGCCAGGCGCGTGGGGGGAGGGAGGTGACGACAGGGATGTCCCGGGAGGCACTTAAGTCCTTATGTCATCTCGCCCTCCCTTCCCCAGGCTTTCCCATGTATCTCTACAGGCGTGTTTGGTGAGTCTGGAGAAGCAAGGCCAGGGTGGGCAGTGAGGGCCCCCATTCATCAAGGTGGGCGGGGCGGGGCCAGATCTGGACTCAACAGACCCTGCCCTCAGGATACCCTAATGAGGAGGCAGCTGAGGTAGTGCTGGCTGCGCTGCGGGAGTGGCTGGAGCAGCACAAGGACAAGGTGAGACTGGAGAGAATGGTTGGCAGCGAGGCGGGCGGGAGCAGGGACACCTAGTTCTGGGCAGGTGCGGCTGGTCGGTTCCCGCCCTCCCTCCCCAGGCCCTCTCTCTCTGTGGGAAAGGGCCGAGCGTGCAACCTGAACCCCTTCTATGACGGGTACTGTTAATTCTCAAAGCTCCGACAACAGTACACCCATAGTAGGCAGTTGAGACGCTGCCAGGGTGGGTGGGTTTGGGAAGCACAAAGTACTGGAACTGAGGGCCCGGTGGAGGCCCCACCTGGGCTGAGCAATTCCTGGCACAGGTGGATCGGCTTGTCATCTGTGTGTTCCTTGAGAAGGACGAGGGCATTTACCGAGAGCGCCTGCCCTATTACTTCCCAGTAGGTATGTGCTCTTCTTTCCCTCTGGCTGCCACCCTCCCCACCCCCAGCCTACCCCTCCCCCATGGCCCTGGGCGGCTCTCACTGTCCTCTGCCTTCCAGCCTGAGGCTCCCGAAGCCCACCCTGAATGGGACTGGTAAGCAGGGCCTGGCCCAGTGTGGTGTGGCACCCTACACTAACCTGGCCCTCTAACACCTGCTCAACCCTGTTGCCCACCTCCATGTAGTGGGGTGGCGAAGCTAGGGAGGGGCCCAGGGGCCTTCACAAGTCCTAAACTCCCTTTGACCTATCTGCTCTACCCTCAGACCCACCTGGGCCTGTGGGACCTCGCTCCCAACTCTGAGAAGCAGGACAGCTTGTTCCAGCCTGGCCACCCGGAGTTCTGCCCTTCCCAGCCTTTCAGAAGCCTCCAATAAAGCTGTCTGATTCAGCCTCACTTGTCTGAGTGTGGGAATGGTGCCTTGGGACTGTTTTTGCTTGGAGAGGGCACAGGAGCCCTGGGTGAGCCAGGTGGGTGAGTGAGGCATTGGCCAGAGAGCAGAGGCTGGGCAGCACTTCACATTTATTGAGGGCCCGCCCCCAAGGAGCTCACAGCCTGGGCTGAGACCCCACATGTGCTGGGGGTGGGGAGGAGAAGGCAGGTAATGCAGATATGGCCCAAGCAAAGGGGGTGCGGAGGGAGCAGGCACAGGCAGGGAGCTCTGGGGGCAGGGACAGGCAAGCCCTGCGTGGTATGAACCAGGCTTATGTTCCTCCCACACTAAGTCAGCCTCTGGGGCCCACTGAGGACGAATAGCGCCTCCATCTAGCTGGGCCAGCCTCCTCCCATAGCCCTCTCAGGACTCCTCAATCATGCAGACTCCCGCAGGTGGGCAGAAAGCTGTTATCTGGAAGCAAACTCTAAGGGGCAGCTTTGAGTGTGGGTGACCTGAGACCTCCAGCCAAGTTCCCAAGGAACTTCAAAAGTTCCCATGGAAACCCTGTAAAGTCAAGGAGGAAAGGGGCAGGCCTTATGGGTGGGTAGAAAGCAGAACTCCAAGGAACCTGGGGGCCTAGCCCCCTCAAAATTCTCTTGGCAGAAATGCTTAGGGGTGGATAGGTGGAAGGCCGAGGGACCCACCCTGGGGGGGAAGAGACAGCCAGACATACAGCAGCCAGCGGGCAGGTAGGGAAGGGCAGCAGAGCAGGGAAACACACAGTCGGCTCACCACCAGCATCCCCTTTAATAAAACATGAAGGTTGTGTGACAGGGAAAAGGGAGGAGTGAAATATGACCATTTACAACCACAAAACAAACAAACAAACAAAAAAACAAAAAACCCCCAAAATAAAAAACAAACACCAAACCAAACCAAAAAACCCTCTGTACATGTCTAGCATCTGGCAGGGGGAGGGAGGCAGGACGCAACAGGCCAGCTGACCCTATTTGTAGAGGATATCGTAGTGTCCAGGCCGGTAGAGAAGGTAGACCTTGGGCTCAGAGCCCTCCGGGAAGACGTGTGGGTTGGTGGTGCCGCCCTCACCTCGGTCCATGTACTCTACTTGGATGGACACGCTGAGGGCCTGGGCCAGGGCGATGATGTGGATGTGGTCACTCTCCTTGCACATGGGTTCCACCTCCTGTGGTACAGGGGCAGGTCAGGCCTGTCCCCAACCCTCCCTCCCCAGGTTCCAACCTCAACCAGGCATGCCCCCCCTTAAACAAAAGAGAAAAGGAGGGTCCCAGGGCAGAGCTGAAGAGGAGGTGGCACCTGCTGGCAGAACTCCTTAACAGTGCGGCCACCCTCTATGAAGTGCTCGAAGAACTTGCTCTCTCGCTGCAGATAGCCTGAGGTGAGCAGCCGCAGGTAGACCACAAGGTAGTCTGAGGTGCTCTGGTCATTGAAGGAGGCCAGCAGGTCAGCTACTGAGGTCTGCTTCTCCACCTGCTCAATAAGGTCCATGAACTGCCCCACCCAGGGACAAGAGGTTAAGATGAGGGAAATGAGTGAGGGGGCCACCCTTACCACAGCCTACAGAGTCACCCTCCCCGCTGGCCCAGCCTGAGACAGCTAGGCTCACCGTGTTGTGGAAGTCCTCAATTGTGAACTCAGTGAAACCCTGGGACACCAGATCCTCTTTACTCTTGGCAGACACAGCCTTGAACCTGTGGATGGGAAGGGATGGGAGGCCAACATGGGCTTCTCAGCCAGCAGGGCAAGAACCTCGTCAGCCCAGTTCTGCCTAGACAAGATCACCCACCACCAAGTTCAAAGGAGGCCCCAAAGAACTCAGCTGATGGCTGGCCTGAGGCCCAGATCCCCATTCATCATGAGGGGCCTGGACCACCCCAGGGCCCTCCTCACCTCTGCAGCTCCTTGCTGTCATCCAGCAGTGCCTCTAAGTGGGAGAAGCCAAATGCTCGATAGAAGCAGTTGCCGTCAGGCCTGGTCTTCCGGATGTATGAGTACTTTCTGTGGAGGTCCTGCACAAGAGTAGCCCAGTTTAACATGCAGCCAGGCCAGCCCACGAAATGGCCATAGCAGCAGGTGGCACCTGAACTCTGGGTTCCCACCTCCACGCTGCTGAATGAGGGCACCAAGTCACCCACTGCAATAGAGCCCCCCTTTTAGGCTCCCGGAAGCTGTGCACTTCTGTACCAACAGGTTGTACAGGCACCAGCTGCTTGCCATGTGGGTGCTACTGGCTATAGAGCAGTTGCTTATAAAAACAGATGACCAAATCTGCCCCTGACTAATGTAACTTTTCAGGTCTTTCAATCCAAGCAAGGCAAAGCAGGAGAACAGAACAGAGCATACTACCAGCTGCCGGAATGCCTAAGGCTCCTTTGCCCAGCAGGGCTCCTGCCACACAGAGCAGCCCTCCCTATAGTCTTGAGGCTAAATCAGCTCCCCCATCCACTTTCACCTCCCAACTGTGTTTCATTAGTCAAAGACAGGGACCATTTACTTCAGCCTTTGCCACTTTCTCCAAATGAAGCCCAAACCCTTGACAGTGACTCACTCCTAGTGATTCGCAGTAAACATGTCTCACTCACCTGAACACCCTATCCCTGCCCTCTTTAGCCTGCTCCTTCCTCCTTTACTTTATCTCTCCTAGGCTACCCCTCACCCTTCTCCATTCTAAAGTGCTAGGCTCCCACCAGAGCGCACAGTATCCTTCCTCAAGACACCTGCCAGATGACAACCCTCAGGCAACACTCAGTAATGAGAGTCCCTTCACACTGAGAACTTGGCCCTGACATCTGCTACTTATCTACCCCAATACTCACCACCAGCTCATGTTCTCCATCAGATTCAAGGACATGAATCTGGTTGATAGATTACAGTACAGGCATATATAGATTACCCCACAGGTATATAAGATACAGGTAGGTCTCCCAATAAAAACAGAAACTCCTGTGGAAGGCTTTTGTCCAACTAAGGTCAAAAACAACCTAGAGCTACTATAGTAGGGTCAATGCAGCCCTCCCCAGCCCAGCCTCTGGAGAGTGACAACACTACATCCCATCTCTTCCTTTACCTGCTCTCTCCCAGGCTACCCTGCATCTTTCTCCATTCTAAAAGATAGGACTTCCATCAAACCACACAGTATCCTTCCTGAAGACACTTGCCGATTACAACACACCCGAACATAGGGCTCCCTGCCTGTCCTGTGAACATTAGAGGCCTGACAGTATCTTCACCTTGGTCCACAGATAGTTTTTTCCTTTCATTTTGGTTTTGAGACAAGGTCTCATTTTGCAGACCAGGCTGGCCTTGAACTTGCAAGAATCTTCTGTCTTCAGGCTTCTGAGTGCTGAAATTCCAGACCACCAAACCTAGATCAAGTGGTGGTGAACACTTTTAATACCAGTGCTTGGGAGGCAGAGGCAGATCTCTGAGTTACTGAGTTCAAGGCCAGCCTGGTCTACAGAACAAGTTCTAGGACAGCCAGGGCTACACAGAGAAACCTTGTCTCAGCATCCATCCCCACCTGCACCCCCTGCAAAAGTTCCACCTTTGATGCTCTGCCTCCCCTATACCTCTTCACACCCACAGCTGGGTTGCACCAACCTGCTCTGTGCCTGGGCTCTGAACCTCAGATGGCTCACTTCTCCCCAACACACCCACCAAACAGTATATCCCTCAGGCTCTTCCTTCAACACACCTAGTACTCACATGTCACATTACACAGACCACTACTGGTCCATGATGCCTGCTTCCCTTTCTCTTGCCAAAGCTTCCCACTACTCCCTCTGCCTCCACCTTATGCCCTAAGGCCTATTCTCAGTCCCAAAACAACAGTAACAGGCCCTTTTCCTTCTTGCATCCTATCAGGCACCCATACACTCACAGGCCAAACTGGCTTCTTAAACCACCTTAGCCCCCACGACTCTTGGATGCCCTGTCACTTGTCATCTTGCTTCTGTCTGTTCATCAAATACACCTTTTCAGGGAGGTTCTTAACCATTACCCCTATTTAAAAATCAAGCTCTCGCATTCCTTTATTCCTCTCCACAGTACTACCAACTCCAACAACCAAACTCTGTGTGTGTGTGTGTGTGTGGTGGGGACGTTACAGTGTTGAGGCATCATTTTGTCAACATGTAGCAGGCTGGCCTTGATCCTCCTGCTTCATTCTTTTCCAGGAGAAAGTCATGCACCACCACAAACATATTTAGGTTTGTATCTGTCTTGCACTGTCCCCTGTAAGCATCACAGAAACAGGCCTGTGTTTCAGTCCCCAGTATCTGCAATATCTCCAGTGCCTGGAGCAGAGCACCAGCCCAGTGCCTGTAACATGAGAGTCCAGCCACTCTGTTGCTGTAAGTTCCCTGGGCACATACAGTCAGGTACCCTGTAGAATGCTCATGCCTACTTCCTCCCTATCCTCAGAGTCCATTCCACAGGAGCCAAGTGCACACCCAGCCTGGCTCTGTCGTTACCATCCAGGAAGAAGAGGAGGGCTTGGGCAGAGTACACAGAATGAATGTTTAGGGTGCTGAGGCACATTGCTGCCAACAGCTCTCTTCAAACATTCAAACATTTTGCTAACTGACTCAATGACAGGAAGAACCTGAGGAACATCCTGTTGGTTTTACAGGGCACCACTCTACTGATTGGTCACAAGGGAGAAGAAAAGCCACTGATTTCTAAACCCTTGCTAAGTCCAACACCTTCCCTGAACTTGCCCCATAGGCTGAAAGTAACTGTAGCCTGAAGTCACGCAACTGGAGAGCGGAGACCTAAAACAGTCAGGGCCTTTATGTCCTCACATGTATTTTGGAGAAATCCTAAACCCCTTCCCTTAGCAGTGGGTATGAGCAGACCACAAACTAGGTCTAACTGACCTAGGCTGAGGAGGGTTATTTAGCACACACACTTCCCCTAAGGTGCTAAGAACAGAGCTCAGGGCCTTGCAAACACCAGGCTCATGTTATACTGAGCTAGCTGAACCCAGCCCTACACAACGTCTTAAATTCTCATTAACTACCAAATGTTCAGTCAGGAAAGCTCATGAATTCTAGCTTCTCTCACAACAAGAGGATACTCCTTACCATGTCTGTTTCTGTGCTATGGTGCCCTCCCAGTTAACTTCTCAGGTGGCTTCACTCACTGGGTTACCTGCTTAGCCATCTAAGGCCCCAACTCCAAGTAGAGGATATAAACACCTACAATCCTCAGGCTGTCTATTATATACTGTTTTCTTACCAGGGTCACAATTCAACCTCCAGCCTCAGTGGTAAAGTGCTCCCAGCCTTTGCAGTGGCTGGTAAAGAAACTTGCCTCAGTTTGAGTGATATGACAGGGACACACATAGGGAGCCTGTCCTTCACAATGATCCAACAGACAGACTATAGAACAGGTCTCTATATAACCCATCTACCCATCCCAACACCAGCAAGCTTGGCCCCTGGCTGGGTACTGAGTTGTCAGTGCCCGCCCAGCCTGCACCTGGTCCCACCTGAGCATCACCTACCTCAACCTTACAGCCACCCTACAGGCAGATGCTTTCACTGTCCCTATTTTACAGATGAGGACATTCAGGGCTCAGAGACACTGAAGGACCTGCCAAGAAGACAGGGGCTGAGTGGCAATCTGATGTGACTGGAGGTCTCAGTCCAGAGGCTGCACACTTCAAGAACTAGCAACAAGAGGTGTGCCCCATCCCCCCCAACACCCTACCCTCTCAAAGATTAGGCCTGGCAAAAAGCAGGGCTGAAAAGGCTTCCTCCTGTCCCTCTGGCCAGGACCCCACCTTGATCTTCTGTTGGTAGATGTTGTCATCCTCAGCATACTCCTTGTATAGGACTGAGAGCTCCAGCCGCTCCGACACCAGAGGGTTCTGCACAGCAATCTGTAGGAGGCAGGGATCCATCATGTTCTGGCAAGGAGGCTGAGTAACCCATACCCAACACCTACAAAAGGGGTTCTGGGCTGGTCTTCAGTGGCACAGCAACCCCCATAAACACATGGAGTGCCTAGCATAGACTGGAGAGGGGAGGGCTTCAAAACAGACACTAGGCCTCAGGCCCTGACTATACACCCCAACCATGAAGTCCTCAGATACTGCCTCCCCAGCTTTCTCCAGCCCCTCACCTCTTGTTGAATTCGGTCCTGCTGAGCCATAATGGCTTCATCATAAGCCAGACAGTTAACACCTAGAAAAAAATAAAGAAGTGCCAAGCAAGGGTTACTGTGGGGGCCTGGCAAGCAGCTTTGGCAGACAGATTTAGAATATGGAGCCCCATGTCTTATACTCCACTGTATAACCCTGGCAAAGACCTTCCTCTTTAGGTTTTCACTTCCTCATCTTTTGGAGACAGTAGCTGGGTATGGTGTTATTTACAAGGGTAAGGCTTGAAGACCACAAATTCTGGAGCTACACAGATCCAGTCTCCAAAAATGAAATAAAAATAAAAAGGGGACAGGTGAGTAGCATAGTGCACAGTTCTCTAAAACCCAGCATTTACAAAACAGACCTGGAGGATCAAGAAGCCTAGGAGTTAGACATCAGCCCTGGAAATACAGTAAGGCTTTATCTTAGAAGAAAAGAAACTAGGACTGGAGTTGAGGCTCGGTGGTAGAAGATATATTTGTTCTGTAGGCTGGAAGTCCTGGCTTCTATTTCTAGCAACCCCAAAAAGTAGTAAATAAAAAATAAAGTGACAGAATAAAGACCACTGTCAAGACACTCTTCCAGCTCTGCTATTCCTTCTTCCCTGCTTTCTAACATTTTGTAGCATCCTGGCTGGGGAAGGGAGTCTCTGGGGAAAAGCAAGATGAGGTGGGTGGAGCCCTAGGTGGAATGAGAGCATCTCGCCAACATGCACTTTACTGGGACACACCCTTTATCCTTCTGTGGTCCTGTGTATTGTTAATGGTGCTCACTTTGCAAATAACAAATGCAAAGAAGCGACTCCATCTTGCCCAAGGTCAAAACCAGTGAAGAGCTGTGGGCATGTCTACATTTGTACAATTCCAGTCTGAGCTCTTGGCAATGTCACTTGCCACTGCACTGCGAAGCCCTCTACCCTTACCTAAGAATGGATTAATGCCAGCACCTTACTCCCATCACCAAAATATGCTGGGATCCTGCCAGCACCAAGTAGATTTGGGAGGCTCATTCTATGGACTCTAACTATTGGATAGGGGTCAGGAGACACTAATTTCTCATCTGGGATCCTTCTTAGATATGTGATCGAGTACAATTTCTTTCTTCGTACCTGGGTTTCCTAGTTCTCGCCCTCTAGTCTAGAGTGCAGAGTTAGAGCAGGGTGTGCATGTGATGATTGACTTTGTAAAGTCAATCCTTAACCCCAGTTTCTCAGCTGAGCCTATGTCCCACAACAGGGCCATCCCTCCCACTAGAGAACTAATTAATCCCCAGAATCCACGTTCATGGTAGACGTGGAGAGGACGTGAGAGGGTTTTTTGTTGTTGTTGTTTGCTTGCTTTTTGTTTTAAGGACCACAGAACTAGGAAAACAATGCCTGGATCCGCTAGAGAGGGCTGGAAGGCGAGAACGAGCTCTAATGAAGAGGGCTGCAGGCAGCATCCCAAACGCCCCACCCGGAACTTCATGCTTGGCAGCTCAGCGTCACTCTACGCCTCTCTGCTTTTCGGGTAAAGGCGGGCGACTCGGTCCAGGCCTAGGCCTCGGCTTGACTGCGAGGACTGAGTTTGGGAGCCGGCCGAGGCCGCGGGACGGGTGGAGGCGGGACGGTCCAGGCCCCGCCCCAGGCGTGCGCGACGGGCCGAGCGGGGGACCTCCCGCCCCGCCCGGCCGGGGGTCGCCGCGGCCCTGCTTCCATTGTGAGGGGGAGGGGAGGGGGAGAGGTCGAGGGCTCCGTGGCACGCTGCGCCCGGTCCCCGGCGGCCCTGCCTCCCGGAGCTCCTCGAGAACGGCCGCCCGAACCGGGCCCCGCCAGCCCGGGCAGGACATCATTCCCTCGGCCCGTACCTTCGGAGTCGCTGCCCAGCGGCTCCTGCTTCTGCTGCTGAGGTTCCTCCGCCGCCATCTTTAAACAGCGCCGCACTGCCGACCGCTTCCGGGTTATTAATCGCCCTCCTCCCGGAAGGGAGCCCCTCCTCGTGGCCCCTCCTTCGCAACGCCCCTAGCAACAGGCTCCCCTTGGCGGTTGTCACGGGCTGGGCAGCTCCTGTGGGCCCTGGAGAGCCTGGGGACCCGTGGCCCCCGGAGACTGGGGTGGCGCGGGCGCGCGCTTCCACATCCCCACTCTCCTGAAGGTCATGAGGTGCTAAGGGCTCCCTGGAACACTTCTGTCTTCGGTCTACTGGACTTTAAAACGTAGGTTGTGTAACTGAGATAAGGAGCAGTATGGAATTAAAGTCACTGAAGGCAATATCCCTGCTGCGCGTGCACTCCCGGTACGTGAGCGACCACAGCTGCAGTGCGGAGAGCGGAGCCACCACGAGACAGGAAGTGGTGCCAACATCCTGATGCCCTTCAGAGTCCTTAAATGGAGACCTCTCGCCCCTCATCACTGAGCCTGTTCTCTGCAGGCTTTGAAGACCTGTTTCCAGCAAGAGAGTATCTTCCCTTGAGGTCAACCCAAAAGCCTCGACCTAACTTTGGCCTTTATGTCCTTCTGGTTGAGAAAGCAGAGTCATTTAAAAGCATGGACTTAAAACCATAATCCGAACATTTAGAAGGTAGAGACAAGCATCAGAGAGTTCAAGGTAATTCCCGAGTTTCAGGATAAGCTTGACTTCTTAAGACCCTGTCTCAAAACAAAACTGGACCAAAAACAAAACTGGACCAAAAAGTAACTGTCCTTGCTAATTTTTGCCAAAGCTTCCCCTTTTCCTTGGGCTTTATCTCTGTACTGTTAAATGGGGGCAGACCAGTAGCAAAAGGAACACTCCCGTTTGCAGGCCCAGTGTACCCTGAAATGCAAGCACCAAACTGAATTTGCAAGAGGGAGGCATTCATTTATTTGGTTGGTATCCTTGTAGGGTAAAAGGGCTAGACCCCTTTCCATCTGAGCTGCAAAGCTTACAAGCCTGGCTATAGCTCCCTTTTTATTCTACAGTGTAGCAGTTCTCTGTCCTGGGCAGTCACAACCCCAGCTCCTGTATGGACTCCCTAGTCCAGGTAACAGACCATGGTGGTGTCGTTTTGTAGTTCTCTTCAAGATTAAGAAAAAACTACAGGCTGAGCACGGTGCACCATTAACCCCAGCACCCAGGAGGCAGAGGCAGGAGGATCTCTACCTCTACAAGACAGAAGTTCTAGTCTACTGAGGGCTACAAAACAAGCATAAAAAGAAAAGCCAAATAGAAATCGTGTCTTTTGTTAATTTTATTGTTTTTGATGTATGGGAAGCTATATGTACCAAGATACTGTGTGAAAGTCAGAGTACAACTTTAGGAAATCCATTCTCTTTCCATCTTTATATGGGTTCTGGAAATAGAACTTAGGTTGTCAGATTTGTGAGGCACACACTTTACCCACTGAGCCATCTTGCCAGCTCAGTTTTTCCTTAAATATTTTTTTGAAGATGTTCTTATGTGTATGTATATGTACCACGCACATGCCTGGTGCCCAGGGAGGCTAGAAGAGGCAACCAGGGGCGGAGATAGGGTACAATAGTTACCTAACCTGGCAGCTTCCTTGAGTGCAGATGGACTGTGGTCACAGGAAGGCCTTCTATAATGAGAAGGTGGGAACCAGAGCCTCAGTTTATAACCTTTAAAAAATATATTCTTGCCGGGTAATGGTGGCTCAGTCTGGTCTATAAGAGGTAGTTCCAGGACAGCCTCCAAAACCACAGAGAAACCCTGTGTCACCCCCGCCCCCCCCCGTGTGTGTGTGTGTGTGTGTGTGTGTGTGTGTGTGTGTGTGTGTGTATTTTTTTTTTTTTTTTGAGACAGGGTTTCTATGTGTAGCTTTGACTGTTATGAAACTCATTCTGTAGACCAGGCTGGCCTCAAACTCACAGAGATCCACCTGCCCCTGCCTCCAGAGTCCTGGGATTAAAGGTGTGCACCACCACCACACCACCTACCTAAAAAAATAGATTCTTACTGTGTGTGTGTGTGTGTGTGTGTGTGTGTGTGTGTGTGTGTGTATGAGAGAGAGAGAGAGAGAGAGAGAGAGAGAGAGAGAGAGAGAGAGAGAGAGAGAGACTGTGCTGTGACACATGTGTAGAGGTCAGAGGACAACTTGTAGTAATTCTCTCATTCCATCATGTGGATTCAACTTAGGTCATCAGGCTTGTCAGCAAGCACCCTTATCCTCTGAGCCAACTTCCCTCCCCTTCCCCCAGTGTATGTTTGTGTGTGTGTGTGTGTGTGTGTGTGTGTGTGTGTATAAATAATTTTTACCCTCCCCAGACAGAGTTTCTTTAAGTTTGTACCTTTTTTGGTTTTTCCAGACAGAGTTTCTCAGTGTAGCTTTGAACCTGTCCTGGAACTAGCTCTTGTAGACCAGGTTGGTCTTGAACTTACAGAGATCTTCCTGCCTCTGCCTCCCAAGTGCTGAGATTAAAGGCATGTGCCACCACCAACTGGCCACAGGTGATATCTCTCTCTCTCTTTCTCTTGTTTGTTTGTTTGTTTTTGTCTTTCAAAACAGGGTCTCCTTGTGTAGCTCTGGCTGTCCTGGAACTTGCTCTGTAGACCAGGCTGGCCTTGAATTCACAGAGCTCAGCCTACCTCTGCCTCTCCAGTGCTGGGATTAAAAACATGTGCCATCACCATCCAGCTTCACATGCGACTTAAGAAATTTTAATGTTTCTGTGGGTGAAGGGGTATATGCACTTAAGTCACCTATGGAGGCCAGAGACATGTGATGCTGGAGTTAGAGGTGGTTGTGAACAATGTGATGTGGACGCTGGAAACCAAAAGCAGGACCTCTTCAAGAGCAGCACAAGCTTTCAAACACTAAACCATCTGTCCATCCTTTTATTTGAAACAATAACGATCTTATATGGCACGCACTCAGTTTCCCTACTGGTGGTAGGCACACAGCAGGACATTAGTCTTCACACAGTAAAGAGAAGGGGTGTCTGCCACTGCCACCTCCTGTTGTGCAGTCATTCCCAGCCCTTCCAGATCCCTTCCAAGCTTTCATGTTTTCTATTAAACTCGTGTAGCTTCCATTATATAAGAGCTGAACACTGGCGAGCAGTGGTGGCACATGACTTTAATCCCAGCACTTGGGAGGAAGAGGCAGGCAAAACTCTGAGTTCGAGGTCAGCCTGGTCTACAGAGTGAGTTCCAGGACAGGCTCCAAAGCTACAGAGAAACCCTGTTTTGAAAAACAAACAAAAGGCTGAGGACTGAACCCATGGCTTCTCACATACTAAGTTCACGTTCTAATTATGAGTGACACTACCAATCAATTCCTTGCTTTAGTTTTATATTTTTATGCATATCTGAGACAAGATTTCATGTAGCCCAGGCTGATTTCTAACCCACTTGTCTCCAGCTCCTGAGGTGTGATAGTAGAGGCATGGACAATCATTCTGGGCTTGCTCAATGCTTTTCAATATCCATTTATCTGGTGGTACATAGGTTTTCTCTTACTCCCATACCATCTGTTTTGCACCTTTCACCACTTCCTGGCTTCTGCTTATCCCAAAGCATCTAAACCCCACTTGCTGATTTGCTAACAATTTCTAGTATAGCCCTACACACTGTCCTTGCCTCCCAATTGACTATTCCACAAATGTCCAAGGCCAGTGACAAAAACAGTTAATACAAGTTGGGCGGGTGGCTCAGCTCTGTAGTCCCAACATGCGAGAGGCTGAGGCAGGAGCATTACTGAGTTCTATACCAGTCTGGGCTACAGAGTAAAGTCCCACACCAGCCAGGACAGCAATATGAAATCCTTTATCAAAAAGACTGGTGTGGGGGCCAGGTGGATAACTCAGTGGGTAAAGTGTTTGCTGCAAAGCCATGAACACCTGAGTATAGATACCCAGCTGTGTGTGACGGCCTGCACCTGTAACTCCAGCACTGGACACTGGAAGGATGGAGCTGGTGGATCCTGGGGTCTTGTCCTGCCAGTCTTGTCAAAACAGCAAGCTTCAGGTTCAAATAAGGTGGAGAGTGACTAACAAAAATGCCTGCTCAACCCACCCATAGACACTACACACACATACACACACACCATGGCTAGGGACATAGCCTGGTATGTACAAAAAGCACTGTTTGACTCCCGTCACCACATAAAATACTGGACATGTTATTATTGAATGCCTGTAATTCCAGCACTTTGGATGTAGATGATCAAAATAGGTGGTTATCTTCAGCTACACAGGGAGTTTGAAGCCAACCTGGGGTATATGAGACCTTGTCTCAAAACAATAGCTAACAAAACAAACAAACAAAGCTCAGCACTGGCTGTCCTTCCAGGGGTCCTGAATTCAATTCCCAGCACATAGCAGTTCACAACTGTCTTTAACCAATGACTTCTGGTGTGCAGATGGCCATGCAGACAAGGCACCCATAGGCATTAAATAAGTAAATAAATCTTTAAAAAAAAAAAAAAAGCTGAAAGGCCAATAGAGGCAAAACTTCAGGCAAGGAGAGTTAAGTAGGAGAAATTGAGGCTCAGCAGAGAAAGAAAGGAAGAAAAAGATGCCAGGGGCTAAGAATCAGAGGAAGCAGGAAAGTAGGACATACAGAATTTAAGATAAAAAGTCCCAAAGCAAAACATAGATGAATAGAGACAGGTGAAATTAAGTTAAAAGAGATAGTAGGACAAGTGTAAGCAAAGACTGAACATTCATAAGTCTCCATGTCATCTTTGTTTGAGAGCTGGTAAGCAGCCCCGCCCCCCAAATAAAAAAGCCAACTACAGCAGGGTCCAGGGATGCATTGAGGACAGCAAAGGCCAGGCCTGCAGGGGCTGGACTTTGGGGCAGTTATCTGAGTTGATAGTCACCTGCAGGATCTAGGTCATTAAAGAACCAAACAGTGGGGAGCAGAGCAAGGGGGCACAGGGAGAGCTCTACCCACACTCCTAGCTGGGGACTCATTTAGAAATGTCTAATCAGCTGGTACACCAGTCCTGACAGCCCATGCCCCAAGAGCTGAGCTCTGGAGATCAGAACTAAAGTCAGGGTGGGTACTCATAGGTTATGTTCCTCTCTAGAGGCTGAGAGAGATCTCTTCCTTTCCTTGGTGGCTGGCAAAATCCAACCTCATGTTAGAGGAAGTCACCCAGTCCTTCTGGCAGTAAACTGAGGGCTACTTCTGACTACAGCATTCCTTAGCTCTAGCCCACTTCCTGCAATGACAGCAGCAAAGAAGAGCTTGTTTGCAGGGTACATGGGTCAGGTAATCACACTTGGCCACCAAGATAATCCAGGATGATCTCCTAGTTCAAGGCTGGGACCTATAATCACATCTAAAAAATCGCCTTGGCCATTAAAAAACCGACTTCATGGATTCCTGGGAACAGAGAAAAGACATCCTGCCTGTCATATTATCTTCACAAACTAGACTGGATGACTTGCTAAGGTCACCCTCGAGTCTCCAGACTCTCAGCCCACCCCATCAGACACCAGACAGGACACAAGATATGCCTCAGAGCACAAAGCTTTACTTTGCGGGTCATTTAAGAGTCCCTGACTTGGTGAAAGCAAGCCAGTGAAAGTTAATAGCTTCCAGGCCTGTGAGGGTGACTCCAACCACAACACGACACATCAGTGGGAATCTTAAGCTCTCCTTCGGGTCTCCAAGCCAATATCCCTGCCCACCCCCACTTGCCCTGAGATGTTAAACCTGCTTAAGGGCTCAGACCAGGGTCTAGGAACTTATAGCCAATTGGCTTCACTCCAGCCTGAGCTGACTCAAGACAGGACTTTGGTTTCAAGAAGTTCTTCTGTGACAGGGTGTCTGTCATCTATTTCTTGAGTTCCAGGGGCACAGAAATAGGAGATAACTAATCCTTGGCAGAGAAGTGATGTTACCATAGAAACTGGAACAAACTCTTCTGGGATTGCATCCTCTCTTCAAGACAGCCCATGGCTCTGAAATCAAGATACAATCTGTGCCCATGGACAGAACCAGTCTGCACAGCTGAACCTCTTTGGCAATGAGGGCCCCTGCTACATCACCTACCTCCATCACTTCCAAGGTGAGAAAGCTGATTGAAACACAGCTTTTACCCCACCCTGAGCTGCAGTGAACAGGAAAGTCTCCCAATGTGTTATTATGAAGGCCGGGACAGCTATGAGGCCACTTTAGCCAAGACTTTTGAGGCCATCCCTTCATTTTTATCCATTTAGTGATTTTCTTGTTGTTTTAAGAGAGTGCTCAGCATTTGGAAGGCAGAGCCAGGTAGATCTCTGAGTTTGAGGCCAGCCTAATCTACAAAATGAGTTCCAGGATAGCCAAGGCTTATTACACACAGGAACCTCAGGCTGGCCTGGAAATCAGGATCCTTCAGCCTCAGCCTCCCTGTGCAGTGCTGGAATTACAGGTATGGGTCACCACATTAGGCCCTTAACAACCAGCAGCTGTGCCCACTTTGTAGCAGTGTCTGCCTACTCCGGCAACAGGTTCAGGCAGCTGGTCTACAATCCCTTCAGTCTTAACACACCAAAGTTGGTTTGTGTTGAAGGCAACAGGCCCTCAGGAGGCAGGGAGTCCTTTCCTGCTCTTAGAGAAGCATCCTTGGTCTTGGGTATATAGGCATCACCAAACACCATGCTGGAAAGCCAGGCGTAAAGGGGATAGAGGGGGTCAGCTCTACCTGAAGCTTTCAGAAAATAAGCCTTAGAAGGGAACTATAAAGCTGTGCTTGAATATCTAGGGCCTAAAATTAGCAACAGCCCTTGGCTCTCACCTGTCATTTCTGCCCACTATTCCAGCCCCAGATTCACAGGGAATGCTGTCCCTGTGTCTATCTGGAAGTCAACCAAGTCATCCAGCAAAGCATAAAAAGTGAGGTTAAAGCCATTTCACCATGGGGGGTGGGTAGCGGCACTGGACCGAGTGCTGCTCCTCCCAGATCCTGACACATAGTCCCCCTTGCCTCTCCCTGGCTCCTCCTGAAAATACTGAGGTACCAGGAAGATCACTCAGCCCATAAGCATTTACGGAGTGCTAAAAGGGGCCCTGAATTTGACATAAAGTGGTAGTAATACCCAGCATAAAATGCCTTGGGCTCCACCACACCCACTACTTGCAAGGCACTGCACATGGACACCAAGCCAGGAAAGATACTTGATAAAGGAGCACAGCTTCAGAGGTGGCCTTAAAGATGGAGGCCTATGCATGCACTTACAGGGCATAGGCAAGGGAACTGGAAGGGATAAGCAACATGGCGGAGGGCTCAGTAATAACAGGTATTTTCCAGAAGCTGAGAATCATTTAAATAAGTGAAGTACAGCTGACATACACCTAAGAAACCTCAGACAACACCAGGGCCTGCCCCAGCCAGGTGTTCCATCCTCAATCCAACACCACCCTCAGCTCCTGTGTGCCGACAGGAGGGCTCGATGTATTTCTGGAGCAAGGTTTAAATAGACTTTATTGTTACAAGGGGGACCCCACCAGGCAGAAACAATACATGTGGTCCCAGTTGTCATCATGGAGACTTCGAGAGGTCATGATTGCAGAAGAGGTGACTGGAATTGAATGGCATGATTCCAGGGAAGGCCAATCAGGAATGCAGGAAACATGATCAAGATGGGCTGGCAAAAGTGGTCTAGTCACAGGATGAGAGGGGGACAGCTCCCTCAGTCCCTTTTCTTGTAGCTCTCCAGGTGTGACAGGACCCAGCCCGCAGGCAGGAGGCAACAGATGAAGCAGGAAGTGAGCCCAATGGTGATATCCTACATAGAGCACAAGAAAGAAGGATCCCTCAGGGCAAAGATTCTGTAGATACTCCCAACTCTGGTAGTCCTTAGGCATGGAAAGTCAGTCCCTCAGGGAGACAGACCCACACTAAAGAAAGCCACTTGGGCCTGAGTCCAAACCCCAGTGTATGGGAGGGAGAGACAGAGACACAGAGAGACCCATTCTCAACCTTGATACAAAGGTCCTTTTAAAATATTGATTGGGGGTGCCCCAGGCTTGGCCTTGAACTTCATCTCCTCGGAATCACACTCTCGTGCCACCATGCCTGCTGGGTTGTTTGTGTATGGGTTTTCATGTGTCTATTTTTCAAGATCTGTTTTATCTGCATATGTGTGCTGTGTGTGATCACAGGTATGTCCCTGGGTTTCCACAAAACCAGGAGGTGTCCAGTCCCGTGGAGGGGAGTTGAAATCTTCTGGATTATTACATGGTTGCCAGGACCCAAGCTCCAGTCTCCTTGAAATCATACACCAAATGCTCTTAGGTGCTATACCACCTACCTCTCCAGCTCCCAGTCCTTGTTTTGAGACAAGGTCTCATTATGTTGCCCAAACTAGCCTCAATTCCTGAGCTCAGTCTTCCTGCCTCAACCTCCCCAGTAATTGGGACTACTGGCAGGCATGACTTGTCAGTTTCCTCAGTGGTAACTCTTGGTTCTAGCCCGAATTCAGTACCCAGCAGCCTGGATCCAGGACCGGCTCTCATTTAAAATAGAAAAGCTTAAAAAAAAAAAAAAAAAAAAAAAAAAAAAAAGAGGAGGGACCTGGGCCAGGGCGTAGCTTTTTAGAAAGCCCTGGGTAGGATTATCAATTCAAGGTAAAACAAGGCTACAAGTTCGAGGTCAGCCTGGGCTATATGAGACCCTGTCTCAATTTAAAAAAATAAAAAGTGAAAATTGTCCACATAGTTAAATACCCCTACATTTCTGAGAACCCCAGAGACCTAGTGGGTCCTCTGCACCCCTCCTTAATAATAATAATAAAATAGCCCCAACAACCATTACCATCGCTGTCACTTATCAGACATTCCCCACCAAAAAATGGTGGGGCTTAGAGAGGCTGAGCAGCGAGTAAGCAACCAAGCAGGGGCTGACGGGCTGACCTGAGCTCCAGGGACTTGGGCCAATGATCTAGGGCTTAATAGCATGCGAGCAACTTGCCCCCTCCACGCCCTGCAGACAGGCCCGAGCTGGCGCTGCAGGCCGCCCCCAGCACCCTGTCGGTCCCGCTCACCAGGACACCGAGCTGCTCCCGCGGCGGCTTCGTGTGGACCTGAGCGCGCGGCACCATGAGGCGCCGGGCCGAGCCAGTTAGGCCTCTCAACAGCAGCGGCGTCAGGACAGACATGACGGCGCGGAACGACCAAAGACAAGCACCAGCGGACGCCCAAGGTCAGGAAGTCAAGATGGCCACACTAGCCGGAAGTTCCGGTGCTGAAGTTGCCCGACGAAGCAGCCCGGAAATATTTCGGAAGTGATGTCGCGATACGTCCCTCGCCCGCTTGGGCTGTTTCTGGCGCGCTCCTCGAAACAGCCAATCGACACCATCCTACCCCACATGGGAGGAGAAATGAGACACCGTTTGTCCCACTTCCACTATCTTCGGAGAGCCACCAATCATGCAAGCCAGAAGTCTTAACTGAATTCTTGACTCCTCCCTCCATTCATAGGGCTATTTAGTATCTGCTAGGCCTGAGCTGGTGACTTCAGCCACCTAACCAGATGCCTTTACTTTAAGCACACGTTAGCATCTGCAGCGGTGGCACACGCCTTTAGTCTCAGCACTTGGGAGGCAGAGGCAGGTGGATCTCTGAGCTCGAGGCCATCCTGGTCTGTAGAGTGAGTTCCTGGACAGCCAGGGCTACACAGAGAGACCCTGTCTCTTTAAACAAATACACACATTGTTATTTTTATGTGTGTAAATGTTTTGTTTGCAAGTACATCTGTGCACCACGTGCGTGCAGTGTGCACTTAGGCCAGAAGACTGTTATGGGTCCTCTGGAATGAAGTTACTTGCCATAGTGAGCAGTCATGTGGGTGTTGGGGACTGAACTGGTCCTAACCTGACCACTCCAGCCTCCCTCCATACTTCTCACTTGTCATTTACCCTCTCAGATACTAGTTTCCATGTAACTTGTTAATTGTTCTCAACTTCTGCCTCCCTCCATTTATGTCTGTTGGGAAGATACCATTGTTTCTTTAAAGTCTCCTGTAGCCCAGGCTGTCCTTGAACTAAGTAGTTGAGGATAACCTTGAACTCCTGATTTGTCTGCTTCTACTTCCCAAATGTTGCTATTACAGGTATGTATGTACTACCATGGCCAGCAACCTCTCTTTATCCACTGCCTTTATTCTCTGTCCCTTTTCCTCCTTCCTTCCTTCTTGCTTTGTTAGACACACCCCTGACCAAGTGGTTCCCCTTTGCTTTCTAGACAAGTCCCAGATCCTGGATATTGCCCTGCTTTATTTCTCACTGTCCTATATTTTTATTCCTCCCCTGGGCCCTCCTCCACACACCCCCCAGACTTTGGCCTTGGTACTTTTATATTCTACCTAAAACACTGTCTCTATTGCCCTCCTTTTCATCAAGCCAGCCCCACAAGCCTAAGCCGGCCTCCACATACTGCCCCTGCCTTCTTAGTCAACAGACACTAGCCCAGTGGAGTGCCAGGGACTGCCCCACACAATGTGATGAACAGGGCAGACAGGGTTCTCAGCCTTCAGGAGAAAGATATGACAATAGGAAAACTTTTTAATGATTTATTTTTACTTTATGTGCATTGGTGTTTTGCCTGCATAAATATCTGTGTGAGGATGTCAGATCCTCTGGAACTGAAGTTACAGACAGTTGTGAGCTGCCATGTAGGTGCTGGGAATGGAACCTGGGTCCTCCAGAAGAGCAGCCAGTGCTCTTAATCAGTGAGTCATCTCTCCAGCCCACAATAACCAAAATTTTAAAGCTATAGTGAAAATAAAACTGCCATATATTACAGGGCATGGTGGCATATACTGTTAATTCCAGCACTCAGGAAGCAGAGACAGGTGGACTAAGTTTTGAGTTCCAGAACAACCAGGGCTACACAGACCCTCTATTAAAAAAAAAAAAAAAAAAAAAAAAAAGCCAGGTGACAGTGGCAAACACCTTTAATTCCAGGACTTAGGAGGCAGAGGCAAGCAGATGGATAGATGGATCTCTGTGAGTTCGAGGCCAGCCTGGTCAACAGAGTTCCAGGATAGGCTCTAAAGCTACACAGAGAAGCCCTGCCAACATAATAATAAAATAAAGAGAAAGAAAAAGGAAGGAAAGAAAGAAATAAAGAAAAAAAAGAACTGCCATCTTTTAGGCAATGTCTTTGGGAGGCTCTGCCTCAGGAAACCTCCTGCTGACCACTCCACTTTTGCCTCCTCCACGGACAACAGCTACCATGGTAATACTGTCTCTATCCTAAGCCTGGGTGGATACATGAAGGCAGAGGCTATCTGGCTACACACACTGTCTCCAATGGCCTGACACTCCTCAGACACTGGAAGAATGAGTAGGATTCCAGGGCAGGGCTGTACTGAGGACACACTTTGAACTGCATATCAACTGCTGCAGAGAGAGGAGTCTCTGCTTCACAGGGGTCTGTTGAAACAGGGACTTGATCCCCTAAGTCTTACAAGATAACCTTGAATTCTGATCTTCCTGTCACCATCTCCTGACTGTTGGGATTACATGCCTTTACCAGCGTGCTCAGTGTATGCAATGCTGAGGATCAAACCCAAGGATTTGTGTATGTTAGGCAAAAATTTGACCAAGTGAACTACAACCGCAGCCCTAGAGATCAGGGTTCTCATTTGTTTCCTTGTTTGTTGTTTGGTATGCTGAGGCAGGACCTGGCCCTGTGATCCAGGATGCCTTCAGACTGGTACTCTCCCTGCATCATCTTCCTGGGTGCTAGGATTATAGGCATCCACCACCAACCCCCAGCTTCAGAAGTTCATTTTTCACTCAAGGTTAATAGCATCAAAGGCTGTGGCAAGGAATGGGAGCACCAGGGAGAGACAGGAAAACAGGCACTTGGATGAAGTGATAAGGAAGTGAGCAGAAAGGTGACAATGGACCCAGGGTGTCTAAATTTACCTGGTCTGGGTACATCCTGTTTCTAGCAGCCCCTGGCAAACAGCCTGGGATAGGTAATTCTAAATTCCTCACCCCTAGGGACAGTTGGAGCTGCTTTCACCAGGGAAGAAGATGGGGCAAAGACATTCCTGTCAGCTTTTTGAGCTTATGGATTCTAGGAAGAAAGGGAATAATGTTTGGGTGTGAGCACAGCCATAAGGTGGTCCTGGAGACACTTCAGGAAGGCTTCCTTGGAGAGTGGCACTTTGGCATAAGGAAGAAAGCTTGGGCTCTGTCCCAGGGTGTCCTCAGGCCCCTGTCACAAGTTTTGTCCCCTTATCAGAGAGCTAAGAAAGCAGTACCAAAGTTTGCCCCAGACCTTTCTGCTAAAGTAGTACCAACAACACTTGTGCCTTCTTTATCTCCCTTGCAGAATACACCAGCAAGTCCTTTCATAGCAGAGTAGGGATGGGTGAGAAAGCGAGAGGGGAGAGAGAGAGAGAATGAGAGAATGAATCAGAAAACATATGAGGCTTACTCATCCATATTCGGGACAGTATATAAACCAGACCTTGGTCCAATTGGCCTATAATCCCAGCTATTCAGGAGGCTGAGGTAGGAGGATCACAAGTTCAAGACCTGCATGTACAATTTAGACTGTCTTGAAATGCAAATACAAATTTAAAAAAATTGGGGGCTTGGGGAATGGCCCAATGGATAATAGATCCTGTGAAAATAAGAGCCGAGTTCAAATTCCTAAGATTTACTTAAAAAAAAAAGTCTAAGGCTAGTAAGGTCACTCAGTGGATATAGACACCACTAACCCCGACAACCTATTTTGATTTCCCACAGCAAAAGGAAAAAACAGACTTTTAAAAGCTGTCCCACCCCACATACCTGCAAGTAAATAAAATGTAAAATAAATAAGAATCCAGACATAGATGCACAGATAAGCCTAGCATAAATGGAAAAAGTGTAATGTTCAGTGAGGGATCTTCTCTCCCTTCCTCTGACCTCTACATGTGTACACAAGCATGTGTACCCACATACATCTGTGCATATAACATACCCTTAAAAGGTCTAGGGCTTAAATGCACAATATTTATGGTTCAGTGCCTAGTGATAAAGAAGAGGTGGAGAGAGGGTGTGGTAGTTTCAATGTATTTGGTCCCTATAATCTCATAGGAAGTGGCACTATCAGGATGCATGGTCTCCTTGGAGGAAGCGTGTCACTGTGGGGGCAAGCTTTGAGGTTTCCTGTGCTCAGGATACTCTCCGGGGTCTCAGTTGACTTCCTGTTGCCTGCAAGATGTAGGACTCTCAGTTCTCCAGCACTTCTGCCAGCAGGCCATCATGTTTCCTGCCTGATGATAGTGGACTACACCTCTGAAACTGTAATTAAATGTTTTCCTTTATAAGAGTTGCCATGGTCATGGTGTCTCTTCACAGCAAAAGGACCCCTAACTAAGACAGAGTTCTTGGTGGCTAAGAGCACTGGCTGCTCCCACAGAGGATCCAGGTTCAATTCTCAGCCCCCACATGACAGTTCACAACTGCCTCTAACTCCAGTTCCGGAGAATCCAATGTCCTCTTCTGGCTTCTGTGAGGACTGCATGCATTCTGTGCACAGATATATATGTAGACAAAACTCCCATATACATGAAGACTTTTTTAAAAAAGAAAGGATAGGCACACAGGAGGCAGAGGCAGAGGCAGAGGCAGGTAGATCTCTATGAGTAAGAGGCCAGCCTGGTCTACAGAGCAAGTCCCAGGATCAGCTCCAAAGCTACACAGAGAAAACCTGTCTCCAAGAACCAACCAAACGAACGAACGAATACATAAATAAATAAATAAAGCTTTGCCTAGTGTAGTGGTACACACCAGGCATCCAATTTACAGCAATCCTTTTGTCTCTACCATCCAAGTGGATGGATGACAGGAATACACAAAGCAGGCTTTGTCATTGTCAATTACTATTTTATATGTTTGATATAGGATCTCACTCTTGCAGTCCTGAATGGTCTGGAACTGAGGCTGGTCTCAGACTTGTGGTAGTCTTCCTTCCTGTTCAGCCTCCCTGAGTGCTGGGATTGCAGGCACAGGTCCAGCTACAGAGATCCCTCTGTATTAATTATTTTCTAGCTGTGCTAAAACACCATGACCAAGGTAACTTAAGACCGAGTTTATTTTGGTTTACTGTTCCAGACAGTTAAAAGTGGTGGTTGTGCATGCCTTTAATCTCAGCAGTTGGGAGGCAGAGGCAGGTGGATCTCATCAGGCCAGCCTGGTCTACAAAGCTAGTTTAGGACAGTCAGGAATGTTACATAGAGAAACTTTGTCTTGAAAATCAAAACAAACAAGTCATGATGGTGGAGTAGAGGCAGAAGGCAGCAGGCATGGTGGGTAGAGCAAGAAGTTGAGAGATTACATCTTGATCCCTAAGCACAAAGAGAAATCGTACCTGGCTTTGAAAACTCAAATCCTGCCCACGACATAATTCTTCCAGCAAAGCCATACCTCCTAAATAGACCCAAACAGCACCTCCAACTGGGAATCAAGTATTCAAACTTCTAAGTCTATGGGGGACATTCTCGTTTAAACCACCATACCCTGTAGTAGTCTGGGTAATTTGAGCTGCATGCAGGAATAAGAAGCACCACTCCTTACCTGTCTGCCCTCAAGCTTTTGTGGCCCTTCTACACTGTGCTAAGGGTTAAAAGGCCCAACTGAGATCCTGCCTCTGGTTCAAGGGCCCAAACTGTTTCTATCACTCCCCCTTCCCGACAGAGGACACTAGGAAGAGATGCCAGGCCTTGAGGATGGGCAGGAGAGCTGGTCCCTAGCTCTGACATCCACTTTACACTACTGCCCTCCATGTCTGATGGACATTGACCAAAATAATTAGGGGCCATTTCTGCTGGCCCAAGATAGCACTAGACAGTCTTGAGAGACAAGAGGTGTCCTTTACTCCAGTTTATAAAAGGTTTGGGCCCAGCAGATGCAGAGGCCAATGTCATGGAAAAAAAAAAGTGCTTTTGCTGTTCCTGCCCTCAACCACCCCCAAAGCACCTGACCTGGAGCTGCTAAGGAATTCAACTCTTATTCTCCAGTCTTCTCTTAGCCTGGACTCTCAGCACATTAAAGATAGACACTGAGCCCTAGGGCTGGCAGGAAGGACCGGGACTGGTCTTTAGAATCCTACTCTGGCTCTCAGTGAGGGTGAGGGTAGCCGGGCCTCCCTACATCTCCACAGGATGCCGACTTCCTAGGTGATGACAGGAGGCACCAAGATACTTTCAGGATATACCCAATATGGGCTAAAACAATATCCTGACAAAATCCAGGAGGTGGAGGACAGGGCTTGGCTCACTGTTAAAAAGAGCTGGTCTAGGAACCTAAGCAGGCAGAGTAAGAGGAGGGAGGAGGGATGAGACTCAGAATCCTGCAGGTATGTTTGCTCTTTCTGGGATACAGCTGTCACTGGGCAAAGTAGCTGGATATAGCTATTGGGTGGAGCAATAGGGTGTCAGTGCAGGATGGCCAACAGGGTTTGCTTCTGCCCCTGCACAGGCACAGCTGTCTGGCCTGACATCCTGAAGACCCTGACAGTTAGCCCCTTCAGGCCTGCAACAGTGATGAAATTACCATCCTCACACGGAACAGTGCTTCTAGCTCAGAGAGCAACCACAGGGCCGCCACTACAGCTCCCTTCATTGTGAACTGGACCCCAGCCTTGCACCCTTCCCCTGTGTGACCACGTGACCCAGCATCCTCTGGGCCCTTAGTGTGGACTCCGGAGACTTGTCTTTTTTTTTTTTTTTTTTTTCCAGAGACAGAGTTTCTTTGTGGCTTTGGAGGCTGGCCTGGAACTAGCTCCTGTAGACTACGCTGGTCTTGAACTCACAGAGATCTGCCTGCCTCTGCCTCCGCCTCCCGAGTGCTGGGATTAAAGGTGTGCTCCACCACTGCCCGGCCAGAGACTTGTCTTTCACCTACCACATCTGACCAAGAATATAGAAAGATGGTTCCATACTGGAGCTCAGAAAGGAAGTTCTGAGCTCCAGTTCCCACACAACTTCCTGCCTCTGAGCCTGTGCCTGGCAGAAGCCCAGTCTAGGGAACAAGCTGTGTAACCCTACCAGTTATGCTAAAGGTTTGACAGAGCTTACCCTTCCTTTGGGCCTTTTTCTCTGAGGAGACTTCACAGAGTCTTTGTTGAAGACTTTTTGATGAGGAATACTTTTGAGCATCTCTGTAAACACAGGGACAAAATTCATCCTTCAACTCACACAAAGGACTGAATTCATATCTTGGTGCCTGGCTCAGGGCCTGCTCCAGGATGCCACGCAGACCGTATTCTGAACATCCTAGACTTCACCCCACAACTTCTGGGAAATGGTACATATACTTGGACTCCACTTATCTGAGGCTTCTTTTTTCAGGAAGGGTGTGGGGCCAGCCACGTGTCTCCCAAAGCCAATGCCTGGCACCCACTGCCCATAGCACCCAGCATCTGGACACCACCCCAGCATCTGAACAAAGTGTCTTTTATTAATGACATACAAATTATACTGACACAAAGAGAGATGCTTCCCCCCTTTGGTTCCAGTGATAACAAATTGCTAGGAAAAAATATATAAAACAAAAAATTTACCTTCCAACCTTCCTCTAAAAGAAAAAAAAAAAAAGAAACCAAAGAGCAACCCCATCCTGAAAGTTTAAAAAAGAACCATACACATTTAACAGCAACAAAAATAACCTGAAATGGGATTAAGTTCACTAAAACAAAACAAAAAAATCTTTAAAAACATTTTAACACATCCTGAACAAAAAACAAAAAAGCCTTCTGTTTCTTAAAATCATGAGGATGGAAGATGATGTATGCCTGATAAACCATTGGGCTCAACACCACAGGAGATGGTCTTGGCCACCATCCCTCTGGTCCAGTGAGAGGTCCTGAAGGGCCCTTGGGGATGTGGCCTGCAGAGGGTGAGCAGGGCAGGCACTGAGCACCATGACAGCCCCAGTGCCAGGTGTCCAGTGACTGGAGACAAGACACTCAGTTCACCTCATATGGGGTTATACTTGGGGTCCCTTTCGGTTCCCCTAAGTGGGAGGTATCAGAAATTCATGATCTAAGTCAGACAAGGATCAGGGAGTAACTCTTCCAAGCATGTTCCTGTTTCATGATTCTTGGAAGGAGTCTACCAATCCCTTCTGGGCAGCTTCAACTCTCACCAGGGGTATAGCCTGGCGAGCTATAGCTAGTAGGCCAGGCAAAGGTAGACCTATTCCAGTGTAAAGCTGCAAGACCCTCTCCGAGGCAAGGCTGACAGGACTAATAGCACAGGGTGCTCCACAGAGGGCAGATCATGGCAAGAAAGGACCCTCATGTCCAGGCTATCATGCAAGCAAGGATCTGACTGGGAGGTGACTGCTCCGGGGAGGCTTGCCAAGACAGACAACCAGAGTCAAGCAGGGGGAGGTGAGCACACTGACGTCAGGAAGTCTCAGAAAGCAACCACACAAAGGCAAGTTCTTTGCCATGCCTCAAGGCAGAACTCAGGGATGGCAATAGTGGCAAGTGAGGGTTTGGTGTTGCTTCCTTGGAAGAACATGGCCCAGGTCAGGATGAGTTCAAGTTCTAAGGCTGTACTCTCTTCATCCTTTGAAGAAGGCAGCCACTGTAGGGTGACACCAGTGAAAAAAGTAGCGGTGAGCCACTGAAAGGCATTCCTGATGTATCCCAGTGGGGCCAGGAGAGTGGCACAAGTGCCTCATTGAGGCAGTGAGGGATGGGGCTGGGGAGAACAGGCCAAGGGGCCTGCTGCTGGCTGGGGTTCCTCAGACAGGGAGGGTGTGGGGGTTAACCCCACTTTCGGAGAGCTATCAGCACCAAGAGTAGGATGAAATGGTATCAACTATACCAAGAAGGAGGGGTCCTTCTGGAAAGAGGGGCTTCCTGACGTTACTCCCCTTTGGGACTAAGAACAGAGGTATCTGAGCTGAAGTGAGAAGTGTGACAACAGGCAGGACTGTGGTTTCCTTCTTGAGTAAAAAGGCTGAGTCAAGATCATGAGAAATGCAGCAAAATTCAAATGCCCAGAGATGCTGCAACCCTACAGCAAACATGTAAGAGACTGTCAGCTCTCCCGGTCTTCTCTGCCTTACTGACCGTGATGGAGACAGTCTCCCTCCTGAAGGTGGCTGGTCCCAAGACTCCACACTGTAGATCAACGAGACTCGGCACAAACCCCTGCATCTTGGCATCAAAAATCTACACGGTCTCCGGAAGAGCACTTGGTCCAAGGGTTGTTGTGTGCCCATATCTGCATCCAATCTTTCTGGGGACCAGCAGACTCCAGGTGTTTTCACAAAGGTGGGTATAAACATTCCATTTGTCCATATGGGGCATGGTGTGGGGCCCTGTCAGAAATCCAGCTGCAGACAAGGAACCCACCTTCCATTTTAGGAGACCAAGAGCTAAGCAAGGAGGCAGCCACTGCACAAAGATGGGCTGGGTGGCCAACCATCATCCTTCTCACAGCCTGCTCTCCCTGTGTTCCCTCCCGGCACTCTGCTTTTCCAGAAGGGGTGGAAAGGCAGCTGGGGTCACTGCTCCCCAGAGCTCTGTGTTCTCAGGGTATGCCTGGCCCAAGCAGGGCAAGGCACCCACAGCTCCGGGTACCTGGCAAGTGGCTTAAGACCAGGGAAGAGGACAGGAGAGTGACTTCACTTGCAAATGGTTCTGGGAGTTCAGTGGCAACAGCCACCACAGTGCCCGCCTGTGTGGGAATGCTGACTATCCCCAAACTTGGTCCTTCGGCTCAGGATCTCATAGGAGCAGTCCTCCCCACAACAACCAGACATGCTGGGAGAAGAGTCATCAATTTCAAACCTGCAAGACAGACAGGAGAAAGGGTTGGCTGCTGACTTTGCTCCTGAGCCAAGAGCTTCTGCAGCAGTTCTGAGACCTCTGGATTGAGGGACAGGGACCAAGACAGAAGGCATTGGCACACCATCTCACAAACCCCAATCACTGTGGACCACTGACTGGATTAGGGTGAGAACAAGCAGGTACCTGGGAACCAGCAGAGGGAGTACCCTAACCACCCAGAAGGATCACACCAGGGCCTTGCTCCTTACTGCAGTGCCTCTCGGAAGAACTGGTAGGCGCCATGATTGTGTTTAAATACAGTTAGCATCACCTTCTTCATCTGTGTGCTGGAAGAGAGCAGAGTGAGCACCTTTCAGAAACAGTACTGGGGTTAAAGGTGTAAACCACTACTGCCTAGCCCAAGACATAGATTTAAAAGACAAACAAAAACTACAAGGTTTGGAAAAATGTCTCAGGGGTTAGGAACGCTGGTTGCTCTTACAGAGGACCTTTAGACCTGACATAGTAATGTACAGCCATATGTAACCCTAGTTCCAAGGAATCTGACACCCTCTTTGGTACCTTTAAAGGTACCAAGCAAACATGGTGCATAATACACACAGGATAAGCACCCATACAATCACAAAAATAAAAAACAAGTTGGGAGTCAGTGTTAGTGGTGCATACCTTTAATTCCGATACTTGGAAGGCAGAGGCAGGTGGATCTCTATGAGTCCCAGAACAGCCTGGTCTACAGAGTGAGTTCCAGGACAGCCAGGGCTACACAGAGAAACCTTGTCTCAAACAACAACATTAACAAAACACAAAGAGTCCTCCAGTCCCTCCTCCTACCTGCAGTGGTCTTGGACACCCTGGCACTGTGTCCCTCCCACCACTGCAGAGTGCCTCAGTTTTAGGATCTGCCCCATTTGTCCTTTAACCAGGAGCCACAGCAAAGCAGGGTCAGCTTTCTGACAGGGTCTAGGTGCCTTTTTCCTCTGAGAAAGCCCAACATCAGTGGCCTCCTCAGTCAGCTCTTTCCCCTAGCTACGCAACAGCTCTTACCTGTTGGCCATGAGCTGCAGGATCTGAATGAGGAACTTCCCTAGGCCTTTCCGCCGTACCTTGCTTTCCAACTGAACCTCATAGCTAACAAAGAAAGCAGAGGAGTGAGTGTATAGGACAGTGCCAAAGAGGGGGGTCCAGGTCCACAGGAGCCTACAGCCTCAGACCCAGAGAGGCTCAATGGGCTCTGCCACTTGGTCTCCTCCCCCTCTACCCACTTTAAGCCTCAGTTCCTACCAGTACAGGACTTCATCCCCGCACTCCACATCAAACCGGAAATGAGAAAAGGCAACTGGGATGGAACTGTTTTCCCAAGCAATGAGGTACCAGGCTCGGTCATCAGTCATTTCTTCCCGTTTCTCTCGGTCCTTCCAGCCCCACTCACTTTGCTCATACCTGAAGAGTTGTGGCAATCAGGACAGGGGACCTTGGAAAAAAGTCACAGGGGTGCAGGGCTGCCCTTGGTCAGGCATGCTTACATGGTCTGCATATTGGTTTTGGTGAGGTCAAAGGCCCAATCCACAGTGGCTGGCTCCAATCCAGACACTCGCTTACATTCAATGGAGACATTCAACCTGAGAAGTGGACAGGGAGGCATCAGGCCTAGTGTTCTCACCGGGACACTGGTATTCCTTCCTGAATGTCTGCCAGGGAAGCATGCCAGTCTTGGGCACCCTACAAAGAAAAGCTGTTTTCCAGACCCAGAATTAACAACTGTCATCACATGCCACTACCCTGCCACAGGGCCTATTTTCTGCCTTACCTGTAGTGTCCTAATCAAACTCACTCTGTCAACTGTTCTTGACTACCTCTGCTTTCCCCTACCTGCCCAGTCTCCTCAGTTTCTTCCTTCTTTCCTTTCTTTTTTTGGTTTTTCAAGACAGGGTTTCTCTGTGTAGCTTTGGAGCCTATCCTGGCACTTGCTCTGTAGACCAGGCTGGCCTTGAACGCACAAAGATGTGCCTGCCTCTGCCTCCTGAGTGCTGGGATTAAAGGCGTTCGTCACCACTGCCGGGTCTGTCCCCTCTAATAATTAGAAACACTCTGTCCTTAACTGTTTGTAAGCACTTGTCCTGCTAACTGTATCTCTGCCCCTCCTCTCCCTGACCCCTCACAGGACCAGGTCTTTCTTAGCTACCTATTATCTCTTCAAAGCAGCTGGGTGACCTGACCTTTCTAGAAGACTACAGCTCACTACCCCTCCTCCAGCCCAGACCCACCCACATCTTCCTCATGATACCCAGTGGGACTGACAGCTGATTACATAGGTGGGACAGGGTATAAACCACTGCTCTAGGCATTAAGGTCTCTTTTTCCAATGAAATTAAGAGGAACTAGTCTGAAAACTCCAGCTTTTAGGGAAGAAAAAAAAAAAAAAGCTGGGGAACAGTTAAGAACAATTGCTGCTCTTCTAGCAACCTGAGTCTGACACGCAGCACCCACATCAGGCCACTCCCAATGGCTCGTAACCGGCCCCAGAGTCACTCTGACGCACCTAATCTCAGGACACCCGCATACGTATCCATATGCACACATAAAACTGAAAATGAATAACAAACACTGAGTGTGGTGAGGCCGTCAGTCCCAACACTCAGGAGGCAGAGACATTCAGATCTCTGACAGTTCAAACTCAGTCTGGTCTACACAGCAAGCTAGTTCCAGGCCAGCCATGGCTATATAGTGAGACTGTCTTGAAACATGCACAAAAAAGGGGTGTGTGTGTATGTGTGGTATGTATGAAAGAAGACTCACACAGAAGACAGGGCAATTTTGGTAAATAGATCTTCTTCCTGTACCATGAGCTACCTGGGGTCAAACTCAGGTCATCAGGCTTGTGTGGTAAGCACTTACCTGCAGAACCACCTATCAGCCTTTTTGTCTATTGTGAGACAGGGTTTCTCTGAGTAACCCTGACTATCCTGGAACTTACTATGTAGACCAAGTTGACCTCAAACTCAAGCAGATACACCTGCCTCTGACTCCTGAGTACTAGGATTAAAGGTGTGTAAAGGTGTGTGCCCCACCTCTAGCTAGCCTTTTTGTTTTGTTTTTTTGTGGGGGAAGTTATACAGGGCCTCACTATGTACCCCTTACTCAGGGCCTTCTGTTTTAGCCTTCCAACTACTAAAATAATACAGACCCCTGCCTAAAAATTAACCTTTTAAGAATACTCACATCAGCATCTCTCAGGAGCCGGTGACACAATTTTCATAATGAATGCTACGGCCATCTCTGCTGACTGGCAAGATCGTAAACTCTTTCCTCAGAAGAGCCTTCCACAAGTACCAACACATTAGAACCATCCAAATTCAGTTCTACATCTGTTTGCCAAAGTCTAGCCTACAGTAATCTGCATTCTTCTATTTTTTCTTTTTATGAGACAGGATCTCTCCATGAAGCTCAGGCTGGCCTTGAATTAGCATGCAATCTTCAAACTCATGAAAAGGACCCCTGCATCAGCTTCTCAAGTGCCATCTCAGGTATGAAGGAGATCACATCTATAGGGACCATATGAAAAGCATGGCACTAAAGCAGCCAAGCCTGTTGCTGTGGACAGCTTCAGAGCAGGTCCAGATTTTTGGAAGGCAATAGAAACACAGCACATGAAAACACGAAGAAAAATCATAAAGAGATCTCTAAACCACACCATGACTTCCCAGAAATGGAATAACAAAGCTTGTAGGAAGTGTCATATGTCAAGATCCCAGATGAGAAAATGTAAGAGTAAATGAATTGATTCTATGAATTGCCACATAGCTATAAAAAGCCACAGGGCTTTGGAATCTACAATGCTATCCCTCTCTTCCTCGTTCACTTTCTACCTCGGTATTTGCTCATCTTGTCAGTATACCTCTTAAGTTTCTAGCATCATCCTTTTTGATAGGTAAGAAACCAAGGTTTAAGGTTCATGAGTGGCTTGTTCCAGGGGCATAATGCCAAAGTCCAGCCACTCTTCACCACAACAGAGAAACTGTCACCTCTGAACTTCCTGGAGCAAGTCAACACAGTATAAAATACCACTCAGGAAGACAGGAGAAGGGCCTGCAACCCAAACCTGAATATTAATTAGCTGGGACAGCAATCACAATAGCCTTCTTACCATCTGCAGGCTCTATAGGCCAGACCTTTGGACTCAACCCTTTTAACTCCTAAGGGAGTTATCTATCTTCTTTTTCTTCCTCATCTTTTGATCTTTGTTTTGAGACAGTGTCTTATTATATAGCCCAGGCTAGTCTCAAACGCATGATCTTTTTGCCTCTCCAAGTCAAGTTTTAAAACCCATTTCTGATTACAAAACTGAGGCAGAACAGACTAAGTATTATACACTGTATACTCAAGGAAAAACATTTAATTGGTTATCAAAAGCTCCTCTGGATGTGAGGCACACTCCATAAACTCAGAGCCCTCATTCAAACTTTCTGAGCCCCAATTTCCCAATCATAAAATTTGACGGTAGGCCATCAAGTTTCTAAGTTTCATCATCATCATCATCATCTTTTTTTTTTTTTTTTTTAAACTGAGACAGGATTTCTCTGTATAGCTCTGGCTGTCCTGGAACTAGCTCTGTAGGCCAGGCTAGTCTTGAACTCAGAGATCTGCCTGGCTCTCTTTCCCAAGTGCTGGGATCAAAGGCATGAACCACCACCTGGCTTTATCTGATTCTTTTTTGTTTTTCTTTATTTTTAATTTTGTTTTGAGACAAGGTTTCTCTGTGGCTTTGGAGCCTGTCCTGGAACTAGCACTTGTAGACCAGGCTGGTCTCAAACTCACACAGATCTGATGAGAGACATCATTCTGTAAATATGCTTCTCTTATTGGTTAATGAATAAAGCACTGTTGGCCAATAGGAAGGCAAGATAGACGGGACTAGGAGACTAGGAGGAGAGAGGAAGACGTAGGGAAGAGTTAAGATGTAGAAACTGGAGAGAACAGAGGTCTGGACCCTCTCTCCAGTAAGATAAGACCACGTGGAAATACTCAGATTATTAGAAATGGATTAATATTTAAGACAGAGCTAGCCATTAAGAAACACTAGTAACAGGCCAACAGCATTATATCAATACAGCATCTTTGTGTGTTATTTGGGGTTGGCTGGCAGGAAAAACCTACTCATAACAAAATGGCGCTGAACATGGACCTGAGAACTTCCACTTAAAACTTAACAAAAGCTTAAAATAGAAACAAAAGAACAGAGACAAACAAAGCTTCTTGGTAACAACATTTTTCTCAGTTGGACTGTTTTCTAGAAACAAGCAGAGATTTGCACAGCTCCTTTAAGGGAGGTTTCCTGACTCAGCATAAGCGGCAAAAACCCGAAAGGCTTTTAAAGAGCTCTGCTAACAATTCAATGGTGTGTATGAGCAGCTGGCAATGACCACATCTCCAAGCTGGCAACATGCTGCTGGACGGCAGCGTAGACCAAGGTAGTGAGCACAGCTCTCAGTTCTGGCGGCCATCTTTGATAGACCTTGGCTAATACAACTATGGCTTTCATTTTAGCAATGCTGTTGTTTACCAGATAAAAGATTCGTGACCAGAATAAGATAAAAATTTATAGTAAACACAGGTTCAGATAAGAAAAACCGCTAAAGGTTTACAGTGTGTTTTAAAATATATGTAGGCTTGGGACAGAAAAAGAAACAGTATACAATGGTTTAAGAAAGAATAATAAAAAGACAGAGAGTATCTGGGTGTGGCACATGTCTTTAATTCCAGCACTCGGGAGACAGAGGCAAGCAGATCTCTGTGATTTCAAAGTAAACCTGGTATACAGAGTTAATTCCAGGACAGATAAAAGTTACACAGAGAAACCCTGTCTCAAAATGAAAAAAAAGAAGTAGAAGAAATAGAGTAATAAAAAAAGCCACGTAAAGACGGAAAGCACAGGGAGGGAGGGAGGGAGAGGAAACTGGGATGGACATGTAAAATTTTTAAATTATATTATTAATTAAAAAAAAAAAGATGGAAAGCACAGAGAGAATCTGGATACTGTATGGTATTATATTGTCTTTGTATCATTTGACTGCTGAAGAAATAACAACTGTTAAAAGAAATGCTGTTGGATTAATTCAATTTATACATTTTAAAAATGCTTTGACTCCAAAATTTAAATCTAAGGACAGGTTACTGGGGAAAAGGATTTCTATTTTTGTTTCCACAAAAAATGAAAAGCTGTGCATTCCCTCCAGACTAATGTGGTTTGATCAAGCCAGACCCCCTGAAACAGCACCTCAGCATCCAACATTCAAAACAGCTTGGGCAAGTCCAGGATTTCTACATCTTCTTAGGATTCCCATGATAGCGCCCCCTACCAGCAGGAAGCAGTTTGGAAAGAACGACACCCAAATTCCCAAATATCATTTATAAATGTTTGTTTTCATTTATATGGGGTTGGGTATAAATGGTTAATGATCACAACCAATTTTTTTAAATGTAAAAAGGGGATTATGGTAAAACACTTTGTTTTAAAATGGATTTTCATTTATTGATACAAATTTAAGGTCAATTTTGTGATATGTACATTTTTCCTCTTGTTTAGGTATTGTGTTTATATAGCTCATTTAGAAATGTAATGTATAATGTAGTACAGATTATAGATAATTACCTATGGGTTAAGTTAGTTAGGTTTTCAAGATGTACACAGAGATGTATTTGAGATGGATAGGCATTCTTTAAACCTTTCAAAGACCTACAGAATTGGCATTTAAAATGGCTTAAGGTTTTTCTTGACAATGAGACATAACTGCTCCTGGCAACACCACCTGTCAGAAAGGAAGATGGACATCGAAGAAACTCATTATGGAGTTTACTTCCAATATGGCAAGACCAGCCATTTGGGCAAGATACTGCTCTTGTCTAGACTGTTTGACTTTATGCTGTATAAATTGGACACGCAGGACCCACAGGAAAATGATTGCTGATACAAGATGGACATTGCTACAGGGTTCCTGCTTCATGAAAGAGTCTGCCAGACAGTCTACAGGACACAGAGAAAAATGACTGACAAACTGCCAACATAGGTGGGACAGTTTAAAGTTTCCTGCTTTGTTAAGGAGTCTGCCAGACACACTATGGCCTATAGGCTGAAGATAAAACATTAAAGAAGGACTTCAGGTGACTGACCAGGCAGTGAGATGTCTCTGTCATTTCTAGAGTTTATATATTATCCTTCTGTGGTCTTTGATGGAGTTGAAGATGATAGTTATAGTTTTCCTTAGTTAGGATTAAAGATAAGTTACATATAGGACTTTAGACTCACAAAGATAGGATAGATGATGCAATATAAACATTACTAACTGTGGTTCTTATTTGATAACTGTTTTGTTATATATTTTACTATGTTAAGGTTAAAACCCTTCTCTTTATTTAGACAGAAAAGAGATGGGAGATGTCATTCTGTAAATGTTTCTCTTATTGGTTAATGAATAAAGCACTGTTGGCCAATAGGAAAGCAAGATAGGCGGGACTAGGAAACTAGGAGGAGAGAGGAAAAGTAGGGAGGAGTCAAGATGTAGAGACTGGAGAGAACAGAGAACAGAGGTCTGAGCCCTCTCTCCGGTAAGATGAGACCACGTGGAAATATTTAGATAATAGAAATGGGTTAATATTTAAGACAGAGCTAGCCAATAAAAAACTAGTAACTGGCCAACAGCTTTATATCTAATACGGTGTCTCTGTGTGTTATTTGGGGCTGACATGGCAGTGGACCAGACTGGCAAGGAAAAACATACTCTTAACAGATCCACCTGCCTCTGCCTCCGAGAGCTGGGATTCAAGGCATGCACTGCCGCCGCCACCATCTGGCTGTCTGGGGCTTTGAACAGAGAAAATTGTAAGTCCTAAGTTCTAAACAGCTATCAGTCCTCATTTGTGCAACTTCAGTTACTCACAATCTTTGCAAACCTACAAATTCCTGCATCACCTTAACTGAGAGACTGCATTGACAGGAGGCACCAGTTATTGCTTTTTCATAATGGACTAAATAAAACATGCAAGATTCTGGAGGAGTGAACAGCCAAGGACCTCCAGGAGACAATTATTAGGAATGCTAAGCACAACTCACCCATTGCGGTCGTATTTCTTGAAGACTGGGAATGCCTCCAGAGGGTCTCCAAGCTGTGAAGAGAAAGATAGTAGACAAAGATGAAGGAAGACACTGGTGAGGAGGTGAGACCTCTGGCTCCCATGGACACCCACACTCATATGCACCCCCCCACACATACACAATTAGGAAAGAAAAAAAAAAAAGCAATGTGAAATATAGCACGGAAGGTCACCATCAAGGCCAAACCTTAGGCTCAGCCTAAAACTCCAGGCTCCCTCCCCTCAAGAGCTGATTCACAGCTGCTGCTCCTCTGACTACAGCCCCAGGGACCAGGCAGCTGAAGCCTCAGGTAAAGCAGAGCTTACAGCACCCATGAGTAGTCAGTAACCTTTGAAAGAAGGAAGGCTTAAGAACACCATGTGCCATGTCTCATAAGATTTCCTCATTAAAAAGCAAACTAGTAAAAAAATTCTCCCCAAATTCCACATCAGGGAGACCTGTAGCCTCTTCACATGTCCCTCAGCACCTGTAGCAACAGGTCCTCCTCCCAACTGTCTGGCCATAGGCCCGATGTACAGTGCTGCAGATCTGCCACTGGGTGGCGCCAGGAAGTCAAATAAAAACCAAGCTACAGTTGAGGGAGGAACTGAAAAGGACAGTCACCCTGTTGGCAGCATCCACTTTGGCACAGACAGCATCCATGGCCGCTCGCTCCTCCAACCGCTTCTGCTTCTTCTCCTTGGCCTTGCTCGACTTTCTCTGCAACAAGAAAAACACTACCATTAGAAGGGCTGAGACTAACTCCCTCAGAAGAACCCAAGGGGCCTTGCACCCATTGACCTGGCCCTGCAACAGGAAACCTGGGCGTGTGACCCAGCAGGGAATACTGTTCCCTCATGGTCCTGAGGTCAAGGAGGAGAGGCAGGGATCACTTCCAGGAAGAGCACTCATCAGCTGTGTGATGCCAGCTAGTGCAGACCACCCTGCAGCCTGATGGCCCTCAGTGATGCACATTCCTAAGGGGGAAGCACCCACTTTCAGGGAAAGTGGAAACTTCCTGGGACTGAAGTCACCCCACACCACTGTGGATTCAGGATCATATGCACGTCAAGGCCAGGGCACAAGGCTTCAAGACACAGTACAGAGCCACTCCCAGAAGCTCTGCCCATCGAATGCCAGTGAGTGGCAGGCACACCTGCACTGTTAGTGACAGGGTGGGCTTCATCAGGTCACCTCAGGGCAGACGTGCCACAAGGTCACCAAAACCAAGCTGCAGGGGCATGACAGCAAGGACAGGCAAAGGCAAGTTTTTCCTACCTGTATCTTGACCAGACCCTATTTGAAGGCTAATGTGGGGCCCTCTCAAAATCCCTCCTTCATTGTGTGATTGTGTGTGTGTGTGTGTGTGTGTGTGTGTGTGTGTGTGTGTGTGTGTATCATATTTGTCCCTCAGAGAAGTCTCCAACTGAACAATAATCATCCTGCCTCAGCCTCCCAAGTCTAGGATTAAAGGTGTAAGCCAAGGCCCCAACTTTCATCAAAGATGCTTGTTCCTCTTTTCCTGCAGATCTGAGAACAAACAAGCCTCATGCCCTGGTCTCAGAGTAAGGCTTCCAATACCTGCCTGGTGCTGTCATGACTAGGCTATAGAAAGGTACTCAATGACAGCTCCTGTTCACTCTCCAGGGAGGATCAGGCAGCCTATATCTCCTGACTCCAGCCCCACCTCTCCTACAGCTCACTGCAAAGAGATCAAGTAACACCAACGCCAATGTGACGGTGGCACTGCCTGGCCCTAGGATTAGGACAGAACAATCCACATTCACATGATTTGAAAACCAGCTGTCAAACAGCTGGGCAAGTTCCAAAGCATAATTTCAACTTGGATGTTCTAAGGAACATCACTGCTTGACTCCTGTTTCAGCAACTAAAAGGTAAAAAAAAAAAAAAAAAGACACAGAACTCAAGATTCATCTAACACACACAAAACGCCAGCAGCATCTACTACTTACCAGACTAGCTCTCATGTCTCACCTCCCCCAACAAAGGCACATACAGAGTAGAGCAGGAATTTTGTCTTTGTGGTGCTGGGGATGGAACTCGGGCTTCTGCATGCCAGGCCAGTGATCTGTGCCAGGCCACACCCCCAACCAGAGGCTGCCTTCACAGAGATGCAAAGGGGAATACAAGTGGCCCTACCCCTAGACAGGTTTCCCAGGACTCATTTCTCCTCAGGAATCTGGGCTTCAGGACAATTGGTTAACAAAACACTTTCACAGAATACATGATTCAAGGCTCAGAGTGGAAGCCATCACTTACCTTTACACGTTAAGAAACTGAGGCTCAAGGGAATGTGAGTCATACAAAGTTCCCTAGGCAGTAAGTAGCCAAATGACAATAGCCTCAGGGGCCAGGGCACAGATGCAGTGTTTGTGCAGCAGGCCACCTCTCCCAGGGCAGAAGCTCATCTAGACTTCAACTCAGGCACCAAACAAAGACCTTCTCATATCCTGTAGAGATAAAGCTGGAGGCCTCAAGTGCTCTCAGGCAACCACTCAGCAACGCATTTCTTGATGCCTATCTACCTGGGAATCAATTTCCAACAGTGCCACACTATACCCTACCTCCATACTAAGGCAGAAGCAGAGACAAGGAAAATGACAAGATGAAGTGCCAAAGCTTCACAATGGAGTATCAGGAACGTGAGCTTTCCATCAACCAGACCAGGCTATGCCCCACCAACTACCCCCAAACAACCATTTGAACATCTTCACCTTCACAGGAGATATAAGGCCCTTCTCTCCACAGTGCCAAGCCAACATATTGTTGGACTGTCACATAACAGTATGGGGCAGGAGTAAAGGTGAAGGAAGGCAAGTGAGACTCCCAGGCCCCCAAGAGCATGAAATCTGGGTTCCCCCCACAGCACCTCATTTCTGAACACAGGAACATAGCTCCTAAGACTGGCTATGCAGGCTGACTGGTGAGCCAGGCAACCCTCAAACTGAGGCCCAAGGTTGCCACCACAGAGACCGAGATAATGAAAACACTCCTTAAGCACTTGGCTGCCAGCACAGAGTGAGGGGTGGATGCAGGCTGGGCCACACAGGCAGGGGCACTCCCTCAACCCCAGCAAGCACCAGTTAGAGTGGTCTCCCACTGTTCCAATTAGCTTCATTGCAGCCTTGTGGAGGTAAGGCTGTCCTGCAGGGACCAGGGAAAAACTTGCCTAATTAAAATGGGAAATAAGTACAGTGAACAGTAAAGCTCATTGTGGTTAAGTGTCTTTCCCGAGGGAGCTTTATATAATAAAAAGAGTGTGGGTTTTGAGTCAAGAGATCTGGATTTGATTCTCAGCTCTTTTCACTTAATAGCTGTGACTTTAGGCGTGTTACTTAAAACCCTTTGGGCAAGTCACTCAATGTGTCAAAACCTCAGTTTCCTCAACCATGGAATGGAGCTGATACAGATAGAAACTTTTTGGTTGTACTTATGCATGAATGAGGGATCCAACCTCATTCATGGCAAGGAACCGCATTACAGTGGGCTATATCTCCAGCTTTAGAAATGGTCTGTTTACCGGAACCCACTAGTGATGGACAATCTGCTGGTGCACTTTTTTAGGGGTGGGGTGGGGCTAGAGACAGCCCAGGTTGGTCCTTAACTTGCTTTGTAGCTAAGGATGACCTTGAACGTCTGCTCCTCCTGCCTCTACTTCCTGAGTGCTAGAATTACAGCCTTCTGATATGGTGCCAGGGATCAAACCTAGTGCCTTATGCATGCTAGGCAGGCATCTACAGAAAGCTAAGTATCCCTAACCTGCCACCAATTTTCTAAAGAGGATGTGTTTGATAGGTCAGCTGTAACAAGAAACCTGAGGCTTAGAGAAGCTAGTAACTCAAGTCAGAGCCAGCAGCATCCCTCCCACAACATCACGAAGCTCATGTTAATAGTACATAAGTGCTGCTTTCACTGGGTGGCTGCAGATCTGATCCCCTTTACTATTCTTATTAAAGCAGTAACTCTACACAGTTCTAAGAGGCCCAGGAATCACAAAGAAAAATGAGAAGAAAAGACAAAACAAACAAATAGCACACAAATGGCTACTCCCAGAAAAAATTTGACATCACTTAGGTTTCAGTGTCAATGCTTCTGTTGGCTTTGGCAATGGCAGAGACGCTAATGTTTACTCACACTCAAGCAGCTGGTGCACAAGAACCTTGGAAAGTCCGGTTAGTGGTGGCACACGCCTTTAATCCCAGCACTTGGGAGGCAGAAGCAGGCCGATCTCTGAGTTTCAGGTCAGGATGGTCTACAGAGCGAGCTCCAGGACAGCCAGAGCTACACAGAGAAACCCTATCTCAAAGGGGGTGCAGTGGGGGAAGAACCCTGGAAAGGTGTTTCACTTAGCCTGAGGTAAAGAAGCAGGGTGCTACCTCCAGGGGGAATGAGGGAAGGGCTACGTGAAATACCAACTTCCAGCCATGCAGGTGGGGCCTGATGAGAGTAATGGGAGAACTCCAGATCTAAGCCAGTGAAGTAATTCAAGTCTCTGCTGCTCTTTTAGGCCAGGAGACCCTGAGGGGGACTGTGTGAGGAACACCTCCAAAGGAGGCAGTCTGCAGCACATCTGGGGTCTACAACAGCACATCTGGGGTCTACAAGTTCCGTGCCAACAACCAGGAAGTGGAGAACCTGAGGCATGCTGCCCGTGAACTCTGAGCAGAGTTCCTGAGTAATACTAGAAACTTGGTTTTATTTAGTTTCACAACAGCTGGGGCCTAGGATCACTAACTAAAATCTAAGTTAAATATGCCAAGGTCTCTAAGCTTCATTTTCTTCATATTAGGTAAACAGCAGTAAAAATTACTGCCTGAACTATGACAAATACTTTGGGAAGTTTGGGGTTTTTTGTTTTTAATTATTTTGGATGCTGAAGGTTGAACTCAGGGCCTTATGCATGCTAAGTACACACTCTACCATAGAACTATATAACCCCAGACCCCCAAGGTTGGTTTTGACACAGGCTAGATTATTTTCGTCTGATAAGATGATTAGGTTAGTGACAGTAAGGACAAGCCCAATCTATTTTAGATTGCTAAGGTGAGTTTCAGAATACAAGCAGAATAGCCACTGCTTATAAGGTACCTAGTGAGCTATTTACTTGTTTATTATCTTGTTCAGTCTTCACCACTATCCTAAGAGGAAGGTCATGTGCATCACACTGATGAGGAGAATAAAATCAAGAGAGGCCTCATCATTGGCAATGTCAAGCCACTAGCCATTGAAGATGGAGCTGCCACTGAGTCATTTGGTTCCAAAGTCAGGACCCCCTAAAAGTGTTGCAAATTCCACATGAAACCTAATAAGCCAGGATCAGGGAAAGCCAGTTTCATTTTTAGTAGGCTGAACTCACAAGAGACTGCTTTTGCCCAACCCTAGATCTGCACATTCCAGGAAAGGACACGGAAATGCATCTTCTTACTGCCAGCGCTTAACAGGTGGTTACTATGCATCCTGGCTGGGGCCATCACTAGTGGCTACATTCTCCCTGCCCATCTGTACACCTCCACCCCCTCTCCCGTTGCAGCCACCTGCAGTGACATTACTAAGAACAATCCAACCTTCTAAGGCCCACTTTACTGCAGCCACGAGCTGAACAGGCAGGCCTCAGTGGGAAGGAAGACTATATTTTATCAGGAACAAGAGGAAGCTGGTAACGACGGTTCAAAAGTGTAGCGGAACCGCCTGGACTGAGGCTTGAGCAGCGGAAAGCAGATTCCATTGGGGCTCCAGAGAAGCGGGATGGGGGTCCAGCGCCCAAGCCATTGTCAGTGTGACCTTGGCCGTGCGCCTTCTTGCCTCCCGGCCTCAGTTTCCTTCAAGTCCAAGTTGCAGGAAACCGCTGGGACCGTGACAGCCAGATGATGGGTGACCTCAGGAGCAAGGAGCTAACCTCTGGGATGCAACGGGGCTGGGAGTGGGGAGGCCCACCAGGAGGTCAGAAAGACAGGAAGGGGCACGAAGGGCGCGGGGCGCAGAGGGGAAGGGTAGAAGGGGGCTCAAAAAGAATTCCTGGGCTAGGTTCAAGCTGGGGGTCTTTACAACAGGGGACTCTGGGTCCAGTAGGGGCCGGGGGTCACGTGAGGCTGGAAGGGGTCAGGGTCACATGAGGGAATTCAAGAAACAATGAGGACACGGAGGATGAAGGGCAGTTATGTACTTCCCACTACTTCTGCAGCCCCACTTACCCCCATGGTTGCGGCGGCGGCGGCGGCGGCGGCGGCGGCGACCCTCGGCTCCTCCTCGCACTTGCCGGTAGGGAGGCGGCAACGGCGGCGGCAGAGCGACAGCAAAGCGGCGGGCCGCACACTGCGCATGCGCCTCACGCGTCCCTCGCGCGTCCTAGCGGGCCCCGCGCCGGCGCAGAACCGGACAGGGCTGGGCGGCGAGCGCGAAGGCGCGCAGGTGGAGCGGTCGCCGTGCGCGCGGAGGGCCTGAGACCAGAAAGGCGGGAGGCGCGGCTGAGCGTCGCGTTAAGAGTGACGCGCACGCGCAGGCCCCTCCCCTTCACCCGTACGCGTCTGTAGCTATGGAAACGACCACGCGGAGCAGGAGGGCGCGGGCAGGCCTGGAGCTGCGCGCTTCTTAGGGGCTTAGTGGGCGGTGGTGCGGTCCGTTTTAGCGGGCTCGCGGGCACAGCTGAGTCTCTGGAAGTGTTCAAGCCTTCTAGAAGATGACCCTCGGCATTGCGTGTCTTTTCTAACCAGTCCTGCTATATTCATTCATCCTGCTTAACATTCATTTAAATAACATTAAGGTGCACCTACACTGTGCTGAACCCAGAGGACACAAAAGTTACGGCAGTCCTAAACTTCGCTGTTTAGAAGGAAGATGGGTGTTCAACTACTGTGTAAGAGTTGTTTAAAATAAGACCTCAGGTGTCCTGGGTCGTATTCATTTCAGTCTGTGCAAACACCTGGGGAGTGTGACCTTCGCATAACCTTGCATGGGAATCACCTGAGGATATAGGGCAGTTTGCAAACCCCTGGGAACCCTGGAGTCTGGGGTAGGGTGGTGCGAATCAGATTTGGCTTTCTTGTGATTTTTGTTTTGCTTGGTTTGGGGTGTCCCCTTCCCTCGCCACCGCCTGCTACTGAGGGTCAAATCCAGGGCTAGAGTTCTGTCACTGAGCTACATACCCCACGCACTCCGGAGTCTTCACTGGTACACAAAAAAATTAAGAGAGTTAGCCAGTGCTCCAGATTTAAAGTTCATGGATTTTTCAGATTTTAATCATTATCTTACGTTTATTGCTCAGAGAAGTTGTAGCCCTGGCAACATTCAGTGAGTGCCTACTGCACTGTAGGCACTGTTCTGGGCAGCAAAGAAAACAATGCCAAGCCAGGTACAATCGCTCACACCTGTGACCCCGCACTATGGAACCATGAAGGTGATCCCTGGAAGTTAGAGGTCATATTGGTCTTTATAAGTTTCAGGCCAGCCAAAGATACTTAGCAAAGCTCTGTCTCCAGAAAAGAAAACGGAGATGAGAAGGTAAGAGATGGCTCATAGGTTAAGACCACTGAGTGTTCTTCCAGAAGATTGCGTTTCACTTCCCAGCACCCAACATGTTGGCTCACAGGTGTCTGTAATACCAGTTACAGGATTTGACGCCCTCTTCTGGTCTTCATGGACACTGCATGCACGTGGTGCGTAGAGATACATTAGGGAAACACTAAAAAAAAAAAAAAAATTCCGAGACAGGATTTCTACGTTTAACAGTCCTGGCTGTCCCAGAATTCCATTTGTAGAGATCTGCCTGCCTGCCTTTGTCTCCCAAGTGCTAGGATTAAAGGCATGTTGCCATCATCAACTGACCGAAAAATAAAATCTAAAAAGAAAGAACGAGAAGGAAGGAAATAATACCAAACAGGAAAGGCACTGTTGGTGTTTTCCAGAAAGGAGATAATAAATCAATTAAACAAATAATATACACAGAACATTATGTGACCTAGATTCCATGAAGGGAGATAAGCCATATGAGGAAAGGGCATAGTTTTTAGTTATAACTAGGATGCTTGAGGAGGGCAACATGAGGTGGCAGTTGACCTAAAATCTTTAGGGATTAAGAGAGCAAGTCATATCTGGGCACAGTAACTCATGTCTTTAATCCCAGCACTTGGGAGGCAGAAGCAGGCAGATCTCTGTGAGTTCAAGGCTAGCTTGGTCTACAAATCCAATTCCAGGACAGCTAGGGCTACACAGAGAAATCCTGTCTCAAAACAAAAAAGAGCAAGTCATGAGGCTACTTGTGATCAGGACATTGGGTAGGCAGGTGTGTCTCAAAGAGTCCAAGCTCCTTCAAATGGAAACACTATTGGTTGGCACTCCTAGTTAAGTATAGTATGGCCGGGCTGGAGAGATGACTCAGAGTTGAAGAACACTAGCTGGTTTTCCAGAGATCCTGAGTTCAATCCCAGCAACTGCATGGTGGTTTACAACCATCTGTAATGAGAGCTGTGGTGCTCTCTTCTGGCCTGCAGGAGTACATACAGACAGAATAGTGTATACCATAATAAACCTTAAAAAAAAAAAAAGTATAATATGACCAGGGCAGATGGGACTCAGACAGGTACTAAGTGCAAAGACTTGAGGACTTAGAATACTGTTGGGAAGTTTTCGGGGGAAGAGTTCCCTAGCTGGTTTAGGTGTTTGGGCTGTTGAGTTGACAAGGAGGGAAAAGAGTCAGGGTAAGGCATGAGTCTGTACCCCACCACAGGGAGGGAGCAGGTCAGGAGGCACAGAGGATTCACAGCAGAGTAGATATAGGGTACAGGGAAGCATCCAGCTCCATCTCTTGGGGTGGGCAGGGTAGGGAGGATTGCTAATTATTTTTATTTGTGTTTTTGTTGTTGTTTTGAGACAGGGTTTTTCTGTATAGCCCTGTCTTTCCTACTCACTCTGTAGATCAGGCTGGCCTCCAACTCAGAGCTACCTTCCTCTGTCTCCCAAGTGGGATTTAAGTCATACACCACCGGTGCCAGGCAGTTACTTAACATTTCTAAGACTCAGTTTCCTTATTTGTAAAAGAAGCCATTCCAGGGGTGGTCCTGAGATTAAATGAGAGAGCTGCAGGGCCTGGCAAGGAAAGGTCCCTTCCTCTTTCTGGCAAACATCTGCCCATTTTGAGGATGCTTTCAATAAACAACTCATTAACCATTCCCCTGGGGTAAAGAAATGCTTCTCCATTCTTTCTCTGACTTCATGGGCAGGGACATTAATCCCCTGTATCCCCCATGGTCTGGAGTGTCTCTGCCAGCTCTTCCACCTCCCCCCTGGATAATTACACACAATCTCTGTCTTTCTCTCTCTCTCTTTTTCTTGACACAGGGTTTCATGTAGTCCAAACTGACCTCAAATTTGCTACAGACCCCAGACTGGCTTTGAACTTTTGATCTTCCTCCCTCTTCCTCTCAGGTGCTGGGACTTGAGGGTGAGCAGCACACATTAAGTCCTTCCCCTTTCCTCAAATGCAGCCGCTCCTCCAAACATGTACAGCCCTCAGGCACTCATCACTCTCCTGGTCCCAGGAAATAGGGGGTGTGTGTCTGTGTCTGTCTGTGTGTGTCTGTGTATGTCTGTGTATGTCTGTGTGTCTGTGTGTGTGTGTGTGTCTGTGTGTGTGTGTGTCTGTGTGTGTGTGTGTCTGTGTGTGTGTGTGTCTGTGTGTGTGTGTGTGTCTGTGTGTGTGTGTCTGTGTGTGTATCTGTGTGTCTGTGTGTCTGTGTGTGTGTGTGTGTCTGTGTGTGTGTCTGTGTGTGTGTCTGTGTCTGTGTGTCTGTGTGTCTGTGTGTGTGTCTGTGTGTCTGTGTGTGTGTGTCTGTGTGTGTGTGTATGTCTGTGTGTCTATGTGTGTGTCTGTGTGTGTGTGTGTGTGTCTGTGTGTGTGTGTCTGTGTGTGTGTGTCTGTGTGTGTGTGTCTGTGTGTGTATCTGTGTGTCTGTGTGTCTGTGTGTGTGTGTCTGTCTGTGTGTGTGTCTGTGTGTGTGTCTGTGTGTGTGTGTCTGTGTGTCTGTGTGTCTGTGTGTGTGTCTGTGTGTCTGTGTGTGTGTGTGTGTGTATGTCTGTGTGTCTATGTGTGTGTCTGTGTGTGTGTGTGTGTCTGTGTGTGTGTGTGTGTGTCTGTGTGTGTGTGTGTGTGTCTGTGTGTGTGTGTGTGTGTGTGTCTGTGTGTGTTTGTCTGTGTGTGTTTGTGTGTGTGACAGGACCCCCTCCTTCTGGAGGTATAATGTGGAAGGAGAGTCATCTTATAGCTATCATGTAAAAGTCCCCCAATTTCCCAGGGAGAATCTAATTTTAGCTTCCTCACTCTTCATCTCTGAACATACCAGGATTCCTTGCCTGGTTTTCCTCAACTCTCCTCCTCCCTGCCTCCTGTCTGCCCTAGGGCCTCCCCTCTACAAGTGTTTTCTTCAGAAAATCCACTCTCTGCTCTTTTTGCATCCCACCTACTCCCAACACAGGCTGGGCCAGTGGCTTCCAGCTTCCCTCTCTCCTCATGCCCACAGGGGTTTCATCAACTCCAGCTGTGATGCTCTCTCTTATCATTCTGGCCCTCTTCAAACATCTGCCTCTATTATTCTCTCTCTCCTTCACTCCAGTAACACAGCACACCCCTGTTTTTGTGAGGTGAACATCTGGATGGGTGAGTTAAGAGCCGGGCAGGGAAGCTGCCTGTGATGTGTGTGCCTTTAATCCCAGACTCAAGGGAGCTAATAATGGCAAGAGAATGGTAAATTCTAGCACTGAAGTACACAGAAGCCTCACCTTTTATATTTAGTCCTGTCTTCATACAACAGATCAACGACATGGCCCCTTTTTGTTTTGTCTCAGTTTGGGTGCTAGGGTTTGAACTCAGGACCTTATGCATGAGAGACAAGGGGCTCTACCATTAAGCTACATTCCATGACCTCTTCCTGAATTCTGGATTTTATGCTGCACCCTCTGTCAGAAACCCTTTTTCCTCCTCTTAATGATTCAGATCCCAGCTTAGATGGTGACCACTTTCTCTCATTCCACATGGGTAACCTGGGAACCCTGCTGAGCGGCTCCGCCATCCTTGCCATTTCCCCTACTTCCTGTGAATCTGCCCTTTTTCTAAAGCAGGGTTTCACATAGCCCAGGTTGCCCCCAAATCTATGAGCTTTAATTCTTTGTTTCTTTGTTTTATTTATTTTATGCATGTGATGTTATGCCTGTATGTATGTATCTGGTGCCGGAGAAAGGCAGAAGGGAACTCATTAGATCCCCTGGAACCAGAGTTACAGGTGATTGTGAGCTGCCATCTCAGTACTGGGGATTGGTCCCAGGTCCTTTGGAAGAGCACTTTGTGCTCTAAGCTGCCGAGCCACCTCTTCAGCCTCAACCTTGAACTCTTGATCACCCTGACTCTGCCTCCCAAGTGCTGGGATTACAGAGTATGCTACCATTAAGCAGTGCTGGCAGTCAAACACAGGGTTTCCTGTGTGCTAGGTAATTGCTGTCCCGACAGCTACATTCCCAGCCTCTTCCATCACTCTGTTGGCTCCCTGCAGCTGGGAATTGTACTTTTTCTCTGCCATTGCCATTAGGGCAGCAGATTCAATACACAAATTCCAACTTGCCACTTACATAACAGCACCCGAACAGGGTACTCAGTTCAGTGAGATTTCTTGGCTGGCAGCAGGTACTCAGTAAATGTCAGGAGGAGGAGTGGTGGAAAGCAGAGGTGCTGTTATGGTCACAGAGGAGGAGCAAATTCCTTAGATGAGGTGACACCTGAGCCAAAGCACGTAAAGTATTAGGTCACAGTATCAGCTATCCCTTTCATGATGATGCCTTCCTGTGGCAGCCTGAGTAGGGTTCTCCTAGGTGCTATGTCACCTGTCCTAACTCTCTCCTAACCCTCTGGAACCTCTGAATGTAACCTTGTTTGGAAATAGGGTCTTTTTTTTCCCCGAGACAGGGTTTCTCTGTGGCTTTGGAGGCTGTCTGGGAACTAGCTCTTATAGACCAGGTTGGTCTGGAACTCACAGAGATCTGCCTGCCTCTGCCTCACAAGTGCTGCTGGGATTAAAGGCGTGAGTCACCACCGCCACCGCCACCACCATCACCACCACCACCCTGGGGTGCAAATAGGGTCTTTGCAGGTTGTCATGATTTAGACTTTTCTCTCTTGAGTTTATGAGTTAAGCTGGTCCCCAGTGTGGGGCTGTTAAGGGGAAGAGCCAAGTGTAAGGTAATTAGGCCATGGAGGCACTGTCTAGAAGGAATTAAGGCCGTTCCCTTGGAACCCAAGTTAGTTAGTACTTGTGTGTTGTTATAAAAGAGCAAGGGTGACCCAAAGCTGGTGTTTCTGCTTCCTGTCTTGACATGTACCTCTCCTTGAACAAGTTCCATGACCCTCATCAGAGGCCAAGCCAACAAAGCTGGCTGATTGTAAACTTTCAGCCTCTGCATTAATTTCTTTTGTCATGGTATCTAACCAATGTACCTGACAGAAGAAACAGCTTAAGGGAAGGTGATTTGATTGGCTCATGAGTTCAGAGGGTTCAGTACAAGATCCCTCATCCCATGTGTATGATCCAAGCATTCCAGTGGTGTGAGCATGTGGAGAGGCTGTTGTTTACTTACCTCTTGGAAGACGGGATTTGGAAAGAAAGGCAAACCAGAAGAGGCCAGGTCAAGACATCTCCCCAGGGACACATCCCAGGGATGGCTTCTACCTAGGTGCTACCTCCCACTGTAGCTACCTCCCACTGTATGCTACTGTTGTGTCTGGGACATTGTCAGCGTGCCTACAGGAACTAATACATCCCAGAGCTGTTTCCCAAGCTCAGTTATAAGATCCTCCTTTCTGGTCCCTGGCCTCCAGAAACTCCTCTAGTACCAGATGCTACATCCAGCCTGTGGCCGCCAGCCACTGAGACAACCCCTGTGCCACAGAGTCTAGTGCTCCTGCCTTTTACAGTCCCCTCCTGCACTGGATGGTAAAATCTAGCAGACGCGATGGCAAGAGGTCACCTAGGTCAGCTTTCCCAGGGGAGTCAGCCTCCACACTCCAACTCTACAAAGCATAGAGATGTAGGTCTGGGTGGGAAGCCTATGTCACAAGGAGTTGTCCAGTGTTCCTCACACTTTCCAATGGCTGAAGCCCTGGCCAGCATTTTGATCTCATGGCAGATCCCTGTGACAGGACTACTCAGTTGAAACTGTTGCTGGAAGCCAGACACTGTAACTGTGGTGCTTTTAATGAAAAGTGTCAATCTGGGTGGTGGCAGTGTACACTTTTATTTCAGGAGTTGGATTTCTGTGAGTTTGAGACCAACCTGGTCTACAAAGCTGCACAGAGAAACACAGTCTCAAAACAAAACAAACGAACAAACAAAAAGTGTCCCCACAGTCTTGCTGTTTGAACACCCAGTCCCAGATGGAGCTGTTTAGGAGAGGTTTGGGGTGGGGCCTTGCTGCAGAAGTTTATCACTGGGTGTAGGTTTTAAGAACTAAAGGTCTCACTTCCAATTTGCTCTCTCTGCTTCATGCTTGCCATTCAAGACACAAACTTTCAGCTGCCTGCTCCCTGCCTTCATGCCTGATGCTTGCTCTATGCCTCTCCACAATGATGAACCCTTATCCCTGTGGAACCATAAGCCCAAACAAAGGCTTCCTTCTGTGAGTTCTTTTTCTTCTTTCGAGACAGGGTTTCTCTGTAGCTTTGAAACCTGTCCTGGAACTCTCTCAGTAAACCAGGATGGCACTAAACTCACAGAGATCCACCTGTCTCTGCCTCCCAAGTACTGGGACTAAAGGCATGCGCCGCCGCCACCAGGCCTGAAAACCCTTTTGTCTGCTATGCTTTTTGTTTGTATGTGGGGTGGGGTCAGGTGGGGTGTTTTACCTGTGTGTGGTCTGTGCACTACTTGCATGCCTGGTGCCAGATAAAGCCAGAAGCAGGCACTGGGTCCCTTGTGACTTGGGTTACAGAAGGGGTTGTAAACTACCATGTGGGTACAGGGAAATGGTACCTATCTTTTGGAAGACATTGCTGTGTTACCTCTCCAGTTCCAGGCATGGTATTTTAGTACATCAACAGAAAAGCAACTAATACAGTGACACTGCTGTAACCTCAGCACTTGGGGAGTGGAAGCAGGAGGATTAGGAGCAAAGTCATTCTCTGCTGTGTAGAGAGTTTGAAGCCAACCTGGCTACATGAAACCCTGTCTCAAAAGTCAAAGCCAAGAACAGGTGGAGTGGCTCAGAGGGCAGAGGTGCACGTGGGGCCAGCCTGATGGCCCAGGGTCCTCCCAGAGCCCACCAGGGGTGGGGGGAGCCAACTCCAGAGAGTTGTCCACTGACTTCCACATGCACGATAGCCCACATGCACACCCCTTTCACACAAAAATAAAAATAAGTAAGTAGCTGGGTGGTGGTAGCACACTCCTTTAGTTCCAGCACTCAGGAGGCAGAGGCAGGTGGACCTCTGGGAGTTGGAGGCCAGCCGGTAAACATTGAGTTCCGGGAAAGTCAGAGCTACACAGAGAAACCCTGACTCAAAACACAAAACAAACAACAAATAAACAAAATCTGTTCCTGCTTTTTTCTAAGAAAAACACTAAATGGTAGATGACACAGGTGCACCAGGAAGGCCCAGGGGGCCAAGCCTGGGCAGCCACTGTGCCTCCCCAGCCCAGTTAAGGATAGTTGGGGCCAAAGCAGAGGCCCTGGAGCACAGGAAGTAAAACTGAAGACAAGGAGTGGATCCTCATCACCAAGCTGGGCCACCTGGTTAAGGATATGAACCCTGGAGACCTTCCTTCTCCTTGCTCATTAAGGAATCTGAGATTATTACCTTTCCCCTGGGAGTGTCCCTTAAGGTTTGTTTGTTTTGTTTATGGCTGGAGAGATGGCTCAGTGACTAAGAGCCAGCACTGTTCTCCAGGGGGACCTGTGTTCAAGGTCCCAGCACCTACATCGGGGTGATTCACAACATCTGTAACTCCAGTTCCAGACGCCTCTGACTTCTCTGGGCACCCACACTCACACATAATTAAAAATAAAAATCTTAAAAATAATCAAATAAAAGACACGAATGTATTATGTCTGCATGAATTTATGTGCACCGGGAGTGTAGGTGCTCTGTGATGATCAGAGAATGTTGGATCTCCCAGATCTGGAGTTCCAGGTGGTTGTGAGCTACTTGATGTGGGTGCTGGGAACCCAACCCTCCGGGAAAGCTGCAAATGCTTTTACTTGCTGAGCCCCTCTCCAGCTCAAAGATAAGGTTTTAAGGGTCTACCCGTTGTAGAATATTAGCTACAGATATGTTGCATTTGTTTATGCTGTGGAAAAATTTTTAATGATGCAAAGGTGTGTTGCATTCTTTTATGTTGCATTTGTTTAACTCTGTGAAGCTGTGTTACTTTGCCTGTCTAAAACTCCTAATTGGTCTAATAAAGAGCTGAATGGTCAACAGCAAGGATAGATGGGGCTAGGAGGTACAGAATAAATAGAAGGAGAAAAGGAGATCAAGGATCGAGGAAAGAAGGGGCCAGCCAGCCACTTAGCTACACAGTCAGGCACAGAGTAAGAAGTAAAGAAAAGATATTCGGACATAGAGAAAGGTAAAAGCCCAGAGGCAAAAGATAGACAGGATAATTTAAGTTAAGAAAAGCTGGCTAGAAAGAAGCCAAACCAAGGCTGGGCATTTGTTAGTATTCAGGCATCTGTCGTCAGCTGCAGCCAGTAAGAGCACCACTTGTGCACATTCACTCTGATCCATTTTAAAAGGACCCTGCTCACCTCCCATGTCTCTCTCCTTTTTTGCTGCTTCTGTCCACAGAAGCTGGGTCCACTCTCCCATCCTCCCTTCACTTTCCCCCAATAAAAAACTCTTCTACCTAAGCTCTTTCACATGGCGTCTTTCTCTTGAGCACTACTTTTTAAAATTACAACAAGATTCATAAGTAATAAGTCTCCATGTGTGATTATTTGGGATCTGGGTGTTGGGTCCCCCAAAGAAGCAAAAAGTAAAAACAACACATGTCAGGGATGAAACAGACTCAGATTGACCAAAAGACCAGGTTTAAGCTTGGGTTTTGTTGCTGTTGTTTTTCATGGCAATGTTTCACTGTGTATCCCTGGCTGCCCTGGAACTCTCTTTGTAGACCAGGCTGGTCTCAAACTCACAGACATCCTCCTCTTGCTTTTGCCTCCTCCAGTGCTGGGATTAAAGGCTTGGGACACCACACCTGATATTGTTTTGTTTTAAACAGGCTTAATTTATTGTATTTTCTCCATATAAAAATATGGTGATATTTTGTTCTTGCTCTAACAAATAAAGCTTGCCTAGACATCAGAGTTCAGTTAGCTACTAGTTAATCATAGGGGCCAGGCAGTGGTGGCATACACCTTTAATCTCAGCACTTGGTATTTCATGCCTTTGATCCCAGTACTTGGGAGGCACACACTTTTAATCTCTGCACTAGGGAGGAGGAAACAGGAAGTGATATGGTTGGGCAGAGGGAAGGATATAAGGCAGGTGGAGACAGGAGCTTGCCTCCTTTTTGGTCTGAGGATTTTGTAGAGATAAGAACTTTAGTGGCTGCCTACTTCTCTGATCTTTCAACTTCCACCCCCTAATATCTGACTCCAGGTTTTTATTATTAAGACCAGTTAGATTTGTGCTACTTAGGCTGGGCTGTGGTGGCAAATGCTTTTAATCCCAGCACTTCAGAGGCAGAACAGGTGGATCTCAGTGAGTTTGATCTACAGAGCGAGTTCCAGGATAGCCAGGGCTACACAGAGAAACCCTGTCTCGAAAAACCAAAACCAACCAAACAATCAAACAGAACTACTTAGGTAGCCACAGCCTGGATCCTTTCTATGGAGACTGGTTTGCATTTTCACAAGATGGTCAGTGAGTTCTCAATGTGGAGCTGGGGGAACAGAGTCACTTCCAAGGGTCAGATGGCTGTAATTTTGGCTTTGGTGAAGTTGTCTCTGGTGGCAGTATAGCTCCTGGCTGATCTGTAGCAGTCATTGATACCAGCCAGCAGCAGCTTCTTGGGCACCAGAGATGAGACAATGCCAGTGCTTCTAAAGGTAGAGATGAGGGACATCAGCAGAGCCACAGTGGCCTGTCACCTTGCATGGGTTCCCCCAGTAACCTTTCTGCACAGAGACAATGGAAAGTTTGGGTAAGATGATCTCTCAGATGGCACTGACTACTTTCAGTTAACACCCTGACTAACATGACCGATATAGTCTCCAATGGTGACAAAAGCTTCAGCCTGGAGCTTCAGAGATGGATTAGTGGTTAAGAGCTCATATTGCTCTTCCCGAGGACCCAAGTTCAATTCCAAGCACTACCTGTAACTGCAGTTTCAGGGAATCTGACACCTGTAGCCTCCAAGGGCTCCAGCATTCACACACACACACACACACACACACACACACTTAAAAATATAATCTTCTGGGTAGTGGTGGCTCATGCCCTTAATCCTAGCACTTTGGAGGCAGATGCAGGTGGGTCCCTGTGAGTTCCAGGCCAGCCTGACCTACAGAGTGAATTCCAGTACAGCCAGGGATACACAGAGAAACCCTATGTATGTGGGTGTGTGTGGGGGGGTTCAAGGTAGGCTGGGCATCATAGTGAGACCCTGTGTCAATATAAAAAAGTAGGGATGCAGATATGGCTCACTGATTAAGAGCACTGACAGCTCAAATCTGGGAGTTGGTGGTGCACATCTTTAATCCCAGCAGTCAGGAAGCAGAAGCAGGCAGATCTCTGTGAGTTCGAGGCCAGCCTGGTCTACAGAGCTAGTTCTAGGACAGGCTCCAAAGCAATTCAGAGAAACCCTGTCAGCATTTCCAAAGGACTGAGATTAGATTCCCATCACCCACATAAGTCCCAGAGAATCTTAAGTCTGCTTCTGACCTTTCTGACCTTTGTGGCCATTGCATGTATTAGGTGCAAGGTTTACAGGCAGGCAAAACTCCCAAACACACAAAATAAATAAATCAAATGAATAAGTAAAAAGAGGGCTGGGAATTAAATCCAGTGATAGATAGATCTAGCCCGTCTACCCTGTGCAAGGCCTTGGCTTCTATCCTCAGGGAGTTAATTCCCTGCTATTCTCAACCATAAATTCCCCAGGCCCTGTCCCTGGCACTACAATGCTAAAGGAGGCAATAAGGAGCTGCTGGATTACAGGACCACAGTCTCTGTGGCCTGGAGAAGATGCTACACTGTCAGAAGTCATGTGGGAGTCAATGTTTTTGTCACTGTGACAAAATCCTGGAGGAAACAAGTTAACCAAGGAGGACTTGTTTAGGCTCAAAGTGTTACAGTCTCCTTATGGTTGGCTGGTTCCATGGCTTGTAGGCTTTTGTGAGAGCATCATGGTGGCAGCAGGGGTGGTGGGGAATGAACATGCTCATCTCTTGGCTAGGAAGAAGGGAGAGGAGAGGGGAAGAGATGGAGGGTAATGAATGAAAGCCAGGGACAGGGACAAATAAAGTATTCCTGTCATAGGCCCATGCCAGTGACCTCCTTCCTTAATATCCTGCTCAGCTGAGAACTCATCAGTGGGGTCACCCATCCATGTCCCAGCAGCCTCTTTGTGCCAGCAGCTGGAACAAAGCCTTCAGCACAGCAATTTTTGGGGGGTGTGTGATACTTTATATGGTAACTATAATAATCATGTGGTATTTGTCTGGTCTATACTTCCTTTTCATGGGTGGAAACCAAGGTTAGAAAGAGGGGCAGCCACTTCCCAAGGTGAGCCAGATCCGGTTTGAGATTCCTTAACTTTTTAAAATTAAGTAGTCATTTATTTGTTTATTCGATTTATTTGAGACAGGTACTATGTAGCTCAGGCTGGCCGGGAACTCCCAGAGATCCACATGCTTTTGCCAAATGCTAACATTAAAGGTGTGCACCACCACTCTCAGCTTCCTGCACCTTTTGCTAAAGTTGGGTTTATTATTGTTGTGTTCTCTCTCTCTCTCTCTCTCTCTCTCTCTCTCTCTCTCTCTCTCTCTCTCTCTCCTCCCTCCCTCCCTGTGGAGATAATACATGTGGAGATAATGGGGTCATTGGGTCTCCTTTCCCTGGGATCCCAAAGGTTGGCCCACACTGTCAGGCATATTGCAAGACACCTGTTTAGGAGGCGTGGGACTCCTGTATCTTGGGCTGACTTCAAAGTTACTATGTAACAAAGGATGACCTTGAACTCCCGGATGCCCTGCCTCCGCCTCCTGAGTCGTAGGATAGTTTTAGTTCTCTGTACAGTTAACTCAATGTGGCGCTATCACCCTTTGTATTGATTTGCTAGGTTGGCTGGCAAAAGCCAGCAGAACACCAGGGGCTTTAACCCCAGAAGTTCATTGTCCTGCAGGTCTCCGATTGTGAAGTCAGGGCCTGTCAGGTCTGTGAAGAGGCACTGCACCGCCCCTCTCCTTGGGTTCTTGAGGGATGTAATCATGGTGCATAGTGTGCTGAGTCCTACCACCACGTCCCTTAGAAATGCCAGTTTGTTTATTTGTGTGTTAGGGTTAGGGGGGCATGAGCCACAGTCTAAGTGGGAGGTCAGAGGGCAACTTGTAGAAGTTGGTTCTCTCCTTCCACTGTTTGGGCTCTGGGAATTGAATTCAGGCCCTCAGTCTTTGTGACAAGTGCCTTTCCTGGATGAGTCATCTCACCAGTCCTGTGACCTTACCAATGATCCTAATTTCATTGGTTTTGCCTCTAAAAAGACCAGGTCTGCTAGCTGTGCTGGTTAATCTTTGTCAACTTAACATATGCTAACATCACCTAAGAAGAGGGAATGTCAATTGGGGACTTGCCTATATTAGATTGGCCTGTAGACATTAATTTTGATGAATGATTGATGTGTGGGAGCCTATCCTAGTATGGTAGGACAACCCCAGTGCCGGTGGTCCTGAGTTGTATAAGAAAGCAGGTTGGGGGACTGGAGAGATGGCTTAGTGGTTAAAAGCACTGACTGCTTTTTCAGAGGACCATGGTTCAATTCCCAGCACCCACATGGTAGCTCACAACTGTCTGTAATTCCAAGATCTGACACTGTCACACAGACATACATGCAGACAAAATGCCAATGCACATAAAATAAGAATAAGTGAATTATTTAATAGAAGAAAAGAAGCAGGTTGAGAGGCTGAGCAAGCCATGAAGGGCAGATCAATAGTCAATGTGCATCTGTGGCCTCTGTTTTAGTCCCTGCCTCTGGGTTCCTGTTTAGAGCTCCTGTCCTGACTCTCCTCAGTGAAGGATCATGACCTGAAAGTGTTGAAATGGAATAAGGCCTTTCCTCCCCAACTTGCTTCTGGTCATGTTTTTATCACAACAGAGTCCTAACTAGGACAGTAGCATATGTCTATAATCCCAACGCTTACAAGGTTAAAGGCCAGAAGACTAGGAATGCAAGCCTACCTCCCTTGTCTCAAAAGAACAGCTTGTTGTCCCTGTGTCATATTCTCAACTCCTCTCAGCCTTCCGAGGCAAGGGTTCTCTATGTAATAGCTCTGGCTGCCCTGGAACTCGTGCTCCAGGATGGCCTCCAACTAAGAAATCCACCTGCCTCTGCCTCCCGATTGCTGAGATAAAAGACGTTCTCTACCACACCCAGCTGGAGCAATACTTTTTTATTTCTTTCTGGGTTTTCAAGACAGGGTTTCTCTATGTAATAGCTCTGGTTGTCCTGGAACTCACTTTGTAGATGGGGGTGGCCTCAAACTCACAGAGATCTGCCTGCTCCTGCCTCCCAAGTGCTGGCATTAAGGTGTGTACCACCATGAACAGCTTTAATTCTTAATTCTCCTGCCTCCAAATCCTGGGATTATAGCAGTGTGCCACCATGCCTAGTTTTACGTGGAGCTACAGATCAAGATTGGGACTTTATGGATATCAGAAAACACTCCACGGAGCTAAAATAGCTGGCCTCAACACCAGAATTCTGGAGAGAACCCATTTAAATCATAGTTAGGAGAAAGTGCGGTTAGTGGGGGTCAATAACACTGTCCATGTCCATACCTGACACAGCACCTTCACTGCCCGTCTGTTGGTTGGAGTATGGTCAGGAGAAGGTTGGAGACCACCCTCTCCAGTGGCAGACCTGGGCTTGGGACTCACAGCCACGCCCAGAGGTGAATAAAGATTTCCCTGAGGGATCCAGTAGTGAACCTGCAGCAACCTGTAACCCAGCACAGAGGCAAGCTGAGGGATGGTGGGATAGCTAAGGGTGTGGTCCAGTCACTCACTTACCAAATGCTTCTTGTCCACCACCTCCCCAGGCCTCCTCCTCTCTGCCACAGTCTTAGCCGGAGGACATTGGCTGGCACAGCGCCCGGAGACTGCTGATGGGGACTGTGCTCTGCAGCTTGCTTCAGCAAGAAAGGCTGCCAGGAGGGGTTAGTAATGCCTGCCACCGGTGTGGAATGGCATGGCAGGGAGGCAGATGGAAGGAAGGAGGCCAGACACAGAACAAACGAGGCACAGAAAGGCAGGGACTTTGAAGGGGACATCCCAGGGGCTTCATGAGCTGAATTCTGTTCTCTCCAAGATTCCTGTATTAAAGTCCTAAATCCCAGCACCTCAGAAAGTGACCACATTAGAGACAGGCTGTTTTGTTTGATGTGTGTTTTTGTTTTTATTTATTTATTGTGGTTTTTCGAGATAGGGTTTCTGTGTAACAGTTCTGGCTGTCTTAGAACTCAATTTGTAGACCAGGCTGGCCTTGAACTCACTGAGATCTGCCATTCTCTGCCTCCCAAATGCTGGGATGAAAGGTGTGAACCACTATTCCTAGTTTGTGTGTGTTTAAAAAGCATGCTCTGTTTTAAAAATTTTAAATTGTTATTAGTGTGTGTGTTGCAAAATGTGGTGGTCAGAGTTGCTTCTCTCCTTTTAATGATGTGGGTCCTGGGAATGGAATTCAGGTTTGTCAGTTTTAGCAACAAGTGGCTTTGCCACTGAGCCATCTCAGTCCTCTTTATGTTTTTGTTTCTAAAACAGAGTCTCAGGCTGGGTGGTAGTGATGCACATCTTTAATCCCTGTATTTGGGAGGCAGAGACAGGCAGATCTCTATGAGTTTGAGGCCAGCCTGGTCTACAATAGAAGTTTCAGGATAGGCAGGGCTACACAGAGAAAACTTGTCTTGAAAAACCAATCCCCTTCCCCACAAAAAACCCAAAACAACAAACCACAACAGAGTCTCAGACACTCAGTGGTGGCACATGCCTTTAATCCCAGCACTCAGGAGGCAAAGGCAGGCGAATCTCTGAGTTCAAGGCCAGCCTGGTCTATAGAGGAGTTCCAGGACATCCAAGGATACATAGAGAAACTCAATCTTGAAAAAACAAACAAAAAACCAAAAAGAGTTCAAAGCCAGTCTTTGCTATATAATGAGTTCAAGCTATCCTGGGCTACCTGAGACCCTGTTTCAAAAACAAACAAAAACAGAGAAGGGAAGAAGGAATGAGAGTCAAATCAAGACAGACAGACAGACAGACAGAATGAGGACCAGGGCTCTGGCTGTGCTAGGTATCAGCTCCCAACCCCTCTCCTCTGCTAATGTCAAGCCCTGAGACCTGGGCTTCTCACCTGTGACAAGGTTTCTGGGAGAGTGGCAGAAAGAGATAACCCAGGTAGGGCCCCCTGCACACAGAGGCTGCTATCTGTAAGCATTCAATTCACTTGCTTATTCATCCACTAATTTATTCAATAATAGTTATTGAGCACCCGCTGTGTACTTCTGCTAATTGGGGTCTGGGAATGGAGTGTGAAAAGTAACTAATAGGCACTTCAAGTTCATTCTTATTTCTATGATTGCTGCAACTCTTTGGCTTCAAGCAGCTCCTGGTATCTTGGGCTTGGCTCTGAGGTGACAAGGACCTAGCTGTGTAGTCTGAGGAATGAGAAGGGTCCAGGCAGTTAGAAGCTGAAGAGGGAATTTTTGGAGAGGCAAAGCCCTCAGCACGCCGGTGTTGAGACTCTTCTTTATGTCTGCATCTCCATTGTCTGATCTTGGAAGCTAAGCAGGGTTGGGCCGGTTAGTAGACTTGGGTGGGAGAATCCACCTTGTGGCACTTGCTGGGGAAACCTCTGAGGAGCTGGAGGTGCTCATGTGGATAAGACAGTGGCCTGTCTGAGCTCAAGGTAAATAGGTCTGTGGTGAGTGTTGAAATGGAGAGGGTGCAGATATACTAGACTAGGTGACACCTGAGCTATATTTGAAGTGTTTGGTAGTCAGTTGCATTTCAAGTACCAGAGCTCGCTCTCTCTCTCTCTCTCTCTCTCTCTCTCTCTCTCTCTCTCTCTCTCTCTCTCTCTCTCTCTCTCACACACACACACACACATACACACACACACAAAGCCTGTAGTGAACATTAGAGGCTCCATGCTGGGATGACAGGACTACTGTGGTCAAACCTATGTAGACTGATCTGTGCTTTTAGATCCCAGAGAATGGAGATCTCCAAATGTGTTGGCCAATGAGAAAAAGGTTCAGAGGTTCAGTGGTTTGTTGGTTTGGCCCAAGGGCTCAATGTCACTAAGAAACCAATGTTTTCCATCTCATCAGGATGCCCTTAAATATATTATTGCCCTTGTTCTCCCTCCCTCTTCCTCTTTCCTTTCCTTTTTGTGCACACACATATGTGCTCATGTGTGTGAATATATGTGTGCATATGTAAAGGCTAAAGGTCAACAGTGTGTCTCTTCCTTAATTGCTCTCCAATTAATTTTTAAATTTTTTATTTATCTTTATTATGTGTATGTGTTTTGCCTGCTTGTATGCCTATCCATCACATGCTTACAGTGCCCTTAGAAGCTAGAAGAGGGCATAGAACACCCTAGAGATGCCACATGGGTGTGGAAACCAAACCCAGGTCTTCTGGAAGAGCAGCCTGTGTTCTTAACCTCTGGGCCATCTCCAGCCCCTTCAATGTTTTTGAGACTTGGAGCTGGACAGCAAGCCCCAGGGACCCTCCTGTCTCCCTTCCCTAGTGCCAGGACTACAGAAGCTTGCCACCTTACCTGGCTTCATTTTGCTTTTCTTTTAATGTGGGTACTGGAGATTGAATTTGGGATGTTATGCTTATATAGCCTGCAGCACTTCACCAAATGAGCCATCTCTCCAGACCCATCCTCCCTCTTTAAAAATGTTGTTTTTTTATTCTGTAGCCCAGGCTGGCCTTAAATCCTGGACCCTCCTGCCTCAGCCTCCTAAATGCTGAGGTTACAGTTGTATGCAAGCATGCTGTCAGTTGTTTGTTGGTTGTAATGTAATGGGGATGGGGCCCACTTATGCACACTGGCAAACACTATTGATTCTCATCCCTCCTTCTATTTGTCTATTCAAACAGGGTCTCAATATGTATCCCAGCCTGGCCTTGAACTTTGTAACCCAGGCAGGCCTTGAGCTTTGCCTCAGCCTCCTGAGTAGCTGAGAGGACAGCCTGTACCAACACCTAGTTGACTTTTCCTAAAACAAACAAACAAACAAAAGTATAATAGAGGTGGGAGGGTGAGGGTGGTGCACCACCTTTATTTTTATTTTTTATTATTATTATTATTATTATTATTATTATTATTTGGTTTTTTGAGACAGGGTTTCTCTGTGGCTTTGGAGGCTGTCCTGGAACTACTCTTTTAGGCCAGGCTGGTCTGGAACTCACAGAGAACCACCTGCCTCTGCCTCCCGAGTGCTAGTATTAAAGGTGTGTGCTACCACTGCCTGGCTGGTGCATTCCTTTAATCCCAGTACTGGAGGCAGAGGCAGGTGGATTTCTACAAGTTCAAGACAAGTCTGGTCTACAGAGTGAGTTCCAGGACAGTCAGGACTTCACAGAGAGACTGTCTTGAAACCCCACCCCCAAAACGTATTTGCATACTGTGTGTGTGTGTGTGTGTGTGTGTGTGTGTGTGTGTGTGTGTGTGTGTGTGTGTGTTGGCATGGATGTATCACAGTATGCATATGTAGTCAAACGGTAACTTGCAGAAACTGATTCTTTTTCTCTATCATGTAGGCTCTAGGGATCAAACTCAGGCATGCATGGCAGCAAGTACATTTATCCATTGTGCCATCTTGTCCGCCTGTTAGTTGGATCTTCTTGAGGATCAAGAATAGCCACGAAAGGTGGGGATATTGTTCAGTTGGGCAGTACATAGCGTGTACAAAGCCCTGGCCAGCATGGAATAAACAGGCACAGTGGTACATGCCTTTAATCCCAACACTTCAGAGGTGAAGAAAGGCAGCAGGATCAGGAATCCAAGATCATCTTTTTCTATATAGGGTGTTTGAGGTCAGCCTGGGATACACTGTCCAAATTTGCCTTCTATTGTTGTGATAAAGACACCATGGCCAAAAGCAATTTGGGGAGGAAAGGGTTTATTTCACCTGATATAACCATCAGTAAAGGAAGGTAGGCAGGAATTGATCCAGAAACCATGGACGAATATTGCTTACTAGATTGCTCCTCCATGGAACTTACTCTGTAGACCTGGCTTTGAACTCACAAAGATTGGCCTGCCTCTGCCTCCCAAGTGCTGGGATTAAAGGCATGCACCACCACTACCCAGCTGCTCAGCCTGCTTTTTACGCCACACAGGTCTCCCAGCCCAGGGTGGCACCATCTGCAGTGGCTGAGCTCTTATATCAATCATTAATCAAGAAAATGCCCCCACTGACATGCCTATAGGTCAATATACTGGCAGCATCTTCTCTGTTGAGGTTCCCTCTTCCTAGATGACAACAGCTTGTGCTAAATTGACAAACAAACAAATAAAAACCTACAGGAAGCCTGGCATTTGTGGCGCACACCTTTAGTCCCAGCATGCAGGAGGCAGAGGCAGAGGCAGGGGGAATCTCTGTGAGTTCGAGGCCAGCCTGGTCTACAGAGCTAGGTCTAGGACAGGCTCCAAAGCAATATAGAGAAACCTTGTCTTGAAAACCAAAAACAAACAAAAGCCCCACATAATATGCTTTGTGTGTGTGTGTGTGTGTGTGTGTGTGTGTGTGTGTGTGTGTGTGTGTGTAGGTTTGTGCCATATTGAGAATGTGGAGATTGGAAGACAACTTGCTACACTCAGGAGTTTTTGTTTCGTTTTGTTGCTTTTTTGTTTTGTTTTGTATTTTTCTATCTTACAAGTTTCCTGGAGACTGATCCCAGGTTGTGAGACTCAGTTGCCAGTTCCTTTACCTATTGAGCCAGCTTGTTCTTTTATTTTGGGGACAGGATAATGAGAAGCAGGGGACTGACTTAATCAGGTCATGTTTTAGGAAGATCATTCAACTGTGAAATAATAGGTTACAAGAGTCTAGAAAGATGGCTTAGTGGTTTGAATGACTGGCTGTTCTTCTAGAGGACCTGAGTTTGATTCCCAGTACACACATGTGGGTCACAACTGTTTGTAACTCCGGTCCCAGGGGAACTGATGCCCTCTTCTGACCTCTGAGGGTACTGCATGCACGTGGTACACAGACAAACACGCAGACAAAACACCCTACACATGAAAAAGAAAGATAAAGGGGATGTGGGACAGATTAGAAGAGGGATGTGAGGGGGCAGGAGGTGGGTGTGAGGCTGGAAAGTGGGGGAGGGGCATCACAGCAGTTTTGGAGAGTGAGAACCTGAATGCTAAGGGGAGGAAGGGATGGCAGGCAGCTGGTGGCAAAGACTTCATGGTCAGCTTTGCCTTCTTGAGGGAGTCTGGTGTAGAGTGCTGGGCTGGGGATAGTGCCCAGCTGCTCACAGCCTAGATGGTAGCATTGAAGCATGGAGTGTTGAGGGACTCAGATCCCCAAGGACTAAGCACTAAGGCTCTGGAGACTGGTGTCCAGTGTTCCCCGAGAAGAATGGCCCCCCCCATGCCTAATGCCTTTAGAGATAACCACACTGTGGTGACCTTGGCAGAAAGCTGTGGGGTGGCACTGCTTAGATTGGGGAGTGAGTGGGAGGTGAGGACACAGATAGAAGGGTGTGAACACCCTTTCAAGAAGGTCAACCTGGGGGGAAGGGGGAAGTGGGAAGCAGCATTTTTAACTGGAAAGAGAAGCCATAGTAAAAGAGGCTGGAGAGAGAGTTAAGGGGGATTTGGCTGGGGTCCAGAGGCAAGGATAAGGCAGATTTCAGGGTTGAGGAGAAAGAATCATGAAGAGGTAGATGAGAATGAGCACCAGCAACATGAGGCTAGGCAGAAGGTACTTGGGAGTGAGGAGGCAGAGTGGAATACATCCTTTGGCAATCAGTGGGAGAGCTGCCCCAGGGGCACATGGATGGGTGGGCCAGGCAGGGTAGGTGAAGTAGCTGGGGCTCTGGGTATGGTAAACAGACCTGTTTGGCTGAACAAGGTACAGGCTAGAAAGCTCTCTGGTATCATGGTCTGCAAGATTTTCAGGAAGACAATGGGGAACCATGGAAGGTTATTGAATGGGAGAGTGCCACAATGGAAGAATGTGTTCACCATGGATGGACAGGATCAGACTGAGGTAGGGCTCTGGGTTGTTGGTAAGTCTAAAGGGAAGCCACAGATCGTCTGATGTCACCGAGAAGCTTCTTGGACAGAGGTCAGACCCAGGAGTCCCTCTGTGGGTCCAGTAGATCAGTGGTGACGGCCTTCAGCTGGTCCACAGAGTGTGGGCCACCTCAAGCAGCAGTAAACGAAGGCCTGCTGGGTAGGCTGGATGCTGGCCCCACAAGGAAACCAGCATTGAGGGATATGCTTGCTGCATTCCACCTGAGATGTTATTGGATCTTCTTAATAATTGATGAGGTGAAAATTATTCCCTTTTAGGAGTGAAGAAGCAGAGGGTCAGAGAGGCCAAGTCACTCACACACAGCCACACAGCAAGCAAGAAACAGGGCTGGGAGTCACCCTGGATTGGCACTTTCTGGTTTGTGGTGGTCTAGTGTGTTCCACTCTGAGAGGTTCCGGGGAGCTCTGAGGTGGGGCTTACTGCCGATGGATCTAAGGTGCAGTGACTTCAATGACCCAGGGTAGGTGGGTGGGCACCAAAGGTCAGGGACTGGTCCAGGAGCTGGGATCCCCTAGGTACCAGGCTCAACCTCCTTGGGAGGACACTCATCCTCTGGCCAAGGTGGGTCTCTTCTGTTCTGGGCTGTTACCGCCAGAGGGCGCAGCTGTTGCCCAGGTGAGGGTGAGGGGCCCTTCACCCAAGCAGCCTCCTGAAGCTGGAAGCTGCCTCTTATGCACTCTGGGAGGCCCCTGTCGCTTTGCTGTCTGTCAGCCAAGGCCTTTTGAACCCTTCCTAGCTTCACAGACGCTTGGCTCTAGGTGTTAAATTTCCCTGGCCCTGGGGGTCAGGAAGCCTGGGGTCCAATTCTCAGACTTCATAGCTACTTCTGCTTGGTCCAGAGCCTCCTTCAGCCTTCGAGCTGAGGTGGTGCCAAACACTGGATGGCCACCATTCAGCATTTTTTCTTTCACAGAGGGGGTGGGGTGGGTGTTGCTGGAGGGAGTGGTGATCACCAATAGGGCTCTGAGATGCAGAGGAAGCACCCTGGGTCCCCAGCAGGCCAGAAGGCCCCTGGGGGGCACAGAGGGCTCTGAAGGAGAATTCTGTGAAAAGAATACCGGAGCAAAGCAAAGCGGGTAGGGAGACTCCCCGTGCTCCTTCCTGGGGCACCTCCCACACCCACCTCTTCCCAGCAGGGGAGCATTTCCCCTTCCCGTGGCTTAGCCAGGTCTCTGCCTGGGTACTGCCACCCTCCTCCCTCCACGCCAGGCCTACCAGGCTGCTTCCCTCCCTAAGTTTAGCCCCTTGGCTGTGGCCACTGAGGGCCTGGCGAGGGTCCCAGGCACCACACCACAGCAGCCGGCCTCCAGCCTCTTCTCCGGACAGTCCCAGTCTGTCTAGCAGGGCTGGCAGATTAGGGATTGGCTGGAGCTGCCCCCGCCTTTGAGAGGAGGGGAGGCCCGGTGGCTCACCCAAGGTCACCCTTCCTTTTCTTTCCCAGCATCCCTGTTCAGCCCTTGTCCCTCTGCCTCACCTTGAAGAGGGAGGAGGCAAGATGCCCAGCAGGTCTGGCACACAGGAGCCCAGCTAAGGGGAAAGGCTGTGGGCTCCAGATGTCTGCTGTTTCCTTCAGCAAATGCTGAGTGCCTGCTGTATGCTAGGCTCTAAGAACACAGCAGTGAACACAATGATACAAGCTATCAAGCACGTTTGTGTCTGAGAACTGAGTGGTAAATTAATGAGTTGTTGTGGGCTGGCTGGGCTAGAGCAGGCTTTCCTGGGGATCTGAGGGCCCAGGAGCCTTTCAGGGCCTAGGCAAGGGAGGCAGAAGTCTGTTTGGGGCCAAGCAGAGCCCCAGTTCCTTCATTTGCAAGAGCGCAGGGGACAAATGTGCCTGGTTGTGGGCTTGGGCTTTCTGTGAGGCAGCCTGTGCCCTGGCTTGCATCCCCGAGAAAAAGGCAGGGCGCTGATGTGTTCACCTTCCCTCCCTGTGGGCCAAGAGTGGAAGCTCATCCGTCAAAATGGCGGGAGAGCATTCCCGGGAGACTTGAGCTCTCGACAAGCTTGCAGGTGGCCTCAGGGAGGTGAGGGACCCAGTTCTTGCAGCCGCCCGCTGCATGAGAGGAGGGGCTGGTCCCTGGCTGCCTCTCTTCCTTATCACACCCCATATTCCTGCCCGCGTGGCCCCTCTGCACCTCACATTTGAGGGAAGATTCCTGACCTTAGGACGTGGGGAAGTAGAGAAAGGTGGGTGGGACCTGGGGTAGTGTGGCGACCGGGTCCTGTGGCATAGCCACACCCCACAGCCCTAGGGCTGCAGGGAGGGGGAGCTGTCTCTTTAAGAGCCTCCAGGCTGCTGGGAGCAGATGGCCAGACCGGCCAGGGCCCCTTGTCCTTTGTGTGCCTTAGCACAAAAGAGGGGGCCAGCTGGGGAGGGGGCGGCTGCAGCAGGTGGGAGGGGTGGGGCCTTGCCCCTCCCCTGAGCCCTTGTAGCTTGGGGATGAAATTCATCACTAGGAACCAGCCACCTCTCTGAACCCTGTGGTCCCCACAGTCGTCCCTAAACTCTTCTGATGCCCCTCTTGTGTTGTGTCTCAACTCCTTGGCAGAAGATTCACTACATCAGGGCTTCCAGATAGCCTCACAAATAAATAATAAAACCTCCCCGCCCTGCCCCCACCCCAGGGTAGGATCTTCCTTTGGTGAGTGTTTGGGGAGGGGGGAGGCGATCAGGGCTGGCTCCAGGGATAAATGAGAACAGAATTGGGTCCTAGCTATGGAAGGAGTGACTGTAGGACAGAAAGGAAGCCAGTGGCTTGGGGTCCTTGCTAGGCCTTGTGCCAGGGCACTTGGGGCAGCCCTGGAGGAAGGAGACAAGAACTGAGCTTGGTGCTAGAGGCCTGCAGTGGGGTAGGATCCTGGCCTAGGATCCCAGGTTCTAGTATGGAAGGAGACAAGTAAAGGATGAGGGACTCAATGGAAGCCTTGACTAATGGCTGCCTGAAGCAAGAAAGACGCCATTATAGGAGAGTGTGGTGTGCACAATGGCTACCAGCTAGGCAAAGGCATAGAAATAGGAACACCTCCCTAAAGGGTAGATAGAGGTGTTGGAGACAGGTCTAGCCCCCTGTCACTCATTTCAAGGGGTCACCACAAGTCACTTTGCTTCTTGGAATAGACCCCCTTCAGGTCAGATCGCCTGTGGTTCATTCTTCCTTTGTCTCACATCTCTCCATCCTGGGGCTTGGTGCCTAGCTCACGATTTAAAGGGAGGAAAAAGGCCCTATCACTCTGGCCCGAGGTGTGGCGGGCAACGTGGCCGCTGACTGGGTGGCCCTATGTGGCCCGATAGTTAGTGCTGAAGTCGGGTGGGGTCGTGTCTGCCTCTGCCCGCTCAGCAAGGAACCCCAAAGAACAGGACGCCCCAGCCAGGTCATGGCCTGACCGCAGGACCCCGGCCGGTCCGCCACAGCCAGTGGGTGGGGGCGGGGTTCCCCGGTTGGGGCCAGGGCTGCTTCTAAATTTAGGAATCTGATTACAGAGTGGCCAAGGAAGGGAAGGAGAGGAGGGTGCGAGTGCAGGCTAAGCTCGATCTGGGCATAGCGGAGTGTGCCTGGATAGAGGCGTGTCCAGGAGTCCGAGGCTCCCCGTGGGAGGGGCGGCGGGCGGGGGCTTCGGCCTGTGTGCGCGGCCGCACGTGCCCCAGGCGGCGGGGATGGGCACGGGCGCAGCTCGGAGGCTTCGAGCTGCTGCCGGTGAGTGCGCTGGCTCTTTGTGTGCCTGGCAGGGTGGCTGGGTCTGGCTTTGAAAGTCTCTGCCCACCCCCTCCCCCAACTCCGTCTGTGCCTCCCAACCGGCTTCCCTGTCTGTCACTCTGCCCGTGCCTGTCCGGGGGGGAGGGGGATGTTGCTTTCAGCTGGGGTGACAGTGAATCTAGCTGGGAGCTCGCCCCCGTAAGCCCAGACTTTGCCCTATTGCTTCTATACACATTCCTCTTTGGTACCACTGTTTTGGGGGTGCAGACTACAGCAGTTAAGAGACACTAGGGTGACCCCTGGGAACCTACAGATCCAGCAGAAGTCAGGTTCTGGCCCAGTAGCTCATCTCGTGCCTGTCCGACCTCCCATCCGCTTTGGCCCCCAAGGGCGCATGGAAGGGGGGGGGTTCCCCTGTGGAAGGGGGGCAGGGAGTTCCTTGGCAGGAAGAGAAATGGAAGGAAAAGCTGGGCTCCACCCGGGCAGGCGGACAGGCGGCCTCTGGGCCCCCGGGGCAGACCACAGTAATCGGAGCCCACTAGTGTGTGGAGCCGGTGTGCTTGTGGGTGGGGCTGACCCCGGGGCTTCTCCTGGGGGGCACTGAGGTCTACCCACAGAGGCCAAGTCTGAGAGCTCAGAGACACTAGGGGCTGTCCGGGGGGGGGGTACGCACGCCCCATCCTGGTCCTGACCCCACCCCCTGGAGGTCTAGCCCCGGCCCTAGGCCCCGCCCCCCGGGCCCTCCCTCCCACCCCAGGGCCAGATGTTCAGCTGGCGGAGGCATCGACTGGGGGAGGGGTGCTGAGGCCGCAGCCGGCACTACTTCCCTGCCAGCAGCTTCATTGTGTGCGCGAGGAGCGAGCGGCGGCGGAGAGCGGGCGAGCGAGCGGCGGTAGCGCGAGCGCGGCGGGGAGAGCGAGCGCGCCGGGGTGGGTGCGAGGCGGCGCCCGCGGCTGCGCTCCGCCCGCCTCCCGGCAACTCTGCTCCAGCGCCGCACGCCGTGCGCGCCGTCCCGCCGCCGGGGCCCCCGCGGGCTGGCGTGGCTGCCGTGGGGTCCGGCTGGGCAGGATTCCCCCCACTGGGGACTGGGCATCCTCAGCACAGCCGAGGGGTGCGGAGCCCGCAGCGGCATCCACTGTGCGGCAGTTCTCGCCGGCCGAACGGCGTGGGTAGGCGCGCGGCGCGGCTCCGGGGCTCCCCGAGGGCAGCGCGCCCCGACTCCTCCCAGGGGAGCCCCAACCCCGAGGGGCGCACGGAGCGAGTGTGCCCCCAGCCGCGCCGTCCACCACGTACCCTCACTTCACAAACTTTTCAGCCGTCCTCGTCGTGGGGGTCTCAGTGAGCGCTAGGGCAGCCCTCCGGGGCCCCGACCTCTCGGACCCTAGCCACGCTGACCTCCCGCCTCTCGTAGCCTCAGTGGCGACCTCTCCAGGCCGGGCCGGGCGCGGCACTCGAGGCAAGCGCGGCAAGCTCCGACGCTCTCCAAGGGCTCCTGCGCCCCCCGGGGCAGCCGGGCGGGGTAATGCCCTCGGTGATGGAGAAGCCCAGTGCGGGCTCCGGGATCCTGTCCCGAAGTCGGGCCAAGACGGCACCCAACGGCGGACAGCCGCACTCGGAGGATGACAGCAGCGAGGAGGAGCACTCGCACGGTGAGCCTGGTGGCCTAGGGTTAAAGGCGCGCTGGTCCGGGGAGGGGGGATGCAAAAGGTGGGGAAGGGGAGAGTTGCAAACCACAGATGGTTTCTGGCGCTCCTGAATTGCAGCCTTTGCTTTCTCATGCTTGGGGTTACCGGCACAGGGAATCAACAGCCTGGGCCGCTGGCCACCCACCTCCCCTTTGCCCTCAGTCGCTGAGGGAGCTTAGGGTGCTTCACTTGGATGGATTGGGTCCGTCATACCTTGTCACCTTGCAGGGGACTGAGGCCTGATTGGGCCAGGGGCTGGAAAGACACCTCCATGCGGAGCTGTGGAGCTCATGTGGCGCGGAGGAGCCCCGGGTTCCCTGCAAGGATGTGGTCCAGGTCTAGGGGCAGCTCTTCAAGCTTCCACCCCCCAACCAGAACAAAGCACTTTGCTCTGGCCTGGGCTTTAAAACTGTCCTCTTAACCCCTCCCTCCCCCCCATGATGGCCATGACTAGGCAGGGTCTCTCTTCTCAGGGAAAAGTGAGTCTCCTGGGTGGTGGGGGCCTTGAGTGGTCAGAAAGGAGAACTCCAGATCAGCCACCTCCCCCGCCATACCCCCCCCCCACTTCCCTGGAGTCTTGACTGCCTCCCCTGGCTCCGCAGACAGCATGATCCGTGTTGGAACCAATTACCAAGCAGTAATTCCGGAGTGCAAGCCTGGTGAGTGGCAGGACAGACATGGAGGGAGGGGTGGAGGCTGATGGCTTGGCCTGCAGCCCCACCTGGGAACTCTTGGCTGGCTCCTGCTTGAGGGACAGGCGGTGGGCGGGGTGGGTGGCCCCCTGGCACTGTTACTTTTTCCTGCTCTGCCTTCCTGTCTGGGTCTCTGCTCCTCCTTGCCTCCTGGGCCTCACCTCTCAGATTGACTGTATTGCTTAGTGGTCTCCTGTCCTGAGTGCCACAGGGCTAATTCTCCTCTTGCCTTTCAGAGAGCCCAGCACGCTATAGTAACAAGGAGTTGAAGGGGATGTTGGTGTGGTCACCCAACCACTGTGTATCGGATGCCAAACGTGAGTGGGGTGGCCTGGTCAGGCTCAGTCTTGGGAGCAGGGCTCTAGCACTTCCTTAGAAGTGGCTGCTAGTCCCACCTACACCTGCATGGAAGTCTGTGGTAGGAGCATTGACACAGCCTAGGAGCTTGAGACCAGCCTGGGCAGTATAAAGAAGGGGGCTGTAGTCTGACAAGTGGTCCTTGCTTTGGAGGGGTTTACCCTCTGTGACCCCACTCCTTCCCCCTGCAGTTGACAAGTACATTGCCATGGCCAAGGAGAAGCATGGCTACAACATTGAGCAGGTGGGCTGGAGGTCCTGAGGGATGGGCGTGGGACAGGGTAGAACAGTACTGGGGGCAGAACCTGAGCTGCTTGTGTCCTGCCCAGGCACTCGGCATGCTTCTGTGGCATAAACATGATGTGGAGAAATCTCTGGCTGATCTAGCCAACTTCACCCCTTTCCCTGATGAGTGGACAGTAGAGGACAAGGTGCTGTTTGAGCAGGCCTTTGGTTTCCACGGCAAGTGCTTCCAGCGGATCCAGCAGATGGTAGGACTGTGTCCATGGCCCACTCAGAGCTCTCAGCCCTGTAGTCCCAGAAAGTGTGCTTGGGGCCAGAGTCTCAGGTGGACTTGTTTCTGGCCTTGCTTCCCCAGCTACCTGACAAGCTGATTCCCAGCCTGGTGAAGTATTACTACTCTTGGAAGAAGACCCGAAGTCGAACTAGTGTGATGGACAGACAGGCCAGGCGGCTGGGTGGCCGAAAGGACAAAGAAGACAGGTGGGGGTGGGGGTTGTTGGTGGGGGTGGGATGCTGGCAGTATTTTGGGTTGGGCCTTCCCTCATTTTCTTCCTGGATCTGTGTCAGCAGTGATGAGCTTGAAGAGGGACGAGGAGCTGTGAGTGAGGGAGAGCCAGACCCTGGAGACCCCAAGCGAGAGGTGAGGTCCCCAGCTGCTCTGTCCTGTCCGCCCCCCCCCCCAACTTGTCCTCAGATATACACAGTATTCTTTATGTCCCTTCAGCCTCTGCCATCTCGACCTCTGAATGCACGGCCTGGTCCTGGGAAGAAGGAGATTCAGGTGTCTCAGTACCGCCATCACCCCCTACGAACTCGGAGACGCCCGCCTAAGGGCATGTACCTGAGTCCTGAAGGCCTCACTGCAGTATCAGGGAGCCCGGACCTTGCTAACCTCACACTCCGAGGTCTCGACTCACAGCTCATCTCTCTTAAGCGCCAGGTAGGGGCCCAGGGAAAGGGGGCCATGCAGAGGGGTCGTCAGGCCCTGAGACTTGAGGTGTTAAGGGAAATGGTGTAGTGCCAAGCTTAGCTCTGTCCCACTGCCAAGGACTTAGGATAGATAGATTGACATTGTTTTCAGGTGTGCACATGTATGTATGATAGGTGCATGGATACATATGCTTTGGTGTTCATGTGGTTCTTTATTTCTACCTTTACATGAGTTCTGGGGAAAAAACTCTAATTGTAGGGCTTTGTGGCAAGTACTTTTACCTGCCTGTCTGGCCACCTGGCCTTTTTCTGGGGGAGTGGGGAACAGGGTCTCATGTATACCAGGGTGGTCTCAAACTGCTCTGTACTAGAGGGTAGCTTGGATTCCTGCCTCCTGCCTCCCCCCTATGCCCAGTGCTAGGATTACAGGTGTATACTATCATGCTGTTTGTGAAGTGTTGGGGAGCATGCTTACTGGGCAAGCACTATCAACTGAGCTACTCTAGTTCGGCAGCTGTCCTTGGCTCCATAGTGAATTTGAGGTTATCTGAGGATATGTGAGACCGTATCTCATTTCTCATGATTATTTTGTACGTGGGGCAGGGGGCCCCCATAGTGCAGAGGTCAGACAGCTTGTGGAGTTGGTTCTCTCTACTAGGTAGGTTCTGGAAATCCAACTCAGGTCAGGATTGGTGGCAAATACCTTTTAGGGAATGTAAGAGTATTTTGTGTATGTGATGAGTATATGGGTATGGGTACCATGTGCTCACAGTGGTTCTCGCCTACCCTTACATGAATTCTGGGGATCCAACTCAGGTCGTCAGGCTTTGTGGCACAAGCACTTTCACCTGTCTGTTTCACCCCTCCTCGTGGCAAGCACCACTAACCCCAACACTTGGGAGGCAGAGGCAGGAGAATTAGGAGTTCAAGGCCAGTCTTGACTCTGTAGCAAGTTTGAAGATAGCATGGGCTATGGTTCTCTCAAAAAACAAACATGAAAGTCCCACCAACATGGGTGAATCATCTTGAGGTAGGAATTGGATGGTGGTAGTAGCACAGTGCTCTACTGAGGGAGGGAGGGCCTGGGAGAGGGGATGATGTGGCCTCCTGGGTTGCAGAGGTCCATGATCTTTCTCCTTCTTGGCTTCTGTAGGTTCAGAGCATGAAGCAGACCAATAGCAGCCTCCGCCAAGCACTAGAGGGAGGCATTGACCCTCTCCGCCCCCTGAGGTAAGGCTGTTATATTTGAGTGCAAAAGGGGGTTTTCCTTAGAGGCAGGACAGAAATGAGGAGCAGGTCTACCTAGGAAGGTTTTTTTTTTTTTGTTTTGTTTTTTTTGTTTTTTTTTTTTTTTTGGTGTTTTGAGACAGGGTTTCTCTGGCTTTGGAGGCTGTCCTAGAACTAGCTCTTGTAGACCAGACTGGCTTCGAAGTCAGAGATCCGACTGCCTCTACCTCTCGAGTGCTGGGATTAAAGATGTGCACCACCACTGCCCCACTTCTAGGAAGACATTTTTACAGAACACTTTCACATTTCTTAACTTGGGTTGGGGAGGAGTTAGCTGGGGTGGCAGGTGACATGTACCATAGTGTAAATTGGACGTTGGAGGATAATTTGTAGGAGTTGGTTTTCTCTTTCCATGTTGTGGATCTTGGGAATAAACTCAGGTCATCAGGCTTGATGTCAGAAGCCTTTAACTGCTGAGACCTTCTAACCAGCTTCACATACCTATTTTTATTTATTTTTGTTTTTTTGAGACAGGGCTTCTCTGTGTAGCTTTGACTGTCCTGGAATTCACTCTGTAGACCAGGCTGGCCTTGAACTAACTCAGAGATACACCTGCTTCTGTCTCCTGAGCCCTGGGATTAAAGGCGTGCACCACCACCACCTGGCATATTTTTAAAGATTATTTCTTTTCATGTGCATGAATGTTTGTCTACAACTTTGTTAGTGCAACATATGTATACATGCTGTCTATGGAACCCACAAGAGGGCACCCTAGAGCTGGAGTTTCAGATGGCTGTGAGCCTTGAGTGGGTGCTTGAGTGGGAGCTGGGAACTGAGCACAGGCTCTCTGCTCAAGCAGCCAGCGCTCTTAACCACTGAACCATCTCTGTCCCCTCCCTCCCTCTACATATTTTTAATATAAGTTATTTATATTTCTTGCTTTTCAGGCCAATACTAAGTTCAACTCCCGCTGGACCACAGATGAGCAACTTCTGGCTGTACAAGGTGGGTCAGGCCATGGCAAGAACTGAGAACCCTAGAGACTTCTTACCTTTCTGGGAGTTGAAGTGGAGGGGAAATAAATAGTTCTGTGGGGGCATTTATAGTCTGCTGCCCTTTTTGACCCTTACAGCTATTCGTAGATATGGCAAAGACTTTGGAGCTATTGCAGAGGTGATTGGGAACAAGACTCTGACCCAGGTGAAGACCTTCTTTGTGAGCTACCGCCGCCGCTTCAACCTTGAGGAGGTGCTGCAGGAATGGGAGGCTGAGCAGGACGGGGCCCCTGCAGCTCCAGTCCCCATGGAAGAGGCCAAGCGAGGGGCTCCTGTGCCAGCCCCAGCCCTAGAAGAAGATGATGAGGTGAGACGGGGTGGGGGGCATCTTCAGAGGAGAGGTGAGTCTAGGGCTGCCAAGCACGTGCAGGAGCAGCCTCCTCACCCTTTTCTCTCCCCTCAGGTCCAGATTACATCTGTCTCCACATCAGTACCCCGATCAGTACCCCCTGCACCACCCCCGCCTCCACCCCCCACCTCACTTTCCCAGCCACCTCCACTGCTGAGGCCCCCCCTGCCCACAGCTCCCACATTGCTCCGCCAGCCACCTCCCCTGCAACAGGGCCGCTTCCTGCAGCCCCGGCTGGCCCCCAACCAGCCCCCACCACCTCTCATTCGCCCTGCTCTGGCTGCCTCTCGCCACAGTGCCCGCCCTGGTCCACAGCCTCCACCTACCCTGGTTGGAGCCCCCTTGGAGCCCCCTGCACCCTCAATTTGAGCCCTGGATCCTTCACTGCCCAGAGGCTCCTGATCTCTAGAATCACTAAGGACAGATGGGACTAGGGCTTTTGCCAGGTCTTTCAAAGGCCCAGAGCTGCCAGTTGGCACAGCTTGGACCTTGTGGGTTCTGCATGTGTTCTTGGCAGCTGAGCTTGTCAACCCCCAGCCAGGGGCTAGAGCCCTCAAGGCCTGTAGTGATTGCTTCCTGGCTGCGACTGGAATGGCTGCCTCCTTGCCTGCCTGCCTGCCTGCCTGCCTGCCAAGGGCTTGGCCTCTGGGCCTACCTTTGGGTGGGGGTAGTGACTTTAGCATGGGGGTTGGGGGGAAGAGGACAATTGGGGTGTTAGCTGGCCTCATTCACCTTTCCCTCCTTTTAGCAATAAGTCAGGTACAGTGGAGAGGGGGTTGGGGTGGGAAGGGTAGAGACCTGGCAAGAAGAATGTCCAGCAGCTGTTAGGGGGCCCACTTTGTCCACCCCCAAGAAACTTGGAGAAAAGAGGGTTGGGGACTTACACAGACATGGGTTTATTTTTCAATGTTTTTAAAAAAATAAATGCAATCTCTTAATGTATGAGTCTTCATGTCTTTGCCAGGGTGGAAGGGAACTGGCCATCCAGTGTTGGCCTCCCCCAGGACCTAGACAGCAACCAATTCTCTGCTGCAAGGCAGGCAGGCTAGGCCACATCTTGCCTAGGGGTACTGGGTCCCTGTCCGCCAGGGAGAAGGAACAGAAGGCAGCAGCTCAGATTCCAAACATTCTCTTTATTACGTGTTTGATCCAGAGGAGAAACTAAGTGCAGGGTAGGGGAAGAGGGGGGCTAGGCAGGGAGGGGCCACCTTGCCTGGGTGCCCCAGCCCCCACCCCATTCGCTGGGAGCCAAGCCATGCCCTCCTGGCCCCCTTGGAGCACCCGGGCTGTTCCATAGGGCAAGAGGGGGGAGGAGGAGCCCTTGGTCTGAGCCATAGCCAGTGGAGCATGGGGCTGGAGGGTTGAGGTTGGCAAGGTCCCTTCCTGGAACCCAAGGACTCAACATATAGCTGAGTCTGGCCTGGTCTGGGAGCCAGGGCAATGAATGGGTGAGGGTGTGTGGGGGTGACACAAAGACACTGGGGCTAAGGGTGGAGTCATTGTAAATCAAAAAGAAAAAAAAAAAAAGAATAAAATAAAAAATAAAACCCATCACAAAAAAAAAAAAATGTACAACTCAGGTGAGGGCAGGGGCAGCCTCTGTAAGACTCCCCCGATTTCTCAAGAACTGAAACAGCAGAGAAATAAATTAAGGGATGCAGTGGCCGCCACCAGCCAAGCGCCTAGAGCCACCCATTCATACACTGGCCTTAGAGGTTATTAGCAAGCGGGAGTCACCTTGTCCCACCCTACGGAGGACAGAGGCTCCTGGACCTGCCGCCCAATCCAGCCTTCCGCCAGGCAGCCATGGAGGCCCTGGACAGTCTCCTGAGAGGAGGGGCGGCAGCGCCAGGAAGAAAAGGCAAGGCTGAGAGATGAGAACAGTGCCCAGATTAATGCCAAGGAAGGGGAAGCAGTGGGGAGGTGGTGGTGAGGGGCTGTGCTTTCAGACAAAGACGCCCAGAACCGAGCAGCCTGTGTCCCTGTTCCCAAGGGGGTGGAGAGCCCAGGCCCAACACCCTCCCCTCTCCCAGTACTGGGGTTAGCTCCGCTTTCCGCTGGAAAGGTGGGAGAAGATGGCACAGACTTCTGAGGAGGGGAACAGATATTCCCCACAGCAGCTCATTGAAGGAAATGCCCAGCTCTAGGGAAGGAGGGCAGAGGATATGGTATGGAAGGAGCCAGGGTCCCACCGCTCACCCTCACCAAAGCTGTGCCGTACCCCCACCGGCCCCGGTAAAGGCCTGGGGGCAAGGAAAGGCCACCTCTGGTGGGTCGCTGGGGGGGGGGGGGAGAGAAGTCGGGAGAGGGGAGAAGCCCGAAGTGGGCCTGGCGGAGGGCCTGCCAGGGAGCTCCACCACTCTTGCCTGAGAGTGTTCCAGCCCTGAGCCACCCTCCCAGGAACCCCACAGATCCAGTCTGGACTGTCCCAATGGGGCAGGGAGGAAAGGTGGCCGCTGGGAAATTTTTTTTCTTTTTTTCTTTTTGGTAATAAAAATTTTCTTGGTTTAGGCGAAATACTCTGTGCAACCGCAGTACCGAGGGGGAGCCCTGCCCCCCCACCCCTTCCCTTGCCTCCTGTAGGGGAAGAGGGGAAGGAGGGGCTTCTGGGCAGGGGTGAATGTAAGGGAGGAAGAACCATTTCCCATCCCCCACAAACATGGAAGAAAAAATAACCAAGAAGGGCCTGGAAGGGGACAAGTGCCAGCAAGGGAGACACACCAGCTCATCCTGCAGTTTCTCCCAGGGGATGCAGGGTTGGCTCAGGAAGCCAAGTCCACTGGTGGGTCTCTACTGCCCCCCTCCTGACAGCCTGTTAAAGCTTCAGCTCATTGGCTATTTTTGAGGCAATGTTTTTGAAGGCCATGGAGGTGCCTGATATCCGCTTAAACCGAACGCCGTTGAGAGATAACCGAGGCAGTTTGCACACCTCCATCTCCCACTGCACAAAGTTCTCGTGGCCCGGGGTGCCGTGCATGCACAGCAGCATGTACCGCTCGTGCAGCTCGCTTTGGCAGCTGTTGGCGTCCAGCACCTTGCGGATCTCCCGCATCATCTCATTGGGCTCCATAGAGCTCGTGGTCTTCATACTCCAGGTGAAGCGCAGGGAACGAGGCTTGGCCTCCCGAAACTCTTCCTTTTCCTTGTCATTGCCTCCACCGCCCACCACGTGAGGTCTGTGGACAGGGTAGAGGGAGGGGTAAGATGGGGGCTGACACGTCCCACCCATGAGAGAGCCACCCTGGCAGACAGACCCTGAGGCCAGAGAGAAAAGCAGAAAGGAGTGCAGCGGCAGTTGGAAGAGGGAGCTGCTAGTCCCTGGTCCTGGGTGGCACACGGGACATGGGAGGCCTCTGGCTCATCTCTCAGGACAGAGGGTGGAAGAGGCTAGTTGGGGTAGAGTGACAGTTCCATGCTGTTAACTGGTTCTGTTCTTGGGGATCAGGCAGGAAACAAGAGAACTGAGCAGCACCAAGCAGACTCCTCCTTGAGGGTGATGAGGCCGAGCAGAGCAGCAAGGTCAGGAGTGTGGGAACCTGGAGTGCCCCTGCCCTGCCAGGGCTCTGGCTCCATAATGCACCAGGACCTGAGGCAGGCCCAGAACCACTGCAGGTGGGCGTGGGAAAGGGACATTCTCCAGGAAAGGGAGCTCCCTCCCAAGAGGGAGGCAGGGCAGAATTGCCAGAGAAAGAGCCAGTGGCAGAGGAAGAGAGGAACAGGCGGCTGTGGCAAGCCCGGTGGCCTGGGCAGGGCCAGCAGTGCTGGCTCCAGCCCTCTCACCTCAGCGTCTCCACTCGGTCTTTGCTTTCAGGTTCATTCAGGTTCCTCAAAAAACAGAGCGAGGCAGAGTTTAGTCTGGGATCTCTCGCTCCTTCCACCCTGCAGACCCACGTGAGGTTGGGTCTAGGAACATGCCACCAGTGGGTGGGCAGGACCCAAACCCAAAAGCTACTTGCCAGTCGTCTACAGGTCAACTTGGCTTGGCAGTACTTCACACTAGCAGCTTGACTGCCCCTCTCTGACGGGGAGCCCCAGCAGGGGGCTGTCCCTCCCCACACTCCCAGAGATCTGTGCTGGTGGAAGGAGCCTCAGCTCTGGAGGGGGGAGCAGGGTGTGGCTGTACAGGCACATGGACCCAGCACACAGCCCAGCACCAGCAGCTCCCCTTCCAGCCCACAGCCAGGCTCAAGATCACTACTGGAATAGGGACTGGGAACAAATTTTTGTGCCAACAACCACGGTGTCAGAATGAAGATGGAGGTAAAGGCCATTCTGTCTGCCTTGGAAGAGAGACTGTGAAAGCCTCTTACAGGCTCACTGTGTCAAGACCTGGAGTTGTTAGGCAGACACCTGGGGTAGGTGCCTGTGGCCAGTGGGCAAGGCCACTGTGATGCCGGACTGGCTGCTCACACAAGGCAAACGGCTGGGCAGGGCCCTAGGGAGGTGAGAAAGAGGTCTTGCCCCGCTGAGCGGCTTCTCCAGCTCCTGCCAGGAAGATGAGTGCCTGGAGCTGGGATTCTGGGGGCTATAGGGGAGAGGAGGGACAAGAAGGAGGAGAGAGCAGCAGCAGCACATGTAAAAGGAGCAAGAAGACACAAGACACAGATGCCAAGGAGCACGCTGTGAGCAGGGCCCGCGTGTGCAAAGGACGGGCTCCAGCTGCTCTCTCCAGGCCCCTATGGGGCAGGCCCTGCCAGCCATGCAGTGAGCTGGGGTAGGGTGGGTGCGCAGGGATGTCTCAAGATCCCATCTGGCCCATCTATCCCTCATGTGGGAGCCGAGGCACCTGCCAAGCAAACCCAGAGCTCCCAATCTGGCCCTCAGTCTGCAGCTCAGTAGCTGGCGTACCTAGGCCTGCAGAGGACATGGCCAGGCTGAACAAGCCAGGCTCTGTCCCAGGAAGGGAGATGCAGGAGCAGGGTGTGGACCCCTGCCTGAGAATATCCAGCTCCTGGCTCTTTGGCAGACTCAGGCGACATCTGGAGGAAACAGCCCAGAGGAGAGCAGCGTAAGCGCCCAGATGCTGTGCCAGGGTGGGCCAGGTCAGTTCTGTAGCACCCACCAGAAGGGGGCGCTGTACTACATCTATGAGGCAAAGTCTTCAGGGGCCTGGAGGAGTCAGGCTAGCCAAGGGACCCTAATGTCCCTATAATACCTCCAAAGTCCTTTCATGGCATGGTACAGGGGAAATAGGTCACAGCCCTGAGATTCAGCAGGCCCAGAACACCCCCAAATGAGACATCATTCCAGATGCACCTCAAACCCGTGGAGGTTACTTGTAGCACATGCACACAACAGGGGAAAGGGCCAGAAAGGGAGCCCAACGTGACCCAAACCTGGCTGGGTATGAGGAGACAATCTTAAAGGGAGAAACCTGAGGTCTCTTCTCTTCTGAGGACATGCGCCTGCAGACCAAGGGAGGCCCCTCACTTTGAAAGCCATTTGCTCTGAATGACCCAAAATGTCCTCTCAGGAGGACATGTATTCCAAGTCCTGCCAGTGTGAAGGGGCAGGAGGTCAGCTTGGGGCTGAGACTCCACCAGAGAAGTCTTCATCCCTTTAAGATAGCAGACAGGAGGCCCACATATACAGGGTCAGCAGAAAGACAGGAAGCATCAGCCAACAGGGGAGTTAGTGACAGAGGCACGACAAAGACACAGAAAGACAAACACACACACACACACAGAGAGAGGGCTCAACGCCTACCTTCTGGCAAACCTGAAAGACAGATTTCTAAAAAAAAAAACAAACAAAAAAGACAAAATAAAAAAAGAAATAAAAAAAAACCCAATCAAACAAACAAACAAACAAAAAACAAAAAACCAACAAGACGGTGTGTGGGTGAGCAGGTGGGAGTGGACTTTTCAGGTTCAGAAGAGCCGCTCAGCGAGACTGGAGTCCTGGACTTCAGGTCTGTTCGCCCCTGCAGCCTCACCTGTGTCTGGCAGCTTGGATGGGTGAAGGGCAAGCAGCAGGGATGGGCACGCTGGCTCTCAAAAAGCCCTGCCTGGCTCTAACAGTTTAGACTCCAGGGTTGAACAGGGATAGAATATCCCAGGAGATCCCATGGCTGAGCCATCTCAGGCCACTCATCTCTGTGATGGGGGGTGCAGGCTAGAGAAGCCTCATGAAGAGATTTCCCAACTGGGTCTAGGCCAGGAAGGCACTGGAACCCCTGCACTGCAGGAAAGGCCCCTGTAGCCTTCAACAGCTATTTAATTTATGGGCTTAGCCCTGGGAAGGCCTGGGGCAGAAACACAGTGAGAGCCAGCCACAGTTTACCTAGGGGTGGTAAACAGGGGAAGGGGGGGGGCAAAGGGGGCAAGAATAGACTAGGAAAATCTCTCAACCCAGCCTGGCTCATGCCTCATGACTTTGCAGCTGCGTCACCAAATATAAGTTTCCATGGGAACCCAGGAGAGAAGAGGGGGCTTTTATTTTAGCATCTGAGTTCACACTCCCCTAGAGAGGAGGCGGCATCGCCCATCTGCTTGGGGCCATCAAATGAGGGGTGCCTGAGAAGTGCTGGGGAAAGGCCTAAGAGGATGAGTCTAGGTGCCTAAGATGTTGAGAACAATCCTATTTCTTAGTCCTGCTGAAGCACCAACCCCAGCTCTGTTGTCCCCACCCCAATCCCCATGTAAGTGGGAAGGCCTGGCTCCAGCCCCTCTCACCTGCGGACAAACTTGGAGGTGAACTTGCTGAAGATGCTTCCGGAGGCCCCCCGCCTGCCCTGGCTATGGCCAGAGGGAGAGGCTGGGGTCACACCGTAGGGTAGATTCTGCTGGTCCCGCACCTGTCGGAGCTGCCCAGCATGGAAGGTGCTCCGACTGGACACGCCCCGAGGGAAATTGGTTCTGTCTGCGGCCCCACCACTGCTGCTGATGTTGTGGGCGGAGGGGGAGGCGACAGGGACACGTTGGGGGGCTGTGCTATGGGAAAAGAGGTAGGGGCAAAGGCACATGTCAGGTACAGGGAGCCACCAGTACTGAGCACATGCAGGCCCTGTGATGGGGATTGGGAATGCTAGGGCGAAAGCAGCCATCACAGAGGACACAGAAGGAAGGGACTGACCATTGAGGACAATGGTGAGATGGTCTGGGGGGGGAGGGAGGGACAAGGAGGGTCCATGTATGTAAGCAGTATAGGCTGGAGAGTTGACCCTGGACCTGAAGGGGACAAGGAGAGCCCTCAAGAGCTGACTGTTCCTAAGGAAAGCTAATAAGGTTCAGAGTAGAAAACATCTTCCCTCTGGAGCTTCAGGGCAGTTTCCTGTACTCCTATTCTGAGGGGGCTAGAGGAAAAAGGGCATTGTTATCATTTGTGTCCTCCATTTTCTGTAGGGAACAGAGCTATTTCTTATAGTTAAGATGACAAAAGTAAATCAGGTCCTCTAGGTGGGAAGATGCTGTAGGACAGGGGTAGGGCAGGCCAGGGGACAAGTGCATTAGCTACCCCAGCACACTTGCCTGGGCCGAGGCACCTCACAGTTACTCTCCGTGGGGGGCAACCCAGAGGCCTTGTTGGGGTGTACGGAGGCAGACATGGATTTCTGGTGCTGGCGGGCCCGGGCCGCAGAGACTGCGGCAGAAGCAGAAGCCGTGGAGGCCCGGGACCCTGGCATGGTTAGGCTAGGAGACAAAAGCAGCGGAGAGGCCCGGATTAAGGGTGAGATAAGAGTCTGGGTTAGGAAGCAAGGGCAGGGCCAGGGTCAGAGCTGTAGCCTCAGCGGATGCAGGTCAGACCCAGGGAGCAGCTCCAGGCCAGTGAGAGCTAAGGACAAGCCATTGGAAGTGGAGGGCAAAGTGAGTAAGCAGCCAGGGAGGCCAGACAGAGCCTGGGAAGAGAAAACCAAAAAATGAGGGAAAGCTAACAGGAAGCCACACTAGTCTCCTAGGAAATGTGAGAACAAGGATTTTCCCTCTATACAAAGGATAGGATGTTGCTGAGAAGAAATTTTCATTAACTCAAGAGGTGGGACCAGTAATGTAAAACACCAAGCAGGGTGGCAGGCAAGGTGGGGAACTCTGCTTCTGAGGCCACAATAAAGCCCTCACTGGGGAGTCCCCCATGGGTATCTTGGGCTCTGTCCTCAGGTGGGGCCCAAACACACAAAGCCGTACAGTACCTAGACAGATGGACAATTCTAGACTTGGTGTGGTCAAGAAGCAGGATGACTGCCGAGCTGCTTACTGGTACCCTGTGCTTGGCATATGTCAAGAGCAGAGGACAGGAGGAAGGATGGCATGGTGCAGGGAGGGTGGATGACTAGACTGGACAGGGCCAGGACAGGACTCCAGGGATATTGCTCTGGAGAGGCAGAAGATGATGCCACTGACAGGTATCACTGCCCACTGTGAGGAGTGGCCCCCAAGAGCAAGGCAGGCAGTCCAGATACTCACCTGTCTTTACCATTCTGGATAGAGGACTGGCCAAGGCCGGCCCTGTCCAAAAGTGGGGAGTTCCTGCTTCGGTTTGTGCTGGTGGAGAGGACACTGTTCTGTGAGGAAGGGAGGGCAAGAGCTGTCTCACAGGAGCCATGATGTTCTGCAGGGCCACTGGAGGCCCTGTCCCAAGCTGCTCTGTAGTCTACTTTCTACAGTAAGGTCGGGTACAGCCAAGGGCCAGCCCTCACCAAGGAACACCAGGACTGAGGGGTGGTAGCTCATGGCTTACTGTGGAGGGGGTAGGAGTGGTCTTCTTTCTCTCTACGCCAGGCAGAGGGCTGGCAGGCACTTTGGCGGTGCTGCTGGCTTTCCGCCCTGTCTCTTCCTCAGGCCGCTTATTTTCTGCATTGTTACTCTGGGTCTTCTTAGAGTAGGAATTTGAGGTGGGAATGGCAGGGACGGCTATGGGGCAAAAGGTGAAATGTGTAAGAGTAGGAGTCTGCCTGAAGACTAGCTGCATGCTTGGTACTTCTTTACCATCATAGCCCCATTTCCCGGAAGTGAAGGCAAGTTATTAACCAGCCCATGGCCAAGCTACTATGAAGGAGCTGAACCAGGACTGAAATGTAGCTCAACCTATGAGGGTTCAGGAGAAGGCTGTCCCTGACATTCAATTCAATTCTCAAGAGCACATACCCTGGTCACTGGAGCGCCGCTGCTTAGGGTTGGCAGAGACACTGCGCTGAACCTTGTGGGATGGAGATGGGGCACTACTGTTGGTCAGATCGGCTGAAGGCCGGGGCTTCAAAGTGATGGTGTCACCTTCCAGCTGCAAGAATAGAAAGCACGGCTTCAAAGGAGAGTGAAAATCCTGAGCAGATTCTACCAGATGGACACCCTGCCCTAACACATACAGACTTCATCCCACATGACTAATATAGAAGACAGATGCCCTTAATCACACATGCTCTGACATACACCGGAACAAACTCCAAAGACACACCTCAGAAAGTCACCATTTCCTCAGAGAGGGCTACTCATGCCTGCATACCTAGAGATAAACACACGCACAAGAACATACACATTCAGACTAAGAGACCCATACCTTCCTACAGAGAAACTGGGGCTCAGGCCAAGTGCCATGGCAATCTCTAAAACAGGTTAAAGTGATAACCAAGTGGAGAGCCCCACGGCCACCACGGTGAGAGGTTATGAGTACAGGTGGGCACTTAGAACCCAAACTGGTAAAAGGACAATCATAACACTTCCGAATCCATAGCCAAGACAGACTTGTGACACAAAGAAACTTATCCAGCCAGGTGCAAGACCCAGAAGGAGGTAATACATTGGGGAAGCTTCCTGTAAAACAGACATAGAAACAACAGAAACCTAGAGATGAACACTTCCAGACAGACAAGCAAGAGATACTGGGCCCTGCATAGAACTTCCAGCCAGATCACCTTGGCCCTTTTCAATCAACACAATGAGCCCCTCTCAGCCTAGGCCTGGCCTAGCCCCACTTCCTGCTCTTTCACTGAGGGCCTTGTCCACCATGGCAAAGGGTATACATTCTGTCCTCACCAGGGGCTAAAGACTGGGTGCCTCCCACAGCACAGGTGGCAGGTCAGGGCATAAGAACCGAAAGCACGCACCTCAGAGCTCTTGTAGCCTAGAAGCAGATAGGTGGCCATCACTTCGTTGTACCTCTGGCCCACCAGCGAGTCCTGGATCTCTTCTCGTGTGTAACCCATTGACACCATCAACTCTGGTGGTTGGGGGAGGGGAGGACAGTTAAGGCCGATCTGCATTTGTGGGCAGGCTCCAGCTCCCAGCCAGCACAGCCTCACCTGTCCGCCGGGGATCCTTGTAGTCAGGGAGTGGCTCCACATAAGGCTTTAGCTCATCGTCTTCGTGCCCCACATTCATCCACCGATCTTTCATAATTTGCTAGGAAGAGAGAGAAGGGCAAAGCACAGAGATGGAGTACACTCAGCATGGGTTCTCCATGGAAACCCCAGGGTTTCTGGTCAGCTGGGTTCTGGGCTGCTCACCTCTAAAGTGCCTCTCTTACTAGGATTAAGTATGAGAAATTTCTTAAGCAGGTTTTCACAGTCAGTGGACATGTAGAATGGAATACGGTATTTTCCCCTCAGTACCCGCTCCCGTAGCTCCTGCGGTTGGAAAACTGAAGTCACCCTCAGGCCGAGGAAACAAGTCTTACATCCAGGATCCAGATAAGCAAACATTGGAAAACAGAGTGCAGAAAGCCCAGGTCACGGTAACTCACAAGTGAGGCAACCAAGCCCTACACACCAGGTACCTCTCAGCGCGCTTCAGAGAGGTGGACATACAATGTCTCTGTGAAGACAGGATCTACACTCTAATTCTGATGTGTCAAGACCCTCTTTTTTTTTTTTTAATAAAGAAAAATAAAATTTATTTTGTGGATGGGGTGTATGCACTACAATGTGAGTAGAGGTCAAAGGACAACTTGTACGAGGTCAGGTTCTCTACCTCTACCGTGTGTGTCCTGGGGTTCAAGCTTTATCCACCAACCCACCTTGCTAGCCCCTTTTGTTTGTTTAGAGATATCTCATTCTCTAGCCCAGGCTGGCATGAGATTCTAAATCTTCTTGCCCTGGCCTCCCCACTGCAGAAATTATAGGCATGTGCTATGTATTAAGCAGGGAAGCCCACTTAACTGCCTTTCTCTGAAGCTCTAACTTGAGAAAAATGTGGACAAGTTTTTCAGTGGGCAGAGAGAAGACCAGAGGCCAAGAAGAGACAAAAAATAAAAACAATTATCTACGGCTGCACTTCACTCCACCTTGAGGTTCTGTCCATCAAAAGGCAGGGACCCGCTGACCAGTGTATAGAGGATGACTCCCAGGCTCCACACATCCACCTCAGGACCATCATATTTTTTGCCTTGGAAGAGTTCTGGGGCAGCATAAGGAGGGCTGCCACAGAAAGTATCCAGCTTGTTCCCAAAGGTAAATTCGTTGCTAAAGCCGAAGTCTGCAATCTTGATGTTCATATCAGCATCCAAGAGGAGGTTTTCTGCCTGAGAGGTAAGACGGTAAGCATCAGAGCCCCATGTAGAGAATCTTAAGGCACAGAGGCAGGCAGGATTGGAGCAATGGGAGAGCAACTAAAAGTCATCTCTAGTTTCACAACTTTCTCCATCTGCCAGACAGGCTGGGCAGGAGGAAGGCTTGAGGCCGGGATCTGTAGGCCCAGGGACCCTGGGAGCTGCCCTAGACTTCAGAGTAGGCCTTTGTTTCTTGGTCATGCCTGCATGTTCTTTTAGCAATGAGGAGACAGAGATTCACAAGCAGTGCAAATATGAATACCTTGGTAAAAGAGACCATGTGTGTATGTTTGGAGAGAAGTTGTGATATCAGTCACATATACACTTTTCCCTAGGTCAGCCACCAAGATGCCTCAAGGACCAGGAAAGCCTGGAGTATTCCTGCCATACCTGACAGCTGGAAGGGCAAAGGCTCTATGCTTGCTAGTGCTATGGGGGGAGCCTAAGTCTGGGTACAAGGCCATTCCTAAAAACTTCCAGATCATCTTAAGAAAGAAAGAGAGAGAGAGAGAGAGAGAGAGAGGGAGGGAGGGAGGGAGGGAGGAAGGGAGGAAGGGAGGGAGGGAGGGAGGGAGGGAGGGAGGGAGGAAGGAAGGAAGAAATCAATGGCCAGAGCTCTGGAATACTCAGAGCCTAACTGGAGAACAGGCAGACCTACAGGAAGGCACAGGAGATAATCAACACACCTCACCTTTAGGTCTCTATGAACAATAAACTTCTGGTGACAGTACTGCACAGCAGACACTATCTGAAAGGAAGGAAGAAGGGTTAACTTGGGTGTGTCTGAGAGTAAGCCACAGGGATTGGCAGAGATGTCACTGATGACCTATTTTGAAGTTACCAAGCAGACCAGCAGAGCTCAAAGTAGCCCCTTCTAAGGCCACCTACTCAGGCAGCTCTTCTTCCGTGCCAAATCCCACAGGGGAGAGCTGGGCCTACAGGTAAAGGTGGAGATACACCCACCTGGCGGAATTTGGCTCGAGCTTCTTTTTCCTTCATCCTGCCATGGGCCACCAGGTAATCAAATACCTCTCCTGCAAGAGAGGAGATGGTGGAGTACAGTGAGGGGGGAGGGAGTGGAGGGTGTGGGAAGAACAGGGAGGGGAGAGAGATGGGGGTGGGAAGTAATGCAAGAGGCAGCATCAGACCTACCGCCACTGGCATACTCCATGACAAGGTAGAGCGTCTTCTCAGTCTCAATCACTTCAAATAACTTAACTGCAAGAGAAAGGCTGTGCTGGGATCCGCTGTGCCCAGACATGCCCAGGAGGCAGCTGAACTGGGAGCTGAGCCTTCAGAAGCTGAGTGTGACAGCCCTCCAGGACAGAATCATCCACAAGGCAATGTGATAGGGAAAGGATGCGTGTATAGATGCGGGCATGTGGAGCCTTGCTGAGGGGGAGGAAGAAAGAGATGACAACACTTCTCACCTATGTTGGGATGACTCAAAACCTTCATTATTCTTACTTCTCGGAATAGCTGGAAGAGAAAGCACAGGGCTCATTTCATGCCTGCCTGATGAACTTACTTCGGGTCCCCCCAAGAACCCCAGTGGGGTTTCTTTTTTTTTTTTTTTTTTTTACCCTCCCCCCAACAAAGGAACCAAATGCAAACCCACAAAGAGAGGGGAGAAGAGAGGGGAGCTGGAGCAGAGGTAGTTCACTAACTTGCTGCTCAGACCATGCCCTCTTACACATCCAGCTAAATCTAGGGGCCCTCAAGCAGCAGTTAAGTGCCTCTGCAGGAGAAGGGACACAGAAGAGTCCTTGAGTATTCAGCACTGAGCGTCTCGGCCAGCTCACAGTCAATTCTGTCAGGTGGCCCTGGTGACCAGACAGGAGCTTCAAAGGGCACCATGCCATCTTGTGACATCTAGGTGTCAGAGGGCCAGCAGTGGGGGAGAGGTCTTTCTCTCCTGAGCCTCTGAGGTAGCGAGAGAAGAAACCACTCCTATATATAGCTGGTGCCAATTTTAATCAAATCCACCTCCACACACTCACGCTCTCTTTGTGAAACAAAATCAGGGGCTCCAAACCATACATTTCCATACAGAAAGATGACAGAAACGAACTTTTTCCCCTGTGGGGGCCAGAAAACTAGCAGAAGGGTTTTGCAACTTCCCAGGCCTCACTACTTATACAAGAACTGAGTTTTCTTGTTGTTGTTGTTGTTTTTTGAGTAATGGTGGTTTACCTAGATCCCTAATCCAGAATGTAGTTTACAGAATATAGTAAACATGGTGGTGTCCCAGACCTTTCATGGACTGGAGCAAAAGGGATCTGATCCAACCTCCCCCTCTTCATAAGCTCCCAGGCTTTTCTTGCTCTTCCTCCACTCAACAGCTATACTGGTGAAAAAGCAAAGGTCCTGGTCACCATCTCAGGGGTGACCACTGGGGGCAGATCTGTGATGGCAGCCAGAGCCAGTACCACCAGTCCATTCTCAAGCATATCCATTTGGTCTGGAGGGGCACTCTTCTGGGAGAGCAGGAAGATTTCTGGGCTGCCTAGAATCCTGAAGGGCCAATGTCTTCCCACCTCAAACCTTGGGAAAGCACTGCTAAGAAATCTAAGAACAAATGGCCAGAATGAGTCTGGCCTTGCTAAAAAAAGCGTATAAAAAAGCTTCTTAAATGGCTATATTTCTGCATGCTGGAGTAACAGGAGTTCAAGGCTATCCTCAGCTAGATGTTGAATTCAAATCCAGCCTGGGTATATAAGATCCAGTTTCAAAAAAGAAAACAAAAACAAAAACTTTCTATTTGTCTAGTTGGAACCTTCTAATCAATCAGAAAGAACCAGGGAGAAAGAGAGGTGGGGAATGAACTGTCTTGGCTCTTAAGGCAATGAACTAAGTGCTAGCTAAGTCACAATGCTGCAGGGCTGGAGACAATATAGCAGGGACAGACCTCCATCTCTTCCTCCAAAAGCTCTGAGCTCCTGATGATGACAGCATTTCCTCTGTTTTGTAATAAAAACCTTTTAGGGCTAACAAAATTTGTGAACACCTTGATTCTAGCTGTTAGTGTGCCCCAGGGAAGTCACTCTATCTACTCTAATTCTGGGAGCAAATACTTCTGTAGCAATCAGTGGCTCCTCATTCTCTGTCTCCCATCATTGTGGCTTTATTACAAGGTCATGTCCTAATTCAGCCACTGTGATGTGTTTATAAACTAAAACAAACCAAAACAAAAATCCCAAAAAGCTCCCTTGGCCATAACACACAAAGAACCAGATCTGAGAAAAAGTGAGCAGGGGTCAGCTACAGTAGGAAGGTCAAGGAAATTCGACTAACCTGGATCGGGGCTGATTTATTTTGCCAGTCTGGAGTCCCCTTCTAAATACCTTAGCCCAGGAAAAAGAGGGGGACAGTGTGCTTCCAACTCTGTCAGTCACTTGCAAGCTACTTCCACAAAGTCACACATTATTTTCTCACACACGCCACACTTTAGTTTCTTTGGTACAGGGCTTATGTCCCTACTTGGGGGTTCTGCTAAAACCTAAGGAAGACCCCAGTTAACACGGGAAGAGAGTTCAACTTCATCTAGCACAAGCTGTATACTCCCAAAATGAGTGTCCAGTAAGAGATTCCAGAGACCAAGTTCACTAGGGGTGCCTTTAATCTGTGCACCTTGTCACATTCTTAGAACTTGAGTCTTCCACATTTCTTCTCTGAATTGGAGCTGGCAAAGAATCCAGGGGCAGCTTCTGTTTCCTCATTCCTGACTTCCAGGAGCCCTCCACTGCTGTCTTTGTGTAGCTGCATGCACTTCTAGCAATGCTATAGATGTGTTTTTACAGAGAGCTGGGCACAGGTCAGGAGATAACATGATCAAGGAGCAGACTTCAGAAGAGCCTGAGCCTGTGGACCTGAGGCCTACTGGGTGGAGTTGCCACAGGAAACCCAACCAGAGCCAGTAGGGGAGGGGCAGAAGTTTGTTTGTTTGTTTGTTTTTTCCTTTTGAGACAGAGTTTCTCTGTGTAGCTCGGGCTGTCCTTGAACTCAAGAGATGCACCTGCCTGTGCTTCCTGAGTGCTGGGACTAAGGGCATGTGCTACTACTGCCTGGCTCAAAGGGAGAAAGTTTTGAGGAAGTGAGTGGTCTTCTGGGGTCAGCAGATTACTCATCGAAGGCTTAGAAAGAGATGGGAGGTACTGGGCACTTACTTTCTGAAGGCTGGAGGAGTTCAGCTGAGTCTTGTCAATGATCTTCACAGCTACCTGAACATGAGACAAAAGGCTAAGATCACTTCCTTGACCAGGCTAACCAGGACTTGATGCTACTTTCTCCACTGATTTCCTACTCCTTCTCATGCTTGGCTGATAGCATACCTATCAGATCTCACTTCTGCAGATAAACAGAGGATGGCTGTGGGAAGTCTCAGTACTGCCTGTTGGAGTGTCAACAGGATGGGAGCTGTTGCCATGGCCCTAGTCCCGGTGCTTACCTCTTTCCCCGTCAGGATGTGCCGGGCCAGCTTCACCTTGGCAAAGTTACCCTTGCCAATGGTCTTAAGGAGCCGGTAGTTGCCAATATGGGGCTGCTCGTCAGCAGAGGTGGCTGAGTTGCGGCCCCGCAGCATGTTGGACTTACTGCTGGGCTTGGAATCAAGGTGTCCCAAGGTGGGCTGCAGGGTGGAAACAGACATGCCTTTACAGGATACCCCTCCAGTTCTGTCTACTGCTACCGTCAGCTCTGAACAAACTCCCAAGCGGCTGGTGTGCAGGGGCAGACTCCACACAACTGATAGGCATGCAAAGAATCACAAAACAGGAGGAGGAGGAGGGCAGAGGAAGGCATTACAACTAGTCTTCATTGCAAAGGTGCACAACACAAGGTTCTGGGCTCATAAGATCCAGTACACATCAGAGTTCAGGACCAGAGCTGTGCCCCATCAGCACCACCAACCCCCATTAACTCCCACTACTAATCTAGTAGAGCCCCTGTCCCCATCACAGTTGGGAGACCTCGGCCCTGTTCACACTGTGAGAATGCTGCCTCTCAGCTACAGGAGCACATGATCTGACCATTTCAGTCTTCATCACCCAGTTCTTAGCATCAATCTCTACTATTCATCTTTACATTTGTTTATTGCTGTGCCCAGTGAGACTGGAAGCCCATGAAGACTAGCCTATAATATCATTTATTAAGTGACACATCATATTGCAACACCTGACAGACTAAACTGTAGTCAATGCTCACTAAATCACTGTTCAATGGATACACTCAATGACTGGGTTAGTGCAGCAGCCTGCCCTGCTCTGCTCTGCCATACTCAATGATTCAAAAAAGATAGGGAGCAGCAGCAGCAGTCACACTGTACAGGCATATGGATGAACGCAAAGTGCACAGTTCCAGAGAAAACAAGTATGAAGATCTATACATTTTCCGAAGACTAGGAGTCCCAGTCATTCCTAAGTATATGCCCAAGAGGAAAGAGGACACATGTCCGCAGAAAACCCTATGCATTAATGGTTACAGAAGCATAATCCTTAATGCTAAAGGGGAAACAACTCTGTCAAATGTGGCCTAACAACGCAATGGAATATGAGTTGACCATAATAAGAAAGGAAACGCTGATACATGTTGCTCTACCAAAGAATCCTGAAGAGTCAGAGAAGTTGGCCATGAAGAACCATCTTATTTGACTCCATCTTTATGGCTGTCTAGAACAAAAAACTTTAGAGAGGCAGATGCAGATTCGTGGTTATCTAGGGAGTGATGGGACATTTGAGGGTGACAAGGGTGTGCAGTTTCTTTTGGGGGCAATAAAAATGTTCTGAAATCAAACACCACAAATCAGAATTTAATAAAAGCCACTCATCTATACTTTGAATGGGTAGATGGTATGGTGTGTGAATTATACTCCAATGTAACTGTCAAAGGGAGTTTGGCTTCACCCCTACTTGGGCCCTGATTCACCTCTCCTAGGACATCTTAGCACTCTGGGAAGCTGGTACCACAGCATGAGCCAGATCCAAGCAGAGCTACCTTGGAGTCTTCAATGAGGGGCAGCAGGGTGACTAGAGGTGGTGGGTCCAGTTTTCTCCTCTCAGAGCCCCTCCTGATTCTAAGGGAAGACTTCAACAGCTAGAGGAAAAGCATGACTTATTTCAACATAGGGAGCTGTCTTGGCAAGAAGTATGGGCCTTACAGAATGTCCTCTTTAACATGTCAATTCAGGGCCTTTATGTAGCAGCTGTGTGCTTGTTTTTTCTCAGCTGCTAACTCAGACCCCAGAAGTACTTGCACATGGACAACTGTGAAGGCCCCCTTGACCCTGGAGGGATGTCATCCCTGTTACAATTCCTCACCATTTCTCATGTTGCTACTTAGTAGCTCTCCACAACAGAGGCTGGGCAAGTAGACACTGGGGAAGGAGGCAGCTCTATCCCCAGCTATGTCTGCGGGGCCAGTCTCTTGAATGATATCCCAAGTCTATCCACAGGTCTCAAAGGCTTCTAGTCTCCTTCCTGACAAACTGCCCTCAGGGTTCCCACAACACTCAGGGCACCAACAACCGGGAACTCTTCTTCTACTTCACTAATAGTGGGAAAATTACTTGGCAATTTTGTTTTTTTGTGGTACTAGGGATTGAGCCTGAGATCTCACACATGCTAGGCAACTGTTCTACCCGTCTACCCACAGTTCCTTTCCTTGACAACTTAAAAGACAATTATGTGTATGTGCGTGTGCCTGAGTATATGTATTTGCACCATATGTGGGGATAAGCCTACTGATATCAGAAGAGAGCACTGGATCTTTTGGAACTAGAATTACAGGTAGTTGAAAACCACTATGTGGGTACTGGGAATTGAACCTGGGTCCGCTGTAATAGCAGCACGTGTTCTTAATCACTGAGCCATTTCTCTAACCCCCTTGATAGGGTAGAAGTCCAAAGACCTGTTAATTCTCATTCTAAACAGATGCGGGGAGCTGGGCCTTTTGCAGTTTTAAGGCCCAAGCTAGGAAGCTCCAGAGAGCCTGCTGCTCCACTCTGCTGGCCTCTCAGTGTTTCTGGTCTGGATCTGGTCTATGTGAGACAGGCAGCATTTCCCCTGGGCTCAGCTGTTAGCTAGACTTCAAGCAGCAACATATAATCCTGCCGTATGCCTGCTTCCTTATGGGTTAGGATTAGCAGTGTAGATACTAGACACAAAGTGCTGGCGTTCAGACCCTAACTGCCACCCAGTCCAGGTTAACCTTGCTATTAACATCTTCCTGAAAAGCAGAGAAGAGGAGCACCCCAACATAGCCCGTGCTAGCATTCATACTGAGGGCTGTTTGGAGGACAGAATAAGGTTTCAGTCCTAGCTCGCCACCTACTAACTTTAGTTTCCTTATCTGCAAAGTGGCAATAAAACATTTTCTACTTTTCATGGGCAGATGAAAGAACATATGTCAACTGTTTCAGTCAAAGTTAAATAAAGAACAACTGTCAGACAGCCTAGGCTACATGGCAAGTTCAAGGCCAGCTTAGGCTATATAATGAGACCATTTTTCTGTTTTTGAGCAACTATTATGTCTCCAAATGCTATTGTCAAGTCCTCCTGTAATTAATGTTTTGCACCCAAGCTGAGACTGCTAAGCCAACCATGATCTCACAGAAGTATAGGGGTGACAGGGGTCTAAGCAAAGCATAGTGCTAATCTCCAGATCTAGTGAAACCCAATCTGAGGTGTTTGTTGGCTATCACAGGCTTTGTAGCTTAGGAGAAAAGAAGAGGTGCTGGGCACCGAGGTGGGATAGCTGTGAATGGCTGGTCCCTAGTACAGTGAGCAAGGGTTCCTTGTATAGGACCTACAGAAGCCAGCCAGCCAGCTCTGGTATCTGCTCCTAGGTTCCCTGTTGTGCTCACCAAACTCCTCTTTTGATCTGAAGCATCCAACTCTTAGGACTCACATAGTTCTTTGACCCCACTATGTCTTTATGCCACAAGATGTGTGTGTGTGTGTTTATATAATTTTTTTTTTTTTTTTTCTTTTTGAGACAGGGTTTCTCTCTCTGTGTAGCTTTGGAGTCTGTCCTGGAACTAGCTCTGCAGACCACACTGGTCTTGAACTCACAGAGATCCACCTGCCTCTGCCTCCCAAGTGCTGGGATTAAAGGTGTGTGCCACAACCACACAGCCACAAGGTATTTCTACAGCATAGAAACAGGGACAGGTTGAGGAGAACCAATTGGGGAGAGTTCAGAAAGAGGTTAGAAAGTAAAACTTCCAGCCCAGTGATGGCAAAGCATGCCTTTAATCCCATCCACAGAAAAGATAGCAGGACTACACAGAGAAACCTTGTCTCAAACAAAACAAACAACAACAGCAACAACAACAAATGAAAAAACTGAAAGAAAAATAGCAAAACTTTCCACTGACAATGCTTCTCAAGTCACTGGCCCAGGGGTGGGGGGTGGTGGTAATTCCTGCCTTCTTCTGCTGCTGCTCTGAGGTAAGACAGCAGGGTGGACAGTATGGTCTGAACTCTCCTGTGGGTCAGACCAGGTCCATTCTTCCTGATTGGAATAGGTGATGGGTGAGACCTAGCTGTCCTTCTGGACCACAAAACGAGATCTGACTAAACCCTGCTCTCCTCCCCACACCCAGCCTCCCTGGGTCACAGCATGTCCATACACACCAGAGCTCTGACCCATACCTTACCCTAGGCAGGCCCCTAGCCTTTCTCAGTGAAAGAAGCCCAGAGGCTCTCAAGTGGCCTTCAGAATTTCTAATCAGCCCTGATCTAGAAGGAGAGTCAAAAGAGCTGTAGAATTAGTGATGGACAGATGGCAGAGTCTTCCATCCACTGGACCAGCAGAGACCTTCAGAGTGGGAGCTCAGAAACTGCTTGGCATGCTGCCAGGCTTACCCAAAGCCAGCCAGCCAGTCTCCACCCCAGAGGCTGGGTACTGGCTCGGGCAAGGCCCCCTGCCCTATTATTGGAGGCTGCCACCAACTATTCTCTTGAAAAGCTGTGCTCTGGGGCTCAGCACCACAGGGGTGGCCCTCAAGTATACTGTGGCTTCTGTAGACTGGAGAGGGGCCAGGCAGGAACTTTCTGGCCAAATGCAGACTAAAAGCTCAAGTGAGGCAGAATTAAGAAAGATATCCTTGGAACTCACCCCAGGTTCCAGCTGGGCTCCTGCTGTGATAACCCCTCTTCCACAGCCTGTTTCCTTGGCCTCTGGCTGCTGAGGTAAAAGACCTTTTGGTATTTGCCCATTTTCCTTTCCTCCTTCCTAACCAATCCCTCTTTGACATCTGGATGTCCTTCCTGAGATTCTGACTATCTGGTGCCAGTGCCCAACTCCACTGAGCTACTCTGCAAGATTTTGTTTGAAGTAGAAAGGAGAAAAAGAGAGAGGATAATCCCAGGGGCAAAATGGGAAAAACATACCCAGCCGGAGAAAGGGACAAGGGATACCAGCAACTTCCATTCAGCAGAACCTGTCAGGCAGCGAGGGCAAAGTACAGAGGCCGGGAAGAGCCAGGCCCAGGGCGGGGGCTGCCGCTCAGCCAGCCACCCTTACTCAGCCGGCACAGGACAGACGACACCTTCCACCACCTCCTCAGTGAGAAACGAAGCAGCCAGGCCAAGTGTTCCTGCCTGGGAACCTAGACTGTGTCGCAACCGAAACCACCACTGGCGGAGAGTGAGGAGAGAGACACGGGGTGGGGGGTGGGGGGAGATTTGGCAAAGAGCTTTGGGGACAGGGTCTACAGCTTGACCAGGTTGGGTGGTCACAAAGTGTCCAGTCCAGGATGGTACATCAGAAGTTAGGTGGGAGAAGAGGAGAAGGGCAGGAAGAGAGGAGAGGCGGGTTTAAAACAACTTCCTTCTCCCCTCCCCCGCCCTCCGTCCCGGAAGTGGGCTGCCCCACCCTCCCCAAGGTGCTCTGCTGGTAACAGCTGGAGAGAGTGAAGAGCAGACTTCAGACTGGGCTGTCCTATAAAGCAAGCCCTTATCTCACCTGTTGCAGCAGGCGAGACCTGGGTAGGGGCAGATCAGCAAGGCCTCTAACACGGCGCACTATGTGAGTCACATGTGCTAACTCAGGAGCAGTAGCCCTACCGGAGATCTACAAACCTTCCCGGTACCATGGCTGGGTGGGTGCAAGCAGACAGCAGTAAGCTTGCAGTGACAATCAGACTTGCTACTTCCTAAAACTCAGAGTTCCACCTTAGAAGCTGCACGCTGCACGTCAGGGGGTCTAGTGAACAGGTGAAACAAGCCTCTTGAGGGTACATCTGCTCAAGGAGCCCTTCCTATGAAGAACAATGAAAGTCTTTCCCTAACTTCTGCCCAAAGGCTGGGGACAGTCTACCCTCCTTCTGCGGACAAAAGTCTGGACCTGTGGTGAGTGTGGGGCAACCTCTCGCCCTGCCACTGACAGATAGCCTATGTCTCTCTGGTGCTCTCTCCAGCACTCTAGGCTAGGGTAGACCATTGAGCCGTGTCCCCACCCCCCACCCTGCCCCAACAGTTCCGTAAAGACCTCATGCTGGTTATTCATCAACCTTTCTGGGAACAACCAAGGCTTCCTTTTGTGTCCTCCTGGCACCACTGGGAGACCATGCTACTCAGGGGAGCAGAAATGCCTGCCATACATCCGGTCTCCTTTTCCACTGAGAAACTGATACAGGTTACAAGACATACCCAGAGTTCCCCAACCTCTCACTGCAGAGCTTGGGCAGAATCCAAGGGCAACTGTCTCTCTTAGCATGACAGCACCTACTGTTCAAGTTAGTCTCCTTTCCTAGTCTTACTTCAACCTTTCTTAATGGGAGATTTGATCTCATTTCCTTTCCAAAAAAAGGGAAGTCTGAGCCGCTCCTTTACAGGTAGCGGTGGGGTGGGGTGGGGGGGCGTGTGCAGGGACAATAGAAAGGACAGGCTTCATTGAAGTCACTGAGTGCTACTGGGGGGGTTGTCATGTGGCACCCCCTCCTCTCACCCTCCCCAGGAGACTCTGGAAACAGAGTTACCATGAACCCTGGACTTAGCTTGCCCTTGTCTAGGACTACTTGCCTTTCCATTCACTGGCAGACTCAAGCTAGAATGATACCGAACAGCTTCGTTGTCTCAGTCCCCAGGTTTTGCAATGTGACAAAATTATGTCCTCAATCAGTGTGGAACGGAAGTACCAAGCACTGGCCTTAGTACCAGGGTGGTTAGGGAGACACTGAATAAGAGCTAGATGAAGGTATGGGGCTGTAACAAGCCCCCAGACTTTCAGCCCTCCCTTGTGGCATTCAGGAGCCTTCCTGACATCCTCTGATCCCAAGCAACTGTCACTCTCAACTGTCAATAGTCCATATACCAGGAGCATTCTGGGTAGGAGAGAACATGAAAACTGTGCTTGGCACTTACCAGCCCCCCTGGGATAGCTCAACTTGAGAAACACCTTCATTCCCCTAACATTCTGTTGCATCAAGGCTTCAAAGACCTGTGTACTTTCTCCAACCAGGATAGATGCCTCCTAGATTATGAATACCAGCAGACCATGCAACTGAAGGTGCCAGTGAGGCTTACTACCCAACAGTTTCTGTGCTACAACCCTCATTGCACACCAACAGTCAGAGCCTGCCTGAGAAGAGCAGGCACCAACGAGTGAGCTGAAAGCCACTCACACCTTTCATATCTGGAGGCCATAATAACCAATAATCTTCAGCTCTGGTCTTCAGAGCATTAGAGATGCTCTCAGAGTACAAAGAGTCTACTGTGTATGCAGAGCACCTGCAAGTTTCTGGCCTCATCTCATCCTTGAATCTTAGGCTCGTGACGCTCAGCAAGCCATTGTCAAACCAGGACCACCTGCAAAGTGAGCTTGGGCCTCTGTGTTCTTGAATCAAAGTGCACTATGGAGAACGTGCCTGGTCTCTGCCTACTGTATAAAAGGGGGTGCATGAGAGCAGGCAGGGCTCAGGTGCAAGTCACATCTCTGCTACTTACTGACTATGCGAGAGCAGGACTATGTGACTCCTCTAAATCGGAACCTAAGGAAGCATTTCACAGGCTCAGAGACTATCCATGCTTACCATTGTACCTGGTGTTCAGTTATGTCTTATTAAATATTTTTGGTTATCTTTTCACTTCTTTTGTTTCCCACTCATAGGCCCTGAGGATACCTATAATCTCTAAGAACTTGACTGGAATTCCTTCTAGAACAAGAAAAAGCCAAGTCCCTGTGACAGCGACACTATCAGGCAGAAGGCTCTTTTCTTAGATGAAGCTACTTTCCAATAGGCATTTAAAAAAGAGGGTACTCATGAGGCTGCCCACTTTATAGCTCAAAGGAAGACAACGGTGGTCCTGCCAGGGCTTTCCCCTTCCTCTTAACTCCTTCCTTCCAGAAACAGTCAAAGAAACAGCCAGCATACCAGTACCACATGGTGCCAAGGACTGGGGGAAGCTCACATTGCCAGCCTTGCACTTCATTTGGCTCCTCCAGTACCAGTGGGTTACTGTAACCATGGAGACAAGTGAGTTCCTCCATATCACAGGAGAGCCAGGCTGCCAGCAGCCCAGGCTTTGGATGGGGGTGGCGGTGAAGGAGGAGGCAGCCAGCAACATCAAAGCTTGATTCACTTTACAGGGAACTGTGGAAGAAGATGGACACTACCAGTATAGTAGTGTCCCTCTTAGGCCCACCTCCTTTTCTTTGAATAGTAGTTTGTGTCTGGTATATTCTCTGGACTCTGGGCTTCCATTCTCAGTCCTACTGTTGCGTACTTGGAAGCTACCACTGTGTTAGACCTACAGTGGGGTCCTGATTCTACTACTTTGGCTGTCACATAGAAAATGGGACAGAACTACACAGACACAAACACACTACAGACAAGTGCTTTATCTAATACACAGTGCCGTCTTTTAAGCAAGCCAGGAAAGGAGCTCTGCTCTTCTGTTCATCTCAAATTTGGATATCTTCATAACTAGGAGCCAATCCTTTCTCTGGACTTTGAAGCAATGACTTGCATTATTCATTTCTTCTTGTGTCCCCATCGTCGTGACTCCTTCAAACTCTGTAAAGTCAGATAGTGTCTTGCTCACCTTCACATCCTCTTAGTGTCTAATAGGGCTCATACCTAATTTTAAAATACTTGTAGCATGAAGATTTATTTACTTTTTATGTACACTGGGGTTGTGCCTGCATGTATGTCTGTGTGAGGATGCCAGATCCCTGGAACTGGAGTCACAGACAGTTGTGAGCTGCTGTGTGTAGGGTTCCCTGGAATATCAACCAGTGCTCTTGACTGCTGAGCCATTTCTCCAGCCCCCTGAAGGTATAATTTTTTGATCCTTACAAGTTGCCCCCACCCCATCCCTAGAGAATAAGATAAGGGAAGAGTGAGGAAGTTAAACCAAAACTTCTAACCAGAAGAGCCATTTCCTCCCTTTCAAACATATACTGCCCCTGTCAAAAAGAGGGACTTTGTGGTTTGTCTTATTCATGGCCCAGAATGCATAGCACAGTATTCAATAAAGCTCTAAGTAATTGTGCAGAGTGAAGAAGAAAATGAGTCGGGGGCTGGAGAAATAGTTTGGTAGTTAGGGGCTCAGGCATGGCTCTCAGCAACCACATCAGGCATTTACAACTGCCTATCACTTCAGTTTTGGGCATTCCATGCCCTCTTCTGACCTTCTTGGACACCTGCACACATAAATAATATATAACTCTTAAAAAAAAAAAAAGAAAGAAAGAAAGAAAGGAAGAAAGAAAGAAAGAAAGAAAGGAAGAAAAAAGAAAAGCCAGCCAGCTGTGTGGGAGAGTGTCTTTAGTCCTAACCATTAGGCAGCTTAACAACTGGTGGATCTTTGGGATTTGAGGGCAACCAACCAGGGCTACACAATAAGACCCTGTTTCAAAATGGAGGAGGGGAGAAAGAAAAACAAAGAAAGAAAATGTGTTGGGAGGAGGCAGGGAATGTAGCTCTGTTGCTGGAATACTTGCCCAGAATACACAAAGCCCTGGGTTCCACCCAAAGCACAGTATAAAACCAGGCATAGTGTCATATACCTGTAATCTTAGCACTTTGGAGGCAGAAGTAGAAGCATCATAAATTCAAGGTCATCTCCACTACATAGAAAGTTTAAGACCAGCCAGGACTAGATGAGACCTGCCTCAAGGCAAAAAAAAGAAAGAAAATATATTGGGGAGCTGAGTGCAATCCTAGCATTCAGAGGCTGAGGTAGAAATGCCGTAAGTTCCAGGCTAACTTAGATGACAATGAATTCTGGGCTAGCCAGGGTCCAGCAAGACCTCGTCCTAAGAACAACAAAATGAGGGTGGTGTACTGGCTCCGAGGGTCAAGACACTTGTTATCTAAGCCCGAACCATCTGGCACCATCCTCCAGAACCTATGCAGAAGTCAAGCATGGTGGTGTACTCTATATTTCCAATTCCTACAGAGAGATGTGAGGCAGAGACAGGAAAATTGCCAGGGAAATGTATGGGCTAGCTAGCCTGATATCTTCTACACAGAAGAAACAATAAAGTGCTTGCCTATCATATACAGCCTCTAGGTTCAATACCAGCAGTGTAAAAATTGGGTATAATGGCAGGCACCTACAATCTTCAGAAAGTAGAAGCAGACAGATTCTGAATTCAAGGTAATCCCTGGCAACAGAGCAAGTTCAAGATCAACCTTGACTCAAAAAAGGGGTAGAGTTGGGGTGTCTTTAGATGTCCAATGTTTTCAACTTATAACAACCAAGTGGGCTCTTGCCCACCAATAGATGGAAGGTAGTCAATCACTAATGGAAACTGGAGATCACACAGACAGCCATATCAGCAAGGCAGAGTATCCCATCTGCTCCTTGGCTCCCTGTTTCCTGAAAGGGGAAATCCTCAACTCTCATGACAACCAAAGCCTCCCACTTAAGACAGCTCTTCTTTTTGCTTCTCTACATTTGGTCCCTCCTGTTTTGCTAGGAAAACAGCATGTGTTGCAGAGAGAATGCAATTCAATTTGAACCATTTCAAAAGCTACTGAAGAGAGAAGTGACAACTACTTGTATAAGGATTCCAAGGGACATTAGTATATGCTACATTGAGAGTGCTGCTGTAGTATTTCCTGCTTGAACCAGTGCTCTGCTCTTGTTGGTTACGAGGCCCTGTCAACCTTAGGGTGATCCCAAAAGCACTGTCCCACCACACAAAGCAGCATTTCCACCCTGCCCCTCCCCAAAATGCCTCCTGCTACAGTGAGGCATGCAGGAACTAAACACAGCAACAGTGGGGAGCTCAGTGACTCACCCAGCACAACCAACTCCTCCCAGAATCTCCCGACTTCTCCCTGGGGCTTTGCCAAAGCAAAGCAACAAAGAAGCTTGAGATTTAAAAAAAAAAAAAATTAAACCAAAAACCACCTCAGCATTTATGCAACAGTTTTTTAACTTGATGCAGAATTAACCCTTGGCTCCTGTCCTGCCTGACATGGCATCCTATGGTGGTTTCATGCCTAGGAGTACAGCCAGCCCCAGGCTAAGAAGCAGGCTTCCAGGTCTTATCCAGTTCCAGCAGCTGCTGGAAAATACTTAACAAGAATCCTGTCTCTTTGCACTTCACCTTTTCCTACAAGAAAAATGACTGCCTCCTACCCCTGCAAGTTCAAAGAGGGAGCTGAAGGAGGAAGAAACAGGAAAAATACCAAGGCTGTTCACCACCCCAGAAGTCACTGTGGCCAGAGGTCAACCTGAAAAGGAGAAAGGTTTCAGAAACCACCCAAGGCTGTCACTGCTAATCTGAGCTTCACAACTGCCCCCATCAGACCAGACTCCACTGTGTGACTACTCTTTCCAGAAGTCAGGCTCCCTTGCCCTGATGGGCAGAGGTGCTGCATGTCCATCTTCTTCTGCAACTAGAATGGAAGGGGGCCTAGGTCATAGAAGGGGGTCTGTCAGACCATATAGTAAATTCAGTGCACTGGAGATCCTGGGCACACCTGTGAGGAAAAGAGGCAGCTTCTTTTCATCTTTGTTGTTCAGCATCTGGGACAACTTTGTGTGTATCAGCTACTGGGACTCTGACTAAGGAGATGGCTCAGGTAAGCACAATCAGATGCAGTGTGTCCCTCCAGAAATTCCCTACTTGTTACACATTCCCTTCTAGGAGCTGGGGTGGGGTTCAGGGGAAACTCACTAGTGTTCTGCTGGCTCTACCATAAGCCTGATGTTAGCTAGGTCCAGCATTGCTAAAAAAAAAAATTTCTTTCTGAGAAAGCTTACTAATGGGAGCAATGCTCTCAGGCCAGCCCATGAACACCCCTATTGCATTGGTCCAGCTTGGGAATGTATCTCTACTCTCTGGGCACCATACACATGGAACACTCTAATCTCCCAAACCTTGGTGACACTGTGACACAGAGGGCTTGAACAAGAATGCTTCAAAAACTCTTGGCATGGCTGCAGCTTGCAGTGGAACATGGGAAAGGGTCTGAGGAGACAGGAATCCAGATGGAAATTAGCACTTTGTACACCTACTGCCTTACAGGAGAGAAGAGCTATTGCAAGAGGAACACGGAAGGAAATTTCTAGCTCGAGTGAGAGAAGTGAGCCTATATGACAGTGTCCTGATGCACATGGGGCCAATACTCTCTGGTGTTGCCTTCCCTATAGCACAACCAAAGCACAGGGATGTGCTTATCTGCCATTCAGGGCTGAAGGAAGAAGACATTGCTGAATCCTGTTACTAAGCAGCCACAGTTGGAGCAGGAATCTTCGATAGGCTGCTTGTCAGCAGTTTGGTGAAGACCGGAAAGTCCAAGCTTCCCAGCTAGACCCAGGCCCTCAGCTTGCTATTCTAGGCCTGGGGACAGAGGTGGCAGAGGGGTGGGCAAATGTCCAATTACTGACAGTAATGGCTGCTTTGCTTCTGGGGAGGCCCTAGCTATGTGTACTTTTAGTCTATAGAAGCAAGGTATGCAAAGCAAATCACAGCCATCTTTTATTACATGTATCTTTTTTTGTTTGTTTGTTTGTTTTGTTTTTCAAGACAAGTTTTCTCTGAGTAGCTCTGGCTTTCCCAGAACTCTGAGAGATCCGTCTGCCTCTACCTTCCAAGTGCTGGGATTAAAGGTGTGTACCACAACTCCTGGCTCTTAAGAGTACTTTTACTTACAATCTATATTTTCAGAGCCCTAAGAAGAGATCCTAGGAAACTATCCTAGCTTCCAAGAGATGTGAATGATGCAGAGAAGAGCCAGTTCAGCTCTGTTTGAGGTTGACAGCAAGTAGGTCTGGGCTTCCCAGCCTCTGACAGGAATCTGTAGGACTTTCTGTATGTGTACACATGCCTGCGTGTGTGTGCATGCATACACAGACACACACAGATACACACACACACACACACACACACACACACACACACACACACACACACACACACACACACACGGAAGCCGTCAAGAACTACGACTGCAATTAACAGGTGTGCTGAAGAGACAGGGGCCACTTTGGGGTCTTATTAGATGGACTGTTACACAGACTGATTGGAGGAGGCAGGCAGTCAAGTCTGTAGCTACCCACCTCTGAATTTACTGAGAGGGCAGGGAAGAAAAGAGTGACAAAAGAGGAATATGAACATCAGCCCCTAACATATCCTAAAAGGAATGGAATTACAATCAAGCCGGGCAAAAGAATACTACTGTAGCTATCCTATCCCTCTACACAGTCTATGCTACCCACTAAAGACCAAAGACAAGAGCCTGACAGGAATAAAGAAACTTCTGAACAGAAGTCTTGAAAACAGGGAAGTCAGAAAATTACCAAATATCCAATTCTACCCCAAACTCTGAGTGATCTTGGCCTGTATTAAATAGTCAAGACATACCAGCTATCATTACCATAATTCCATGCTTACTCACTATTCTGTAAGTTACAGAAGACAGCCTGAACTTCTTTAAGACGCAGTAATTGCTATAGATGCTATGCACCTCCAAGAAGAGATGGCTTGTCTCAAACAGGCCCAGAAGAGCTCTGTAGTCAAAGGCCAAGTTCTGGTCATCTCACACAATCAGACAGGGGCTTGGGTTTCTTACAGAGCCAGAGTAGAGGCTCCAGCAGCTGAACTGTTTTATTCTTTCCATAAAAGGCCACATTAGGCTCCTCTGATAAAAAACACTTTAAACAAAAACATCCCACCCCACAAAAACTCAGAGTACATCATAGCTCCTGAGGCACTAAGTAGTACCATCTTGCCAGGACTTTCTAGATAAATGGGTCTAGAAGCTTTTGCAAGTTAGCAGTCAGAGCAAGAGATTTGACTAATGTTTCACACATGTGCACAATCATGTAGCGTGAGCACACAAGCACTGCTTCGGGAGTACACTCAGATACTTACTAAAGCTCAAGCTGCCTCTCAGCCTTGAGAACTGGTATGTGTGTATGTGTAACAGTGAGCACTCAGCTCAATTGCACTTTCAGTTACTGACTGTTCCTTCCAAGAGGCACTCTGTGGCAGCCAGGCACCCATCACCACCTGTTCACTAACAGGGTAACTATTTGGGAAGATAAGATTTGGAGGTATTATAGGGTTGTTATCAGTAAACTAGCTGGCATCTATCTCAGGGACAGTTTCCTAAAAAGCTGCGTGTTGTGGACCCTTAGAGACAAGATCTGAGAACAGGGGAAGTAAAAGAAATGTTAAAAATAGGGATGCTGGGATAATAAAAGCAGGGAAGAAACATCTCATAGCTGAAGCCCTGCTCTATGGACCCGGACTTCACTAAGGAATTGCAGGCTCCCGTGTACATTCCTCGGCAGACCCAGGCTTCCTCTTGTATCTCCCCTTTTTTACCCAGTCAGCTCCACAAGGTCAAATAACTGTGGCATCTCATGCCGATGCTGGTTACCCCCATGAAGAGATAACCAAGGTCATGTGAGCTGGATCGACACGTTCTACTGCACTTGTTTATAAGCAAGAGGATTAAAACAACCTGTCAGGGGAGGGGAGCACAGGGGCAGACCTTGTCACTGGGCAAGCTTTGGGAACACAGCATGGAGGCCTCCTGCCAAGAAATCTTTTACTCAAATACAAAGACGAAATCTCTTACCAACGCCAAACCAGCCACCTATGCCAAATGCCATGTACACTTCAGTGACCTTGAGGCACTGCTTCATTTCCCTGAGCTCTTTATGTGAAACGTTAGTTTGGGTTTACCCGGGGTGAGGTGGAAGGCTAAGCAGATGATCGACATAAAGCTTCTGAAGTGTCCCAAATTGATCAGGCCAGGTAGTGCACACCTGTAATCTCAAAGCACTCAGGAGGCAGAGGCAAGTGGCTCTAAGTTCCAGGCCAGCCTTATCTACACTGAGTTCCAGGTAAGCCAGAAGCTACATAGTGAGACTCTGTCTCCAAAAAACAACACAACAACAACAACAACAAAACCAAAACCAATCCCAATCCCAAACTGAATAAATACCCAGGTAAAGCCTTTCTTCTAACTCTCTAAGGAGAATGTATGCATACAGAGGGAGGGTTGCTTTAACTTTAACTCTTCCTCAGGTGCTGGGGCTTAAATTCAGCCAAGGGCTTTACATTGGGCTGCATGTACAGCCAGCCCAAGAGAAGATATGCCAGGTGTGCACTTAAAGGGAGCTCCATTTTAAGAGACCCAAACTCTCAGCTAGAAGCAAAACAACCAAAACAAAAACTTTCCAGTGAGCATATCATTCCCTAACCAATGTCAGAACTGCTCAAACAACAAAACAAAACAAAAATTGCCTCAAGGTCCAGCTCCAGGACACATAGGATTGAAACAGCAGAGTGAGGCTCATCCAACATGGCCTGGAGGTCAACCTGATGGTCACTAGCCAGACACAGGAAGGGAAGGCACTGAGCATTTGGCTTTTGCTCCAGGCAGATGCTGACCTCTGGCTCTGTAACCACACTCCTCCCCAGCTCCAGTCCCATTGATCCTAAGTAACCACTCAGAAAGTTGGGGCTCTGCTTTAGGTACTCACAGCTGCCAGCAGGAAGTTGTTGCTAGTGGTGCTTCCTGGCTGACCACAGAGGTCAGCAAAAGACTAAGGTGTCGCCACCTGTGGCCAGTCAAAGGGAGAACAGATACAGCCACTGGCAGCTCATGCTCCTCTACAACATCCCTTTTCCAGCACAGGAACAGCACTTTCCCAACTCCACCCACAGTCCTGAGAAGCAGGGACAGTGCCTCCTCTACCCACTGTGGCTAAAGAAATGGAATGGAGTGGCTGAGGGGATAAAGGTGATTGCTGACAGGCCTGACAACCTAAGTTTGATCCCCGGGACCTACATGGGTGGAAGGAGAGAACCTACTCCAGCAAGCTGTCCTCTGACCTTCATGCACACTTCAAGGCACACAAACATCCCTCACATGTACCAAATACGTAAATCGTAATAACAAATTATACTAAGTTACTATTTTAAAAAAAGAAAGCCTGAATGAGTGTAACTAAGCTAGGAATAAAAACAGCTAGCTTAGCTAGGTATGGTGGTGCACGCCTTTAATCTCACCACTTGGGAGGCAGAGTTCAAGTCCTGCCTGGTCTACATAGTTAAGACCCTATCTGGAAAAACAAAACAAAACAAAACAAAAAAGCACCCAGCTTAGGGATTTAGAGGCCTAGTTAAGGGGCACTGTCCTGCAAAGGGTTCCCAGGACAAATGACCCAGCTCCTAGCTTCCCGAGATCAGGGGACATGGGAGTACTCTTCATTTCTCAGGATGTTAGAGAATGGCCAGGCAGACTTGCCTGATACCTGGTGAGGGTCACCACTCACAGGAGAAGCAGTCCGCTGGCCCAAGGAGGCACAGAGCTCATATGCTCACTGTCCACTACTCTCTTTCAGATGCACGGTTGTCATGCACTCAGAGCTGCTCACTCTAGTTTACCTGGCAGCATGGGAGTGGGGAGGAGGAGGAGGAGCAGGAGCAGGAGCAGGAGCAGGGGATTATGATTCTCTATTTCAAGCTCCGCCCCAGAGGCTAGGAAAGGAAGCAGCTGTGTTCTCACTGCAGGATCTCCAACCTCTAGCCACTACAGAGCCAATCAGCTGCCTAAGAACTCTGGGCAACAAGCACATCAAACAAGCTGGAAAAGGGAGGGGAACCAACCTGGGTAGAAGTGGCTGGGCTCCTGCCAAGAACTCTGAATGGTTTTTCTATCCACACTAGGACAGTGCAGGTGTATGCTCCCTGGGAAAAGGCAGACTTGCATGGCACACAGCATACCCTGGAGGGAGACAGGTGAAAGCTGCCTCGTGCAGCCTCCAAGGCAGAGTTGCATTCTAACCTTAGGTCAAACTTTGCTCCTAGGTGTGGAGCATGGTCATCTTGGTCATCTCAAGACAACTCATCTTGGTTATCTCGGGTCCCGTCTGAACACTTGTGATGCTGACTGCATGATAAGAGGGGAGGGGAAATTGTTAGCTGTTGCGTGGAATCCTACATGTAGCCAATGAGTAGAGTAGAAGCTATATATAAGGGCTTCTGCAGAGAGGCGCATGCCTCCTTCCACAGCACAGAACCCAAGACTGCCACAGAGAGATGCTATTTGGTGACAAATAGGAATGTCTTGGGGGGGGGGGTAGGAGCAAGACAGATAGCCATTAGATACTTCCTCTTTTTCACCAATCCTCCTAATCTGTGAGTTCCTCCCTACGGAAAAGGAAAGCAATCCTGGTCTCTGGCTTAACCCTGACCCATTATCACCAAATAATTCAGTCTCCCATGGATAAACGCCTCAGATGGTGCCATCTACATACATTGCACACACACAAATCTTCCCTCCTTCCTGGACAACATGGCTTGTGGTAGGAGAGGGAGTACCAAGCAGGTGTGCTGCCTAGCACCAAGAATAAGAAATCACACCTCAAACACACCTTTCATAGAATTCTATCTCAGGCTGATGAGATGGCTCAGAAGATACAGGTATTTGCTGCTAAATTAGATGACCTGTGATGGATCCCCAAGACTTGAATGTGGGAAGGAGATAATCAACTCATCTAGGTTCCCCTCTGACCAACATTGCATTCACACACACTTAATAAAAAGATAACTGTATAAAAACAACATTCTGTCTCTGGTTTACCTCTCCCTACCCATAGTCGATTCATACTTATATGTTTATGTCTATACACATATACACTAAAATCTCATTTCCAACTAGACTCACAGATTTCCAAACTGTTTCTATCACTGCATGAAGGGCTAGCTGGTTTCCTTTCCCTGACAGCAGCTGGGCCCCAGCCACCTGTCTTCAGGTTTGCAAAGAAAGACCTCCAGCTTTTTGCTGTAGCTTCCCACAGCCTGGGTCACTTTCCCTCCATTCAGCTCCCATCCTTCTGGTGAGCTAAAACCAAACATCTCTCCCACCAGGAAGCGTTGCAGGGTTCTACCTTGCTTCACGGAGTCTCCACTGTGTCCTCCCAGGCATTCTCAGCATTCTCAGTTCAGCCTCAGGAGAATGCTGCTGCTCACTGGCTCATCTCCTTTGAAACTCTTAGTGCTTATTTTGCTCACTAGTATACAAAACTAAAATCAGCCCCCAGGGAAGTTTCCAGGATTCAGTTATTTGGTGTTCTTGGTGTCCTGGCACAATGGTGGCCACTAGCAGGCCCTCCAGAAATGCCTTTCTAATCAAACCGAAATGTCATGAAGTCAGATCTTCCTGATTCCTCTTCATCCAACAGCCCTTAACCCAGCTCTGATCCATGTACCCTTTGACCTGAGTCAAGGCTTGAATGCTGCTGCCTACTGTTTTCAATCCACTGTCTAGGGACTTCTGGCACCTGTATGGAAAGTCCCCAGAGAGAACCCAGCATCTTTGCTGTGTAGAGCTGGGACCTGCTGCCCTTTTACCTGTCCTTTCCCAGAAGTCTGCAGGCCTTCTAAGGAGAGCTGCCATTAAAGTAGGGGGCTATGGGGACAAGTACCAAGGGCCCCAAGGGAGATTTATTCTAGACCCAAATCTGTCCAAACAAGTTATGTAACTTTGAACAAATCACCCTCCCTTGGGACCTGTTTCCACACTTGTAAAGGCTCTAAGAATCTGTCCTGAGTGAATGGAGTTCTTCGTATCTGTGCTCAAGCTTTCTAGACCTGTCCCTTGGACCAAAGCAGGAAGTGAGCAGGGGCTGTCTGTCATAAAGCCCACTTCCTTATCTTGGTTAATATCAAGTGAACCTGCCAAGGAGCCTGGTTCTCTAAGGAACCTTGTCTAGCATACTGTGGACACTAGGCCCAGGCCCACACACTGAAAAACTTTTGGCTAGACTTAAAAAAAAAAAAAGTTCAATTCTAAACTCAAGGTGTTAGACAGATAATTCTTTTTTTTCCCCAAAGATTTCATCTGTCCCATATACAAGCTCACAGCCAGGAATGTGGCCACAGGCCCAGGGCAAGGCACTGTGGCACAGTCTCTTTCCCTCAGGCCTTCAGTAAGCAGGGAGCCTTTCAGCATGTTCAGGACCTGGCAGACAAACAGTACACCCAGCACGCTAAGCAGAGCCTGCCCCCACCCGCATGATTCCCACAGTGGCCGACTCCTGGGTGGGGAGCTGCCTGCCTGCAGTGAGCAGGTAGGTAATCCTTGAAGAGAAACTGATCTGGCAAAGCCCTGCAAGCAGCAGTTTCAGTCTCCCTGCCCAGGGTGGGGGAGGGGAGCCAGGCCCAGCAGACCTGTCTAACAGGTCCTTAGTTCTACCACCCAGCCAGAGCTTCTTCCTGGATTCAAATCAGGAGATGCAAAAGTCAGTAGGAAAGGAGAAAGGGTCCCACTTTCTCACTCTCATCTACCTAGGATGGTCCTGGACAACCCTGACCTCCTCACAACCATTGGTCCATCTAAACAAGCAACTCGGGGCTGGGGACCTAGCTTAGCAACTAAAAGAACTTGGTGCTGTTTTAAAGGACCTAGGTTCAATTCCCAACACCCACAACTGTCTCACACTCCAGTTTCACGGAATTCAATGCCCTCTTCTGGCCTCTCCCACACAAGGCACAAAGTGGTGCACATATAGGCAGGCAAAACACCAATTCATACAAAACAAATGTTTTTCCTTCCTTCTTTCCTTTCTAAGACAGGGTAGCCCTTGGCTGTCCTGGAAGTCGCTCTGTAGAACAGGCTGGCCTTGAACTCACAGAAATCCACCTGTCTTTGCCTCCTAAGTGTTGTGATTAAAGGCTTGTGCCACCACGCCCCAGGTAAAACAAAATACTTTTTTAAGAAATTAGAAAGGAATCTATCACCACCACACCCTGAAGGTTCTCATTTCTTCAGGTCTCAGAACCTAAACGAGCAGACCCAGGCCTGGTTAGTACTTAGATGGAAGAAAAGCAACTGATCTCTAATACGCTCAAAGAAAAATCTGGGTCCTCGCCATCACCAGTGAGTACTGAGTTGGTGTGAAATCAGAGCTTTTCTGACTTAGAGCACATGACGCTGCCTCAGGACAGAACTACCAACACCTCTGTAACCTGCTTGCATACCACAGATGAAAGGATGAAGCCAGTTAACCAGTCACTCAAGCATCAACAGAGAACAGTGCAAATGCCAAGAAAGAGGGCTAGGCTTTCTGGCTCTTGTCTCTACTTTAGGAAGCCAGACAGGGATTCTCTTCTGTGGCTTCCTGAGTTCTTATCCAGCAACAGTGTTAATCTTCCCCCTCATTCTTTCATTTTCAAAATGCAGTTCTTTTTGGGCCAGTGAGACTGCCAAAACCCATGACCTGAGTTCAATTGCTAGAACCCACACTGTAGGAGAACCAACTGACTCCTACAAGCTGTGCCCTGACCTTCATAGTCCCTCATTTAGTATGAATGTGCTTCCAACACACACATACACACACACACACACACCCCAAAATAATTGTAATTACAAAGCATTCTTAGTAATTATTATATTTAATTAACACATTGATTAAAACTTGTGACTTAAATGAGGCAGTAGTGGCACGTGCCTTCAATCACAGAACTTAGGAGGGCGTTCAAGGCCAGCCTGGTGTACAGAGTAAGTTCCAGGACAGAGAAACTCTGTCTCCAATTAATTAACTAACTAACTAACTAACTAACTAACTAACTAACTAACTAACTAATTAATTCAGAGGCTGGAGTTAAGAGCACTAACTGCTCTTCCAGAGGACCAGGTTTCAATTCCCAGCACCCACATGGCAGCTCACAAGTCCCTGTAACTCCAGTTACACCCATGGCAAAACACCAAAGCACATAAACAAAACAAACACTTGTGACTTAAATAGCAGAAGACCCCAACAGAAACAGGTGTCTGGTTTGTAAAGCAAGATGGGCACATTTCCCTAAGGGTACTACAATGAAGAATATCCATATTGCAACTTTTATTTTTTTGCAGTGATGAGACTCAAATCCAAAGCCTCCACCAAGGCTTACCCTCAGACTATTATTTCTTATCTCACAGCTAATTCATTAAGAGGTGATTGTGTGAAAAGCACCTATAGGCCTCCTAAAGAAAAGGGTTTTACACACTACACACACACACACACACACACACACACACACACACACACACACACACACACACACAGAGACCGGCCTTCTAAGTATCAGCACTCTAACATGAGAGATGAGATTACAACCCAAATGCAGAAACTGAAGTTAGCTCATTCGCCCAATTTATTAGTGGTCTGTAGCCTTTAGTTATTTTTTCAGACAAAGACAATCACAGACTCCACTTTGAATGACAACCATCAGTGCTACCAGGATCTGCTTTAAACCCTGGGGCTTGATGCATTTGGATACACAGGCACTGAGTGGGCTCTGCTAAGAGTCACTCTGTACTAGGAAAAAGGAAAATGACCCAGAAATACTGACAGCAATCATATAGCGTTCCTCATCTTTCATCACTATCTGAACTTCAAAGTCAGTCCCAATAATAAGATTATGAAAAAAAAACTTTTTAATAGCCAAAAAATTTGCTTTAGGACTGGCGACATGCCTGGCAGGTGAAGGTGCTTGGCGTCAAGCCTGAGGACTTTAGTTCAAGTCTTGTAACCCACAGAGAACTGACTCCTATGAGTCACAAACACAGCCACACACCCTCAATAAATAAATAAATAATAATAAATAAGTGCATGTAAATAAAAATTGCTCAGGATTCAGTCATGGTAATAAAGACAAAAACAGGAACTGATTGAGTTATCTTGGTGAAGACTGGGAACTCCAGGTTGTGTACCAGAATCCCCACTGCAGACCGCACTGGCTGTGACTAAGCATGTTTATAGATTTTGCTTTTGTCTCCCAGTGGTCAATTATCAAGTCTGGTTTCCTTCCTTAACTCCTGTTCAACTGGTTTAGGTCACACTACATAGATTTCCCTCAGTTGCAGAGTGCTTCAGGAAGGAAGCAGGGAGAAATGAACAGAAAGAAATAAACTTCCTGAGACAAACAGAAAATTTGATGTCATCGAAGAATGAGTGTTAGCTGCTCAGTGTGGTGGTGTCCAACTTTAATCCCATTGCTCAGGAGTTGAGGCAGGTTGATCTCCAAGTTTGAGGACAGCCTGGTCTACATGGAGTTCCAGGACCACCAAGGCTATACAATGAGACCCTGTTTAAAAAGATCCCCATCCAAAAAAATATAAGCCACAAATAATGCAACATGTCTTTAATCTCAGCACTTGGGAGGTGTCTCAGGGTTACTATTGCTGTGATAAAACACCACACACAATGAAAGCAAATTGTAGAGGAAAGGGTTTATTTCATCTTATACTTCCAGGTGACACTCTCTCACTGAGAAGTCAGGGCAGGAACCTGGGGGCAGGAACTGAAGCAGGCCATCAAAGGATGCAGCTTACTGGCTTATTCCCCAGGGCTTGCTCAGCCTGCTTTCTCACAGACCCTAGGGACCACCTTGCCTGGGGATGGCATCACCAGCAGAGAACTGGGCCCTCCTCTATCAATCACTAATTAAGAAAGTGCCCCAAAGGCTTGCCTACATGTCAATCTTATGGAGGTATTTTCTCAATTGTGGTCCCCCCTTCTCAGAGAACTCTAGCTTGTGTCAAATTGACAAAAACAAACAAAAGACCAAGGGGGACAACAGTAGAAGCAGCAAACACTGAGAGTTCAAAGTCAGTCTGGATTACACCTCAAGTTCAAGGCTAGCCTAGGTTACACAAGGTTCTGTCACAATGAGCTACAGCTCATTGAAGGAACACACAGCTTGGTATGCACTTGTGTTTGATCCCAACTCCAACAAAGGGGAGAAAGGGAAGGAGAGATGGAGGGGGAAAGTCAAATACATTGGCAAATGCCTGTGATCTCAGCACTCAGGAGGCTAAGGAAGGAGTGTCACGTGCTTAGGGCCTGCCTAGGTTACATAATGAGACCCTGTCAGGAAAACAGGCTGATGAGATAGATGGATGGCTCAGCAGGTAAAGGCACTTAACTTGAAAGCCTGAACACCTGCACTTGATCCCCAGATCTCACGATGGAATGGGAGAATCAGCTCATATTTGGACTCACAGGAACACACAAATAATAATAGTACATTCTTTAATAGTTCTTCTGTGTCCGTGTGTGTGTACATGGAAGCCAAAGGTTACCCTCAGGCGTAAATCTTCAGACACTGTTTCTCAGACCATCACCTTGTTACTGTTTATTCAGACAGGGTCTCATACGATTTTGGGGATCACAAATTAAGCTGGGATGCCTGATCAGAAAGCCCCAAGGATCGTCATGTCTCTGTGTCCCAAACATTGGGATTACAAGGACACCAAACCCTATGCAGTAGATTTTTTTTGTGACTTCAAATCAGGTCCTCTGATAAAATCATCTTCCCAGCCAGGTGGTGGTGGTGCACGCCTTTAGTCCTAGCACTAAGAAGGCAGAGGCAGGCTGATCTCTGTGAGTTCAAGGCCAGCCTGGTCTACAGAGTGAGTTCCAGGTCAGCCAGGACTACTGCACAGAGAAACTTTGTGTCAAACACAAACAAACAAAAAACCCATCTTCCTGGTCCAGACCCTTTTCTCTGATGTTAAAATCAGGATAAGCCAAGGGCATACACCTATTGCTGAGACTAGTACTTGGGAGTCAAAGGCAGGAGGACCACTTGAGCCAGCCTAAGTGAAAACAAACAAAATTTTGTAAAAGCTGGTAAGAGGATTGGTCTAAATCACTTCAAAATAAGATCCTTTCCAGGGATTAGAAGCAGGGATGTGGCAGGAATTAGAAGGGGTGAATGGGAATAGCCTGCCTAAAGCCTGTCCTTCAGCAGATGATCTGCTTCTCTGAAATGGTGTACGGAGACCATGAAGAGGCAAGACTCCAAATGCAGAGGGATAAGTCAACAGCTAAGTGCTACTGTGAGACACCCTCACACCATGATCCGATGAAAGGCCAACATCATCAGGGTATGACACTCTGTCACTAAGGGACTGGCTTTCACAGTCTGGATTTGGCAGCTTGCCCTATCAGCTGCTTCACAAGCAGTGTCTGTGGTTTCAGAAGGCAGGGTGTTTGCTTCTGAAACACTGTCTTAAAAATGTATTTTGGAATAAGCATCACCCATTCCAAGACAGAAGGAGGGAATGAAAACCAAACCAAATAAAGGAATCTAATGCTGCCAAACAGAAAGGGGCACACTGGAGGGAGAGCAGGGTATGAAGAGACATTACTCACAACGTGCACCAAAGTGGAAGCCAAAGCTACTCAAGACTGCTTACTACCAAGCTAGAAAACAATGGGACTGGGCATGAAGCATGTACTTGCCTTGAATAGGGCCCTCAGTCTGAACCATATCATCACATTAAAGGCACACGCCAACACCGCCCAGCACTAACTCTTTTCTTCAATTTGGCTGAGACTGAGGGCCCAGCAGCACAAGCCTTTAATTCCAGCACTCCAGAGGTAAAGGCAGGCGAATCTCTGAGTTCAAGGCCAGTCTGGTCTACATAGAGAAACTCTGCCTTGGAAACAAACAGCCATAGCCACGGTGGCACAAACCTTTAATCCCAGCACTGGGGAGGCAGAGGTAGGCAGATCTCTGTGATTTCAAGGCCCACCTGGTCTATATAGCAAGTTCCAGAGCAGCCAAGGATAAATAGTGAGACTGTCTCAAAAACCAAACAAAATAAAACCACACACTTGCACACATGCTCGGGAGAGGGAGGAAGAGAGAAACCTGAGATCAACTTACCTAGCCCAAATCCATTTATTTATTGAAAACAAAAACAAACAAATAAGGCAAACCATTGGATGGTTCCATATACATGCAAAGGACTGTCACCTAATCAATTAGCAGCCACACCTCTCTGGCAGCATGCTATCGGTAATTAAGGCCCTGTGCTTATTTTCTCTGGGAATACAAGCACAGAAGGGCAGAACCCCTATGGACTTAACCCATTATGACAGCCTTTTTATTAGACAGGAAAATACTGCATTGCTCTCCAAGGAAGGGTGGCAGCATCACTGAGGAGCACTTGAAGACATCTGTGCATGAGCAGCAGCAACCTCTCTAAGACAGATTCTGCAGGAGATGGGTAGAGAGGGGAGATGTATTCAAAACAAAGTTAGCTGGATCAGAAAGTCAGGCTCCTCAAAACAGCTCATGTGAATTTGAGCTTGTTCATTTTAACAAAAACAAGTGGGTTCTAAAGAATTTATTTTGGAATTTATCAGCTTCTAACACCAATGATCATCATCTTTCTAGGCTAACAGAACCAAATTGGCTGGTTAAGCTATATTTCATCATAGTTTGCCTCTTTACCCCATCTTCAAAGGAAAGGTGCCCTTGCCAAGGTTAGATTTACAGTTAATAAACTGTACACTCCTGTTTCATTCTCTATTGGTATACATACAGCAAGTACTTTCAATCACAAGCTGTAGTTGCCTAGGAGGGCCACATGCACTGTACCAGAAACCAGCTTTCAGTAGACAAACATAAGCCAAAGACAGAGAAAATGCAAACAGGGCAGTGCTGGCACATGCCTTTAATCCTAACAATCGGGAGTCAGAGGTTGTTGGATCTCTGTGAGTTCGAGGCCAGCCTGGTCTACACAGTGAGTTCCAGGACAGCTAGGGCTACACAGAAAGACAGTCTTGAAAAACAAAACAAAAAACTAAAACAAAACCCAAAACAGGCAAAAAACAACAACAACAAGGCACCAGGCTAAAGTTTTTCTAGCAGGATGGCCAGAATTTGGTTCCCAGGACTGCAGTACCAAGTCCTAAATGCACAGCAGCCTGGCACTACCAGCCCTGGTGCTCAGACCTCTTGGCAGTGAAGGCCAAGACCAAGTAGCACACAGAGAGCTGTAAAGAGAAAGTTGAGTCTGCTTCCTATGGGTAAAATTACACACAGTTAAGCTCTATACACAAAAGCTTCTTTTTCTTTTTTAGGGTATGGAGGCTGTGCATCAAAGAGGAGAGAGACAGACGGGGGGGGGGAGGGAGGAGAGGGGGAGAGAGAAAGAGAGAGCGAGACCAAGGCAGTTCAGTGGGTAAAGAGAACCTGGGTTTGATTCAGGACTCACTTGGCAGCTTCAACCCCCTGTTACTGCAGTTCCAGAGCATCTGACAGCACTGTCTGAGCTATGAGGGCATCAGGCACACAGGAGTACACAGACATACATTCAGGCACAACACCGACAAACATGGGGTGGGGGTGACATTTAAAAATAAAAATTAAAAAATAAATATAATTTTAAAACATGCAGTGATGACACATGCCTTTAATGCCACCACTCAGAAGGCAGAGGCAGGTGAATCTCTGTGAGTTCGAGGCCAGCCTGGTCTACAAAGCAGATAGCAGAACAGCCAGGAATATTACACAGAGAATCCCTACCTTGAAAAAACAAAAACACCCCAGGAGGTCTAGAATCCCAGTATCTCATTGTGCTACTGAGGCAGGCATTCAAATCTAGAAATCACAATTATCCTTGCTGTGGGGCCCTTGACATGGGGAGAGACAGCAGCAGGGGAGGAGCCAGCATAGAATGAGGATTGAGAACTGCTGTTTCACTCATGCTACATTCCTGACAGGCAAAAAACAGAGAGAAACAGCTGTGAGCCTTCAACACACAGCTGGCTCATCAAGGTGCTAGTCCTAAGGGAAGTACAGGTTAGTAGCCCTCATCTGAAATGAAGAAGATACAGTACTTGGGATGTTTTTAGATTTTGAATTGTACATACAAGAGTTAGCTTGGGGTGCGATTGAAGTCTAACCATGGCGTTTCCTGTTTTTTTCCTTTCCTTTTCTTTTTTTTTAAGACAGGGTTTCTCTGTGTAATAGCTCTGGCTGTCCAGGAACTCACTTTATAGACCAGGCTGTCCTGGAACTCACAGAGATCCACCTGCCTCTGCCTACCAAGTGCTGGGATTACATGTGTGCACCACCAACACCATCACCCAGCTCATTTCATGTTTCTTAAAACAAACAAAACATTTATTTAGGCAGGATCTCATGTAGCCCAGGCTAGCCATAAGTTACTATAAAGCCTGGGATGACTTTGACTTTTGAGCCTTCTACATCTACTTTCTGAGTGCTAAAATTACAGGTGTGTGCCATGACACTGATTTATGCTTAGGATAACACGTATTCAGAATCGAACCCAGGGATCTGTGTAAGCTAAGCAAACACTCTCTTTTAAACACTTTCTTTGAGGAGTGTCTTGTTATATAACCCCCAGCCTGCCCCTAACTCATAATGCTTCAGTCTCAACTACCAGAGCTGGGGTCATAGGCAAGTACCATCATTCTTGACTCACTACTCATCTTCTATTTAAACCTGGAGGTAAATTTTATTTTGTTTTGTCTTAGGGAAGAGAGTTTCCTGAGACAGGGTCTTGCTATGTAGCTCTGGCTGGCCAGAAACTCACTATGTAGACCAGGTAGCCTCAAATTCTTAAACGATCCATCTGCCTCTGGTTCCCCGGTACTGGAAATAAAGGCATGCACCATCACGATCACACTTGTTTTGTTTTTGAGACAGGGTTTCTTTGTCCTGGCACTCACTCTGGAGACCAGGCTGGCATCAACCTCAGAGATTAGCTTGCCTCTGCCTCTAAGACAGGGTTTCATATAGTCCAGTTTGGCCTTCAATCACAAAGTAGTTGAAGATGACCCTGAACTTCTGATCCTCCTGTCTCCACCTCCAAAGGGCTGGAATAGCAGAGGTGCCTAGCTTAAAGATCATTTTATAAAAAAATTTTTGATATGCCTGGGTTTCGGGATTTTGTTTTTTCTTCCCAAGACAGGCTTTTTCTGTAGCTTTGGAGCCTGTCCTGGAACTCACTCTGTGGGCCAGGCTGTCCTCAAATTTACAGAGGTCCACCTGCCTCTACCTCCTGAGTGCTGGGATTAAAGGTGTGTCACCACTGCCTGGCTGATGTGCCTGATGTTTAAGTGCAACTTTTCATATGGGCTCAAGTTTCCCATTTGTGAAGTCATCATAGTGATAAAAGAGGTCCTCAGTGTTCTTGCAAAGGACACAAGTTCAGATCCAGAACCCATGCCAGGCAGCTCACAACTCCTTAACTCCAGCTCCACGTGATCTGATGCCTTCTTCTGGCCTCCGTAGACATTAGTACACACACGTACTTACATAAGTAAAAAGTAAATTTTTTAAAAGTTTCAAATTTGCATCTTTCCTTTTCTACTTTTTGAGGCAAGGTTCTCTGTTTGGTCAAGGCTGGTTCCAAACTCATGACCCTCCTTCCTCGGCCTCCCAGGTATTGGTATTGCAGACGTATAGTATAGATGGTAACATGTATTTTCTTCTGTTTGGACAAAACTGAAACCAGGAGTGAAAAGCTCTCCACATCCTACAATGGATAGTTCATGCAATAGTATTCACTCTAGACCACTGGTTATGGTGTTAGACCATAAACCTCATTTGAGGAGTGGAGAAAATAACAAGATCTACTACCCCATAGAGCAAGTGGGTTAATGGATGTAAAACATCTAAATAAGTAATAAGGGCAAAGAGTGGGAATGGGGAATGAGCATGTCTTCTTCAAGTGCTCATCCGTTCCTTTTAAACCAAGTTTCCCAACAATCTGAAACAGAATTCTACATTTGGAGGGCCACACAGAAAGCACCTAATAATTTGACTCAATAATTTGGGTCACCACTGTCTTTGCTAATCCACAAATCTTTGAAAGTGAAAGTCTCTAGCATCTCTATAGACCAATGGTCAAAGAAAAGACAGTTTGATTCTGAAACTGAAGTGAAAGCCATGGAATGGGGATGTAGCCCAATGGTAGAATACTCAGAACCTGCAAAGCCCTGGTTCAGTTCAACACACACACACACACACACACACACACACACACACACACACACACACACACACACAAACAGAGGGGGGGCAAGCCATATGTAATTCTGAAAAAGAAAAACAAAACAACAAAAAACTACTTTGAAGAAAGATTTGAGGTTATGGGACCTGCTGAATGATGAGAATGGAACTTCAGTCCTGCCAATCTGAATTGTAGGCAATCCTGCCTATCTGATTTATAGATGCAAATCAATACTAAACCCTTGATTAAAATTTTGTTTTTCAAAATTATTCCAGGGCTAGTGAGGTGACTCAGCAGTTAAGGGCCAAGCCTAACGACCTACTTTGATCTCAGGACCCTTTCATATGATGGCAGGGGAGAACTGCCTCCTGCAAGCTGTCCTCCGATATCCACATATATATATATACCATAAATAAATATAATCACTCCAACAAGATATGACTTAATGCAAATGGTATAAAGATTTGCTTTGCTGGCTAGTAGTGGCTCAGGCCTTTAATTCCATCACTCAGGAGACAGGCAGGTAGATCAGATCTCTCCAAATTCTTGGCCAATCTGGTTTACATAGCAAGTTCCAGGATAGCCAGGGCTATGGAGAGAGACTCTGTCTCAAAAACAAACAAACAAACAAAAAAACCAAACAAATAAAACAAAAACCAACAACAACAACAACAACAACAACAACAAAAAACCCAAACAAGCAAACAAAATACCCAAACAAAATAAGAACAACAAAAAGAAACAGTTGTTAGTTAAACTGCAGTTAATCCCAGCATTTGGGAGCCTGATCTCACAGAAGAGTTTCAGACTAGCTAGAGCTAAAAGAAACAAACAAAGGTTAGCTGGGGTATAGCTCAGCCTGGATTCAATCCCCAGTGCTTCCAAGGAAAGAAGGGAGGACGTGAGGGAGGTGGAAGAGAGTAAAGAATGAAAGAAAAAGGCACCACATATGCAGACTCTGCAGCCAGGAATGGAACAAACCCTTGGTATGGGGCCTAGGCCTGGCACTGCCAAACTACAGATATCTTGGGCAACATGGCTCTTCAAGGATAAAAGGGCATAATGCAAGCTTTGCAGTTTTCAAATTGGTAACTGACTAATAGCCAACATACAAACTTTTATAAAAAAAAAAAAAAAAAAAAAACCATACCCAGTATAATGAAATTCAAGTAAGCCAAATGATCTTTTTAATGGAATTTTTAAAAGGCCAATGTTATGCACTCAAAGGAGAAAATGAGCCAACTTTGAAAATAGTCCCCTAGGTCGTCACTGAGAACTGACTTCCTCAGCTAGAATGACTGCAAACCCAGGCAGCAAGTGCCTTCCTGAGGGCAGGTCAGGCCTCGGGAATCACAAAACAAAGGCTCTCAATGAGGTCATATCAAATCACCAACCAATCAAGGACAGGGCTGATTAAGCTGGTATTAGGTTATTGACCTACAAAATGGTTCTCACACTTCTGTCTGGAACTCTTCCTACTCCCTCTACCCCTAACTCTTCCCCATGACATCAAACAGCTTTTGATAATGTTATACAGTTCTTCCTATTAATAGCATTAAAATTAAAGATGGCCTTGGATATAGCTCAATGAAAGAGCACTACTTACCTCAAATGCATAAGGCCCTAGGTTCGATGACCAGCACAAGAAAACAAAAGTAAAACAGAAAAAATGTTAAACTGATTCATTTAAAGTAAGTTCACTAACCTTAATACAATCATAACTGGCATTTCTTATGAAGTTACTCTATTTTCATTTTCTTTTATTTTTTTTTTGTTGTTGTTTTGTTTTTTGGGTTTTTTTTTTTTTTTTTTTTTGACACAGGGTCTCTCTATATGGCCCTGGCTGACCTAGAACTCACTATGTAGGCCAGGCTAGCCTCCAACTCAAAAGATTTGCCAGCTTCTACTTTCCAAAGTGCTGTGATTAAAGGTGGGCACACTACACTTGGCCAGTAACAAAATTTTCAACATACCAAACCCCTGGTGAATTAACTGATCTTTCTGATTTTCTAAGATTTATTTATTTTATATGTATGTATATGGAGTACATGCATGCCTGGTGCCAGAGGCAGCCAAAAAGGGGAGTTGGATCATCGGGAACTGGAGTTATGGATGACTGTAAGCATCACTTGGGTGCTGAGAATAGAACCCAGGTCGTCTGCAAGAGCAACAAATTTTCTAGGCCATCTCCCCAGCACCACTAACTGAATCAAAATTAAAGCTTTGACATGCAAGAACCTTGAAATTATTACATTTTGAAATCAGGCAGACACAGGACAAACGCATGATCCCACTTACATAAGGAAGTTAGAATTAACAGGGATAAAAGAGAAACGGGGGTTGCCAGGGTTGAAAGAGTGAGAATGGGAAGTTACTATTAGTTCAATAGAGCAGATTCAATTTTAGATGATAAAAAAGTTCTAGAAATTATAGATTATATAATAATGTGAATCTATTAAAATGATACAGGACTGGGGGAAGAAAAAAAAAAAAAAAATCAAGCCAGGTGATGGTGGGCACACTTCTTTAATCCCAGCACTCAGGAGTCAGAGGCAGAAGATCTTCAAGTTCAAGGCCAATCTGGTCTACAAATTGAGTTCCAGATTACTCAGGGCTACAGAGATACCCTGTCTCAAAAAAAAACAAAAAGCAAGCAAGCAAACAAACATACAAATCAAAATAGGAGCTGGAGAGATGGCTCAGCAGCTGAAAATACTACACCTACATAACAACTCAAAACTATCTTTAACTACAGTTCCACAGGACCAGGCATCCCCTTCTGGCCTCTACAGGGACAAGACAGGGTGTATTAACATTTATGCAGACAAAACACCCACACACATAATTTCCCCCCCCAAACAGAACTGTTTCTCTGTGTAATCTTGGCTGCCATGATGGAACTAACTCTGTAGTTCAGGCTGGCCTGGAACTCACAAAGATCTGCCTACCTCTGCCTCTCTTATGCTGGGACTAAAGGTGTGTACCACCATGCCCAGCTGAAATGACTTATTTTTAATAAAAAATATAGTTGCTAAATGCCAACTGAATTTATAACACAGTAAGTGCACTTGAGAGACTGAATGCAACCAAAACACACAGGCAAAGCTGGTGTGGCTCAGTGGTAAAGTGTTTCTCTGGCATGCACAAAGTTCTAGGTCCAATCCTCAGCACCAAAAAGGCCCAAACCAAAGAAAACAACAGCATAAGGGAGGGTGGGGGTGTTATATGATTATGACATATAAAAGACAGACAGGAAGACTAAGTTCTGATACCTTGTTACACAGAAGAGTGCTTAATATTGAATCCTATAAATCAAATGGCTAGGAGGAGTTGAATGTTCCTATCACAGAGAAATGACAAAGGTTTTGAGCTGGACAACCAAAAATATCCCTAGCAGATCATTATATAATATATATATGTGCTCAGATACACTCTAGCCTATAAATACACATATTATTTTGGAGTCAGGGTCTTGCTATGTAGCCCAGCATGGCCTTTACTGCAATCCTCTTGCCTTAACCTCCCACGTGCTGGGACTACAGGCAAGTACTACCACACCCAGCAAATACACACACATTTTTATTCAGTATCTTATATTTATCCATTAAAATACACATTTTTAAAGGTTTTTAGCTGGATGGTGGTATCCCACACCTTTAATTCCAGCACTCAGAAAGCAGAGGCAGCTAAATCTCTGAGTATGAGGTCAGCCTGACCTACAGAGTTAGTTCTAAAACAGCCAAGGCTACACAAAGAAGCCCTATAGGGGGATTGGGGGAGATGACACAAGGCAGGACAGGACATTTTCAAAGTTATTTTAAGTCAGCCTGACATATCGATGTGCACCTTTGATCCCAGGGAGGCAGAGACAGGTGAATTTCTGAGTTTCAGGCCATCCTGGTCTACAGAACAAGTTCCAAGGCTACACACAGAAGCCTTGTCCCAAGAATTGTTTTTTAATTTAATTTATGCATGTATGCCTGTATTGGGGTATGTGTCCATGAGTGTAGGCACCAGAGAAGACTAGAGGTATAAGACCCCCTGGAGCTGGAGTTATATGCAGTGAACTTGGATCCTTTGCAAGAGCCGTTCACACTCTTTTTAATCACTAAACCATCATCTCTCCAATTCCTAAAAGCATAAATTTTTAAGAGCTGGGGATGTGGAGTGCTTACCTAACATACACAAAGCCTTAGGACCAAGACCCTGTCTCAAAAAGAAAATGTCAAGGGATGCAACTCAGTGAAAGAGAAGTTAGTTACCTTTTATGTACAAGGCTTTGAGCTCACATCCCCAGCACAATAACAAAACCCCCACAACTCTAGGTCAAGTAATCCCCCACCTCAGCCTCTTCCTGTGTTGGACCACAAGCCCATACTGCCTCTGCAGATAAAACAGATCATTTTATAAATTATATGCTCACCTATAGTACATGTTTATACAACCTTCTCTTTTTTAGGGAAACATGTTTTCAAAAACAATTGAAATTTGATTTAAAAAACAAAAACAAAACCCCACAAAAACCAAAAAACAGCCCTTAATATATCTGGCTTAATGACAGACAGGTGACTTCTTATACCCATTTCTGTATTCAGTGTTTCAAAATGTTTATGAAATGTGCAAAGAAATCCTATATAGACAAGCAGATAGGAAACAAGAATTCAGCAGCCTTCCAAATACTGATATTTTCTTCTTTGACTAGTCATGGGCCAGCAAGATGGCTCACCAACAATGGTTGTCACTGGGCTTGACATCCTGAGTTCATGCCTGGAGCCTCTTTAAAGGGGTCATAGAGAACCAGTTCCTGCAGGTCATCCCCAATCCTGCCCCACCCCACCCCTGCTCAAGAACAAGCACGTGAACACACACGCACTCATGGGCAACCCCCACAAACACAATATAGAATTCAAAACTGTATCAATGAAACTTTTGTACACATCTAAGTTAAAAGTCATATTACCAGCTGGATATGGTGGTGCAGGCCTTTAGTCCCAGTACTTGGGAGGCAGAGACAGGTGGATTTCTGAGTTCTAGGCCAGCCAGTGCTACACAGAAAAACCGGAGAGGTCATGTTATCCTGCACTTTGTTCACACAATGGTAATTTGGAACATATTATTACACTGACTTGTGTAGAATTTCCAAATGCTAACAGTTTTAACAATAAATAATGTTAACTTTATCATTGCTCTCATAAAAAAAAAAGTCTATAAACATTTTCCAAAATTGATTTTTGCTCTGTATATGGCAGGGTCTTATTATGTAGCCTTGGCTAGCCTGAAATTCACTTTGTAGAATAGGCTGGCATCCATCTCAAAGCTATTTTCTTCTGCTTCCCTAGTACTTGGATGAAAGGCATGTATTACCACCAAGTAAAGATTTACCTTTAGTCAGATGGAAGTGGTTCATACCTTTGCTTCCACTGCTCAGGAGGCAGAGACAGGCAAATCTCTCTGAGTTTGAGGCCAACCTGGTCTACAGAAGAGTTCTAGGACAACACAGAAAAGCCCTGCCCTGTCTTAAAAACTGAAAAAACTAAATTAGGAAAAAATTACCTTTATTTTTTTATGTATGTGTGTATGCCACAAGTGTATAGTAGGTTCCCTTGGAGGACAAGGATCCCCAGGGGTGGGGTTACAGGTGGCTGTGACCTGGCCAGTATGAGCACTGTGAACCTAACTTAAAGTCCTCAGGAAGTACAAGGATTCACAGCTGCTGAGTCCTCTCTGTAGCACCCCAACCTCCTTTTTTTTTTTTTTTAAAAGAAGTAAGCCTTTATTTCCATGTTTCTCAAATTGAGCTGGCTAAGTTGGCTGCTTTGATGGGATTTGTCAAAGAGACCTCATCTGATTCCTCTCACTCTTCCTTGGCTTTTAGTCTCTTCAGGGGCTGCAGCAGTAGATCAGCCCAGCTCAGCCCAGCTCAGGGAAGCGGGAAGGGGAAGGTATACCCAGTATCCACAAACAAAGCCAGGACCTGCTTGTATCCACTCATTATCTAGAGTCTGGTACTCAAGCAACAGGCAGATAACCAATGCTGCACCCCAAATTTTACTTTCTATTTGAAAACTTGACAAGCTCATTTTGTTAATTTCTATGAAAATATAGACTGAATTTTCAAGTGTGAATAACCAGTCTGTATATAAACTGTCACTTCAAGTTCAAATGTAGCTAGCTGTCTTAGTCCATCACACATGTGCCTTTCCATACAACATGGCATATAATAGTAATGTTTTATGAAGACTTTGCATTCCACCACCAAAAATATGAGAGACTTATTATTGGTTTTTTAGAGACAAGGTCTCTCTATGTTTGGTTGAGTTAGACAACCAAAAATATCCCTAGCAGATCATTACATAATATATATGTGCTCAGATACACTCTAACCTATAAATACACATATTATTTTGGAGTCAGGGTCTTGCTATGTAGCCCAGCATGGCCTTCACTGCAATCCTCTTGTCTTAACCTCCCATGTGCTAGGATTGCAGGCATGTACTACCACACCCAGCAAATACACACACATTTTTATTCAGTATCTTATATTTATCCATTAAAATACATATTTTCAAAAACTTTTAAATTATTTTTAATAATATGTATTTGTGTATGGCTGTATAGGGGTATGTGTATATGAATGCAGGTGCCAGAGGAGGCCAGAGATGTAGGACAACTGTAAGCTGGTTGTCCTGGAACTTGCTATGTAGACCAGGCCGCCTGGACCTCAGAGACCCACCAGCTTCTGCTTCTTGAGTGCTGGGGTTAAAGGCGTGGGAGTAAAGCATCAAAGAATTAATGAATATCACTTGTCAACTCTTCATCCAGGTCATTCTCATATGCAAATGGCCTTTCCTCCTGCTGAAAATAGCAGCTGAAATGAGGACCCTGGTGGTGGGCAATCTGGTATTGCCATCTGGAGGCCTATCTTGGCCCCAGTGGTTTTACCTGCCACAGTGTCTACACTACCAGTCTGGAGACAAGGTCATTCATGTGCTAGTTGTGGCCTGCATGCCTTGAATCCCAGCACCAGGGAGGCAGAGGCAGGTGGATCTCTGAGCTAAAGGCCAGCCTGGTCTACAGAGTGAATGAACCTCATGTCAGCCAGGTATACATAGTGAGCTCCAGGCCAGCAAGGACTAACATGGTAAGACCCTGTCTAATAAAAGAAAACAAGGACAAAGTTATTCAGCCTTCTGATGTGTAGCACTGCTATGTGCTGCTGAGTAGCCACACAAGAGAAACTACTCTGTGACAACTGATAGTGCTGATGAAATACCCTGAGCATTCTGTACATCTGCTTGTACCTTAGGTGAAAGAAAAATTCTGCAAATAGGAAACTACAGAGAGCTCAGTCACAGGATGTGAGTTCTGTTCACAGAAGCCAGGCACCTGTGACTCCAGCTCTAAGAGATCCGATGCTTCTAGCTCCAAAGATACTCATGTGCACATACCCACACATATACATAATTCTGTAAGTAAGACATTAACCTGTTTTCATATGCAGATAACTCTTGCTAAATTCCAGTAACATCAGAAGCAACAGTGCCCTGAAATCTACTGACTGTTCACCTATTCTAGGCAGGCCAGCTATTTAAGACTGATGAATGGAGGGGGCCTTTCCACTCAAAGCAAGGTGGTCACTTATTCTATACCATACCAACTTTCAGTAACCTCTTTTTTTCCCCCCCAAGACAGGGTTTCTCTGTGTTGCCCTGGCTGTCCAGTAACTCTCTGCAGGCAGGTTGGTCTTGAGCTCAGAGATCTGCCTGCCTCTACTTCCTAAGTGCTGTGTTCAGAGGAGTGCACCACCACACCCAGGGCTTTTCATTTCTTCTTTGAAAAGCTGGAGAGTTTGGTTTTTAAAGCTCACAGAATATAGAGCTACTATGTTACTGTTCAATCTCTCTTCTTTTTCTTTTTTCCTTTTTTTTTTTGAGACAGGGTTTCTCTGTGGCTATAGAGGCTGTCCTGAAACTAGCTCCTGTAGGTCAGGCTGGTCTCAACTCACAGAGATCCGCCTGCCTCTGCCTCCCGAGTGCTGGGATTAACCTCTGCCGCCAACAACACCACTACCACCACTACCACCCACCTATTTAATCTCTTTTATTTTAAACTCTGAAGAACTGATCTTGCTACAACATTGCAGCTTAACTGGCATCCTTAGTACTACTATTCTGTCACATAAAATACACTATTAAAGCTTACAAAGCTGCAAGACAGCTTTCATTATCATTTCTTCTAATAGCAATTCTTTATGTTGAGAAAGAGCCCCATGTATCTCAGGCTGGCCTCAAACACACTTTATAGCCAAGGATGACTGAACTTTTGAACCTCCTGCCTCCATCTGCCAAGAACTGAGATTACAAGCATAACCCAGCACTGTCTGTTTACAGAGTGCTGGGAATCAAACCCAGGGCTTTATGCATGCTAGGCAGACATTCTACCAACTCAGCTACTCGCCTGCTCCTGGATTTTTTTTTCTTTCTTTCTCAATATATTTAAATAGAAATTACATGGATGGCTTGAATCAGCAAGCATTCTAATTTCATTTTTACTTATTCAAGGGAGGAGGGAGGAATGCATGCCATAAACTAGTAGTCAGAGAGCAACTTTCTAGACTTGGTTCTCTCCTTTCATCATGTGGGTCCTAGAAGGAATGGATTTTAGGTTGTCAGGCATATTAATGACAAGTGTTTTTGCAAGTGTTTTTGTCCACTAAGCCATCTTACTGGCCCTAATTTAAATTTTTTTTTTTTTTTTTTTTGGCCAATAGCTGGTCCTTAAGTATAGGAGAAACATAAATTTTCTTCTACTTTAGGATAAAGTTGAATGAAATGCTAAAATAAATTAGAAATTAAAATTTCTAAATTAGAAGCTTTTCTAAATGTCTTTACAAGTAAGTTTCACAAATTTTATTTATTTATTGTTGTTTCCTCAGGTGTCAAGAAAATACAGATTTCAAAATAATGACTTATTAGGCAATAGTGAGGTTCATAAATGGTAGAAAGTATAACCAAACAAGACTGACTGGTAAGGAAACAACTGAAGTTCCAAGAACAAATTAAGTTCATTACTGAAAACTCCAAATTTGTATCTGAAACTACTACTCTAAAAGTTCTTGAAAACACAAGAATACAGAACTTTACCTCTTATGAACCATCAGTGTTGAGTCATCATGCATCATTCAGCCCTTGGAATACACCACTGCACACTAGTGAGGAGATGAGAATGAAGAATTCAGGGGCTGGGGAGAAAGCTCAGTGGGTAAGACCACTTGCTATGTAAGCCTTGGGACCTGAGTTCAGATCCCCAGCACCCATGTAAAAATCAGACATGGCTACCTATATTTATAACCGGACTATTATGGGGTATAGAGACATGCAGTTCCCAAGGGTTTGCTAGCCAAATATCAGGCTTCAGGGGTACTGAGACATGCAGATCCCAAGGGTTTGCTGGTCAAATATCAGGCTTCAGGGGTACTGAGCTATGCAGAGATCCCAAGAGTCTGCTGGCCAGCCAACCTAGCCAAAACACCAGGTTTTGGGGCTTCAATTAAGAGACACCATCTGAAGGGAATAAACTATCTAGTGTTCACTGGTCTCAGCCCTTGTTCATCACACACACACACACACACACACACACACACACACACACACACACACACACTAAAAGAAAACAAATGCCAATGGAGGTGGAAGTGTGTCTGGGAAGGGGGGATGGCTCACACTATTATTACTAGCACTCTGGAGGCGGAAGCATGCAGATCTCTGTGAGTTCAAAGCCAGCCTAGTCTACATACAGAGTAAGTTCCAGGACAGCCAGAGCTACACAGAAAAAAAACAAAACAAAACAAAACAAAACAAAAAGCAAACACTGTGCTACAATAAAAGTAATTATGACCTGAAGGGAGCTAGGAAACACTCAGGACTTCTAAACCATAGTGAAAACCAAATTCAACATTGCATTATCCAAGATTAACAAAATTAAAAACAAGCACGGGGTCTATATAAACACAGCATTCCTGATATGTCAGAGGGAAAACTCAGGACTGGCTCAGGACTCTGTCACCAAGGAAACCAAGATGTAGTCCCTAAAGTTGTCAAGTCCACAGACCTGACTTTGCTAAGGAAGGGAGCTCCAAAGCTCCCTTGTTTTTCTTTTTCATTGTATTTATTTGTCATTATTTTCTTTTGTGAAATAGGGTCTTTTTATATAGTCCCAAACTGGTCTTGAAATCCCAGTCCTCTGCAAGAGCCTCTCAAGTGCTGGGATTATAGATATACACTACCAGTTGTTATGATAAATTGTGGGGAACCTTGGCGGATTTCATAGCAGGCTAGGTTGACTGAGGCTGAGGACAAACATGCCAGGCAGGCAAAGCTTAAGTGAGAAGTTTTATTAGAAATGGTAGGGAGGGGGAAGGAAAGAGGTAAAGAGACACAGAGAAAAAAACGAACAGAAGAGGGAGATGGGAAAAGTCCTGCCTGCCCCTGGGAACAGCGGGAAAGAGAGCAGGAAAGGAGCGGAATGAGAGAGAAGAATGGGCAAAGAGAAGAGAGCCTAAGTGGACAGGGGTCTTTCAGGGTACTGTCTGAGTGCATTCTTCAGGTGACAGGGCAAGCCAGCATAATGACTAAATCCTTACAGCAATGCCTGGCTTTCTTTTTCCCCTACCCTCTTTTTTTTTTGAGAGACAGGTTCTTGCTATATAACCCACAATCCCTCTGAAGTGTTGGTATTATAGGTGGCTATGATTTCCAGCAAGGACTTGTTTCTTAGAGCAGCAAATCCAGTGATAGGCATGTGGCTCACTGTTAAGTATGTATTCTACATGCTCAGGGCCTTGGTTGCAATTCCCAATACTGAGAACAGTAATCAGCAATCCTGTAACAGTACAGAAATCAAAGCAATAGACAGAAGACAGGAGTGGGTGGATCTGGGATTCTATGACTATCAAAATCTCTCACCTGGGCAGGCTAGTGAGACATTTCAATGGGGAAAGAGATATTTGCCACCAAAACCAACAACCTGAGTTTGACTCCCAAAACCATGGTGAAAGGAGAGAATTGACTCCCTTAAAGTTATCCTCTGATCTCCATAAGCACCATGTATGCACACATCCACACACACACACATTAACTCTAGGGTTGGGGAGATGGATCCATCAGTAGTTAGGAACACTGATTGTTCTTCCAGAGGACTCAGGTATGATGTGAGATGTCCTTCTGTATGATGCAAATATGTGTTGCTTTTATTGGTTGGTGAATAATAGCTGTTTTGGCCAATGGTCAGGCTAGACAGGAAATCTAAACAGGTTCAGGAGAGAAAGAAGGCAGAGTTAGGGAGACAAAGGGGTAAGATGCCAGAGTATTACTGGTAAGCCACAGACACGTGGTGATACACAGATTAGTAAAAATGGGTTAATTTAATTGTGAGAGTCAGTAATATGCCTGAACCATTGGCCAAACAATTATAAATAATATTAAGCCTTAGAGAAACTTACAACTACACAGGTTCAATTCCCAGCAGCTCAGAATCATCTGTAACTAGTCCCAGGGGATCCAAAGCCCCTTCTGGCCTCTGAGGCACACATGTAGTTCAGTCATACATGCAGGCAAACACCCATACTCATAAAATAAAACTACATGCACTCTCTCTCTCTCTCTCTCTCTCTCTCTCTCTCTCTCTCTCTCTCTCTCTCTCTCTCTCTCTCTCTCTCTCACACACACACACACACACAGACACACACACCAACAGCACTCTCTCCTCCAAGAGAGATGGTGCACATTTATAATCCTATTCAAAGAGGCTTAGGCCAGAGGATCTTGAGTTCAAAGACAACTTGAGGTCTATAGCAAGACAACTGTAACACAAAAGGGGGGGGGGCTTTCATAAGAGAGGTAAATAGGTAAAGAAGAGTGGGATAAGGAGACAAAAACCTAGATGACAGGAACATGGATGGATGGAATAAAGAAGAGAGTTCAAATACATCAAACAGTTAAATAAGTAAGAATGTGACAAGTTGGTAGACGGATGAGAAGGAAGAGGAAATATACTGCCTAATGATCTCTGAAGTGATGCTGTTACCTTCTTTCCTAGCCATGGCTGCAGTGAAAAAATCCCAGCAACTCCCCTGTGAGGTCAAGAGACACCAAGAAACTAAGAAGCACAAGAAACCAATGTAGACCACAATCTCAGCCTAAGATTCAGAGTTCATAAACTCACAGGGGCAGCTGGGAGAGGCTCTGCCCCTTCATGCATTTGAAAAAAGAGGTAACAAGAATCTCCCCTTGAAGGCTGCTGTGCTAAGGAAACAGGAACCCTCAATTGCCTGCCAAGTCTCATATGTAAGAGAAAAAGAGCTTTCCCAAGAGTGTTGGGATGGAAGGTGTATGTCACCACCACCTGATGGGACCCTAATTCTTATAAACTCTATCATCTGGTAACTTTGGGTTGGCCCATTCACCACCACCACCACCACTCATGACCCAGAAATATGGACAGGCATTTGGTAGTGTCTGTCTTCTTCCTTTCATCAAATTTGCCTACTATAGATACTTAAAGAAAAAAGAGGGAGCCAGACAGTGGTGGTGTACACCTTCAGTTCTGGCGCTAGGGAAGCAGAGACAGGTGGATCCCTGTGAGTTCAAGGCCAGCCTGATCTACAGAGAGAGTTCCAGGACAGCCAAGGTAGTTGGTTACAGAGACTGTCCACAAAACCCTGACTCAAAGCCAAAGAGGGGTGGGGAGAGAGGAAGAAAGAACTTACAGGGCAATATCCAATATCCCAGCAGTTGGAAAGTTGACACTGGAGGATCACATGTTCAAGGCCAGTTTGAACTTCTCTGCAGAGAGAGCCCACCCCCACTTTTTAAATATAAGTGCCCATTACTCTTGGCTAACCTCAAACTCAGCAATCCCTCAGCCTCTCCAGGTATAGAGATTATCAGCACATACTACCATGCCTAGGCTTCTTCCTTCTTTTAAAATGGGTTCAAAAGCACATGGAGTGGGGTAGGCATGGTAGCAGCAGGCATGGTAGCACAAAACTTTGATCCCAGCACTAGGGAGGCAGAAGCAGATCTCACAGATCTCTCTCTGAATTAAGGCCAGGCTGGTCTACATAGTAAGTCTCCAGCCAGCCAGGGGCAACACAGTGAGACACTAACAAAAAATAATTAATTAACAAATTAATCAATTTAAATTAGTACTAGCTGCTCTTTCAGAGGACCTGAATTTAGTTCCTAGCACTCACATTAGGTAACTCACAATCACCTTTAATTTCAGTTCCAGGAAATTAGATAACATCTTTTGGCCTCTCTCTGAGTGTACACAGACACAGACACAGACACAGACAGACAGACAGACACACACCCCTCTCTCTTAAAAAGTACATGAAGCTATCTAACAGCACTCTATTTCTTTCAGACAGCTAATTTTGGTCTTTCTGGTTTTCCGAGACAGGGTTTCTTTGTGTAGCCCTGACTGCCTTGGAACTTACTCTATAGACCAGGCTGGCCTTGAACTCTCAAGAGATCCACCTGTCTCTGCTTCCCAAGTGCTGGGATCAAAGGTGTGGGCCATCATGCCAAGCCAGACAGCTAATTAAAGGGAAAAAAAGTAGAATTGATAGAAAACACACTGATGGGACATCAATGGCTAGAAAGGCTGGGAAGAACAAGATTTCTTCAACTAATGGCAGAAAAATTCTAGAATACTGCCCCTTCTGCCACTTAGATCTGTGAGGTCTCAGCTTTTCAACTGGAACAACAGTGATAGCTGCTGTACTGTCCCACACACCCTTCTACTGATCTTATGTGTGCCCATCACTTACAAACATTCCTACAAGATAGCTGCTGTTCAGTGTTTTGAGATGGAATTTCGCTATATAGCCCAGGCTGGCCTTTAACTTGCAATCTTACTGCCTCGGCCTCCCAAGAGTTGCACCATCACACCTGGCTGAGACAGGTACCTGTCACTACCTCCACTTTACAGATGAGTGGCTAGGGCAGAAGGACTAAAGAAGCTAAGGGCACAGTAGAGGCTAACCAGGATTCCAGGGGATTTAGCTACAAAACCTGCTCATAATTCTAGCAGAACCACCTATGGAATCTGAAAACATACTAGGATCTCGCCTTGATTCTGTTAGATTCTCCAAAGCTATGCTACACCAAGCAGGTCAAAGGAGCATATTTCCTATGACTAGAGAATCAGTCATTTTGAACTCCTGTAGAGGACTGAGGAGGTTTGGAATGTAGGTCAGAGTGCTTGCCTAATATACAGGAGACCTTGGGTTCAATCTCCAGCAAGGAAAAGGGAGAGAGAGGAAGAAAGAGAGAAAGTGAGAGAGCTCAATACTACCAAGCAACAACCCACGACTGACCCTAACACTACATGCAATGACAGCAAATGCTGCTGTCAGTGGGAAGAGGTGGGGAGGGATGAAAGGTGGGAGGAGGGGGAGCTCATCCTGCATCTGGGGTATCAGTAATAGAAGAATTCTGGGCAAACAGTTCTCAAGAGAAGCAGGTCACCACAGCAGTGACGGAAGCAGCCAGCCTACAGGCTGGAGCTGTCTGCAAGCAGACTCAGATTACCAAAATTCCATACCTCAGATTTTCTGCTTTTGAGGAGACTGGGAGAACAGTCCTGATCTATCTCCCAGCACTGGCTACTGAGTCTTAGAGCCAGGATTAGTCTACTCCCTGTGACATCCAAATGACCAGTACTTGGAAGAGGGGAGGACAATGGGTAACTTCTTTTATGCAGCCAAAGACCAAAAGCTGTGTCCCTCTAATCCTCCCAGCAGCCTGGGGCAGTTCTGCAGCTTGAGCTTTAAGGGTCTGAGGTCACTGAGTTTAGTGTCCACATCACAGGAGCCAGGATTCAGGATTCCCAGTTCCCTTCCACACTCCAAAAGAGGATCCAACCACAGACCCCAACCCCTTCCTTCTGGCCAGTCTGACTTTTGACAAATGAGTAGGAAGGGGGCCTGAGAAAAGAAGTTGTACCTTAGAGCTTCCAGAAGGTACATCCAAACAGACCAGTTGCTTTGAGGATCAGCACAAGGTGTAGAAAAATTCCCCTTTCAGAGGAGAAGATCCAATTCCCAGGTTCATTTGGGTACTTAGGGAGGGTGAGAGGTTGTTTACAGAGGTCTTCCAAACTCTCGCCTCAGCAGCTCCATCAGTCTACAGGAGGCAGACCTCTGTGTTGCCAACTTCCCAGAGAGGACAAGCGAAAATAGGCAGGCTCTTCGTAAAACCAGCTTGACTGGTTCTACAGAGCAGCCCAGCGCCTGCTCCACCTACCTCTCACATTGAAAAGAAAAGGCCAAAAGGGTGGTTAGGAGCAGTCACTAAACACACCTCTCTTCTCTCTTTCGCCTTATCCACCTCAACTACCTACCCCCAAGAACCCCCAAGGCAGTATGAATATCCATCTCTACCTCTCTCCTACCAAAACCTGTCCCTAACATTTGGTTTCACAAGCCTCAACATAATGATTTCATACGCTAGAGGAAACCTTTTCCGCTGGTTTTATCCTGCAAATGAGAAATGTAAGTAATAACTAAAAGTAGAAATGAGTACAAACCCAAAGACACCTGTGCAAAGGACCTATAGACACCAATTAACTATCAACATGTCAAACAGACAGACATGCAGATCAAGGGATCCAATCCATGAGCACCACAAAAGCAGGAAGTAGGGTACTGAGTTGGGCAAACAACAGGGAAGCCCCCTCCTTCTAAGAGATATCTGGAAACCCAGCCCAGATACTCTTGGTATTGTTTCAAAATTGGTGGTTCCATCCCATTCTAAAAGCAATGGCTGGGAACTGGGTAGATGGCTCAGAGGCTAAAATAAAAACACATATTACCATTCTGCAGGGCCTGAGTTGACTCTCATCACAACTGCCTGCAGCCACTCAATGGTGGCACTGCATTCTGGAAGCAGCAGCCAGATCTCTGAGTTCAAGGCCAGCCTGGTCTACAGTGTGAGTTCCAGGACAGCCAATGTTACACAGGGAAATCCTGTCTTTAATCAAAACCAAAGCATTGGTGGTGCACACCTTTAATCCCAGCACTTGGGAAACAGAGGCAGGTGAGAAACTCTGTCTTGAAAAACCAAAAGAAAAAGAAAAAACAAACAAAACCAAAAAAAAAAAAAACCTTCCTGCAACTCTAGGTACAAATATCTGATGCCTCAAGCCTCCAAGGGCACCTGCACATAACCCGGCACAAGAGACATATACATAGATATAATGTAAAAATAGTAAGTCTGGGACCAAGTTGTGGTGGCACACTCCTTTAATCCCAGTGCTCAAGAGGCAGAGGCAGTTGGAGCTCTCTTGAATTCCAGGTCACCAGTCAGAGATATATAGTGAATAGTGAGACCCTGTTTCAAAAACCAAAAGCAAAAATGGGGTGGGGAGGAGAGCAGGTTTGCAATGAAGAGATGGTTCAGAGGTTAAGAGCATTTGCTGCTCTTCCAGAGGCAGAGGACTAAGGATCCATTCCCAGCCCCATATGGTGGCTTATCACTACCTCTAATGTCAGTCCCACAGAGGATCCAGTGTACTCTTCTGACTTCTTCAGGCACCAGGCACTGCAGGTGGTACACAGACAAATATACAGACAAACACATATACACATAAACTTTTAAAAAAATTTAAGACCCATCAGAAAAAAGGCCCCACTAAAATACTGATAATTTTTGTTTTTGTTTATTTGAGAGAGTCTCTCTATGTAGTCCTAGAACTTGCTATATAGACCAGGTTGGACTTAAACTCACTAAGATTCACCAGCCTCTGTTGGGATTGAAGGTGTGTGCCACTATGCTTGGCTATAATATTTTTTAATAATAAAAAAAAAAAAGTGTATTCAGTGGCTTATCCCAATAGGCTATGTTGGGGGCAGTGACACGCTGCTGGGTCAAATGGGGATAGCCTGCATCCTCCAGTACCAGCATGGGGAAAGGGTGAGTTCCTCCCCCAGGAGGTTTGTAAAGGCTTATTCCTCCTTGTGCTGAAACAGAAGGGAAAAGCGCACAGCTAACATTTCAGTGACTCACAATCATGTTTGATGAAGGCTGGGAGAAAGCCTAGAGACCCAAGCTTCAAGTGCAAAACGTACAAATACTGGAATCTCCCATCAAGAAAAGGAAACTCAGTCACCTATCCTGTTTGTCATCTTGCTGGGATTCCAAGGAAGGGCCAGGTTGAAACACCACCCTTTCCATATTACTCTTGAGTTTCTGCTTTGATAGGAAAGCATCAAACCTGGCAGCAGCAACATAGTTAGAAGGGAACAAACCAAACCCTCCACACACATCCCTCAGAACAGAGGCCAGGCAGGTGGGCCCACCACAACCTAAACAAGCAGAGGAAAGCAACTGAATCTGGGCCTGGGTATAGCAGGTACCCTCAAGAGGCAGTCTAAGAGAAGGAAGATGGCCAGCCTCCTGGCCCTTTCCATCTGCTGAAGTTACTACATCCCAATCCATTAATGGGCTTCAAAGTGCTGCTGGGGGAGTCCATTTAGCACAGACACTATCTTGGGGCCAAAGGTGGCGCCCAGCCCCCATCCCACTTGTCAGTAATGTGCCACAAAGTCTGAGGCCTGGCTGCACTATAAGCATAAAATATTCATTCAAGTCAACATAATACATATAGGATCATCACAGAAGTTCCTGGGGGAAGAGAATGCCAGTTAGGTGGCTAAGTGCTCCATGGAAACCAGTTCACAAAAGCCTAGGTTAGCACTAGTCAAATGCCCACTGAGAATCATGCTGTTCTGTCCAAAGGGAAACAGTCTAGCCACAGAAATGCTGACTCCTGAGAGATCTCACCATGCAAACCTCTCAGGCAAACAATATTATCCACGTCTTTCTACCTCACAGATAGCAACTTTGCCTAAGATGTGTATGCTTGAGATTACCAGCCCCAAGCTATGGTCACAGTCTAAAAGATGCAGCTATCCCTATGCAAATTTGATTTCAATCTGAAGCAGACCAACTCTGAACCACTTACTTGTACCATCTGTTTCGCTAGCTCCCCAAATTCACAGAATGGAGAGGCATTATTGCAATTCACTAGAGAGTTATTTTAAAAGTCAAAGGGTATAATGTCACTGTCTCAGAGAGACACTACTCCAACAACTCTCATATGGCATCCCTAAGGCCCAGCAGCATCTCCACCCAAAAGGCAGAGCCTCATCAAGGAGCCCCATTATCAAAAGTCAAATCACAGAACCCCACATCCTCAAAAAATATAAGTATTTGATCCAGTGTCAGCCAAAAATGAAACTGGAATCTCACACTATGTATATGGATGGCTTCATTCTTAACCCAAGGGCATCCTCAAATCCACCTCAATAAAGATTAAGCCTTCAGCCTTATAATGCTGGGCAAACACTACACCACTAAACTACATTTCCAGTCTTTTTTTCACTTTGGATTCTGAGAGACAAGGTCTTGCTAAGTTGCTAGCTTTGAATCTATCCTGTAACTGAGACAGACCTTGAACTTGTGACTCTCCTGCTTCAGCCTCCAGAATACCTGGTATTCCATGCCTCCACAATTGACTGGGTAAGAGGCTCTTTTGTTGTCATTTTAAAAATTATTACAATTATTTAGTGTGTGTGAAAGAGAAAGATTGACTTGAGATAGATAGATAGATAGACAGACAGACAGATGCCCACAGGTGTGTATGGAAGTCAGAGGGCATCTTGCCAGAGTGGGCTCACTTCTTCAACCAAGTATATAAATCTCAGGAATCCAACTCAGGCCATCAGGCTTGGTGGCAAATGCCGTTATTCACTAAGCCATTTCACCAGCCTTCAAATTCTTTTGTACAGGGTTCTGTAACTTAGATTTGCCTTCCTCATCAGTCTTCCTTGAGAACGTATCCTGAGCCCACTCTCTAGAAGGGTTAGGGCAGCCCCTGTCACCTGACTGATGGGTAGCAAAGGGTTCTGTTTCCAGGTCTGAAGCCATGTGTCCCTTCCCGCAGGGATTAGGGAAAGCTGTAGCCAGGGGCAGGTGAACTCGGAAGTTGTACCCTTCGCCACACTTGACTATTAAGGCCGCTGCTGGCTGGAAGACAAGCAGTCATCTTGCTGATTGCTGTCAAGGCTGCCAAGCCTCCGGGCCAGCAGAGCCATTTAAAAAAGCAGCTCTCAAAAAGCTCACCTCAGACTTAAGAAACCCCAAAACTACTAGCCCCAGGTCATAATTCTGCAAAAGGAAGCCATCTATGGTGAAAATGCACATCTAAAATCAGTTGTCACCAAAATTATCTTTAAGACAGAGCTTAGCTTTCTTTTATCTCCTACTTCCAATGTTAGAAGCAGAGTTGACAGCAAACAGGCAATCTCCTACAACATAAGGTTTATTTTTATGCTTCAACATGTTCTGTGTGTGTGTGTGTGTGTGTGTGTGTGTGTGTGTGTGTGTGTTTCAGATGTGATCAAAGAGCTCCTGGAAACAGCTTATCAACCACAATTTTAAAGAAAGAAGGAGAAAGAAGAGATTGGAAATGTCTTCTGGAGTTTACCTGTTCTCTGGTAAAACCAGTTTAAATAATTTAAATCTAAGTAAGGTGACAATGGAGAGGGATCTGCCCAACCAATTTCTTGCTTTTTATTTCCTAAGTGAGGCTACTGCAATGGTTGAGCTTCCACAATGGTTTTACCATTTGCAATGGGACTAAGGGCAGGCTCTCCAATACTGAAGTTAGATGCTTGAGGAGCTGTCTCTTGTCCTTTTTCTTTTCCTAAAGAATACAGGATTGGGCTGGGGGGGGGCAATCACTCAGTATAGAGCACGTGTCTATCAATAGCACAGCCCTGATCCAATCCCCAGCAACACTAGAAGTAAAAAGAAACAGCCAGGCACTTGTAATAGGTGTGCATTTAGCTTCTCCTTGGAGAAGGAAAAATATAAAGTTGACAGTTTGAATGAAGAACCAGAAACTGGCTCAATACAGCTAAGTTCATGAAGAATTGAGCCAAAGGAGAGCAGGATGACAATGCAGCCTCTGCTCTGAACTAAGATATCACAGAGTGGCTCACATGCCAACTGGTCACTGATTATCACTCTTCTGAAATCAGGGGACATGCACCAAATCCCAACTACATGATCCAAAAGTATGTGAAACACATCTGAACACACATAACAAGAAAAAGAGCAAATAGAGCAATAATGCATTAGTAAATGGCACAAAGAAACCACACTAAGGCCACTCTCTCTGCCCAGCACACTGCCCCACAGCTTCTGGCTCTCTGGGGAACAGGCAGGCCAACACATCCCCAAATGCATGAAGGTGGCAGTCAGTCACTTGGCCTCCTTGATCACAGTCAACCATCTGGGAAAGGTCTGCCTACTAAAATAAAGGTAAGAGGGAAGGGGATGTACACAGCAACTTCAAAAGAGCCTAGACAAAGTGTTTCCCAGAAGGAGGGATGCCACTGGCAAGCAGGGACTGTGTAACACACACCAAGCGCCTCAATTTCCAAAGACATGTGTCTGGGACAGGAAAAGCTGCAAAGCCCATTGATGAAATAAATAATCAACCATCCCTTCCTCTCAACCCCTGCTTTGCCCCAAAAGCAAACAGTCCATAGGTAGTATGGATCCACGATGACAGCAGAAAACTCAGTTCTGATGCCTCTTTAGTTCCTAAGTGCCCAGATAACAGTCAGCAAGAAAATAACAAGGCAGAAAAGTACAGTAAAGAGAAGTAAATACAGCAGCAGCTCTAACCTACCTAAAAAATAAATAAATATAAAGGGAGGGGGGCGGCAAGAGGGAAACACAAAGGGGTCTAGAGACAAAGTATGCTCCTTTTTTTTTTTTTAACCCAAGTTTGAGTTTACTAAAATTCACCCAGAAATGTTATGATAGGCAAGGGACTGTCCAAAAAGCAGGCAGCAAGGGACACAGGTGACAGTGAAACAAAAGAGAGAAGTGGAAAGTGGACACCTTGGCTCAGAGGTGAGAGGATGACACAGAAAAGGAAAAGGCGTTGGGTGACAAACAGCAGTGATTGCCAGGATTAAAGGGAAAGCATAGGGCCTGGAGGCTGACCTGCAGCATAAGCAGCTAGCATACACCCTGGGAATGGCAAGGACTAGCCAAAAGAGAGGAAATGAACAGAGCTTAAGAGGTATAAATAAACAGTGAAGAGGGTAAGAGACCCACGTGGACATGAAAAACAGCACTGATTAAGAGGCGTATAGTAAGAAAGATGGGGGAGGTTGAGCAACAGGAAGGAGCAAACAAGGAGGAAGATACTATGATACTATGAGAAATGACAGGTACGGGTATGGAGACAATTGGTATCCTAATTTGTGTTGCAGTGTAAGTATGTAAGTAGGTAGTAACGCAGGGACTGATGCAGCTGATGCAGTCTGCGAAAGACTGAGCAACAGGTTATGTTAATCCAACCAGGTTAAAACACTGTCTTCCCATGATGGAGTGACAGCCTAGGGATAACATGGAAGACCATTCGGACAGGAGGCTCAGGAACTTAAATGTGAAACCCCAGGAGGCGAAGAAACAGGACCGATCCAAAGACTCTGAAGGGAGCGGTGTCTGGAACCCCAAAGGCAACCTGTGGGAAAACTGTGCGCATGACAGCTGTATGGGAAACACGGAAGCGACACATGCCAGTGCCAGGAGCCAGGAAGCTCCTGCCGAAAAGAAGGGAAAGTGATGAGCAAAGAGTAGGCGAACAATTTGGAAAGGTGACGAGGGTGGAGCTGGTGGGTTGCAAGCAACAGGGAGAGCCCAATTTGGAACAGGAAAGAAAGACAGAAAAAGCTGGGGAAGTGAAAGGAGACAGGGACAGAGAACACACTCCGAGGCAAGGACCCTTAAGGGAGAAAACCGAGGGTCTGGGAGAGCCGGTGCGGGCAGTGGGGATATAAGGCTAGAGAGATGCAGGAAGAAGTGGGCAACAATCCGCCACAAATTGCGGGGTGTTATTCGAGGAGCAGGAAGGTGGCTGCTTTAAGCGTGGGTGGAGGAAGACCAGAAAGGCCCCTGAGAGAAAAGGGAAGAGAAGGGGAAGCTAGGGAGATAGCACGGAAGAACGCAGGAGGGTAGTGAGAGACAAGGGGCGTTTGGCAGAGATACAAGTGTGCAGCTCAGAACAAGGTGGGGTCCCAGGTCAGGACCAGGAAGAGAGATGTGCGGGGCTAGAGCCCGGGGACAGATGACAGGACAGCCGAGGCTTGCAGAAGACAGTAGGAGCACGAGGAGAGCAGAGAGAGGAGGCTCAGCAAGGTGCAGGGGCCCAACCACAGAATTGGGGGAGCCCTAAGGGCTCCTTACCTGCTCCGTGTCCCTTTCGTTCAGCGTGGGTAGGGGGGTCCGAGCGCTGGACATGGCGCCGGTATCTCAAGGGAGGGAACCGAGAAGCTTGGAGGAAGGGAGGAAAGGGAAGGCTTGGAGCCCGGCCGGGCGGGGCTTCTCACAGCAGGAGCACCCGCTGCATGGGCCCCGGCCGGGGGTGCGGGGAGGCCGGGCGATCGCTCACGCCAGCCCGGGGATGCGCCGCTCGGGCTAGGCCTCGCCGGCTCCGAGCAGCTCCGGACCGCACCCCCCCGACCCCCGGCTGGGCTGTGCCGCCTTTCGGCCCGGCCGCGCCGCTCCGCCTACTCTCTGCAGCCGCAGCCGGCCGCCTGCCTCGCTCCTCCCCTGCCCTCAGCCGCACTGCTCCGCGCCCGGCACACAGGCAGCCGCCGCCGGACCTGCTGCTCCCAACATGGCCGCCACCACCGCCAGCTCTCGGCTCTTTCCGCCGGCAAGAGCCGGAAACATCCGAAACAACTAAGAACGGGAGGGGGACGAGCTTTCTCCTCTCGGCCCAGACTATGGGTGAATTCCGGAAACTACCGAAGAAGGTAATCCCCGGGGACGCGCGCACCTCCTCGATTCCGAAGACCAAGCTTCGCCTCTGTTTACGGAAATCCACGAAGAGACTCTGCACCTCCAGAGCCAACCAACAGCCACGCCTACCGGCCTTTCTCCGCCCGCTTGGAGCTGTCTGTCGGTAGTTTCCGGAAACACCCGAAGAGTCTCCGCGTGTGCTAAATCGGCCACGCCCCCGTTCTGTTGCTTAGCCGAGGGCTGTAGTCAGCCATTTCCGGCAACACCCGAAACCTACCTTCGTTTCTTTCCGTCAGTTTTCGTTTATTTTCAAACCTTGAACAGGTGTGGGTCACATGTACCTGTTGTTTGACTTCTTAGAAAATACAACTATTAGCTCTTTCTGTGATTGGTGTTTTTTTATCTTAACGCAACTTCCTAGCAGCATGTTTGTCCTAGCGCTTAAAACCTATCTTATCTATCATTCAACCTTTCAACTGCCAAATGTAGTATCACCCTGTTACCTAACTCCTGCTTTGCACACCTGCCATTTTCTGACTATCTCGGCTTCTAGATATCCACCAAAATCCTCAAATTCCGTTCCCTTATTGCTCCAAAGGTCTGGGACAGGCACCTGGTCAGGGTCCTTGAAACTTGACAACAGACAGGCACACAGACATGCACCTTTAGCTATACAGCTCTGTCCTGAGAAAATATTTGTGTGTGTGATCTTGGGGATGTGGGATCACATAACAAGGGCGGGCAAAATGGCTCAATGGAACTGAGTTTGATCCTCTAGACTAACATAGTGAAAGGAGAGAACCAAGTCTAAAACATTGTCCTCTGGCTTCCATAGACATGCTGCCCTATACACTAAATAAAATGTAGCTAAAATAGATTGGTACAAGTTGGAGAGATGGTTCAGAAGTTGAGAAGGAGCACTGGTTGCTCTCCCAGAGCACTGGCATTCATGTTCCCAGCACCCATATAGTGGCTAACAGCTGTTTATAACTCCAGTCCCAGGTAGTATGACACCCTCTTCTCGCCTCCACTAGACATACAATTGCACAGACCTACATATAAGCAAACACTCATACACACAAAAGTTTTTAAAAATTGAAAAAAAAAAAAAAGAAAAGAAAACGTAACAGGCTGGAGAGATGGTTCATCAATTGAGATTACTTACTTTTTTTCTGGAATACCTGGATCAGGTACCAGAACCCTTATCAGGTGGCTTACTACCTCTTGAAAACTCCAGTTCCAGAAGATCTGATGCCCTCTGGCCTCTACCATCACCTGCATGCAAGTGGTACACATAAACCCATAAAGGCACACATACATACATATAAATAAATTTTTTTTTGTTTGTTTTTCAAGACAGAGTTTCTCTGTGTGGCTTTGGAGCCTGTCCTGGAACTCTATGTGTAGACCAGACTGGCTTGAATTCACAGAGATCCACCCACTTCTGCCTCCAGAGAGCTGGGATTAAAGGTATGTGTCATCATTGCCTGGCCAAATAAATATATATATTTTAAAAATTATATAACATTTTTTTATTGTTGGTTTTGATTTTGTGACATGGTTTCACTATGTAGATCAGATTGGCCAAGAACTCATAGAGATCTATCTGCTTCTGCTTCCCAAGTGCTGAGCCATGTTTCTTATTTTTTAAAACAGGTATAGTACAGCCCTTGGTATGCGACCAAGGGTGGCATTGAACTCCTGATTCTCCTGTCTCCATCCTCTAAGTACTTTGATTACAGGCATGTACTATCACCCTGGCCTTAAATTACCTTTTTAAATATTCTACAAAGCAAGTCTGGAGAGACCATTTCATTTTAATTTTAAAACTCCCTTCTAAAACAAAGAAACTCATGGTAAAAGAATAGCACTCATGAAAGTAAGGATTCCTGGGGTTGTAGGATAGTGGAGAACACCCACAGCACCTACAGCATGCCTTAGGTCCTAGGGTCAACCCCTAGCATCAAAAAAAAAAGATAGACAGCCAAAACAGAGGGATTCCTCAAATTGAGTATGGTGGTCTGTTCTGTAATCCTGACACTAAAAAACAAAGGCAGAAGAATAGATATTTTGAGGTCAACCTGGTCTACATAATGACTTCGAAGACAGGCCGGGCTACACAATAAACCCCTGTCTCAAAACCAAAAAGCTAGGCGATGACAATGGTGGCACATGCCTTTAATCCCAGCACTCCAGAGACAGAGACTATGGATTTCTGAGTTCAAGGCCACCTGGTTTACAGAGTGAATTCTGGGACAGCCAGAACTACACAGAGAAACCTGTCTCAAAACAAAACAAAAATGAAAACACAAAAACACAAAACACCAAAACAAGTTGCTGGTTAGGTGGCTCAGCAGTTAAAACACTCGCTGTTCTTTCAGAGGATGTGGGTTTGGTCCCATGGTGGCTCACAACCCTCTTTTGGCCTCCACAGGCATTGCATGCGTAGTGTGTACACAGATAAGCAGGTAGAACTCATAGTCAAAAATTAAAAATAAATTTTAGAAAACATTGCTCAGCTGGGCATAGTAGTATATGCCTTGAAACCCAGCACTTGGGAGGCAGAGGCAGGAATGTAGGTTGAAGGTCAGCCTGGTCTACATAGGACAACCAGGGTTCCATAATGTCTTGGCAGGGTGTGGGGGACAACAAAGCCTCAGAATAGTACAAGTGGGCTAGAGCCCTTGAAGATGTCCATTTCCTCCCCTGGGTCTCCATTTCCCTACTGATAAATGGATTTACTAAATTCAACAGCTCTGAGGTCTTTTTCAGCTTTGGTGCCCTGGCTCTTAACAGGAAGTCTATGTAGCAACCTGAGTCTACCTTCACTTCCCTCCGGAGGCTGCCAGATGTGTCCAATCTGTGCCCAACACTGAACCACAGACTTACTTAAAACACGACTTTTGAATGTGTCATTTTTATCTATAACTTGATTACAGTTTTCAAGCATCGAATTTGTAGATAGCGATGCTCTGTCAGAATCCCACCAAGCAGGGGCAATAGCCTAGGCTGACTTTTGCTTCGAGCTGCCCCTGTGCCTGGTTCCAAAGATGTTAGAACTTGCTCATTAAGCCTCCCTCCTAAACGTAACAGGAGGGATGGAGCCTAGATCCCCGGATATAAAGAAGCTGTGTGAGAGAGCTCCTGTGGTTTTAGAGAAAGTAATGACTGGAGTGGCACCCACGATCCGCTCAATTACAACGAGTGCTGGACAGATGCAGAGATGGGTAAAAAAGGATTTTGTAAGGCAACAGGTCCGCAGCACTCATCAATCTACAGAAGTTAAGGAAGCTCCCCTGTACCCAACCCAGCTCCAGACAAGCACCACCCCTGGGGAGGAAGCTGGGAAAAGCAGAGCTGTAGAGTTGTGGGGAAAGGGATGGAGTTCATGCCACGCCCCCACCCCAAATTTAAACATGAGAATGAGCTGCCCTCTGGTGGCCAAAGGGAGTCGCACTGCCCATCCTCTGCCAGATGTCACTTTTAGGACCAAGGAAGGAGGAAACTATTCAAGTGTAAAGGCAGACACATTCAGGGGGCTCCTACTGACCCTAAATAACTCTGCATTCTTTTTATAAAGATTTATTTATTTATTTAATATTCTTTGAGGTTTTGCCTACATGTATGTCTGTATGAGGGTGTCGGGCCTGCTGGACTTGGAATTACAGACAGTTGTAAGCTGCCATGTAGGGCAGGTAATTGAGCCCAGGTCCTTTGGAAGAGCAACCACTGCTCTTAACCGCTGGGCCATCTCTCCAGCCCCCAACTCTGCCTTAAGATTGCACTCAGACCCTGGCCTTGCCCTTGGTGATTTCCTCTTCTCTCTTCACAAAGTTACCAAACCATTTTACCCAACCTCTGGAGAAGCGAGAATATTCTTCAAGTCCAACTCCAGGGACATCTGTATTAATCTAGAACACTGTCTTCAACTCTACAGAGGGCTTAAGTCAGGGTCACTTCACAAGCCAATGACCTATGTTACACACAACTATGTACTCGGAAGAGCTTTGGGCTTGATTTAATGTAAAGCTGTCATTCTTTATTTTGATTTGGTTTGATTTTTGAGACAGGGTTTCTCTTTGTAGCCCTGGCTGTCCTGGAACTCACTCTGTAGCCCAAGCAGGCCTTGAACTCACAGAGATCAGCCTGCCTCTGCCTCCCAAGTGCTGGGAATGAAGGCATGTGCCACCACTGCCCAGCAAAGCTATAATTCTTATGAAAAAAAAAAGTTTTAAGTTAAGAAGGCCCCTGGGTTTTGTGTGTGTTTGTGTGTGCATGTGTGTGTGTGTGCACGCAGTATATGCATGCATTTGTATGGTTGTGCTCATGTACATGTGAGTGCACTTGAATACATGCCAGAGATCAATCAACCAAAGTTCAATATCTTTTCTCAGTTCCTGTTCATCTTGGTTTTTGCTATTGCTTACATTTATTAGTTTGTGTGTGTCTCTGTGTAAGTGCATATCCTATGGAGTGCATGTGAAGATCAGAGGACAACTTGTGGGAGTTGGCTCTCCCTTCCACTGGAGTGGGAACTCAAATCTTTCGGCCTGGAGACAAGTGCCTTATCCACTTCATCATCTCACCAGTTTTCCAACTTCATTTTGTTGCTGTTATTTTTTTGTTACTTATTTTTTACATTGCAATCCCAGTTCCCTCTTCTCCCGGTCTCCCCACTCCCCTCACACCTCCCATCTGTTCCTCAGAGAGGGTAAGGCCTCCCCTAGGAAGTCTACTAAGTCTGTCCCATCATCTCATTGAGGCAGGTTCAAGGAACCTCTCCACCCCCACACCCCTGTGTGTAGGCTGGGCAAGGTATCTCTCCATATAGAATGGGCTCCACTAAGTCAGTTTGTGCGTTAGTGTTAGAGCTTGGACCCACTGCCAGTGGCCTCATGTATTGTCCCAACCACACCATTATGATCTATATTCAGGGAGTCTAGTTCAGTCTTATGCAGGTTCCCCAGTTGTCAGACCAGAGTCAGTGATCTCTCAATAGCTTGGGTAAGCTGATTCTGTGGCTTTCCCCTTCATGATCTTTTGTTCATATTATCACTCCTCCCTCACTTCAGTTGTACTCCAGGAGCTTGGTCCATTGTTTAGTTGTGGATTTTTGCATCTGCTTCCGTCTGTTTCTGGAAGAGGGTTCTAGCTTCTCTGAAGTTGTGCATCGTAGGTTGGGTATCTTTTGCTCTATGTCTGTTATCCACTTATGCTGATTTCCACAGTGGCTGTACAAGTTGGCACTCCCACCAGCAATGGAAGAGTGTTCCCCTTTCTCCACATCCTCTCCAGCATAAGCTGTCATTAGTGTTTTTTATCTTAGTCACTCTGATTGATGTGAGATGGTATCAGAGTTGTTTTGATTTGCAGGTCCCTGATGACTAAGGATCCTAGCATTTTCTTAAGTATCTTTCTGCCATTTGAGATTGTTCTGGTGAGAACTCTCTGTAGATCTGTACTCCATTTTTTTAATTGGATCATTTGGTAGTTTGATGTCTATTTTCTTGAGTTCTTTGAATATTTTGGAAATCAGCCCTCTGTCAGATGTGGGGTTGGTGAAGATCTTTTCTCATTCTGTAGGAAGCCATTTTATCTTGTTGACCATGTTCTTTGCTTTACAGAAGCTTCTCAGTTTTAGGAGGTCCATGTATTATTTGTTGCTCTCAGTGTCTATGATACTGGTGTTCTATTTAGTAAGTGGTTTCCTGTGCCTATGCATTCAAGGGTGCTTCCAACTTTTCTATGAGGTTCAGTGTAGATGCATTTATATTGAGGTCTTTGATCCATTTTGACTTGACTTTTGTGCATGACGATAGATATGGATCTGTCTGCATTCTTCTACATGCCCATAGCCAGTTATACCAGCACCATTTGTTGAATATACTTTCTTTTTTCCATTTTATATTTTTAGTTTCTTTGTCAAAAAAGGTGTTCATAGGTGTGTGGGTTGATATTAGGGTCTTCAATTTGATTACTTTGGTCCACCTGTCTGTTTTTATGTCAGTACCAAGCTGTTTTCATTACTATAGCTCTATAGTAGAGCTTGAAGTCAGGGATGGTGATATCCCTAGATGATCCTTTATTATACAGGGTTGTTTTGGCTATCCTGAATTTTTTGTTGTTGTTCCATATGAAGTTGAGTATTGTTCTTTCAGATCTGTGAAGAATTGTGCTTGGATTTTGATGGGGATTTCACAGAATCTGTAGATTACTTTTGGAAAGATTGCCATTTTTACTATGTTGATCATACTTATCCAAGAACATGGGAGATCTTTCCATTTTCTGATACCTTCTTTAATTTCTTTCTTTAAAGACTTAAAGTTCTTGTCATACAGGTCCTCTATTTGTTTGATTAGAATTACCCCAAGATATTTTATGTGATTTGTGACTATTGTGAAGGGTGATGTTTCTCAAATTTCTTTCTCAGCCTGTTTATCATCTGTATATATAAGGGCTACTGATTTTTTTTTTTGAGTTAATGTTGTATCCTGCTACATTACTAAAGGTATTTATCAGTTGTAGGAGTTCCCTAGTAGAATTTTTGGGGTCACTTATATAAACTATCATATCAACAAATAGCAAGAGTTTGATTTCTTCTTTTCCAAATTGTATCCCCTTGATCTCCTTTTGTTGTATTATTGCTCTAGCTTGAACTTCAAGTACTATATTGGATATGGAGAGCGTAGACAGCCTTGTCTTTTTCCAGGTTTCAGTGATATCGCTTTGAATTTCTCTCCATTTTGTTTGATGTTGGCTGTTGGGTTATTGTATATTGCCTTTATTATGTTTAGGTATGTTCCTTATATACCTATTCTCTCCAAGACCTTTATCATGAAGGATGCTGAATATTGTAGAAGGCCTTTTCAGCATCTAGTGAGATAATCATGTGGTTTTCTCTTTCAGTTTGTTTATATGGTGGATTACATTGACAGATTTTCATATGTTGAACCATCCCTGAATCCCTGTAATGAATGCTACTTCGTCATGGTGGATGATTTTTGTGATGTGTTCTTGGATTCAGTTGACCAATCTGGCCTTGAACTCTCAGAGATGCGCCTGCCTCTGCTTCCTGAATTCTGGGTTTAAAGGCTTGTGCCACCAATGTCTGATCTTTGGTTTGCCAGTATTTTTGCATCTATGTTCATGAAGGAGATTGATCTGTAATTCTTTTTCTTAGTTGTATCTTTGTGTGGTATTAGGGTAACCGTAACCCCGTAAAAAGAGTTTGGCAATGTTTCTTCTGTTTCTATTGTGTGAAATAATTTGAGGAGTATTGGTATTAGTTCTTCTTTGCACATCTAGTAGAATTTGGTGCTGAAACTGTCTGAGCCTGGGCTTTTTTGGTTCGAAGACTATTAGTAACTGTTTCTATTTCCTTAGGGGTTATAGGTATATTTAAGTTGTTTATCTGTTCTTGATTTAATTTTGGTATGTGGTACTTATCTAGAAAATTGTCCATCTCTTAAAGTTTTTCCAGTTTTGTGGAGTATGGGTATTTGAAGCATGACCTGATGATTTTCTGGATTTCCTCAGTGTCTCTTGCTATGTCCCCCTTTTCATTTCTGATTTTGTTGATTTGAATATTCTCTGTCTTTTGGTTAGCTTGGATAAAAGTTTGTCTGTTTTGTTGAATTTCTCAAAGAACCAACTCTTTGTCTCATGGATTCTTTGTGTTGTTTTCTTCATTTCTGTTTTATTGATTTTAGCCCTCATTTGACTGTTTCTTGCCATCTACTCCTTCTGGGTGAGTTTGCCTCTTTTTGTCCTAGCACTTTCAATTGTTCTGTTAATTCACTAGTGTGGGAATTTTCCAGCTTCTTTATGTGGTGGGCATTTAGTGCCATGAACTTCCCTCTCAGCACTGCCTTCTTTGTGTCTTTTAATTTGGGTATGTTGTGAGTTCATTTTCATTACATTTTAGGAAGTCTTTAATTTATCTCTCCTTTGACCCAGTAGTGGTTTAGTTGATCACTGTTTAATTTCCATGTGTTTGTGGGCTTTCTAAAATTAATGTTGCGATTGAATTCTAATTTTAAGCTGTGGTGTTCCAATAGGACACAGGGTGTTTATTCCATTTTTTTTTTTTTTGTATTTGTTAAGGTTTGATTTGTTACCAAGTATATGGTCGATTTCTGAGAGGGTTCTATGAGGTGTTGAAAAGAAAGTATATTCATTTGAGTCTGGGTGTAATGTTCTATTGATGTCTATTAAGTCCATCTGAGTCATAACATCTGTTAGCTCCTTTATTTCTCTGTTAAGCTTCTGTCTGGCAGAGTGTGCAGCTTGATTTGTGATTTAAGCTTTACTAATGTTTCTTTTACAAATGCAAGAACCCTTGTGTTTGGGGCATAGGAGAGTTCAGACTTGAGATTTCCTCTTTGTGGATTTTTCCTGTGATGAATATGAAATGCCTTTTTTTAAATTGATTTTAGTTTGAAGTCTGTTTTGTTAGATATTAGGATAACTATACCAGCTAGTTTCTTAGGTCCATTTGATTGGAAATTTTTTTCCCAACCCTTTGAGGTAATGGCTGTAAGGTTGAGGTATGTTTCTTATATGTAGCAGAAGAATGAATTTTGTTTTCGTATCCAATCTATTAGACTGTGTCTTTTATAGGTGAATTGAGACCATTTACATTAATACATATTAATGACCAGTGATTGCTAGTTCCTGTTATTTTTGTTTTTGTTGTTGGTGATGGCATTGTGTGTTCAGTTACCTTCTTTGAAATATATTGCTGTAAGTTCATCTATTGCCTGTGTTCTTGTGGATATAGTTGACTTCCTTGGGTTGGAATTTTCCTTCTAGTATTTTCTATAAGGCTGGGTTTGGGGATAGGTATTGTTTAAATCTGGTTTTATCATGGAATATTTTTTTTTTCTCCATCTGTGGTTATTAAAAGCTTTGCTGGGTAAAGTAGTCTGAACTGGCATCCATGGTCTCTTGGTGTCTGCATAACGTCTGACCAGGACCTTCTGGCTTTCTGGCTTTCATTATTTCTACTGAGAAATCTGGTGGAATTCTGATAGATCTGCCTTTATATGTTACCCGGCCTTTTTCCTTTGCAGATCTTAATACTTTTCTTTATTCTGTATGTTTATTGTTTTATTATTATGTGGTGAGGGAATTTTTTTTCTCTTCTTCTTCTTCTTCTTCTTCTTCTTCTTCTTCTTCTTCTTCTTCTTCTTCTTCTTCTTCTTCTTTTTTTGGTCCAGCCTATTCAGTGCTCTGTAAGATTCTTGTACTTCACAGGCATATCCTTCTTTAGGTTGGGCAAGTTTTCTTCTACAATTTTGTTGAATATATTTTCGGTGCGTTTGAGTTGGACTTCTTTTATACCAATTGTTCTTAGGTTCAATCTTTTATGGTGTCTCAGATTTCCTGCATGTTTTGTGTTAAGAATTTGTTGGATTGGGCCTATTCAGTGCTCTGTAAGATTCTTGTACTTCACAGGCATATCCTTCTTTAGGTTGGGCAAGTTTTCTTCTACAATTTTGTTGAATATATTTTCTGTGCGTTTGAGTTGGACTTCTTTTATACCAATTATTCTTAGGTTCAATCTTTTATGGTGTCTCAGATTTCCTGCATGTTTTGTGTTAAGAATTTGTTGGATTGGGGCTGGAGAGATGGCTCAGAGGTTAAGAGCACTGGCTGCTCTTCCAGACATCCTGAGTTCAATTCCCAGCAACCACATGGTGGTTCGCAGCCATCTGTAATGCGATCTGGTGGCTCCTCTGGTATTCCAGCATGCATGCAGGCAGAACACTATATACATAATAAATAAGTAAAGATGTATTTTAAAAAAAGGATTTATTGGATTTAAATTTTTCTTTGACCAATGAATCTATTTCCTCTATTGTATCTTCAGTTTCTGAAATTCTCTCTTCCATTTCTTGTATTCTGATGTTTAAGTTTGCATTCATGGCTCTGATCATTTGCCCATTTTTCATTTCCAGAATTCCCCCAGTTTGTGTTTTTTTATTGACTTAATTTCAGATTTCAAGTCTTGAATCATTTCCTTCACTTGTTTTATTTCTTTTTGTTTTCTTTATAGGATTTATTGATTTCTTCCAACTTTTTGTCTTTTCCTCCATGTTTTCTTTGCTCCATGTTTTCTTTTCTTTTTCAAGACAAGGTTTCTGTGTAACAGCCCTAGTCATCCTGAAACTAGTAGACTGATCTGGCCTTGAACTCATAGAGCTCTTCCTGCCTCTGCCTCTCGAGTGCTGGGATTAAAGTTGTGTGTCGCTACTGCCTGGCTTCCTCCATTTCTTTAAGGGGAATTTTTATTTTCTCTTTAAGGGCTTCAATCATCTTCATAAAGTTGTTTTTTTAGGTTAATTTCTTCTACAGCATCTGTGTTGGATGTCCAGGTCCTGTTGTAGCAGCACTAGTTTCTCCTGGTGGCATATTGCTCTTTATATTGTTGTGTTCTTACCTTGTTGTCTACACATCTCTTCCTCTAATCAGTATAGGTGGAGCTTGTGCTTCAGGGTAGACATCTCTTTCTGCAACTGGTATAGTTGTGGGCTGTGGCTCCATTGACTGCTCCCTCAAGAGCAAGCAGAGCAGAGCCTCTGGTGGATGCTCCTCCTGGTGGAAGTGGGCCCAAGGCTTAGGTGGGCGCTCCTTGATGTGCAGGTGGGGCCACAGCTTTGGTGATTGCTCCTTTAGATGTAGGTGGATCTGAGGGTCCAATGGTCGCTGTAGTAGTGGGGTATCTTCAACAGAGAAATGGCAGTGAATGCTGGCTAGGACAGTGGTTCTATTGCAGTAGTTTCTGGAAGCCACTGCTAGAAGCCATTACTGTCATCTCATCCAGGCCTGAGGTTCAGGCCTCCCCCTGATGCTGCTTCTGGGCTGCTGGTTCAGGCCTACCTCCATGCTGCTCTCCAACCTGAGGCCCAGGCCTCCCTCTGACATTGCCTCTGGGCTGGTGGTTTGGGGCTCCCCACCAACACTACTCCCAGGCCTGACGGTCAGGCCTCTCTCCAATACTGCTTCTGGGCTGGTAGTTTGGGTTGAAGCTGCTCCCATGGGCTGTGGTTTAGGTCTCCCAGTGGAGACTTCTGACTTCTGATTGCAAGTAGTATATATAGGGTGCACATACATACAAGCAGGCAAAACATTCATACACATACAATAAATCGAGCTGGGTGGTGGTGGTGGCCTATACCTTTAATCCCAGAACTTGGGAGGCAGAGGCAGGCAGATCTCTGTGAGTTCAAAACCAGTCTAATCTACAGAGTTTGAAAATAGACTCCAAAGCTACACAGAGAAACCCTGTCATGAAAAACCAATAGATAAATAAATAAATAAATCACACACACACACACACACACACACACACACACACACACACACACACACACACACACACCAATTTATTCTCCAGAGCAGAGCACAATTGCGGTGCTTCCCACTTTGGTGCAACCCACGCTTGAGAATGTTTGCTTAGTTTAACTTTGGTAAATAAACAACTGTTTATGTCTCTTGACTAAATTCTTTTCTTTCTGGAAGACAAGTACAGGATTAGTGATGTAGCTTAGCTGTTAGAGTGCTTGCCTGGAATATAGAAAGTCCTGGGTCAATCCTGGATATCATAAACTAGGTGTGGTGGTACACACCTCCAACCTTATCACTTAGGGCTGGAGATAAAACAACCAGAAATTTAATGACATTATTGGTTTCATTTGTTGAGGCCAGCCTGGACTATGTGAGTGAGACTAGGTCTCAAAAGAAAATGAAGGCAAGGAACTAAGAGGCCCCTATAACAGGAGGAGTCAAGAAGCCATGAGCTCCAGCTGGGCTATGCTTGGAAGGCAGCACCACTGGCTTACTTGGTAGAGCAGCTGGGATAATGGGTAAGGACCATTTCTCACCTAAACACAAACAACACCAAAACAGGAGGAAACTGACCATCCTGGGCAGTCTCTCACAGCTGGGGCAAGAAAGTAAGAGTCAGGATGTCCTCTGGTCCAACTAGGGACAAGGGACCTAAGGACTGAATTGCATCAGTTCCAGCTGGCCGGAGGCAAAAAGCCAAGGGCAGGCAAGGGTGCTGGAGAAGGTGTCTTCTGCTTGCCTCTGCTACACTGCCACCATCCTGGGCACTTGGAGGAGCAGGGGACAGTCCTGAATTGACTTCTTGTCAACCGTCAGCTAGCTGCCAGGCAAGTGGCTCAAGCCAGTAATTCTAGCCCTTAGGGAGGCTGAGACAAGAGGGTTACAGATAGTTTGAGGCCAGCCTGGGTTACATCAGCCTGGGTTACATAGTAAGACCTTGTCTCAAATGAAAACTAAAAACATATTAAAGAACAGGGTAGGGTGGGAGGGATGGAGGGTGCTGGGGATGTATAGCTCACTTGGTAGAGTATCTGCCTAGCCTGCACAAAGCCTGGAATACAAGTTCCAGTGCCAGACAACTAGGGCACGTGGTCCTAGCACTTGGGAAATACAGGCAGAAAGTTCAGAAATTCAAGGTCATTCTGAGATATGTATCAAGTTGGAGGTCAGCCTGAGTTACATGGGATCCTATCTCAAGAGGGGACAGGGACTGCTGAGATGGTTCTGCAGATGAGGACACCTGCTGCTATGCCAAATGGGCACATGCACACATGAATGTGTGTGTGTGTGCGTGTGTGTGTGCACACGCCTGTGTGTGTGTGTGTGGGGGGGCTTGGCTATCCTGGCTCCCTCTGTAGACCAGGCTGGACTCAAACTCAGAGATCCGGTGTGTGTGTGTGTGTGTGTGTGTGTGTGTGTGTGTGTGTGTGTATGTGTGGGCTTGGCTATCCTGGCTCCCTCTGTAGACCAGGCTGGACTCAAACTCAGAGATCCACCTGCCTTGGTCTCTTCAGTGCTGGGATTAAAGGCATGAACCACCATGCCCAACAATAGATTATTTTTTTTAAAGAATAAAAAGGCAAAAAAAAAAAAAAAAAAAAAAAAAAAAGGGTGGGGGGGAAGGTGGTGGTCGTACATGACCTTAATCCCAGCACTCAGGAGGCAGAAGAAGGCAGATCTGTGAGAAGGCAGAAGAAGGTGAGTTCGAAGCCAGCCTGGTTTACAAAATGAGTTCTGACAGCCAGGGCACGAAAAATGAATGACCCAGTGTCAGATATTGGGGTTCAAGCTTCAAGTTGAAAACTCCAAGAAGCAAAGCATCCAGCCACAAGCTCTTACCTCTTCCTTAGACTGAAATAGCCGATCCTGTCTGCACTAATCCTCAGAGGCAAAAGTTTCCAGTTCTGGTTTCCTCTGGCTTTACATTCCTATCTCCACCCAGCCATGTCTGTCCTGCCTCCACCTCCCTAGTGCTGGGATTAAAGATGTGTGATTCCGGCTCCCTTCCAGCCCAATCTCCCCTTCCCTGTGGGCCTCTCTTTCTTGAGTCCACCAGGAAACTCAATGATCTATTCCAGCCAGCTGAAGGTGAACCCAGCCTCTCCAACCACCACCTCACTCCATTGTACATTGGACCATAACATAGACAAAATTTCCATAACATTTCCCCCTTTTTGTCTAATTAAAAAGGAAAGGTTCTAACTCTAACATAATAAAACTATATACAATAAGAATAATTATCAGAGCCTGGTGTTGGGCTTTAATCCCAGCACTTGGGATGCAGAGGCAGGTGGATCTCTGTGAGTTCAAGGCCAGCCTAGTCTACAGATCCAGTTCCAAGACCAGCTCCAAAGCAGTACAGAGAAACCCTGTCTCAAAAAACAAAACAAAACAAAACAAAACAAAAGAATAATTATCAGGTATTGTCCAAATAGAAAGGATGTAATACGTTATCCTTATCAAAATGAACTATATACATCAAGAACAATTATCAAGTAAAAAATACATTTACAATGTCCAGTCCATTTGTATTTGTCAAATTAGAGAAAATACTACATCAGTTGTCCTCTCCTAGGAATACAAAGTTTCAAGTTTTGTACCTAATTTACTTTCTGCCATGATTAGGGAAAACTGTAATGAAACTGTAACTATCTACTTTCCAACTCTGTCAAAGACCTAAGAAAGATATATATTACCTGAGTGAACAGGAAGTGCAGAACCAGAAACTTCCAAAACTACAGAAATGACAGAGACAGCTTGCTGCCTGGACAGTCACACAAGATTCCTCTTTAAGGAATCCATATTCAGCCTACAGGCCTAGAATATCTGATAGACATTTCTGAGAAACAGGAGAATTTGAAGGACTGTCCTATCCTGTCTTGGCAAGTTTGGCAGTCACTTTCTTTTGTGTCTTGCTTGTTCAGTTTGGACAGCATACTGTCAACATCAAGACAAGGGCAGTTTCTTGCCTACAAAGAAAGTAAACTCCATCATCCTTTTTCTGAAGTAGATGCTTCCAGGAGCAGACATGTCTCACTGTAAAGAAAAACCTTATGCTATTAAAACATCTTAAATGCCATATTCTGTAGATCTTTGAAGTGTTTGAAGATCACCTATCTATTTAAAATATATCTCTGTATAACCCCAAAAACATACTTGATGTGACTATAAGTTTGATAGTTATAGGTCACTAACCATTAACTGTATTTTCTTTATTATCCTATGCAGCTTTCAAGAACTAAAACTTTACATAATTAAAAGAGCTGTATAGGTACAATACTTTAAACAAAAATAGAAACATATGTACAATATAACAAAAATAATCTTGTGGTGATATGTTATCTATGATTTATTAAAGCTTGCCTGAGGATTCAGAAAGCAAAGTCAGACACATGCCATAGAAACCAGGCACACACCTTTAATCCCAGGATTTAGGATTAAGAAGTAGGTGGATCTCTGTTAGTTCAAGGCCACTCTGAGCTACATGAAATCAATCCAGTCCTAAAGAGAAATAGCTCACACAAAGATGATCTCAGCAGATGGGGTCACAGACCTTTAATCCAAGGACTCATAAAAGGTATTTAAGACAGGAACAGAGTCTCAGAGCTGGCATTCATTCTCTAGTTACACTGAGGATAGAAGGCAATGAGTGCCTAGCCATGTGGAGGAGAGCATAGCAGTCTGAGTGAATCTGAGGAACAATGAAGTGAGAAGTAGTTTGAGAATTGCCCCTTTGGTCTGAGCTGAGGTAGAGGTAAGAGCTAGTGGCTTTCAGATCTTCAACTTGGAAGCCTGAACTCCAATATCAGTCTCTGGGCTTTTTATTTATTGTGTTATATAACCTTAAATTTGTATCAATATAAAAAATATCTTTTAAAAAATCTTTTAAAGTTTTTACTTGAAATATACAAGTGCTTTAGTTTTATGCATATCTGTGCACCAAATGAATACCTGGTCCTTGCAAAGATCAGAAGAGGACATTGGATCCCTAGGAACTGGAGTTACAGATGTTTGTGAGCTACATATGTGGATGCTGGGAATTGAACCTGGATCCTCTGTAATAGTAGCCATCACTTTTAGCCACTGATCCACTTCTCCAGCTCCATAAAAAACATTTTAAACAAGAGTAGAAACACATACAGAATAACAAAAATAACTTCAAATTTTAATCAGTACACAAAAATGTACACCAATGTAAATTTTGTGAGAGTAATATTTACTTTGGGGATTAAAGTAAATTCAATAACCCATTCTTTTTTTCCCTATCATTCTTTTTAATTTTATTTCATGTGTGTATTGTCTGCATGTATGTCTGTGTGAAGGTGCCAGATCCCCAGGATCATATTTACAGTTGTGAACTGTCACATGGGGTGCTGAGAGTTGAACTCAGGACCTCTGGAAGAGCTGCCAGTGCTCATAACCACTGAGCCGCCTCTCCAGCCTCTCCTATCATTCTTGCTTTCCCCCTTTTCCTTTCCATGAAGAGATCCCTGAATCTACACTCCTTTGAACAGTTGTTCTTGACCAAGACCAGTAACAGCTTGTAACCAATCCCCCTAAAAATGACAAATACCCATAACCCACTGACTAACCCCCCCACACACTTTTTAGCAATGTGGGTGTCATGTTTTCTAGACCCTTTCTGGCTTCTGGCTTCTTTAGGGAACCTTGAGGTCAAGTCCTGGGAAATCCAGCTGTTGGCCAGTCTTGGTGTGATGGGACAATGCAGGGCTATCTACAGTCTAAGGGGCTCTATCATCTTAACTGTCTTGAAATTGTCCTGAGCAGTTTGTAGTCTAAAGCTGATCTTTGGGTGGTGCTTGTTACCTTAATGGTGTTAGCACAATCCAGGTAGAAACATCATTGTGGAGACCCATCATCTTTTGGAGACTTCAAAGGTTTCTGTTAAGAATGCTCATCAGTCTTAATCCTAGCACTCGGGAGGCAGAGTCAGGTGGATCTCTGTGAGTTCAAGACCAGCCTGGTCTACAGAGATAGTTCCAGGACAGGCTCCAAAACAATACAGAGAAACCCTGTCTCCATTAAAAAAATGTTCATCATTCTCTGCGAAAAACTTAAAACATATTAAATGTCATATGTGGCAGATCTCAGACAGGCTAAAGGACCATAATCTACTAAATACACCCAGAATACATAGGCTTAATTTCTAATTCCTACTTTAGACTCAAGCCTAAAACCATATATAGGAAGCTACATGGAGCCCAAGGTTATAATTAGTAATCTATGACCATCAATATCAAAACAGAAACTTTAAATTTTGAGATAATATTTATACCTTAAGAAAATATTTAAAGAGCCAAAATAAATCTGAGGGAAATGAGATTAGTGACAATATAGTGGTCTCTAGACTTTGGTTTTCTCCTGTTGCCTCTCCTGATCAAGGGGTCTTTCATGTTCAAACTGAATCTTTATCAATTCTTTATCCATAGCTTTTCTTCTCCTCTGTTAACAAATGCAAAACCTTTTCCCCAAAGTAACACATGTCCTGGTTTCCATTCTGGAATCAACACATCTTATAAGTATACAGGCTGATTTACTTCAGCAATTGTCTTCTATTATCTAAAGTTTCTCTGCAGCTGTTATTCTCTTTTCATTAGCATTAAAAAATTAGCATTGTGCAATCTAGCTCTGGGGCTCTTTATCACTCCGTTCTGTTTATTAAGCATATCTTTTAAATTATTAGGTCATTCTATAACTTTCCCATATGATTGTATGGTATACCTGTAAATGTTTTTTCTTGTAATATGCAAAAATTATTTCATTTTACTAGAGACATATGCTGGAGCATTGTCAGTCTTAATTTCTACAGGTGTTCCTGTAATGGGCATAACCTCTGATAAATGTAATTACAGAATCAGCCTTTTCAGGCTGGAGAGATAGCTCAGTGGTTAAGAACACTGGCTGCTCTTCCAGTGGTTCTGAGTTCAATTCCAAGCAACCACATAGTGGTTCACAACCATCTATAGTAGGATCGGATGCTCTCTTCTGTATAAAGGCATATATACAGAAGAATACCCATATACATAACATAAATAAAACTTACAAAATCGGCCTTTTTAGAACTCAAAGCAGTTGCCCATTGAAATTCTGAATATGTAGCTATGGGATGGTACACATACTTTACAATGAAACACATTCATCTGTCAAATTTTATTTCTTCAACTTCCCTTAGGATGACTTCCTTAAGGAAATTGAGTTTATTTTTACAGAGAACCAGCAGGATATTTTCTTGGCTTGTTCCAAGTGAAAGAAAATTATTTCTTTAAACCTTTGCTATTAACATGATGCTTCTTATGAGATTCTGAGGTTCCTAGCACATTTCCTACCAATAGATGATCAATTTCATAATTTCTTCCTGCTAGTGGGCCTGGTAGGCCTGTATGGGGTATGATATGTGCTATATACAAGGGATGAGTTTTGTTTCTATTTCCTGTAATTGAAAAAATAACATTAGGGTGGTGGTGGCACACAACTTTAATCTCAGCATCTAGGAGGCAAAGGCAGGTGGATCTCTCTCTGAGTTCAACTCCTGTCTGGTCTACAGAGCTACTTCCAGGACAGCTATGGCTGTTATATAGGCAAATCCAGTCTCAAACAACAACAACAACAACAACAACAACAAACAACAACAACGAAAACAAAATACATGCAGGAAAAAAAAACAACATTACTTTTGAGTCATTGGGAATAAATTTGGCAGTTTCAATATGCAAAACAACTCTTTCAGTATACTGAGAATCAGCAACTATATCAGGAGGTTCTGGAAATAATATGATAATAGCATATAATTCTGACTTTTGAATGAAATCATAAGCTGCCTTTCCTGAATTATTTGCATCAGTGTAGAAGGAGGGAGGGACTCCAGATTTTGGTTTGTCCCCCATAATGTGAGGAAGGACCCAATTGGTTCTTTTTATAAATTAAAGTCTCTTGCTTTTGGGATATTTGTTGTTAATCTCTCCCAAATAATTACTGCAAGCTCTTTGCCAATGTTTGCTTTCTGCCCATAATGAGGAAATTTCAGCATTAGTAAAAAGGTCTATTCCTGTTAATTGACAAAGTGTCAATTTTCCTTTCAGAACCAACTCAGAAACGTCTACACCGGTCTTTAATTTTTTATGCTGTTTGTATGTATATCCATTCCAAAATATTATATAAGCTCTGTAAGAATTCCTATAGGAGGCCGGGTGGTGGTGGTGGTGCATGCCTTTAATCCCAGCACTCAGGAGGCAGAGACAGATAGATCTCTGTGAGTTCGAGACCAGCCTGATCTACAAGAGCTAGTTCCAGGAATACCTCCAAACTACAAACTACCTCCAAACCACAGAGAAACCCTGTCTCTAAAAACTGAAAGAAAAAAAAAAATAAAATAAAAAAGAATTCCTGTAGGAGAATGTGAGAAAGGTAAGATGACCAGGACACACTCAAGCTCTAGATCAAACACTCAAGCTCTAGATCAAAGTGATCACATATGTGTAGAGAGCTGTGAAGTGCCGCGCCTTAAAGATGGCGCTGGCTTCCGCCTTCCACCTCCCTGAGGGTGAGCGCTCTCTGGCGTAAATAAGCCCTTATTTGGTTAAGTCTGTTCAGCCTGTCTGCTTCCGCGTTAGAGTAGCCTATCTGCAGGGTCCACGTAGCTCACTGGGATTGGTTAGCGAAAGGTTTAAGCCTGTGCAGGGGATCCCCAGGGCTCCAGCGGGTCAGAGGAAGCATGTTCAAGGATTCTGATTAAAACTGCAAGAAGAAGATCTTCCCGGAGTCACATCTTTCCTTGCTGGCAGGGTTGGGCGCATACAAATGGTGGACCGTATGGGGAATCTTCAGATCAGAACTCCTTGCTGGCAGGGGTCAGGCACGGCACAAATGGTGGCCCATACCAAGGATTTTTCAGATCAGAAGTTCTTGCAGTCAGGGCAGCGCTGGCAAGTTTCCAAGGTAATTTGGGACCAAATTTAAGGCCCTCGGTAAAAAAGGCGATAAGGTCTCCAGTAAGGGACAATAAAGTTCCGGGTTTGGACCAAGCTAAAGCCCTCGGTAAAGAGGCGATAAGGTCTCCAATAAGGAGCAATAAAGTTTCGGGTTTGGACTAAGCTAAGGCCCTGAATGAAGAGGCAATAAGGTCTCCGGTAAAGAGCAAAAAAGTCCCAGGTAAGTTGGGACTAAGTTAAAGACGGCGGAAATAAACAGCAATAAAGTCTCAGGCATTGAGCGAGAGGTTGTAATGAACCGAAAGTAAAATTTTCAAAATGGGGACTTCTCAGTCTCATCCAATTTTTCTGGCTTTTCAGGAGCTACTTTTGTCAAAGAAACTTAAAATAAAGAAAAGTACACTAGAAAGATTCCTGAGCGAGTGCGATGCCATTGCACCTTGGTTGGCAGTTTCGGGAGACCTCACGGTAGTGTGCTGGGACAAGTTAGGCAGGGATCTTGACTTTGCTTGGGAACAAGGGACACTAAAGTCCGGAGTCCGACCTGTTTGGAAGTTAGTGCGTAGCTGTATCAAAGACAAGATGTACTGTAAAGAGTCGATGGAAAAAGGGAAATCTGCACTAGAAATGTTACAAGAAGAAAGTTCAGAAGAGGTTGAGAGCACAGCAGAGTCAGGTATAGACGAAACAGATTCTGAGGAAGAATTTCAAGCCCTCCTAGAAAAGGTTCAGAAACAATCCCTTAAGGGGCAGAAGGGAAAGGGAGAGGAGAAATGGCGTTGTGGGGAGGGGAGGGACCCTCCTAGAACAATGCTTTTGGCGCCTTCTCCTGATCAGAGTGAGGAAGGGCGGGGCCCAGGTACATGGTGTTCCATTTGCCCTGAGGTCTGGAAAGCCGTACGAAATGACTTAAGTCTGCCTACCCAGTTTTCCAGGATGCCCAAGGCAATAGATATGAGGAGCATTTAGACTTTAAGGTCATCAAGGCTTTGGCTGAGTCTGTGAGAACATATAGAATTTCAGCTTCTTTTACTGTAGCTCATGTTAAAGCCCTAAATAGACATTGCATGACTCCTAGTTTGGTAGAGGCTGCAGGGAGAAATTTTGGCATTACAGCAGCCATAGTTGCAGCTATCTCTTTTGCAGTTGTGGATTCATTCATGGCTGCCATGGCTATGAGCACATTGGTGCAGACAGCCTCTGAGCTAAATGAGTTGTTCAAGAATGTGGCTACCGCCTTGGATGCTCAATCTACAATTGGTACTCAACTAAAAGGAGGCTTAATGATTGTAAACCAAAGAATTAATCTGGTGCAGGAGCAAATAGATACCTTGTGGCAGCTGGCCCAATTGGGATGTGAAAAGAAATATCCAGGTTTGTGTGTTACCAGCATTCAGTATGAGAACTTTACACATGCTACTAATTTGTCACAACAGTTGTCTAGCTATCTTTTAGGAAATTGGACTGCTGACTTTGATGACTTAATGGTACAGCTGCGAGTGGCTATCGTTGCAGTAAATTCTACATGTGTGGATGCCGGACTGGCTGCCGGATTGTCATCATGGTTCCCATTGCCATGGATCATCTGAAAGAGTGGGCGGGAATGGGAGCCATGGCTGTCCTTGCTTATCTCCTTCGTGGGCCTGTGGTGCCTTTGCAAGATGAGGTTTGCTCAGAAGCGGTATACAGGTATGGTTGTCCAGGCATTTACAGCCATTGGGGCAGGACAGTCTCCCCAAGCATGGCTCGCAGTCATGAACAAGTATTGATCCTTCACGCTCAGGTTGTATGGCTTAGCACTGCACTCCGAGTTAGCTCTGGAAGTGAGCAACTCCGAGAAGGGCAAGTCTGGTTGCATGTGGGTTGGTGTCCGAGGCCCCACCTCCAGGAAAAAGATGCCGGATGGGTGTGGCACTGACTTGGCTGACTTCCAGGATTCAGGGTCATTACAATGTCCACTGTTTTACTGGAGACCAGACCACTACCCTTGCCTGTTGCGTTATTAAAACAAAAAGGGGGTACTGTAGAGAGCCGCGAAGTGCCACGCCTTAAAGATGGCGCTGGCTTCCGCCTTTTACCTCCCTGAGTATGAGCGCTCTCTGGCGTAAACAAGCCCTTATTTGGTTAAGTCTGTTCAGCCTGTCTGCTTCCGCGTTAGAGTAGCCTATCTGCAGGGTCCACGTAGCTCACTGGGATTGGTTAGCACAAGGAGATTTAAGCCTGTGCAGGGGACCCCCGGGGCTCCCGCGGGTCAGAGGAAGCATGTTCAAGGATCCTGATTAAAACTGCATGAAGAAGATCTTCCCGGAGTCGCATCTTCCTTGCTGGCAGGGTTGGGCGCGTACACATATGTATCCTGAATTTTCTTTTCTACCAGATCCAATTCTCTCTCAGCCTCAGCTGATAATTTTCTTGGACTATTTAAGATCTTACTACCTTGTAAGGTTTGAAATAAATTAGTCCTTGAGTTGCTAATCCAAATGTGGGCCGTAGCCAGTTAATAACTCCCAGTAACTTTTGAAAACCATTTAGTGTTCACAATTGATCTTTCCAGATTTATACCTTTTGTTGTTGATTTTTTTTGTAAACCTACCTTATATACTAGGTAATTAATAGAATTTCCTCTCTTTGTATTTTTTCAGGAGCAATTTGTTATCCCCATCAAGGCAATATTTTCTTTACTTCTTCAAACATTTTTTCCAAGGTGTCTGTGTTTGAATCAGCTAGAAAGATGTCATCCATATAATAGTAAATTACAGATTGAGGAAACTGTTTATGAATTGTTTCCAATGGCTGTTGTACAAAATATTGACACAAGCTGGGACTGTTTAACATCCCTTGTGGGAGAACTTTTCATTAATACCATTTAATGGGCTGGGAACTATTATAAGTAGGAACTGCAAAGGCAAATTTTCTCTATCCTGTTCTTGTACAAGTATAGTAAAAAAGCAGTCTTTTAAATCAACCATTATAATGGAGCATCCTTTAGGTAATAAAGAAGGCAAGGGAATTCCGGGCTGTAAAGAACCCATTGGCTGAATTTATTTGTGGCTCTCAAATCTGTTAACAGTCTTCATTTTCCAGATTTCTTTCTAATGACAAATATAGAATTCCAAGGACTACAATATGCTCCTGTGCCAGCTGTTCTTATGTCTCTAATTTTTCTGATGTTAAAGGCCATTGTTTCACCCAGACAGGTTTGTCAACCATTTTAAAGGAAGGGCTACTGGCACCTTCAAAAGATTACCATCTGTTGTGTCCTGTTAATGTACAACTTGAACAGTCTGTGATTGTTCATGAGAATGCCTTCTAATATTTTTCTCAGAAGTATTCTCTACAGTTTGTTTCTGAGAATGGAGTATGCTAATTGGGTTTTTTATTGTTGTAATAAATCATGTTGTCATAAATTCATTGCTATGTTAGTCACATATGATTTTAGTTTTCCTGTATGTCCTTCTGGCCCTATGCATTTGACCTACCTGGAGCTTTGTTTTTATCTGAGATAAATTTCCAGTCCCAAAAAACAAAACATTTACCTCCTGAAGAGGCCAATCTGGATTTGAAGACTTTGGTGAAATTATGGTTACATTTGTGCCTGTATCAATCAAACCTTCAATTACAATGCCATTTGTCCATATTTTTAGCTTTGGTGTTTGGTCATTTATACAGGTATGCCAAAACACTTGTTAAGGTCTCTCTCACTTCCCAAAGCTGTTCTGTCATCCAGAGCAGAATTGTTTTTAGCAGCAAACATTAGGTCCTTTAATTCCACTGTGGAAGAATTTACCCTATGCTGACAGGGAATGATTGAATCAAATTTGGCATGGGGGCCTGTGAGAGAACCCCCCAAGGCATTTCCCAATGGCAAAGGATTACCTTACCTGTCCCTTGTTGAACTGCATTCATTAGTCCAATATTGCAAGAAGGCTAGGGCCTTCTGTTTGTATTATCTCTTAAAAAAAAAAAAAATTCTTACTAGGAACACCTTGCTTACAGTCCCTTTTTAGATGACCTTGTTTATCACAATTAAAACATCTGGCATTTTGTCTGTCTTAAAATATTTTGAAATCACCTCTCCTACCCAAGTATCATGAGTATGAGATTCAATATGGGCTATAATCAGATCTCACTCTTTAAAGGCCTGATTACCTTTTTGTATTGTGAATTACCATTTTCAAAAGCCAAAGATTTAATTAATATTTGTCTGACTTTTGCTGTATTAGTACCGCATGCTCCCTGTCATGATGATAATCACTGAACCTCTGAAACTGTAAGTAAACTACCCCCATGTTTTCGTTAAAGAGTTGCCATGGTCACAGCAATAAAAACTCTAACTAAAGACACATGGTGAGTAAATAGTGAAAGTGTGGAGAGGACAGGCCAGAGTGTTAGGATGGAAAAATTCAGCGTAACTCTCCAGTGACCCCAGGAAGCTGGGAGTCTTAAATCCCAGGCTGAAGGTCACCTTTTTGAATGTTTAAGCCAGCACCTGTGAGTGAACGAACACAGGAAATGAGCCTTGTCACCCCACCCAGAAGCATGTGTGAAAGCAGACTTCCTGGGCTAAGCGCAGGCTTGGATAGTTTAAGTTAATTGGTCTGCACTGGATACTATGAGGTGATTGGTTTACGATGCGCAGGCTTTGTTGTAACCCTATAAAAGCTGTCTCAATTCTGTACCCAGGGTCCTCAGCCCTCTACCCTGCGTGGCGTATGGCTGTTGGCCCCAGTGCACTTGGAATATAAAGAACCTCATGCTTTTGCATCAAGACCGCTTCTCGTGAGTGATTTGGGGGTCCACTTTTCCTGAGTCGGGGTGTGAGGATCCACGCTCGTGGGTCTTACAAGAGTCAAAGCTGGGAGACTCCACTGCTATGTCCTGCCCTGTGTGATGTGGTTATATACCAGTTAGTCACTATTCTTGTAATCTTTTAGAAAGCCAGCCTGAACCAGAGGCAGAGATGGCAAAGGGAGGCCTGAGATAGAGGGCAAGGCCAACCAGATCCTAGGAGTTACTTTCTGGAGAAAAGCAAGGTATGGGATGTCTCCCCCAAAGACCTGGGCTTGGCTGCTAGCCACTGTCAGCTGGCCAAGATGATCACCTCTTTACACCTACAGAGAGTCCCTCTAGTTGGCCCTGTTAGGCAGAGTATAATTCAGTGACAGGACCAGTAGGCAACAGCCCAGGTTCTGGAGATGAGATGGTCTGTGTAGTTTATAACTGGAAGTTTCTCTCCAGCCCTCCAGTTCCCCGAATAACCACTAAGTGGCTTATACTAATCAGACACAACTTTGGGAAAGTTGGGTATGTGGACAAAAAGACAGGGCTGCAGTAGGACAAAGGACAGGAAAGCCTCTTGCTGAGTGCTTTTAGCTTCTTCACTCAAGGTGGATGGATCCTCTTTTTCTCCCTGCAGATGCCTTTGCTAATGTAAACCTTAATCTCCTGCAAGAACACCTTTCTGTCATTTACTTGTGCATTTTTGTGTCCTTGATGCACAGAACAAAGAGAAGCATCACTCACTTTCATTAGACTCCAGGCTCTGCGATTCTAAAGAAATTGGGGGCTGGAGGACCAGCTTATCGAGTGAGAACTTATCTGGTAAGAACACTGACTGGGTCTTCCAGAATTCCTGGGTTCAATCCAGCAACCACATGGCAGTTCACAATTCCAGATCTGATTCCCTCAGGCACCAACTTGAACATGGTACAGAAACATACAAAGAAACAAAACACAAATTTTTCAAAAAGACTATTTAGCAGTTAACATTTTCATCATGTAGGTGTGGCTGTTTAGAATTGGAGGTCTGGGTGATTGCTCATACCTGCAGTCTCAGCGGTGGAGGGAGGAGGGCTGATGGTAAAAGTTTGAGGCCAGCCTGGTCCACCTATGGAATAACCGAGAGCTCAGAACTCAGTAGAGACAAAATAGCTTAGCCAAGGGCTGTTGGGGGCAATAGGTGGCTACAGCTGTCAATCATTGAGCTGGAGACCCCACAGTTTTCCTGGAAGGGCAGCAAATCCCAAGTCAGCTAGGACAGACATTTCCATGCCATTCATACTCTTGGTAGTATACTCTATAATAAACTCAGCAAGCTAAGTAAAAGTTCCCTTGAGTTATGTGAAACTGAAGCGATCAAACCCTCATCTAGCCAACTGCTTTGGCAGCCTTAACAGGCTTCAGAAAAGACCCAGCAGGAGGTAGGCCTCTGACTCAGCAACAAATGCTGAGCTTCCGACCTTGCCCCAGTCACTAGGAAGCCAGATACCCTACAAGTGGCAAAGAACCAATCAGAAGTTAGCTGGCAGGTTCTAGATGATGAACTGCCCTGGGAGGGCCTATAGGCCCTAGTAACTTACCTGTAGCTGCAGCTGGCGAATCAACACAGGGCAGGTTCCCAACGCCAGAAATGCACCAATCCTGAGACGGTTGCAGACCACCCCCCCAATCCCCGTGCTCTACCCCAATATATTCCCTGCCCCACAGTCCTACCAGGTCCTTCTCCCTCCATCTGCTGTGTTGAAGGACACATGACCTGAGTTAATACAGTTAACTCGTTAATTAATTAAAGACTCTTTGCTTTTGCATTAGACTGGGTCTGTTGGTGATTTGGGGGTTTGGAATTTGGGCACAACAAAACCTCATAGACAATTTCAAAAATTCCATGCATACAGTTCTCATGGACCAGGGTATCAGGTTCCCTTAGAGCTCGAGTCACAGGCTATTGTGAACCATCTGATGTGGGTACTGATAACCAAACTCAGGTCCTACAGAAGAGAAACAAGTGCCTTTAACCACTGAGTCATCTCTCTAGCTCTACTTGTTCTTAACTTTTGTTTTGTTTTTTGAGACAGGATTTTTCTATGAAACAGTACTGGCTGTCCTGGAACTCACTCTGTAGACCAGTCTGGCCTCAGACTTTTTTGTTTTGAGGAAGTGTCTTCATTGCACAGACCTGGATGGCATGGAACTCTCTGTAGACCAGGCTACTCTCTGAACTCCAATGACCTGTCTGTCTCTCTACCTCCTCAGTACTGGAATTAAAGGTGGGTACCACAATACCTCTGTCTGAGGACAGGTGCACAAGTGCATGGTTCTTGAGTGCCAGCTACATAGAGCTCAGAGGACAGCTTCCAGGAGTCTCCTTCCACCATATGTGCTCTGGGAAGGGAAGGAACTTGGTCATTAGATTTGCCTGGCACGTATCATCTGAGCAGCCCCTCTCTGATCAAATTAACTAACCAGGAGGGAGCTCTAGGAAGCTAGATGGTTATACATATCAGATAACTTCAACACTGAACCCCTCATCCTGAAGAGTCAGCGTTAATTCTTTTTTCTGTTGTAACTGAACTGGGCATTTCTACTGTTGTTAGACTGGGCATAATGGAGAACACCTATAATCCCAGCACTCGGGAGGATGATAAGTTTAAAAGCCAGAATACTTTACCAAAAAAAAAAAAAAAAAAGCCTAAAAGAAAAAGAATTGAGTCACGGATATATGATGAGCAAAAGGTCACACAGAATACACACCTAGAGACTAAGCATTTGACAGACATTTATTGAGCACCTATGTGCCAGGCCCTAAGCTGGGCACCAGAAATACCAAGTCAATGCAATCTGGAAACCCTGTCCCAGAGTTCACAGTCTAGGTTAAATCAGGTTCATACAACATCGAAGGGGCATTTCAGTCATTTTTTTTTTTTTTTTTTTACAGGTTAAGTGAACTTTATTTGGGGAGAAGTCACTTACACAAGAAGCAGGTGACAGACACAAGTTCCCTCTTCAAGGATACAGCAGGCTGTCCACTGTGACCCAACCAGAAGCAAGAGAGAGCTACCTGTCCTGACCCTAAACCTAAAACCCACTCCCAGTCATCATTTTAAACACAATCTTCCTTAAGAAGATTTCCTCAATGCTTTGTTAGCCACTATGTCTTAAAAGCAAGTCAGCAAAACTGTGAAGTCACACAATTGTAGGAACACCAACCACCTACAATTTCAATGTGACGCTTTCAGAGATAGTGAGCGCTATTGTTAGGGAACATATAAATTGTGTCAATCTGCAAAAAACACAATCAAATCCACGAGTGAATTCATACATGGCTGAGACAATCCGGACACAAGGAACTGTCATTTCTACTTCATACCTGTCTCAGCCTGCCCTGGACTGGGACCCTCTATATTCTTAGGCTCCTTCTGAGAATATCAGATGGTTTAAAAAGGCCAATCCTTATCAATCCAGCTGAGACCTCACTGCACACCCTTACTCTTCCCAACTGAGGTGAATCTTCCTTCTCTTTTCCTCCCTATGTCTCTGTAATTTACCAGGAGCAGGCAAGCATCCAGAAGTGTGGGGTGGCCCCACTTCACTAAATACCTGCTGCAGATTCTGAACAGGATAGTAGAACCTATATTTGAGATGAAACATCCTGGAAGGTTCATTTGGCCCCAAGTGCTAAAGCCCATAGATTAGGTAGGTCTGCATAGGGCTAGCTCAGAAGTCCAAAATCTGCACAGACCTAAGGCAGACTTGGGTTGAGACTGGGGGTAAGATGAGCTGTGTAGTGGAGGGTACAGACCTACAAGAAAGCAGGAATGTACCACCTTCTCCTTACAGAGGTGTCTGTGCAGGCTGATCAAGAGAAACCCAATAACTTTTTTTTCTTGATTTTCAGACAGGGTTTCTCCTTCTGTGTAACAGCCTTGGCTGTCCTGGAACTCACATTGTAGACCAGTCTAACCTCAAAGTCAGCTTTGCCTGCCTCTGCCTCCCAAGGGCTGAGATTAAAGGTGTGTGCCACCACACCTGGCTTAGGCCCCAGTAACTCTTACCTCCATGGGTAGCCTTGCTTGAACAGAGGCCTACAGGGTAGGTCAGAAGGCCAAATAAAGAAAATGTGCTGGGGAAGATGTTTCTCCAATACCAAATTAGAACATTCCAGAAGCCCAAACAATTTGCTCTGGGCTTATGGCTCCCTTGCTCAGAACAGGCGCCTGTGGCTCACACTTAAGACTACCTTTCAGTTTCCCTGCCCCTCAAGCTGCTCCCTTTTCCCAATGATGGCTCAGACCGAACTTTTAATAAAAAAAAAAAATAATTTATTGTCAACAAAGGTAATATATACAACAGGATAATAGATGCAACAGGACAACAGGTGAAGTGGTGGTAAAAGGAGCCCTAGACAGGGATGAGGCGGTAAGAGGTAATGGATGCCTCCTGCTGTAGGAGCCAGAAGTGGGGGAGGAGAGGTATCCCCCGAGGTAGTGGGACTCAGGTCAAACCCCATCATGACCACCTCTGCTAAGGCACTGTGCCAGGGGAGAATGGTGGGGAGCTGAGAGGAAGGAGGTGTGGGGCTAGAGGGTGGATCAGCAAAGGATTGGGGAAGGTGTTCTCCACAGGCCCAATGCCGTATCACCCAATAGCCTAAGTCACTTCTGCCTAATTCAGGCTATGCCATGGGCAGGCATCTTCTACTGCCCCAATGTGACAGTGATGTCATTCTTCCTCCTTCCACATTCTCCTGGCACCTGGTTTTAAAACTCTCCATCAGGTGGCCACGCTGGGCAGATCTGAGATTTAAGCCAAAGGGGGATACTGCTGCCTCCTTCCACCTTTCCTTCCTCCCACCCCTCCCCTCCCCAGGAAAGTTTAAACTTATACCCCATTTCCTGCCTCTGGTTGTCCCTTAACAGTGGAACTGGATTCTGACAGGACTGTGGGCCAGTCTGGGTTGTCACCTGTTCCCACCCCCTTGGTGCCCTGGGGATGCTTGGACCAGTCCTGTAAGAGGCTGACAGCTGGTGGCTCCTCCATCCGAACACGGATAACCTGGAGATCCAGTGTCCCACGAAGCCCCGGAGGGGGAGCTGGGAAGGGATGGGAGCAGAGAGTTCGGTCAGGGCCTTCCAATGGTCCTCAAAACTACAAACCACACCAGACTACCAGGGTTTCTCATTTCTATAGCCAAGTCTTGTCCTGGGGGAAGCCCAAGAAAAAGCATAAAGCTAACTCTTGATTGACCAACAATGACTAGCTTCACAGCCCTTAGGCACAAGGTATGAATGTAGTTTCCCCCTTGTGTACTCGGAATGTGGGTTCACAATGATGCTGCTGCTTCCCAACTTCTACCTTTAAGACTGCACATAGAAGTGATATAGTAGACAACATCCAAAGAAGTCTACCCATGGCTCTGACCCTGGGTATGACAGCAAAGACTCTCTGGGTTAATGTCCCAGCTTTGCTCTGCAGCGTTCATCCAGGAATTGATAGATGTCACCCAGTCAGGTGTCTTAGCACAAGGAACATACTGAAATTAACAAAGCCAGGATTCCAAATAAGACAAGGCAGAAAACACGCAAAAAAAATGTTCTTGATTTGGGCCCATGCAAGTGATACATGGCAAAGCAATCCTAGTACTTGAGAGGTAGAGGCAGACCAATTCATCTAACAGCACGAAACTGCATACCCCTACCACCCCTGCCTGCCAAAACTAGGTAGTGGTGGTGCATGCCTTTGATCCCAGCATTTGCATTTGGGAGGCAGAGGCAGGTAAATCTCTTAGTTCAAGGCTTGCCTCATCTACAGAGTTGAATTGCAGGACAGCCACAGCTATGAAGAAAAAACAAAACAAAACAAAACAAAACAAAAAGAGCCAAACAGAGAATGGTAAGTAACCAAACTGCACTGCACTAATTGTGTATGCAAACATATTTAGTAAGGTTTTTCCTTCCCAGGAATTTTTTTCCATACAGTTTAAGACAGGCATGTTTTTGTTGTTTTGTTTTTTTTCTTGCTGGAGTTTAAAGTTATGCATGAGAACACAGCTAGTCATGGTAGCCCACACCTTTAATCGTAGCACTCAGGAGGCAGAGGCAGGTGGATCTCTATGAGTTTGAGGCCAGTCAGTCTACACTACACAGTGAGTTCCATGATAGCCAGGTCTATGAATAGACTCTGTCTAAAAAAAACCAAACAAACCAAAAAAAGAGCCTTTATTCCCGGTACTTAGGAGGCAGAGGCAGGCAGATCTCTGTGAGTTCCAGGACAGGCTCCAAAAACAATACAGAGAAACCCTGTCTCAACACCCCCCCCCCCCAAACAAAAAAGAGCTGAGAATACATCAAGCTCAGAGGTAGAACACTTGCCTGGACAACTCTTAAGCCCTGGGTTCAATCCATATATAGAGAGATTCATCAAGCCAGGTATGGACCATATATATGCTCATAACCCTAGCCCATAGGAAGGTGGAGCAGGAAGACCATAACCCAAAAATCAAGGCCTACCTGGACAACTGAATGAGACTCTGTCTCAGGATAAAAAGTAAACTGAGCTGGAGCATTAGCTCAGTAGCAGAACACTAAGGTGAGCTGAGTCACCTATCTGGCTGGGGTAAGCAGGCATTTCTTCACACCTCCCCAGGAAAAGCTAAGGCAACATTAGGTCAAAGTAGTGGCAGGTGACAAGAGAGTGGACTGAGGTGTGCAGATGGACTGCTGTGGGGTTGAGAGAAAGGAGAGTGAACTGAAATGGATGGTTTGGCTATAGCAAGGCAAAGGTAGCAGTGCACTAGACAAGGGGGAGTATATCTCCACCCCTCACACACACAGAGGTTTCTCTGTGCAGCTCTGGCTGTCCTGGAACTCAAGGCCAGACTTGAACTCAGAGATCTCAGAGATCCCTTTCCTCTGCCTTTCAACTACAGCCCAGCTAAAGTAGAAGACTTAGTAGTGAAGGGTGTCTGAAAAAAAACAAAAAACAAAAAAAAAAAAAACAAAACAAAACAAAAAAAAAACACAAAACCCTTTCTGAACTGAGAAAACCTGTCTCAAAAACCAAACAAGAAAACAAACATTTCTGGTTTTTTTTTTTTTTTTGCTTTCTTTTTTGTTGAGATAGTTTCACTATGTAGATCTAACTGGTCACAAACTCACAGCAATCTGCCTGCCTCTGCCTTTTTAGTGCTAGGGTTATTTGTTTTGTTTTGGTTTTTGTTGCTTTGTTTGAGACAGGATCTCACTATATAGCACAGGATGGCCTCAAACTCACTATCCTCTTGCTTGAGCCTCACTAATGCTGAGATTACAGCCAACTGGCAATATCATCTGTTGACAACTTTAATTGACCAAATAATGTAATGCCTGACTACCAGTAAAGAGTTTGGAACCAAAGAGAGAGAGGGCCAAGCTGCAAGCTCACAGATGTCATTTCCTAGATATATATAAAGAGTATGCTGAACATGGATGTGTTATGACCACTGGGACCATCACAGGGCTAAAAATGTCCCCCCCATTCTAAAATGGGGACAACAGATAATAAATAATATGATGTGTTACCAAGAGTGAACCAAGAGTGAACATGAGAAACGTCAAGTGTGATGATACATATCTGTAACCCTGTTACCTAGAAGAAGAGAATGAGGGTCTACAAGGCTATATAATATAGCTTGTTTCAGGATAACTTGGAGGATGGGGAAAGAACATAAGAGGTCTAACTACCAGCTTTAACTTTATGGCAGTCAGATGCTGGCAAAGAAGAAACCAATTAGTTATGATAAAGTCTGAGCCCAGCACACTCCAGAAATAGAGGCAAGAGGCAGGTTGAGAGTATAGATTCCACCTTGAAAATAAACAGTACATAGCCATTGGAATGAAGGGGTCAGGAAACAGCGGCTTTGTGTGGGCTGATAGAAGAAAATGCAGAAGAGATGAGTACCAGAGAGGAGAAAACCCACTGCTTTTGTAATGGGATTAGGGGCTTCTCTTGAGAGAAGGTAGATTTGGGTCTCTGAGATTCCCCATGGAATCTCTTTAAGTAGTAAGTAAACAACTCAAAATAGTTTCAGGAAGTCCTGGAAACTGATTAGATTCACTAAGCCCCTCCCTGCAAGAGTAAACAAAGCTGGAAGTCATTTTCAGAGAAGTAAAGCTGAATTGCATAAAAGATTGACAGATAAACAGAGCTTCAAAGACACTGCCCCAGACCAGACAAGACCACGTGCCTGGAAGAAGCAGAACCCAACCCAGCTACCTAAAGAGGTTTAGCTCAACTGGGAAAGAACATTCTCCAGCCTACTGAACTGCCTGGAGGCTGTAGTGTGCTCTAGGTTCCTAGCTTTGTGAGCAACATGTAACCCATGCTGGGGTGGGCTTTGGTGATGCAGCTGTCTTTGAGTTATTCTACTCCTGTAAGTAACCCCTCATCCATATTCCTATAAGTCAGCCCAATAAAACTCACCAAATTGGATATCAGTGGTTTCTGTACTTTGATTTGTAGTCAATTCCCTAATTGGGGTAAATAGATGTATGTGACTTGGCAACTCCTAAGAAAGTTTTGTCACACAACAGGGCTGAGTATAAAGCTTGCAGCAGGGTGTCTGACTGGTGGAAGCATTATGAGCTACAGCCTACTGGGTGAGAAATCCTAGCCAAGAAACCTTACATGTCCAAGGTATGCCCATCCCTTAACACTTTATTCCTGCAGTGTTGGGGATAAAATCTTTGTTAGACATAGCAGTTTATACTTAGCCACAGGAGGCTGGGACAGGAAAATTGAGAGTGCAGAATAAATGTCTGGAAAAAAACAAAAAACAAAACCAACAGAACTAGTACTGGAAGATGATTTGGTACTTAAAAGCACTGGCTGCTATTTCAAAGGACTCAGATTCAATTCCCAGCATCAACACGGTAGCTCACAACCATCTGTAACTCTGCAGGGAATTTAAAAATTTCTGGCCTCAACAAGACCAAGGCATGCGGGTTATATAGAGACTTGTATGCAGACAAAACAACCATACACACTGGGATTTTATACACTGAGGGCCCTGAATGGACCCCCAAAGCACCTTGAGCAAGCCTGAAGCTGATGGCTGGAACTCCTTGCCCCAAAGCTGTTATTGGTACTTTTCCCGTCTTGATAACACACACTTCACAGGGAGGAGCTAAGCCTAAAAATCCTGTTATTTTTCAGTGTGCTGTCAGTATTTAAGCCTGTTTTTCCCCTCAATAAATGGCACTTGGCATTCCAACATTGCCACTGAGTGACCCGCTGTCTTGTCTCTTTATTTCAATCTCTAGACCTCCACCTGATTTGTGGAACAGATCGTAGTTCAAGTGCTACAATACACAATACACAAGCTAAACAAGCGTTCTTCTAGTGTGCAACTCAATTATATTTCCCAGTTTTCTATCATCATCATATTTTGTAATAGCTGGAATTTGCTCTGTAGACCAGGCTGACCACGAACTCACAGAGATCCCGAGTACCAGGATTAAAGGTGTGTGCTACCACTGCCCGCTACTTCCACTGCTGCTGCTACTACTACTACTATGTATTATTATTATTATTACTATTATTATTGGGAGGAGAGCTATGGATGATGTGAAGCTGCATGCCATGGTGTGTGAGCGTAGGTCAGAGGACAACTTTTGGAGTTGAAGTTCTCCTATAGTGGAATCTGGATATGAACTGGGGTCCTCTGGTTTGTATAGCAAGTGTTTTTGCCTCTGAGCTGTCTCTACAGACCCTACCTTTTCTTTTGAGGTGTAGTCTAGCTACTTTGCCCAGCTAGCATCAGGTTCCTCAGATCAAAAGCAGTGCCTGGGACTACAGGTGTGTACCATTACAATGCTTGGCTAAGTTTGTCCCTCAATAAAACAAAATCATAAGGCTTCCTTCCCATGCTCTACTTCTATAAACAAGACATTAGGAAAAGCTCAGAACTTAGTTAATGAAGGGTCCAGGAGCAGAAGACTGCACATGTGTTTTTTCCAGGTGATGAGGTAGAGGATTGAAGAGTAGAAAGAAAAAGGTCAGGAAAGCAATGTGATGTGAGAAAATACCAGAGCCCTAACCCACAGGGAGCTGGAGTCCCTGAGCCTGCTGACCTGAGTTCACTCTCAGGACCCACACAGCAGGAGAGAACTGACTCCTACAGGCTGTCCTCTGCCTCCATTGTATACCACGGCATGCTTGTGCCCTCCCATAAAAAATAAACAAATACATAAACAAGGAAGAAAGCTAGGATTGATTATCAGTGGTGAATAGCTTCTTGGGTCAACACTGGAAAACGAAGGCAGAAGGATCAGGAGTTCAATTCCAATCTTGGCTAAGTAGTTTGATGCCATCCTAGGCTATACAAGGCCCTGTTTTTGAAAAAAAAAAACAAAAACAAAAAAACAAAACAAAAAAACAGGCACTGTACTTTTTTGGGCTTTGGCTCTCTTTTTTTTTTTCCTTGTTTGTTTTCTGAGACAGGGTTTCTCTGTATTGCTTTCAAGCCTGTCCTGGAACTAGCTCTGTAGACCAGAATGATCCTGAACTCAGAGATCTGCCTGCCTCTGCCTCCAGAGGCATGACCACCAATGCCTGGTTGCACTTTGGCTTTTAAAGACAGATTTTTCACTTTTTTACTCTGTAACCTAGGCAGACCTCCAACCTGCAGCAATCCTTCTAAGTCTCAAATGCCAATGGTTGAGGTGCTTGGCCTCATCAAAGTGACCTGGCCACCAGTTTCTCCCAGGGTCCCCCAGTCCCTAGCTATTGTTAGAGTGTGGGTGGCATACCCTGCCCTCTACTTCTGAACTTTCCAGCCTAGGGGCTGTGCTGCTCTTTCCCAGCTGCCCTTCCCTATATAACCCAACCACTTATGCTTCATCCTCTCCCTTTTACTTTCTACTCTGGCTGCTGCAGCTGGTTTCCCTCTCTCCCCTCCTGAAATGGCTGTTTGTCCACTCTGGCCTCTCCCAGATGCCTCTGCCTCTGCCTCTGCTCTCCATTTTATCTAAAGTAAACTTTCTCCTCCACCATACCTAGGAGCAGCCATGTCCTTCCTTTTTATTCTCATTTTTCCATTCACTCCTGCCTTCGACTTCCAAGTGTTAGATTATGCTTGGCTTATAATTTATAAGGACCAAATGAATTACATACAAAAGTTTCTCAGTCAGTGGGACAGGTTATAAACACAAGCTGTCAAAAGAAGTTCACTAAGCTTGTGTTGGTCTATAGAGTATCTGTTCAACACCTGTCTGTGGTTCCCCACACCTGCTGAAATGGCTGAGCACCTCACTTGGATCCCACACCACCAGTGTGAGGTAAGTTCTTCCAGGGCTCCAGCTGGAACAAGCATCATGGATGGAGTTGGGTACCAAGCTTTGAGAGGCCTAGTACAATCTAATGACCACCTCAAGAGATGCTCAGCCCAGGGGCTAGCTTCCTCAGCATTCAAAACCTCTGTCCTTGGCCTTCTCTTGGGGACCTAAACACTGGGCACCTCCACCCGAGGCTCTGGCTGTGACCCAGGGACTCAGCTTCCTTGACAGCTCCTCCCAGGAGGGCTCACCTGAAGAGGGACTTTCTGGTTGAGGCAGGCCCTCTGCTGCCCCTTTGCTGTCTTTAGAAGAGTTCTTACTGTCTGTGGTCCTGAGCTGCGTGTGGGAAAAGAGCTGGAGGACAAAGCCAGGAGGGAAGCTGCCGTCAGTGAAGTGCCGAACTTCGGCTGGTGCTGCAAACGTCTCTGTGGGTGACTCAGGAGACGGGGGGTCTGGAAGAAGTCCATGGAGAACTGTGAGTAGAGGAGGCATGAGCCCAAAGGCTAAAGAAGCCTTAAACCTCAGTTGAGCTGCATGCAGGCACACTCTGCATGTCTACTCCCTCAGGGGCTTCATGCTATCGTGCTACAGCCAGGCCCAGCACCCGGACAACTCACCTGGGTCAGGGTCCAGGGTTTTGGTCATATGCCTGCTTCTCTTCTTTCTAGCAGGTTCCTCCTCAGGAGACTCCTTCCATCTCTGACCACGGAGCTTCTTATTTCCTGGCTCTGTGACAGGGGCAACTGTAAAATGAAAAACAAAACAAACAAACAAAAAAACAAACAAAAAAAAACTTAGCACCACTTTAAGGCCTCCATGCCTGAACTCTTTAGCCTCAGCCTGAGAACACCTACCCACCCCAGCACACAGCACAGGGTCTCCCACTGAGCCTTAGCTCCTCCTTAACTGACCAGGCAGATCAAGGGGGCGGAGTCCTCTGGGCCGGAGCCTCTTAGGGAGAGATGGGTTGTCTTCTGAGTCCAAGAGAACCACGATTTCTGCTGGCATCCTGACAGGGTCCGGGTTGGAGTTGGGGTCTGGCTGGCCATCCTGGCCTGACTCTGAAGGGGGCAAAAGCCCACTGAGCTCCAGGGCCCCCATAGGCCCCACTTTTCCCTCAGCCCTCACCCTCACTACCTAGGCTGGGCAGGGATGGCTGGTCAGCTTGGATGTCTTGCAGAAGGGCCACCCCTTCACTCCAGGCTTCCAAGATGTTGTTCTTCTCAGAGGGGCTCAGGTCCAGGGTATGGGGATGCTGCTCCAGGATATGAGTGCGAGCAGTATCTGCTGATGGGAACCGGATCTCAGCCCCACACACCATGCACAGCGCCCGTCCACTGCCTCCTGGGCTGTTCCCCACCAGGAACTCCTGTTCCCAGGACACTTGCTGCTTGAGCTCCTCACAGCCTTCAATTCCTGCTTCCAGCAGGTTAGGCCTAGGTGGTGGCGTCTTTTCCTGTTGAGTTACTGCAGAAAGGGGAAAATGCTGTGAAGAGGCCAGGGCTGGTGATGCTCAGAACACATCTGTATGGGGTGGGTGAGGGGGTTCCAGTGCAATGTTGTACAGACCAGCATGAGACAGGGTGCCTGATACTCTATCTTCACCCTTATACTACCTCCCATTTAGTCATGACTCCCATGCCATATGTTTCTGGGCCTACTGGGCACCCTATGTTTGCCTTGACCTCTCTGATCATCCAGCAGATATCATTCCAGGGAGGTTTCCTCACCCAATAGTCAACTGTACCCATATCTGATTTGTAGGCCACAATGCACACTTCAGTCTCAAATAGTCAAGCTGACCTCAAATACACTATGCAGCTGAAGATAATCTTTAACTCAGACCTTCCTGCTTCACCTCCTGAGTGCAACATGTGCCATCATGCCTGGTATCTGAGGTGTTAGGGATCAAACCCAGGGCTTCATGTATGCTGGGCAAGTACTCTACCAACTGAGATATTGCTCTAGCTTTCTTCCTTTCAAGTATTACTTAGTGTATGTATAATAGGGGGACATATGTACCAAGGAGTATATGTGGAGACCAGAGGACAACCCTGTGGGATGAAAACCTATACTTCCACCTTTACAGATTCTGACAATAGAAGTCAGGGTTGTGCTTAGTTACCCAGACTGGCCTTGAACATGCAATTCTACTGTCTCGACCTCCTGAATAGGTAGGTTTATAGGGTTTCACTACCAGATTCATCTTTTTAATTGTTCTAGTTTCCTTTTTGTTTTCTGTTATAATAAAACACTAAGACCAAAGCAACTTGGGGAGTAAAAGGGTTACAGGTTACAGTCTATCATCAACAAAGCCAAAGTAGAAATGGTTCAGGGTAGGAGTTTGAAAGAATAATGTTGCTTGAAAACTTGCTCCCTCAGCGCACACTTTTAATCCCAGCACTTGGGATTCAAAGCAGGTAGGATGGCCATGGCTACCCTGTCTTGAGAAACCAAAGCCAGCCAGCCAGCCAGCCAGCCAGCCAGCCCCATCCCTCTATAGCTTGTTCAGCTTGTTTTTCTTATACAGCTCAAGCTTACTAGCCTAGGGATAGTACCACCTACAGTGGGTTGGGCCCTCCCTCCCATATCAATCAAGACAATTTCCAACAGACATTGGCCACAAGCCAATCTGAAGGAAGCAATTCTTCAATTGAGGTTCCCCTCTTCCAAGGTGACTCTAAAAACTGTGTCAAGGTAATGATAAAACTAAATAAATACTTTATTTCACTCCTTTATGCCTTCAAAATCAGTACCATATGGAATGTGTGTTTTATATACTGCCATGTTCAGTTTCCAGCCTTTGCTCCCCTCTGGACAACCAGATTTTGTGTGCTGACCTTGAAGAAACACTTGACGCCATGCTAGACTTTTAGTAATTACTATGATTTTTTTTTTCAGCACCAGGTAACCAACATTCATTATTCCAGCAAAACCTAGGTTTCACCTGCAGATTCTTAAAATTGAAATAAATCATACAAACTGCCCTGATAAGAGTCTACTTCCTGTGAGGCAGTGGTGGCACACATTTAACCCAGCACTCAGGAGGCAGAGGCAGGTGGATCTCTGAGTTCAAGGTCAATCTGATTAACAGGGTTACAGGATAGTCAGGACTACAGAGAAACCAGAAGTTTTCACTTCCTCCTGAAACTTCACAAGCCAACCCTTGATCAGCTGCATTTCTCTCAACAATTTCCCACACCAATACAAGGTTTCCCTGAGTAGTCTTGGCTGTCCTAGAATTCTATGAAATAATCCTTTTGTATACTTTACATATTACTGTCTCTGGCTAACAAAGAACTGACTGACCAGTAGCCAGGTAGGAAGTATAGGCAGGACAACCAAACTAAGAATGCTGGGATGAAGAAAGGTGGAGTCAGGAGTTGTGAGCAGACAGATAGAAGCAAGATAGACACGCCATACTGAGAAAAAAAAAAGTACCAAGCCACATAGCAAAACACAGGTAGAAATATGGATTAATTGAAGATGTAAGAGTTAGCTAATGACAAGCCTAAGCTATTAGCCAAACATTTATAATATTAAGCCTCAGTGTACTTATCTGGAAGTTGCTGGTGGGACAGAAACTTCTGCCTACCCTAGAACTCAAGAGATCAGCCTGTCTCTTCCTCCAAAATTTCCTACACCACCATGCCTGGCTTCTCTCAAATTCTTATCCTCCTACTACAGCTCATTAAACTCTGAGTATTTCCTGGCCAAGTTCTAAATGGTTCCACAATCCTCCCCCAAAACCACTTTCCTGGTACCAATTTCTGTCCAAGTTTGGTTTCTGTTGCTATGATAAACACTAAGACCAAAGCAAGTAGGGGGAGTATGCTAGTTAGTTTTATGTCAACTTGACACAAGCTAGAGTTACTAGAGGACACCTCAATTGAGAGAAAATGCTTCCATAAGCTGTACGCAAGCCTTTAGAACATTTTCTTAGTGACTGATGTGGAAGGGTCCAGTGCATATAGGTAGGGCCACCTCTGGGTTGGTGTTTCTAGGTTCTATAAAAAAGCAGGCTGAAGCTGGGGAAGTAGTGGTACATGCCTTCAATTCCAGCACTGGGGAAGAAGAGGCAGATATATCTCTCTGAGTTCCAGGACAGCCAGGACTGTTACACAGAAAAACCTTGTCTCAAAAAACAAAACAAAACAAACAAACAAAAAAAAGCAGGCTGAATAAACCACAAGAGCAAGCTAGTAAGCAGCATCCCCCTTCCAGGTTCCTGCCCTGCATGATCTCCTGCCCTCACTGCTTTTGATAAAGAATTGTTGAACAGAACGTGAATGAAATAGACCCTTTACACCTCAAGTTGCTTTTGATCATGGTCATCACAGCAGTAGTAACCCTAACTAAGAAAGGGAGGGAAGGGTTTACTTAAAGTACAACCCATCATCCAGGGGCATCAAGGTGGTAGCTTGAAATAGAAACCAGAGAAAAGGGGCTTACTGGCTTATTCCCAGGCTTCTTACACAGCTCAGGCTTACCTATGTCAATCAGCAATAAAGTAACTGTTACCCAGATAGCTCCATAGGCTAACCTGAGGGCAGCAACTCCTCAACTCAGGTCCCCTCTTTGCAGATGGCATCAGCTTTACCCACAATAATATATATTCTTTTGAGGACAAGGATGCTAAATTTGATCATCTTATTGTTACCAAAAGAACTGGCCCACCAGGGAACAGCTGCCCTGCCTGTTCCTCTACAGGTTGAGGCCTCTCCTGAAAGTCAACCTGTCTCTCACAACCAGCCTTCCTTTTCCATGGCGCTCCAGAATTATTTGCAATGATGGTCTTACCCCCTTTGGCTGTGTTATTGGTAGATGAGAACCAAAAGCTCCCACAGACCAGAAACCCCAGTTTATAGTATCAGCCTGGTACCTTCTGTCAAGAGCCTATGATCTGTAACCCTATCAACTGGGACTCCTTCATACCTTAGGCTTTAGAAAGAGGTAGCATCTAGAACAGTCTAGAACCTAGAACCTTTCTCCCATGTGACAGGACGCCCAAGTTTCAACTGGCCTTCTTCCCCTCTATTTTCCTAAACCAGGTCTTGCGAAGGTCACCAACCCAGACAGCAGTTCTCCCACTCAGTCACCTTTCCCATCTTGACTTCTACTACTCAAAAGCACTCAGGGAACCACTTGTCCTCCTTGGTTCTCTCACTTACTTGCCTATTCCTCCTCTAGTCACTCTGAAAACTATTTTCTTAACTTCCTGCAGGAGCTGTAACCTCCCAGCTGACCACATCACTCCCTTCTGCTGTTTCCTCCACAGCACAGCACTGGCCCTTGATAGATTTCTGTTTTGTGTCTAAACCTCAAGCACAACAGTACTAGGTGAAAAAGACAAGGGACTGGTCTCAGCTCTTTTGACTCTTTTTGACTATCTCCTCCTCGGGGTAATCTTTATCTGTTGCCTGCCGACAACTCCCATATTTTATTTATCTTGATGTTGTTATTTAGTAAGTGTACTACCAGTGAGCTCTATCTCCAGCTATTTTTTTACTTTTTGAGACAAGATCTACTGTCCAGGATGGCTGAGATTTTTGATCCTTCTGCATCAGCCTCCTGAGTATCTCAGATTATAAGCCTGATCATCAGGCCTGGCAACTAATATTTATACCCATGACAAAGTACTCATGAGAATTCTAGGTATAGATATCCAAACGCTTAGCTAATCACCTGCTAAAGCCCGAAAGAGACATTGTGAATTTAACTATATTGAAAGACCTATCCCAATCTTCCAACAAGTCTAAATAAATCTCAGCCCTGTCTGACTCAGTAAACTGGTAGATAATTGTTCCACTTTCAGAGAACAAAACTGTGGTGGTTTGAATGAGAATGGCCCAAAAGACACCTGTATATGAATGCCTGATCCAGTTAGTATAACTGTTTGGGAAGAATCAGGAGGTGTGGTGTTGTTAGGTGGTGGGGCTTTGAGGTTTCAAATGTGCTATGCCATTCCCAGTTAGGACTTCTGCTTTCTTTCCCTCTGCCTCTCCCAGTTAGCTCCTGTACTCTGCCTTGTGCTTGTGGATCATGGGTACTGTTCCAGCAAAATGCTTGCTTGCCTACAGCTGTGCTCCTGGCCATGAAGGTCATGGACTCTAAGCTCCAAATTAATTGTTTTCCTCCTGAGAAAGCTTTCCTGTGTAACTCTGGCTAACTTCTATAGACCAGGCTAGCCTTAAATTCTGAGATTTGCCAGCTTGTCTAATGGGGGATGTCCTTCTGTATATAATTCTTTTACTAGTTCATGAATAAAACACTATTTGGCTAGTGGCCAGGCAGGAAGGATAGATGGGGCTACCAGACTAGGAGACAAGACAAGGAGAATTCTAAGAGAGTTAGGCAAAGAGAGCCAGAGAGGGGAGTGGGATGGGGGGACAGGGACGGACAGACAAACATGTAGTGGCCAAAGGAGAAACAGGTCGGGCTTTCTCCAGTAAGCCAAGACCACATGGAAATACTTAAGATTTATAGAAATAGGTCAATAATTAAGACAGAGCTGGCCAATAGAAGCCCTAGCCATCGGTCTCTGGATATTCATTTGGGGTTGAACAGCAGTGGGACCTGGCGGGAAAAGAAAAACCAGCAACACTGTCCTCTGCCTTCCAAGCTCTGGGATTAAAGGTATATGCCAAGTCCCACAAAAAGTTGCCTTGGTCACGGTATTTGTCACAAAAGAAAATTAAGACCCCACCAAAAAAACAAAAACAAAAACACAAAACAAAACCCCAAATCCCCTTTCTTCCTTCTTTGAAACACTGTCTAACTATAGCTCTGGTTGGCCTGCAACTCACTAGATTAGACTAGGATGACCTGAAACTCAAGAGATCTGCCTACCTCTGCTTTCTTAGTGACAGAATTAAAGGTGTGCACCACCACCATGCTAAGCCCAAAGAACAAAGCTTTGAATTCTTCCACTTTCTCATGCCTCAGATCTTTTTAGAGCCTTGTGTCAGCCTCTAGAATCTTTGTACTTGCTCTTCTAAGACCTCTTCCATCCATTCTTTTGTTGCTATTTTGTTTTTGTTTTCAAAATAGGGTTTATCTGTGTAGTTCTGGGATTAAAGGTGTTTTCCACCATCACCCTCTCACCCTATCCTTACCTTCTTACTAGAGATACTTTTCCTAACCACTGGATACAAACAAAATTCTTACCACTTCTCTACTCCACTTTTATGTTCCCTAAAAAATGATTGCTGGGCCAGAGAGATGGCTGAGTTGGTAAAAGCTCATGTTGCCAAACGTGATGAGCCAAATTTCATTCCCACATGGTGGTACACATCTTTGATCCCAGCACTTGGGAGGCAGAGGCAGAGTTCAAGGCCAGCCTGATCTATAGAGCTAGTCCCAGAACAGTCTCCAAAGCAACAAAGAAACCATCTCAAAATACCAAACAATCAAACAAACAAACAAACAAAAAAGGGAGTCCTGCTCTCTTCATGCATGCTGTGACACACAAAGAAAGAACTCATTGTCATCTAACACACTATAGTTCAATTTTGTGGTGATACTTTGTTTACCATCTAACAAAGCTTGTCTGAAGATCAGAGTGCAAAGCTAGCCACACTAGTCAGCCATACAGGCCAGGCAGTGGTGGTACACACCTTTAATCCTAGAAGCCACACTAGTCAGCCATAGAAGCTGGGTGGTGGTGGTGTATGCCTTTAATTACAGCACTATAGAGAGAAATATAAGGCTGTGGACAGGAGTCAGTCTGCAGTCACCTGAGGACAGATGGACCCTTTTGGTCTTAGCCTTGGTGGAGGTTTAGAACTTTCTAGTGGCTTGGGTGCTTTGCTTCTCTGTCTTTCAGTTTTCCCAGATAATATCTGTCTCTGGGTTTTTATTATTTGTGCTACACAATTTACCTGTTGGCTGTCACTGTGGTGTATGTTCAAAGCAGGGTTTCATTTACCCTGATCACCACTGTTACCGTTCTCCCACTCCCAGCGCCTGAAACAATGCTTGGCATATAATTGCCCAATAAATAAATATAGTTGAATGAATGAACCTCTGTAGATGTCTATTTCCTTTTAACAGTGATGAGGCCACCCTGGCAGGGCTGTTGAGTGGATTAACTTCCAGCATTTGATAACAGCGGAGCCAGCACTCCATAAACCAGCACAAGCAGAAAATAACCTGTGTGATACAAATATTCAGAGGAACATGCCTTTATTCTCGAATTTTCTAACCCTCCCGTCTCTAAAAGGAGGAGTGCAGAAATCCTTAAGAAGCACAGCGAATGACTTTTGGGTACTGTCTTGCTTAAAGGAAACAGGTAGTCCACCATAAAGAAATATTTGCATTTTCACAAAGGTAGCTCTTTGTTTTCTCCTTTGGACCAAAGAAAGGGAGAAGGGGAGGGGAGAGCCAGTTACTTCCAGATCATATCTCAAATACCTCCTTTGGTGACTAATCTCCATGTAGATGGCTTAGCACCTCCCCCCCCCCCCAAACAAGCCCCGCTTTTCTCAAACTGGGTGCTGCTTGCAGTTCCATTCAACGGCCAGGTTCTAGAACTGACACCTGTGGCTCCAGCGAGAGAAGGCCTGGGGATGGGGGTAGGACGGGTTCTATTTGGCGGGGCTCTTAAAATCCTCTTCCCAGGAAATTACCAGCCGCGATAGCTTTCACCCCCGTTACCGCTACGGCGACCAGCCTGGGGCCTAGAGGCCTGGTCGCCCCTCGGCCTAGGACACAGTCAGGCCGAAACCGGGAGACGGCGGCGACGCACAAACCATGGTCCTGGGAATCCGGCCCCTACGCTGGGCCCAAGGGGGCGCAGGGAACCGGAAGACCAGAAGCGCTCGTTCGGTGTGGATGGAAGTCTCCAGACCCTGAGCGGGGGGAGGGGAGGCGGAGGGAGGGGGCTCCGAGAGGCCTGGGATTCCAAACCCTGGTGGGGGGGGGGAGCGCGGGAGCGCGCCCGCCGTAGACCCGACAGGGAAGGACCCTCCGGGGCTACAGACGCTGGCCCGGCCCGCGCCTGGAGACCAGAGATCGGGAACAGGGGGCCGAGCCCCTGGCCGCCATGCGGAAGTGAGGTTCCCCCCCCTTACCTCGGAGCATCGGCTCGGGGCGCGGGATCACGGCGACCACCACGGCCTCCTCGTCGTCGTCTTCCCCTTCCTCACACTTGAGCGTCACCTCAAAGCAGTCGAGCGCTGCGGCGCCCTCTGCTCTCAGGGCCATGGCGAGGCGGAGAAGGGCGACCCGATAGGGGAGGACGGGCGCGCAGGCCTCGGCGCGCCGCCACTGGCGGCCGCCTGCTGCCCCGGACCACGCAGGGCCCGCGGACCGCCTAGCTTACCCGCGCCCGCCCGGCCGCCCGGCCGCCCGCCTGGCCAGGCAGCCACGGGATTCAGCGCGTCACGACCCCAGGCGGGGAGGGCTCGATCCGGGGCCCCCGACCCCGCCGCTCCCTTTTATGGAGGCTCATTGTCAGCGTCCGTCCGGCAGCCCCGCCTCCTGGCCCGGCTGACCAATCACGCGAGGGCCTGCTTCTAGCCCCGCCCCAGGCACGCGTCTGGGCCAGAACCCTGGGCAGCGCGGAGTCTCTGGCTGCTTTATGCCGCGGAGGACCCTGGAGTTGACCATGGGAGGGGCGTCCGCATCCTTGGAGACCCAGCAGGACAGCCCCACCTGCCGCTGGCGGAGAGGACGCTGCGGGGAGGCTCGGCATTTTGCTTTTTGGCTTTCTCTTGACTAGCCGCCTGGAAAGCATCCCGACGAAAAAAGAGCGGCGGAGGTGTGGGAAGGACCTAGGCTCAGAATAGTGACGAAGACATCTCTTCTAATTTGCTTTGTGCCTTGTTTATTTTTACTATAAACGCAAAAAAAAAAAAAAAAATCCTTTTGGATCCACCTAAACAAAGATTCTAGCTGCTGAAGAGTGGTGTGGCATGTGGGCGTGTGTAAACCTCTTCCCAGTGTATATCATTTCCGTTTTTTAAAAACGTGAGTCCAGTGTGTGTGGCCTTTTCCCAGGACACAGTAAATCCCTTGAGAACCTCCAAGACTGGGATGCGGTTGCCATGGCGCTGCTGCCTGGCATTCGTGCCCTGGGTGGAGGCTATTACAATGGGCTCTCACTCTTCTATGGAACACCTCATCACATCCCCCCCCCCCCCCCCCCCACTAGATTTCAGCTGAAAAAACAGTAAAAATGTCTGGCACTAAAAATTCTGATTTAAAGTGCCACAATCAGCCCAGAAACAGTAATAATTCGGGATGATCTAGAAGGATACGGAACAGAATAAAAGAAATTGTTTTCTTACAGTATTTTGTGTGTGCGCGCACCTTGGGTATGCTCAGCACAACACTGCTACATCACCAACCTTCATTTTGTTGAGAAAATAACTTGCTTTGTAGTCAGCCTGGCCTGGAACTTGTGTAACCCTAGTTGCCCTGAACTCTTCCACTTCCCTAGGTTTTCCAAATGCTAGGATTAAAGCATCCTAGCTGGGCAGTAGTGTGAATACCTTTAATCCCAGCACTTGGGAGGCAGATGCAGGCCGATCTCTGAGTTGGAGGCCAGCCTGGTCTACAGAGTGAGTTCTAGGACAGCCAGGGCTCTTACACAGAAAAACCCTGTATTGAAATACCGATAATAAAATAGTAATAATATAAAGATTTGTGCTGCTACCACATACTGGTGACTTCAATAAGGAATTAAAGTTTTGTTACTTTGAAGTGTATTCAGTACTTTATAGATATTCCAATTGAAGCTATTTCCTAAGCCTGGCTAATTCTTATCTAAAGGCTGTTCTTTTGTTTTGCCCAAGAGCTAGGTACCCTGGGTGTTCTGAGGTCTGTTTTGCAGAGGGCTAGCCAAAAGCCAGAGACTTCAGGCCCAGACTGAGTATTAGTAGGTAGCATTGGAGTCTGGAAAGTAAAAAAAAAAAAAAAAAAAAAAAAAAAAGAAAAGCCTAGTTATTTCCTCCTCCCTCTCTCTCTCCTGGGTTCTTTCTTCTGCTCCTGGAGCAGCAGATGAGGCTGTGGTTCCAGCCCTTTTGTGAATTCTTGGTTTGCTTCACTGTCCCCTGTTGGGCTTCCAGCCCTTGTGTCACCACTGTAACTTGGGTCACCACAAAATTTTCCTTGTGGTCCTTATTTCTTTCTTGAAAGCTAAGCTATATGATAGCCCTGGTATTGTACTAGATTTTTTAAAAAAAGTATATGTATTTGTTTGTTTATGGGAACAACAACTTTGGGGAGTTGATTCTCCCCTTTCTTTGTGTGGGTCCTGGGAATTAAACTCAGGTTTGACAGCAAATGCCTTACACTAGCCCTCTACTAGACACTTACTAGACATTATTTATTTGGTCATTGTTCTGGTGGAAGCTTCACCCCAGCCCCTGGCATCCACACACCCAGAGTCTGGGATTTTATGGTAGAGGTTCTACCCAAGCCCCCTCCCCTCTAAACCCTGCTGCATCTCAGCCTGCCAAATGATGGCCCCTCCCTCAGAGATACTCAAGACCACTCCCACAGGGTATTTAAAATTTCCCCCAGAGAACAGACTCATGGTTTTTCCAGCCTCCCTTTCCTGTCTCTTCTCTTGGGGATTGGAAGGCCATCTGGGAGCACTGTATCCATTAAACATGGGCCTTTTCTAATTTGGTTTGATTTGGTCTGATTTGGATTGTTGCATTGGCAGAGATGTTTATTGGGGTGTGGAAACTTTTCATCTGGAGGTTCCACCGAGGAGTCTGTCCCCCCTAACCCCCCCTTCACCCCTTCCACCCTCCTCTCCGCTGGTTCAGGACCACGTGGTGGGAAAACACCCTTCTCCCTGACACCTGCTCTCCACCAGGCTAAGATCAGCTTTCAACTGTGTAAGCTGTCCTTTCTAAGTCATTGCCTTAGACGCCCAGGGCCTCCCTCGATTTTTTGGGGTATCCTGCCAAAGACTAGGCTGTGTCAGCCCTCCCCCCCCACCACGTTACTGGGACAAGGACCTGCCTCGTCCTGTGGGAACCCTTCTTCAGAAGATGTTCTTTTCAAGGGAATCTCCCACACCCCCTCTGTTTTTGACCCAAGACCTCCTGCAGCGGACACATTGCATTAGGCTTTGGGTTCAGGCATAGACTTGTGAAATGGGCACCTGCCTTTCAAAGCCAGATCCCTAAATGCCCTTAGGCTGCCTTTTACAAAAATCTTTTTAAATTGGGGCTATCTAACACCATATGTCCTAAACACCTGGTTTCTCCATACACTAGTAATGGAAGATGTTATTCTGTAAATATGTTTCTCATACTGGTTAATAAATAAAGCCATGTTAGCCAATAAGAAAGCAAGATAGGTGGGGCTAGGAGACAAGGAGGAGGAAAGAAGAAGTAGTTAGGAGGAGTCAGCATGTAGAACCTAGAGGAAGCAAGATGCAGGTAAGATGAGCCACGTGGAAATACTTAGAATAGTAGAAATGGGTTAATCAGTAAGACAAAGCTAGCTGATAAACAATGATATAAGTGGCCAACAGCTTGTATCAAATACAGAGTCTCAGCGTATTATGCAGAGCTGGCGTGATGGCGGGAACAGATCAGCGGCGGCAGCAGCAGGGAAAACGTGCTCGTAACACACTAGGGCCTGACCTCAATATGCCCTTGACAATGGGATATTACGACCACTGGAGGGAATTTCTGAATTTTCTACCCACTGTGATCTTGAAATTTTTGCCGGCATGGGCACAAAAGAACAGAACCCCATATGTCCACAGTTTCTGGGTACTGCTCTCCTGCCCTTCCCTCAGCAGCCAGTGTCTCGCAGCACTGGTCTTGTTGGCCAGGATCAAGGTGCCTCCGGATTCCTGCCTATCCGGGACCCTGAAATTTCACCCTGACCTTGCTCATAAGACACTGGGCCCTCCCTCACCCTCTAACCCTGCCTGGCAATGCCCCCCTCTGAGGCCACATGTCTCATTCAGCGGCCCACACTGCTCCCCCATCCACCTCTTCCCCCATTCTTCCCCTCCAGGACAAAGGTTGAGTAACAACCTCTTCCTTTTTACCCACTTTCCTCTCTTTTCCACTTCCCCCTTCTGCCCCTCCCTATCCTTCTGTGGCACCTCCTTGTCCCCCTCTACACATTGGCCTATGTTTGACCTAGCCTCCCCTTGGGAGCCATCATCCTAGCCACCCATTTCACCAGATATTCCAAGGCAATTAAAAAAGGCAGAGGAAGGGAACCCAAACTCCCAGACAGGAATTGGAAAAAAAAATGGCTTTTAAAGTTTTCAGTGCCCCAGAAGAGGCAGCCAAGTCGTCCTGATGGACAAGGCCATACTCCAAGCCCAAGCCTTAGCAACTGCACTGAGGCCACAAGGGGTACAAGGGAAGTCGACCACCACATGGCTCCATCCCGCTGGAGCTCAACCCAAGTCAATTCCTCCAGGAGCCTGCTACAAATGCAGACAGGGTGGTCATTTGGCAAGATATTGTTTGGATTATCAGCTGCCGCCGAGGCCATACCCCATCTGCGGTCAGTGGGGGTTGAGACAGGGTTTCTCTGTAGCTTTGGAGCCTGTTCTGGAACTTACTCTGTAGATCAGGCTGGACTTCAAACTCACAGAGATCCTGCCACCTGAGTGCTGGGATTAACGGTATGTGCCACCACTGCCTGGCATTTCACAAGTTTTAAGCTAACTTTTTAATCTGATTTTGGTTTTGCTGATTTTTACTGATTTTTAAGAACATATCCCCAATGGTCTTACATATCCTCAGATAAAGAAATTTACATTTTCAACAGAAACTTGAAAGATATTCATTCCATTTCTTTCTCTCCTCCCTTTGCTCCCTCTAACCCATCACAGCTATCTGGCTATGAGTCCCTCCTATGGCTCTCAATTTTATAGCCTCTTTTTCTTTATTATTGTTACATACTTATAGATGTATGTATATGCACAAATATATGTGAATATAATAATATATACATAAACTCCCAGCTGTGTCTGTTTTGTTGCTGATGTGTTGATGGTTTCAAGGCTGACAACTGACTCTACTTAGCTACATGAGATCCTACCTCAAATGTCTCTGAAATAAGATGGGTGTAGGGGTGTTAGTGATGCAGGTTTTTAATCCCAGCACTCAGAAGGCAAAGACGGGAATCTCTGTACGTTTGAGATTTGATTAGCCTGGTCTACATAGTGAGTCCCAGGATAGCCAGGCCTACATAAAGAAACCCTGTCTCAAAAAAGGAAAGAAAACAAAATATGAAAAGGGCTAAAGAGATGGCTCAGCAGTAAAGATGCTAGTCACTCTTGCAGAGGATGGGGGTTCAGTTCCCAACACCCCCATGGTGGCTCTCAACCATCTATTACTCCAGTTCCAGGATGTCTGTTGCCATCTTCTGACCTCCCCAGGCAAAACATTCATAAAATAAATCTAAAAATAATTTAAAGAAAAAAAAGGGAATTGGGGGAGATAAAAGAAATCATTGTGTCACATATTAACAGCATTTTCCACCTTGGGAATAAATATTTAGTAGTTCTTGTTTGCTTGTTGTGTTTTATTGTGCTTTTGGTTTTTTTGAGACAGGGTTTCTTTGTGTAACCCTGGCTGTCCTGGAACTCATTTTGTAGACCAGGCTGGCCTGGAACTCACAGAGATCTGCCTGCCTCCTGAGTGCTGGGATTATAGGCAAGCCAGATAAGACCCTATTTCAAAACTAAAAAGGGAGGAGCTTGGTAGATGGCTTAGTTCATAAAGTCCTTGATACACAAGCATGAAGATCCACATTCTATCCCAAGCAACCATATGAAAAAGCCACGTGTGATGACTTGGGCCTATCATACCATCACTGTGAAGGCAGAGACAGAACAATCCTTTCACTGTGTGGGTTCCAGGGATCAAACTCCTGTGGACAGGTTTGGTGGCAAGTGCCTTTACTCACTGAGTCATTTTGCCAACCCATTTGATGTTTGTTTTTGAGTTTTGAGATGAGATCTCACTGTGTAGATTTGGCTGGTCTGAAACTAATTATGTAGACTAGGGTGGCTTCAAGCTCCCAGAGATCTGTCTGGTTTTGCCTCAGGAGTACTAGGACTAAATGTGTAGTGACATCCAGAATCATTGGATGTTTCTGTGTGTTTTATAGATTTATTTTTTAATGTGCAGGAGTTTTTGCTTGTATGTATGTATAACATGACTAATAAAAACCTGAAACAGATATTGGGGTTCAAGCTGAAGATCAGAAAAGCAAAGCAGCCAAACTACCAGAGAGCTCCTAACTCTCCCAAAGCTGGGGCAATCCTGTCTTCAACATGGCTGGAGACTAATTGCTCAAATACTAGACCTTACTCCCATTTTTATATAACTCTCTAGTGCTGGAATTAAAGGCATGAACTGTTTCTATTTTAGACTGATTCACTCATGTAGTTCTGGATGACCTTGAACTCATAGAGATCCATCTGCTTCTGTCTTCCGAGTCCTGGGATTAAAGGTGTGTGCCACCACTGCCCAGCTTTATGGCTGTGGCTGGCTTTGCATCCTGATCCTTTATACAAGCTATATTAAATCATAAATGACATCACCACAATTCCCCTTTTTATCCAATACAAAAAGGAGGCTATAGCTAATATAAGAAAAACCATGTGCAATAAGTACAATTATTGCACAATAACTATATGCAATATATACAGGCAATAAGTACACCCACAAAGTCTAATCCATTTGCATTTCACTAATTCAGAGAAAAATACTCCATTATTTATCCTATCTTGGTGAGTCTAAAGTCTTGTTCCTAATTTACTTTCTATTATAATTTGAATTATCAAATTATCTTTTAATGTCTTTCAACTTTTTACACTTTACACCTCCTTAGTAAGTTCTTTTCTGAGTCTCATTAACAATGAAAACTATAAGTATCTAGTCTTCAACTCCTTCAGAGACTTGAGAAGGAAATAATATTAACTGAGTAAACAGGAAGTGCGAGCACAGAACTTCCAAAAATATGTGAGAAATGACAGAAACAGTTGGCTGTCTGAACAGATACTTCTACAAGATACTTCTACAATGTTGGGGCATTTGTCTTCAGCCTGTAGGCCTAGAATATCTGACAGACCTTTCTGTAAGACAGGATTTTGAAAGACTGTCCCACTTTGTCATGTAAAGGTTTGCAGCCACTCTTCTTGTGTCTTATTTGTCCAATTGGACAGCATTCTATCAGCAGTTGAGGCAAGGACACTTTCTTGCCCAGGGGTTACTCTTGCTACAAAAAAGTAAACTCCATGTGGAATAAAATGTAGTCCATGTAATAGTAAACTATAGATTGAGGAAATTGCTTTTGTATCATTTCTAATGACAGCAGTACAAAATATTGGCACAGGGTGGGACTATTTAACATTCCCTGTGGGAAAACTTCCCATTGATATCCTTAGCAGACTGAGACTGAGAATTATTATAAGTAGGTACTGTGAGTGCAAATTTTCCTCTTGTTGTTTTCTTGTAAAGGCTTAGTGAAGAAATAATCTTTTTTTCTTTTTCTTTTCTTTGTTCTTCTTTCTTTTTTTCTTTTTCTTTTCTTTTCTTTTCTTTCTTTTTTTTTTGAGACAGGGTTTCTCTGTGGTTTTTGAGCCTGTCCTGGCACTCACTCTGTAGATCAGGCTGGCCTTGAACACACAGAGATCTGCCTACATCTGCCTCCCGAGTGCTTGCATTAAAGGCGTGTACCACCAACACCCGGTTGAAGAAACAATGTTTTAAATCAATAACTATAAGAAGATATCCTTTAGGCAATAGAGAAAGCAAAAGAATTTCAGACTGTAGAGTGCCCATTGGATAAATTGCCTTATTAACAGCTCTTAGATCTGTTATCATTCTTCATTTTCCAGATTTCTTTTAAATAATAAATACAGAAGAATTCCAAGGGCTGGTTGATTCTTCAATATGCAGAACATTCAGTTGCTCCTGTACCAGCTGTTGTATCATGATAAATAAAAGATCCAGCAACAAATATTGGGGTTCAAGCTTCAAGCTGAAGATCAGAAAAGCAAAGCATCTGGCGACTAGCTCTCACTCTACCTCAGACTGAAAGGTGATCCTGGCTCCACTAAACCTCAGGCTGAAATCCTAGACTCTCCTCAACATGGCTGGAGAATCCTGAGACCTTTCTATCCTCAATGTGGCTGGACCCTGTTTCTGTCTTAATTACCTCTCATAAATCCTGGGATGAAAGGAATGTGATCCCAAGTACTGGGATTATCTTTGTATGGGCTGTTTCTCTATATGACTAGATCAATTTTGTGTAGCCCTGTGTGGCCTTGAACCAACAGATATCAGGCTACCTCTTAATCCTGAGGCCTGGGATTAAAGGTATGTGCCTGGCTTCTGTGGCTTGTGTCTGACTTTGCTTTCTGAATCCTCAGGCAAGCTTTAATAAATCATAGATAGTATATCACCACAAGCTGTTCTAAAGCTTGGAGTTTTTCTGTTATTAATGGCCATTGCACAACTCAGACAGGTTTGCCTATCAACCATTTTAAAGGTAGGTTTGTTGGTACCTTAGAGAGATTAGCAGCTGTTGTGCCCTGTTCTTGTATAACCTGAATGAATGGTCAGTGACTGTTCTTTAGAATACCCTATAATAGCTGAGCAGTGGTGGCACATGCCTTTAATCCCAGCAGAGGCAGGAGGATCTCTGTGAGTTCAAGGCCAGCCTGGTCTACAGAATGAATTCCAGGACAGGCTCCAAAGCTACACAGAGAAATCCTGTCACAATCTGCCCCCTCCTCCCCCAGGTCAAAAAAAAATAATACCTGATATGTGTTCCCCAGAAACACACATTAAGTTATGGTTCGTTTCTAAAATTGGGAGAATGTTAATCTGAGTATTCCACTGCTGTAGTAAACCATGTAATCATGTCCCCACAAATTCAAATTCATTGCTATATTTGCCAAACATGGCTTTAATTTTCCTCTCTGTCCTTCTGGCCCTATATATTTGAGCCATCTCATGCTCTGTTTTATCCGAGATAAAGTTCCAATACATAAAAGCTGAACATTTACCTCTTGAAGAGGCCAATTTAGATTCCAAGATTCTGGTGACATTTTTGTTACATCTGCACCTGTGTCTACCAGACCTTCAATGACAATGATGTTTATTTATTTATTTGTTTGTTTGTTTGTTTGTTTATTTATTCTGGTCTTTGTTCATTTATAGAAGTTTGCCAAAATACTTTATTATTTTTCCTGATTTTTTTTGTTCTCTCCTATAGATGTTTTGTCATCCAGAGCAGTATGGTTTCTTACAACAGGCAGTATGTTCTTTAATTGCACTGGGAAGGACTTTCCACGGTGACAGGAAATGACTGAACTGAATTTGACATAGTGGCCTGTCAGAGGTCGAGGTCCCTCAAGGAGTTTTCCAATGGCAAAGGATTACCTTGAATATCCCTTGTTAATCTACATTTATTAGTCCAAGTCCTGCCTTTGCCACACCTTATGCATAATCCAGAAGGTAGGGAGTTCTGTTTAGATTATGCTTAGAGTAATCATTATTTCTAGGAATACCCTATTTACAATCCCTTTTAAGGTGAGATTGTTTGCCACAATTGAAATGTTTGACATTTTAATTTTTCTTCAAACCTCTGGAAATCACCTCTCCTATTCAAGCATCATCATGGTCATGAGATTCAATATTGATTGCATCTCAGATCTAATCCTCCAAGGGTTTTGCCTTTAAAGGCCTAATTATCCCTTTGCATTGAGAATTAGCATTTTCAAAAGCCAGAAATTCAATTATTACTTGTCTAGCTTCTGAATTTTATTTTACTTACTACTAAAGTCAACCTTTGTAAGAAATCAGTGAAGGCTTCCTTTGGGCCCTATATAACTTTAGTAAATGATTTAATTTTCTTTCCTACTTCTCCAATTCTGTCCCAAGAATTCAAAGCTGCTTCAAAGCATATAGCTAGTGTGCTGTCATCATAAAGATATTACCTTTCTATAGTAGCATACTCTCTTTCTCCAAGAAGTTGATCTTGGAAGATTTCCATGCCTCTAGCTTTACTCCACTGTTCAATAGTCTTAGCCTCTTCTCCACTGTACTCCACTGTAATTGGGTACCAGGATCTCAAACAGCATTGACAAAGTCCATTCAGTCTTTACGTATAATTCTATTACAAATGACCACAAGTCTAACATCTGCTTCACCAATGATGACTGCATGCCAGATGAGACTACTGCTTTCTTGAATCTCCTTAATTCTAACATTGGCATAGGAGTCAAGTCAGTTCTTACAGGGTCTCTAACATTTGGCAATTCCTATAAGGTTAGTGAGTATATTAAGGTGGTTTTTCTTAAGACCTTAGACCATTCCTCGTTAACCTTATACAATGCTGAAATTGCTTTTCCATTAATTTTCTCTGTCTGGGTTTGAATATCTCTATGGTCTGCTTTAATGAGTTTTTCTATGGCCTGCATCTTGACATTCATATCAACCAACATTTTTTAGATAAACCAGAAATTATCAATCTGATACCAAAGATTATCAAAATTATAATTAACAGTATTTCAATCCCAGTCAAGTTTATTATCCCTTCATTTAATTGTTCCATTTTTAAATCATGCATTGTATAATCATACACAGACCTAACTCTCTCCATTTGGTTTTTCGAGACAGGATTTCTCTGTATTGTTTTGGACCCTGTCCTGGAACTCGCTCTGTAGACCAGACTGGCCTGGAACTCACAGAGATCCGACCGCCTCTGCTTCCCAAGTGCTGGGATTAAAGGCATACTCCACCAACGCCTGGCCAATTCCTTCCTTAAAGAATTCCCAATTGTTTTTTTACCAAATCTGCTAACAGAGTCTGTGAACTGTGAGGAGTGGCATGTGTGATCCCTGAGCTGACAGTGGCACCCAGAGGTGAGGAGCTGTAGGGAAAGCCTGCCACTCACATGGGTGGAGGGAGAGAAACAGAGAGAGAGAGAGAGAGAGAGAGAGAGAGAGAGAGAGAGAGAGATGTGTGGGAGAGACAACTGTCTAAAAACTGCACATGGAATTGTTAGGAAAAAACGTGTGTCAGGAATGGTCTGAAGGCAAAGCCAACTGGTCTTCAGAGGCTTGGGGCAAAAGCAAAAGAAAACCTAGCTGGACGGGTAGGAACTCTGGTAGGAGGCCTACATGTAGCTCTAGCCTAGGTTTGTAGCTTCAAAAGCACAGGCCAATGCCTTTTTCATGAATATATATTCATTGGGTGCCAATATGTAACACAAACAATAAAAACTCAGAGACAGATATTGGGGTTTAAGCTGAAGATCAGAAAAGCAAAGCAGCCAAGTCACCAGAGAGCTCTTACCTCTCTCAAAGCTGGGGTGATTTTATCTTCAATGTGGGAGACTAATTGCCTGAATACTAGATCCTACTTCTATCTTATATTTATCTTTAGTGCTGGGATTAAAGGCATGAGCTGTTTCTATTTTAGACTGATCCACTCTCATGTAGCTCAGGGTAGCCACAAACTCACAGAGATCCATTTGCCACTGTCTCCTAAATCCTGGGATTATGGGTGTGTGTCACCACTGCCCAGCCTCTATGGCTGTGGCTAGCTTTGCATTCTGGTCATTCTGTCAAGCTTTATTAAATCTTAAATAATATATCACCACATGTATGTATGCATGCATATGTATGTATGTATGTATGTATGTATGTATAGCATGTGCATGCCTAATACCTGGAGGTCAGAAGACAGCATTAACTCCATTAAGAGCTGCCATGTGGATGCTGGGAGTTGAATGCATTCCTCTGAAAGAGCAGCCAGTGATCTTTATTGTTAAGTCTTTGCTCCAGAGCCTCATTGGTTGTTTTTTAAATGTATTCACAGGACTATGCAAGCATCACAGTCTAGCTTTATTTTATTTCCAAGATGTAAAAATATTATATACAATGTCAATTCCCATGTGTAACTCTAATGTAATGCCTGGCATAAACAACCGAGAAAAGAGCAAAGATGACTTTACTCATGAATTCACAGGGGTGGCTCAGGGTGGCTTGGCCCCATGCACCAGTGGGACGGTGGTGGAAGTAGAGCTCACTTTCTGACTGACAGAAAGGATAGAGTGAGTTTGAATGTTGAGGAATATCTGTTTAACTATGCAAAGATGTGTTACTGTTTTACCTTGCTTGCTGATTGGTCTAATAAAAAGCTTAGTGGCCAATAGCAAGGGAAGAAGTATAGACAGGACTTCCAGGTAGGGAGAATAAGAAGGAGGAGGAATTTAGGCTCAGGAGAAGAATGAAAAAGAAACTCTAGGAGCCATCCAGCCAGACATGGAGGAAGCAGGAAAGTAGGACATACAGAATGAAAACAAGCTAAAAAGCACCAAGGCAAAACATAGATGAATAGGTTAAATTAAGTTAAAAGAGCTAATGGGACAAGCTTAAGCCATGGCTGAATATTCATAAAAAGTCTCCGTGTCTTTACTTGAGAGTCAATTGGTGACCTGGAGACAATTCCAACTATGTGTGAATCTGAGTTCAGAACATTTTCTCCTTTCCTAAAGGAACCCCCACAGCCATTGGTGGTCACTCATAGAACCTTACCTCATGGCCATTACCATCTTGAAATCAGAATAGTTGTGATTACCCATAGAGACCCTCACAAGATCAGGTCTGTTGGCATTCCCTCATAGAAAGAGAAGCTAACCAGGCCATTAGACCCTTTCCTGAGATCGCTGGCTTCACTCGCTCCTGAACCTTCTCAATTGCTTGTATTCCCAAGCCAGAGGCACAATCTGTTGCAGTGATAGAATGTGGATAGGAGGTAAAAAGGATAACTGTGATGGTTTGGATAGGTGTGGCCCCCACAGACTCATATGTTTGAATGCTTGGTCCATAGGAAGTGGCACTATTAAGAGGTGTGGTCTGTTGAAGTAGGTGTGGCTTTGATGGAGGAAGTGGTTCACTAGGGTGTAGGCTTTGAGGTCTCAGAAGCTCAAGCCAGTTCACTTCCAGAAGCCTCGGGATCCAGATATAGAATGCTCAGCTCCTTCTCCAGCACCATGCCAGTCTACATGCCACCATGCTTTCTGCTATGATGATAACAGATAGACCAGGCCCAATTAAATGTTTTCCTTTATAAGAGTTTCCATGGTCATGTCTCTTCACAGCAATCAGACTCCAATGAAGACAGTAACTGAAGGGGACTCCAGCTGCAGTTTTCTGGAGGTCATCACTAGTGCTTGGGTGGGATATTTTTCTGTGATGAAAGCTATTTTGGGGTCACCTACATTACTATAAGGTACCTCTTCACCTATACTCCTTTTTAAAGCCCATATAAGCTCACTTGTTTACCAAAGTGAACTTAAATGGAGCTGCTCTTTTGATGGTTGTCAGTACCCTCTCTGGGTTTGTAGCTGTTTGAATGAGAACGACCCCCTTAGGTTCATATATTTGATACTCGGTTCCCAGTGTGTGGGACCGTTTGACAAGGATTAGGTGGTATGGCCCTGTTAGAGGAGGTGTGTCACTGGTGGTGGGCTTCGAGGTTTCAGAAGAGTCTTATCATTCCCCCAGTACTCTCTGTGAAAGTCAAGATGTGAGCTCTAAACTATCCCTCACCCTGCCATCATGGACTCTAGCTCCCTGAAATCACATGCCAAAAGAAATAGTTTCTCTTCTCTTATAGTAGTGTTGGTTGTGATGTTTTATCACAGCAATAGAAAAGTACATAGGAGGTGAATAAATGTTGGTTCAAATTTTCAAAATAAATAAATAACCTCTTGGGATGGGAGGTGTTGTGTTACTTGTCTAAAATCTCAAGATTTTATTTAGTTTTAAAATTATGTTGTGCATATGTTTCTCTCTCTCTCTCTCCTTTTTTTTTTTTTTTTTTTTGGTTTTGTTTTGTTTTTTTGAGACAAGGTTTCTCTGTGTCCTGGAACTTGCTCTGTAGACCAAGCTGACCTCAAACTCAGAGAAGTAGTTCTGGAATTAAAGGTGTTTGCCAGCACCACCCAGCTTTGTGTATTTATCAGTATGTGGATATGTGTATGTGAATGCAGGTGCCTGCAGAATCTAGAAAACCTTGTCAGATGTCCTGGGGTTGAAGTTGCAGGCAGTTTGTGACCCACTGGATGTGAGTTGTTGAGAACCTAACCTGGGTCCTCTGGAAGAACAGGAAGGATTCTTAATTGCTGAGCATCTCTTCAACCCTTGATAGAATCTAGAGTCATTTGGGAAATGGACCTCTGGGCATGCCTGTGGGATTATCTGACTAAATTAATTGATGTGGGAAGACCAATCTTAATTACAGTACAACCGTTTCCTGATCAGGAGGATCCTGTATTGTATAAAATACAGGAAGCAAACTGAGTTCTAGTAGGCACACACTCATTGCTCTTTTTCCTAATTGTGGATATTGTAGGTGAGTGGGATGCATGATTTCAGCACTAAAATATGAGTGTTAGTGTTACACCTCTGCAGCTGTGAAGATGTCCTAAATTATCCAGAAGCCAGGCTTCCTAGGACAGCTTTGGAGGCTGGAGCTGCAATTGGACATCTTAGCCCTGGAGGTATCCTGACTTTTCAGGTAGTCAGGCTACCTGAAGCTGGGGTATAGTGAGGAATGGTCTGCCTACAGGATATAGCAATTCTGCTTCTCTTCTGGAGAGAGCAGTTACAGTTGAGTGGGGCCTTGTTTCCCTGAAAGAGCATCCTAGCAGTGCTAACTGCTTCTTCCTCAGCCCAAGATGTTACTTCTTCAGCTACAGTCTGCTAAAAGGGAAGCCCCTGCAGAAATGTAGCAATCTCCCCTGCAGAAAAGTTGTTACTTTTCTTCCCTACAGCCTTGCTCGGTTCCCCTAAGGGATATCTCAAAAAGTTCTATTCTGCACTGCACGCTGGCAAATGAAGATCTTCACCCAAGACTCTTTACAGAAGGAGATTTTGGAGGGGAACGGGGCAGGGGAGGAATCCAGGAGAGTGGTCACCTCTGCCAGGGTGGGAAAGGATAGTTAACACTGAACAGGCAGAGGGGTTTATATGGCACTTCTTGGGGGTGGAGTTTTCCCGGGAGAGGTTTTTCTGCTCAGGGATTGGCTAGTTTTCCTTCTTAGGGATTAGTTAGTTTAGTGGGTCAGAGGCAGAGCTGACTTTGATTTCAGGCCAAACTGTTGTTTCTTTTGTTAGGATGAAAAAATTCAGCCTAATTCCCCAGAAAACCCAGGAAGCTGGGAGTCTTAAATCCCAAACTGATGGTACCTACTTTAATGTTTACAGTAGCCTGTGAGTGAATGGACACAGGAAATGAGCCGTGTTGCCAAACCCAGAAGCCTGGGCGAAAGCAGACTTCCTGGTCTAAGAGCGGGCTTGGATGCTTTAAATTAATTGGTCCGTACTGGATGCTACGAGGTGATTGGTTCATGATGCGTGGGCATTGTTGTAACCCTATAAAAGCTGTCTGAATTCTGTGTTAGGGGTCCTTCTTGCTGAGCCTACCACCCTGCATGGTTTGTGGCTGGAACATAAAGAACCTCATGCATTTGCATCAAGACCACTTCTCCTGAGTAATTGGGGGGGGTCACCTTTCCTGAGGGGGAGCGCGAGGGACCACACCCTTGCGGGTCTTACACTTTCACTAGTCATTTTTAGCCTTTTGACTCTAATTTTAGGGCAGGCCCTTACCCCTACAGATATGCTATGGCCAGCTTCTTCAAGTTCCTGTTGCCATGACAGTTTGTACCTTGAATTGTGAGCTAAATTAATAAAGCATTTCTTTTCTGAGTTGCTTTTTGTGGGTTTTAACAAAGAAACAGGAAGAATAACTAGGATATCTACTAAGGATCATGCAACCACTGGTCATTCTAGTCTGTCTGTATACATGTATGCATTCTAAAAATTTCATGAAATGGGACCATAAAGTTGGAGGCCTTTTGTGACTTCAGCCTCATAATGCACTTTTTAAAATTACTACGATACTTTCTAGGTATGTCCATTTTTCTTTCTCTTAGTTTGCTCATTAAAAACAAAACAGAAACCAGACCCATAGCTTAGGGGCTGGAGAGAAGCTTAGTGGTTAAGATTACTGACTATTCTTTCAGAGGATTGTGTGATTCTCTGTGCCTATGTGGCCGCTAACAACTGAAGTGAAAATCTGATTAATTTTAACATTAAAGGCCAGGAGTCAGATATTGGGGTAAAACCCTGAAGGGTCATAGGAGCAGAGTAGCAGGCACCAGTTGCTCCCTATCTCTTTAGTTCTTCAGTTCAAAAGGGTTGAGATCATCTCTCCACCCCACTTTTTCACTTCCTGTTTCCTCTCTGTACAATACCCCAGACCTTTATGGTTAACTAGTAGCAGCTCCACTCTCTGACTCCAAACAAGCTTTATTTGTCAGAACACAAACAAAATATCACACAACATTTCCCCCTTTTTGTCTAAATAAAAAGCAAAGGTATTAACTAACATAGAAAAATTATATAGAATAAGTACAAAAACTGTATACAAATATATATGGGCAAGAATTACATTAACAATGTCCAGTCCATTTGCATTTAACAAATTCAGAGAAAATACTCCATTATCTATCCTATCTTGGGGAGTCCAAAGTGTTGTATCTAGTTCATGTTCTATTCTAACTTATATTACCAATTCAAACTATCTTTTTAAATCTCTCAATCTTATACATTTACACCTCTTTTGTGAGTAGCTTTTCTAAACTTAATAACAAGGAAAACTATCTAGTTTTCAACTCCATCAGAGGGCCAAGAAAGATATAATATTACCTGAGCAAACAGGAAGCGCAGAATAAACAACCTCTAAAACTAAAAAAAAAGACAGAAACATTGGGATGCCCGGGCAGTCACCTAAAGTTTCTCTGTAATGTTGGGGCATCCATCTTTGGCCTACACGCCTAGAATGTTTAACAGACGTTTCTGTGAAGCATTGTATCCTGAAGGGCTGTCCTACCTTGTCTTGGCAAGTTTGGTAGTCACTTTCTTTTGTGTCCCATTTGTCCAGTGTGGACAGCATACTGCCAGCAGTCCAGGCAAGGGCAGTTTCTTATCCAGTGGCTTACTTTGCCACAGTAAAAATAAATTCCATATGGAGTTTCTTCATGCCCATCATCTCCTCTGAAGTAGATTGGTGCTACCAGGAGCAGACATGTCTTATTGTCATAAAAAAAAAAAAAAAAACAAAAAAACAAACAAGAAAAACTTTGTTATTAAATCATCTTAAATGACATATTATGTAGATCTCTGAAGTTTGAAGACCTCCTGCCTACCTAAAATATATCTGTTAGAACTTGAAAACATACCTAACCTGACTACAAGTTTGATTATAATAGGTGACTAACTACTAACCTTCATTTTTTTTTATTATCCTAAATTGTTTGTAATAATAACTTTCAAGGACTAGAAATTTGCATTACATTGTTAAATGAGCTGTATAGATACAATATCTTGAAAAAGAATAGAAATGTATGTACAGTATATTCTAACAAAAATAACTTCAAATTTGTATCAATATACAAATCCATTCCAATATAAAATATTTAAGACTAGTAGTTGCTTTTTTCATTTAAAAGTAGATTCAGTAATCAACCCTTTTATCCTACCATATCTGTATCCCCCTTTTTCTTTTCAAAACAAGAACCCCGAATCTACTGCCCTTTGTCCAGCTTTTTTCCTGACTATTACGAATAACAACTTGTAACCAACCCCCCTAAATGATGACAAATATCCACAACTCACTGAACTACCAAAAACCATCCACTCTACCACTTGAGTATGTGTGTTTCATGTTCTTAAAATTACTTCCTGTTGTCTGGGGGGAATGGCATCTTTAGATGACCCTGAAAAAAAAAGTGGTGTAATTCTCAAGTCCTGGGAAAGGTAGCTGCATCATTTGCTCTCCAGTCTCTGTCTATTGAGAAAATGCAGGGCTTGTCTCAAGTCTTGGCTGGAGGAGTCTGTGAGACTGGGCCATCTTAGCTAACCAACATTTTGTTACAAGTTTGTAATGCTCGCCTACCCTCGACCAGCAAGGAAGATGCAACTCTGGGAAGATCTTATTCATGCAGTTTTAATCAGGATCCTTGAACATGCTTCTTCTGACCCCGAGGAAATGCCCGCACAGGCTTAAATCCCTTTGCACTGACCAACCCCAGTGAGCTACATGGACCCTGCAGATAGGCTGCTCTAATGCGGAAGCAAACAGGCTGAAAAGGCTTAACCAAATAAGGACTTGTTTACACCAGAGAGCACTCACCATCGGAAGGTGGAAGGTGGAAGCCAGTGCCATCTTTAAGGTGCGGAACTTCACAGCTCTCTACAAAGTTGGTTTTTCCTGCCAGCCTGGATCCCAAGCCCTGCTAGCCCCAAATAACACACAGAGATGCTGTACTAGATTAATTCTGCTGGCCAGTTACTAGTATTTCTTATTGGCTAGCTCTGTCTTAAATATTAACCCATTTCTATTAATTTAAGTACTTCCACGTGGTCTCATCTTACTGGAGAGAGGGACTAGCGTTCTGTTCTCTTTGTCCTCCATCTTGAATCTCCTTCCTACTTATTCCTCTCTCCACCTTGTCTCCTAGTCCCTCCTATCTTGCTTTCCTATTGGCCAACAGGGCTTTATTCATTAACCAATAAGAGAAACATATCTACAAAATGAATCTCCCATCATCTCCTCTTTTCTGTCTAAAATAAAAGTATTTTTATTTTAAAATGTTTTATGTTAAAAGTTAACATAGTAAAATATATATAACAGAACAGTTATCAAATAAGAACCACAGTTAACAATATTTAGTCCATTAACATTTAGCAAGATTTAAAAAAATATTCTATCATCTATCCTATCTTTGTGAGTCTAAAGTCCTATATGCAACTTTAATCCTAACAAAGGAAAACTATAACCTTAACTATCTGTCTTCAACTCCATCAAAGACCACAGATGGATAACATATAAACTCTAGAATTGACAGAGACATCTTGCCTGGTCAGTCACCCGAAGTTTTTCTGTAATGTTCCATCTTCAGCCCATAGGCCATAGTGTGTCTGGCAGACTCCTTAGCAAAGCAGAAAACTTTAAAATGTCTACCTTATTGGCAGTTTGTCCATCACTTTTCTCTGTGTCCTGAAGATTGTCTGGCAGACTCTTCCATGAAGCAGAAACCCTGTAGCAAATGTCCATCTTGTATCAGCAGTCACTTTCCTGTGGGACCTGCATGTCCAGTTTATACAGCATAAAGTCAAACAGTCTAGACAAGAGCAGTATCTTGTCCAAATGGCTAGTCTTGCCATATTAGAGACAAACTCCATAACGCATTTCTTCAAGGTCCATCTTCCTTTCTGATGCAGGTGGTGTTGACAGGAGCAGTTATGTCTCACTGTCAAGAAAAATCCTAAACAATTTTAAGTGCCATATTCTTTAGGTCTATCTAATTGAAATATATCTCTATATATCTAGAAAACCTAACAGTATAAGTTTTGACTATTATAGGTAAAACCTAATTAAAGTTTTGACTACTATAGGTAACTATCTAAAATCTGTACTAAATTATACATTTTAAATGAGCTATATAAACACAATACCTAAACGAGAGGAAAAATATACATATCACATAATTGACCTTAAATTTGTATCAATAAATGAAAATCCATTTTAAAACAAAGTATTCATGTCTATACCATAATTCCATTTTTACCTTTAAAAAGAAATTGGTTGTAGTCATTAACCATTTATAACCAAGCCTATTAAAATGAAAACAAACATTTATAAACAATATTTGGGAACTTGGGTGTTGTTCTTTCCAAACTGCTTCCTGCTGGTAGGGGGCACTGTCATAGGGATCCTAAGAAGACACAGAAATCCTGACTGTAGTGGTCTCCAAGTGTGTCTTTGTCCTAGCTGTCTTGAATGTTGGATCACCAACATTTCAGGGGATCTGGCTTGATCAAACCATGTTTGTCTGGAAGGAATCCACAGCTTTTTATTTTCTGTGGAAACAAAAATAGAAATCCTTTTCCCCAGTAACATGTCCTTGGATTTAAATTTTGGAGGCAAAGCATTTTTAAAATATATAAATTGGATTAATCCAGCAGCATTTGTTTTAACAGTTGTTGCTATTTTCTCAGCAGTCAAACAATTTAAAGATAATATAATACCATATAGTATCCAGATTCGCTCTGTGTTTTTCATCTTTACATGGTTTTTTTATTACTCTACTTCTTCTATTTCTATTTTTTCACTTTTTGAGATAGGGTTTCTTTGTATAACTCTTATCTGTCTTGGAATTAACTCTGTACACCAGGTTTACTTTGAAATCACAGAGATCTGCTTGCCTCTGTCTCCTGAGTGCTGTATTTAAAGGCATGTCCCACGACACCCAGCTACTCTCTGTCTTTTTATTATTCTTTTTTAAACCTTTGTATCCTGTTTCTTTTTCTCCCCCGAGCCTATGTATATTTTAAAACATACTGTAAACCTTTAAAAGTTTTTCTTAATCTGAATCTGTCTTTACTGTAAATCTTTATCTTTTTCTGACCACGACTCTTTTATCTGGTAAACAACAATATTGCTAAAATGAAAGCCACAGCTTTATTAGCTGTGATCTATCCAAAATGGTGGCGGGTACCTTTACCACCAGAACTGAGAGCTGTGCTCACTGCCTTGGTCAATCCTGCATCAAGCAGAATGTTGCTGGCTTGGAGATGTAGTCACTACATTCCCAGCTCTTGTGCACACCATTGAATTGTTAGCAGCACTTCTTAAAAGCCATGTGTTTTTTGTTTTTGTTTTTTTGCCACTATGCTGAGTCAGGAAACCTTCCTTAAAGGAGTCACACAAATTTCTGCTTGTCTCTAGCAAAATAGAGTTCAACCAAGAAAAATGTTACCAAGAAGCCTTGCTTGTCTCTGTTCTTTTGTTTTTAAAACCCTTTCTTAAGCTTTTGTTAAGTTTTAAATGAAAGTTCTCTGGTCCACATTGGATGCCATTTTGTTAGAGTATGTTTTTCCGCTGGCCTGGTCCCAGAGCTGCGCCAGCCACAAATAACACACAGAGACGCTGTGTCTGATATAAAGCTGTTAGCCTGTTACTAGTATTTCTTATTGGCTAGCTCTGTCTTCAATATTAACCCATTTCTATTAATCTAAGTATTTCCACGTGGTCTCATCTTACTGGAGAGAGGGCCCAGACCTCTGTTCTCTTAAGTCTCTACATGTTGACTTCTCCCAACTACTTCCTCGAATCCTCCTTGTCACCTAGTCCCACCTATCTTGCTTTCCTATTGGCCAACAGTGCTTTATTCATTTACCAATAAGAGAAACCTATTTACAGAATGACATCTCCCATCAAGTTTGTAGTCCAAAGTCAATCTGTGGGTGGTGTTTTTCAGCTTAGTGACTTTCCAGGGTCCTGGTAGAATTGTCATTGTGGGACCCCATCATCCTTTTGAAGACTCCAAAGGTCACTGTTAGGCATAGTCATGGTGCAATGAAGAAAACTTAAACATTTTAAATGTCATATGCAGTAGATTTCAAAAGGTTAACAGACCATAATTTGTTATGTACATCCAAAGTACAAAAATTTAATTCCTTGTTACCTGATAGACTCAAACATGAAATAATGTACAAGAAGCTAGATGGAGCCCTTTTTAGAATTAGTAGTCTATAGACCCATTAATATCATGACAAAATGTTTAATGTGTACATATTAATTTTCTAAATTTTGAGAGAGTATTTATACCTTAAGAAAAGTGTTAAAAGTGTCAAAGTAAACCCAGAGGATTATGAGATAGTAGCAATAGAATAGTCCCTTAATTTTGCTTTTTCTTCTGCCCCATGTCAGGTGGCTCTTCTGACATGAGACAGAGATTTTGGACCCTTGGGTTTAGAGAAGGAGAGAGCCATGCTCCAACTCCAAAGCCAGGTTTTATTTTTAATTGAACTGGGACTACAGAAAGATCATTTGTATTATATGCCTGTAGAGAAAAGCAGAAACAAACATTTGGGAAGATTTATGAAATTTTATCCTGTTGTAAATGTGATATACCAATAAGTCAATTTGTTCTTTTTCTTGGGACATTTTCTCTGGGGGAGTCATCTTTTCTTCTGATGCCTCATCTGTCCAGTGGTCTTCAGATTCCTTAGATGGATGCCTTCATTCTCCTGGAAAGACAAAAACAAAACCCTGCTCCAACCCTGACTTTGGGGAGTTTCCCTTTCGGCAAGTTATATCTGATCAAATGAAAAACATTTGTTAGTCTGACAAGTCAGTTTAGAATGAATGGTAACACTGGCTGATGAACTATCACCTCTTCTAATCAAGAGATCTCTCTTGGTTCAAATCTAATCCTTATCAATTTCTATGGTAACCATAGCTTTTCTTCTGTGGAACGTCATTTATTTGCATTTTTAACTTTGGTCTTTGATCATTTACAGAAGTTTGCCAGAAAATTTGCTTTGTAGTTTCTCCTGAAATTTTGTTTTATCTTCTAAAGCTGTTATAGAGAAGTATGTTTTTTGTTTTTTGTTTTTACAATAGGCATTAGGTCCTTTAATTGCTCTAGGGGTTGGGGGGAGTTTCCCCCACAGCGACAGAGAATGACTAAACCAAATTTGACATGGGAGCCTGTGAGCGCCCTACCCTAGGTGTTTCCTGACTGCAAAGGGACCTTATCTGTCTCTTGTTGATCTACATTCATTGGTCCAGTGTCAGCCTTTGTCACACTTTCTGCACACTCCAGAAAGCAAGGGCCTTCTGTTTGGATTATTCCTGGAAGAAACATCAATCCTAGAGATGCCATGACTACAATTCCTTTTTAGGTGACCTTGTTTGCCACAATTAAGGCACCTGACATTTTGATTTTTCTTCAAACCTCTGGAAATCTGTAATGGTATTTTGTTTGTAATCTAACAGTAAAATTTGCCTGAAGATCAGAGTGCAGAGCTAAGCCACTACTTAGCCACACACACTAAACCACTAGTTACCATAGAGGCCATACTTTTAATCCTAGCACTTGGGAGATAGAGGCAGATGAATCTCTGTGAGTTCAAGGCCACCCTGGGCTACTTGAGAGTGAATCAGTCTAAAAGAGAAACAGAGCTCACACCTTTGATGCCAGCACTTGAGATGACATGCCTTTAATCCCAGCACTAAAGAGGAATGTAAGGCAGGAGCTCAGTGCAGTCTCAGGGCCATCTGAGGTTTGGTGGAGAGCATAGCCTTCTGCAGTCTCTCTGGGACAGGATCATCTTTGGTCTGAGCCTTGGTGGTCGTAAGAACTCTCTAGTTGGCTGCTCTGCTTTCTGATCTTCAGCACCATGATGATGATGATTGGACAGGACAGGTGATTTTTGTAGCATGAATAATAAAAACCCAAAGACAGATATTGGGGTTCAAGCTGATCAGACTGTATCTTGGATCCATTCCTCTATAAGTGCTGATCTTGTCATTAAAGGCCTAATTGCCCTTTTGCATTGTGAATTAGCATTTTCAAAAGCCAAAGATTCAATTATTATTTGTCTAGTTTCAGAATTTTGTATTATTCTATTTAGAGTTGAAGTCAATGTTTGAAAAAAATTAGTAAAGTTTTCTTTTGGACCCTGTATAACTTTAGGAAATGACTCCGTTCTCTTTCTAACTTCTTCTGTTCTGTCCCAAGCATTCAAAGCTGCTGTAGGGCATAGAGTCAAGGTGTGGTCATTATATAGAAAATGTCTTTGTACATCAGCATAATTGCCATCTCCAAGAAGTCGGTCTTGGGAGATTTCCATACCTCTAGCCATACTTTGTGGTTCAATGGTCCTAGCCTCATCTCTTCACCAGGTTCTCCACTACAATTGAGGACCAGGCTCCAATACTGCTGTAACCAAGTCTTTTCAGTCTTGCAGACAATTCTGTTACTAGTTGACCACGAATTTAACATCTGCTTCATGAAAGGTGAGTGCATACCATATCAGACTATCACTTCCTCAAATCTCCTCAAATCTAACATTTACACAGGAGTCCAGTCAGCTCTTATACAGCCTTTGCCGAACCTGTCATTTGGCATTGGTCCTGTAAGGTGACTAGATAAATTAAGGTTGGTTGTTTGATAACCTTGGGCTATTCCTTTCTCATTTTATAATGTAATTCTGAGGTTGGTTCTCCTTTAAATTCCTCTGTCTTTGTCTGAGTATCTCTGAAGGCTTATAATTCATCAGTCAAAATGACATTATTTTCTCTAGTAATTTTTTCCAAGCTCTATATGTTGGCATTCAAATAACCAACCTAATGCTGGATCCTCTGGCAGGTAGGGCTGTGGAGGGAGCCAGTCCCTCCTTGGGGCTGAGCAGGATGGAGAGTGTCAATGACCCAGACCCCCCTCCTAGTCACCATTGAGAAACTCACTGAGTCTTGTCAAAGCAGGAGCTCATTTCATTGTAACAGGCAGGTACTTATATAGCATTGAGAAAGAGAGGGGGACTTCAGGATGGGGTGAGGTATAAGGGCCAATAATATTTCACCACAGTTGCAGTAGCTGGGCAGAGGCAGTTTTTCTGAGTCACTCCTATGAAGAAGTGATTGGACAAAGATGGTCCCCAAACTCCAGGCTCAGGAAGTTCCACTAGGCCTTGTGTCCTGGCCTTTTTTAGGTCCAACAACCTAGCACTCATATCAACCAGCTTTTTTAGAGATAAAACAAGAATTACCAAACTGATGTTTATAATTGATATTGCACAATCCCATCTAAGTTAATTATTTCCTCACTTAAATGTTCCATTTTTAAACCATTCATTGTGTAATCATACAGAAACCCAACTCCCTCCATAGTAATAGCTTCCCATTATTTATTTATTTATCTTTATTTTATGAGCATTAGCGTTGTGCCTGCAAGTATGTCTGTGTGTGGGTGTCAGATCTTGGAGTTACAGTGTGAGCTGCTGTGTGGGTGCTGGGAATTTAACTTGGGTCCTCTGGAAGGACAGCCAGAGCTCTTAACTGCTGAGCCATCTCTCCAGCCCTAGTCCCCCATTGTTTAATGTGGGTGAAAACTCTCTCTCTCTTAGTTAACCCCCCCTTTTATAATTCCCAATTGTCTCACCAAATCTGCTGACAATGATGGTGGAGCATGAGGCTGGCACAAGAACACAGGCGATGCACAGCTGTATCTGCTGGTGTGTGGCTGTGAGCTGAGGGTGTGTGGCAGTTGAAGCAACACTTGAAGCCCAAGTGGGTGTCAAGGCAGCTGCCTAGTGTGGCAGAGCATGAAGAGGGGTGTAGGGGAAGCTGGTAACCCACAGGGGGCAGGGAGCCCCAGGTGTTTGTGCAGAAGAAGCATGTGTGTTGGGAGCTGCCTGAAGGCAGAGCTGGCTGCAGGTGAGGAGTTAACTCAGGAGGCGTTTGGAACCCAAGGGCCTGTGGAGACTGCTGTAAAGATGGTCTTCTGTTCCTTGGTCCAAAAGCCTAAATCCTCTCTCTGCCACTGCCTTATCACTCTCTGTCTCCTCTCTGTACAGACTTCCAGGTCTCTATGGTTAATTAACGGCTAGCTCTGCCCTCTGACTCCAAGCAAGCTTTATTTGTCATAACACAAACAAAATATCACATCATAACATACAACCTTCTGGTAACTAGTTCTGGGGAGTCTGGTGCCCTTTTCTGGCCTTCTCAGGCACCAAGTTCACACTGTAGCCCAGCGTGACCTTGACTTCAGCACCCTCAGTCTTGGCTGCTGAGTGCTGGGACTACAGGCACGCACAGCAGTGCCCCTTTCATGCTGCGGTGATGATCATTTAGATTGTCCCCACCCTTTGGTTACTGTGCACATAGAGGTTGTACACTCTCATGTGCAGTTTTTTTTGGACATCTGTTTTCAGTTCTCTTGGGCATATGCCTGGAGGGGATTGCTAGTGATGTGGCTGATTCTTTCCAACTCCCTGGGAAACTGCCAGGTCATTTTCCACAGCTGCTGAGTGATGCTTTCCCACCAGGACTGTAAGTGGGATGCAATTCCTCCATAACCTTGCCAACACTTGTTATTGTCTATCTCAAATAGAAAGCCATCCTAGTGGATGCAACAATGTTGTGTCACAGTGGTGCTGATTTGCATTCCTTGGTGACTGCAATGGTGGACACTTATTCACCATTTTGTATCTTCTTTGAACATGTTAGTTCAAATATTTTGCTTTTTGTGGCTTTGGAGGCTGTCCTGGAACTAGCTCTTGTAGACCAGGCTGATCTTGAACTCACAGAGATCCGCCTGCCTCTGCCTCCCAAGTGCTGGGATTAAAGGCATGGGCCACCACCTCCGGGCTATTTATTTTTTTTTTTAAAGCATCTTCTTTTTCTTTTTCCCTTCCTTTTCTTTCTTTCTCCTTTACAAACTTCTAGCAAGTTTCATTTATTTAATGTATGTGTAGGGGTCACAGGCATGCATGGAGGTCAGAGACACAAAAGTTGTTTCTTTTCACCTTGTGGATTCTAGGGTTTGAACTCAAGTCATCAGCCTTGGTGGTGATTGCTTTTATTCACTAAACCATCTTGTTAGCCCTCTTTGTTCAGTTTTTAAAAAACAGAGCTGGCCCTTAGGTTTGGTACTGCATCCCTTTAATCCTAGCACTCCAGGTGGATCTCTGATTTTGAAGCCAGTTTGGTCTACATAGTAGGTTCCAGGACAGCCAGAGCTGTACTATGTATAATAGAGAGACTTGTTTCAAAATAAATATATACATAAATTATTTTATTTTATGTATATGTTTGTGGGAGGGGTGTGTGTGGTCTCTATATATAGAGCCCACAGAGGCCAAGGAATGGGTTGGATCCCTGGAGGTGGAGTTACAGATGGTTATGAGCTACCATGTGGGTTCTGGGAACCAAACCTGGGCCTGGTAGATGGACTGTAGCATCACAAAGTTGGGCTCCTACAGATTGGCACTGCACCGTGGGGTTACTACAGATGGTACCCACCGTGAGGATACTAAAATTGGCTACTACAGGGCCCTCTACAAAAGCATCTAATATTCTTAATCACTGAGCCATCATTTCAGCCCATAATTTATTACTTTTTGAGAACAGGTCTTATGTTCCCTGTAGCATGATAAATAAGAGATCCAGTGACTGATATTCGGGTTCAATCTTCAAGCTGAAGATCAGAGAAGTAAAGCAGCCAAGTCAGTAGGTCTTATCTCTACCCAGCTGAAATGGCAATCTTGTCTCCACAAACCTCAGGGGCAAACGACTCTCAGATCCTGTCTCCTCCTCCTTATATTCCTTTCTCTGCCCAGCCATATCACTCCTGTCTCCACCTCCCTCATGCTGGGATTATAGATGTGTGATCCCAGGTGCTGAGATCACCTTTGTGTGAGCTGTTTCTTTTAGGACTGGATGAATTTCGTGTAGTCAATGTGGCCTTGAACTAACAGAGATCCATCTACCTATTAATCCTGAGTCCTGGGTTAAAGGTGTGTACCACCACTGCCTGGCTTCTATAGCTAACTAGTATGGCTGCTTTGCTATTTTGATCTCCAGTGTATTTAATAAATCATAAACAATATATCACCACAGGCCTCAAATCTCTTTGAGTTGAAGATGATCTCCCACTTCTGTCCTTCCTGCCTCTGCCTCCTGAGTGCTAAGTCACATGTAGTTAATGTCTTGCTAGAGACTGAACTGAGGTTTTTGTGCACACAAGACAAGCCCCTGTAGCTTGAATGATATCCACAGTACATGGGGTTTTAAAAATGGTTTATTTATTTATTTATTAATTGATTGATTGATTTCTTTTTTAAGACAGGGTTTGTCTGTGTTAACAGTCTTAGCTGTCCTGGAACTTGCTTTGTAGACCTGCCCTCCAACTCAGAGAACCACCTCCCTCTACCTCCCAAGTGCTGGAATTAAAGACACGAGCCACCACTGCTTTGCTACTTTTATTTATTATTTCTACGCGCCTACCCTGACCAGCAAGGAAGACGTAACTCCAGGAAAATCTTCTTTATGCAGTTTTAATCAGGATCCTTGAAACATGTTTCCTCTGACCCGCGAGAGACTGGGGGACCCCTGCACAGGCTTAAATCCCCTTGCGCTAACCAACCCCAGTGAGCTACGTGGACCCTGCAGATAGGCTACTCTAATGCAGAAGCAGACAGGCTGAACAGACTTAACCAAATAAGGGCTTATTTATGCCAGAGAGCGCTCACCCTTGGGGAGGTGTAAGGCAGAAGCCAGCACCATCTTTAAGGCGTGGCACTTCGCAGCTCTCTACAGTTCCCCCTTTTTGTTTTAATAACGCAACAGGCAAGGGTAGTGGTCTGGTCTCCAGTAAAGCAGTAGACATTGTAATGACCCTGAATCCTGGAAGTCAGCCAAGTCAGTGCCACACCCATCCAGCATCTTTTTCCTGGAGGTGGGGCCTCGGACACCAACCCACATGCAACCAGACTTGCCCTTCTCGGAGTTGCTCACTTCCAGAGCTAACTCGGAGTGCAGTGCTAAGCCATACAACCTGAGCGTGAAGGATCAATACTTGTTCATGACTGTGAGCCATGCTTGGGGAGACTGTCCTGCCCCAATGGCTGTAAATGCCTGGACAACCATAGCTGCATACCGCTTCTGAGCAAACCTCATCTTGCAAAGGCACCACAGGCCCACGAAGGAGATAAGCAACAAGAGGACAGCCATGGCTCCCATTCCCGCTCACTCTTTCAGATGATCCATGGCAATGGGAACCACGATGACAATCCAGCAGCCAGTCCTGTATCCACACGTGTTGAATTTACTGCAACGATGGCCACTCGAAGCTGTACCATTAAGTCATCAAAGTCAGGAGACCAATTTCCTAAAAGATAGCTAGACAACTGTTGTGACAAATTAGTAGCACGTGTAAAGTTCTCATACTGAATGCTGGTAACACACAAATCTGGATATTTCTTTTCACATCCCAATTGTGCCAGCTGCCACAAGGTGTCTATTTGCTCCTGCACCAGATCAATTCTTTGGTTTACAATCATTAAACCTCCTTTTAGTTGAGCACCAATTGTGGATTGAGCATCCAAGGAGGTAGCCACATTCTTGGACAACTCATTTAGCTTTGAGGCTGTCTGCACTGATGTACTCATAGCCACAGCAGCTGTGACTGAATCCACAACTTCAAAAGAGATAGCTGCAACTATGGCTGCTGTAATGCCAAAATTTCTCCCTGCAGCCTCTACCAAACAGGCCATAAAATCTGAAGTATCTTAGTGAGGTTACCATTCACCTCTCCCATATTGGGTAATGACTTCCATGCTTTTATGGCAATCTGATTTACTTGTTCAAGACTTAAGTCATTTCAAAGGGCTTTCCAGACCTCAGGGCAAAAGGAATGCCCTGTACCTCAGCCCTGCCCTTCCTCATTCTGATCAGGAGAAGGCACCGAAGGCATTGTTCCAGGAGGGTCCCTCCCCTCCCCACATCACTATTTCTCTTCTCCCTTCCCCCTCTGCCCCTTAAGGGATTGTTTCTGAACTCCTTTTACGAGGGCTTGCAATTCTTCCTCAGCTCAGCATACTACCTTGAAGTCTCCTGAAACTGCGAACCAAGGTGCAATGGCATCGCACTCACTCAGGAATCTTTCTAGTGTGCTTTTCTTTATTTTAAGTTTCTTTGACAAAAGTAGCTCCTGAAGAGCCAGAAAATTGGATGAGACTGAGAAGTCCCCATCTTAAAAATTTTACTTTTGGTTTGTTACAACCGCTTGCTCAATGCCTGAGACTTTATTGCCGCTTATTTCCGCGGTATTTAACTCGGTCCCAACTTACCTGGGACTTTATAGCTCCTTACCGGAGACCTTATCGCCTCTTTACCGAGGGCCTTAATTTAGTTCAAACCCAGAACTTCATTGCTCCTTACTGGAGACCTTATCGCCTCTTTACTGAGGGCCTTAAATTTGGTCCCAACTTACCTTGGGAACTTGCCAGTGCTGCCCTGCCTGCAAGGAATTCTGATCTGAAGATTCCCTGTACGGGCCACCATCTGTACCGGGCCTGACCCTGACCAGCAAGGAGGGACGCGACTCCGGGAAGATCTTCTTCATGCAGTTTTAATCAGGATCCTTGAAACATGTTTCCTCTGACCCGCGAGAGACTGGGGGACCCTTGCACAGGCTTAAATCCCCTTGCACTAACCAACCCCAGTGAGCTACGTGGACCCTGCAGATAGGCTACTCTAATGCAGAAGCAGACAGGCTGAACAGGCTTAACCAAATAAGGGCTTATTTATGCCAGAGAGTGCTCACCCTTGGGGAGGTGTAAGGCAGAAGCCAGCACCATCTTTAAGGCGTGGCACTTCACAGCTCTCTACAATTATTATTTATTTTTATATTATTATTATTATTATTATTATTATTATTATTATTATTATTATTATTGAGACAGGACTTCTCTGCATAGCTTTGGAGCCTGTCCTGGAACTCACTCCTCACTCTGTAGACCAGGCTGGCCTCAAACCCAGTGATCCATCTGCCTCTGCCTCCTGACTGCTGGGATTAAAGGGGTTCACCACCACTACCTGGCTCCTGGCTTTTTTTATTTTATGTACATTGGTGTTTTACCTGCATGTATGTCTGTATGAGGGTGTCAAATCATTTGGAGTGGGATTACAGACATCTGGGAGCTGCCAGTTAGGTGCTGGGAGTTGAACTCAGGTCCTCTGGAAGAGCAGCCAGTGCTGTCAACCACTGAGCCATCTCTCCAGTCCTGACAGTACAAGTTTTTAACATTGATGTAGTTCATCATTCTTTGTCTGTGTTCTTAGAGCTGCAGCTCCCAAGCTCCTTGTTCATGGAAGACATCTCAAATCAGCTAATTACTGTAGTCTTTTTTCACTGAGCTGGGATTCATCGTACGCTGAAGTTTCTCTCAGCACTATGTTGAAGGCTTTGTGTTGGTGCAAATGCAAGCTCTGGAGATAAGCTGGGAGGATTCAGATCCCCAGTAGTGCAACCCATTAATGGTGTTTTCTTCCCTGTAAAGATGCTTCACCAGAGATCAGAACCCTGGGTGCAGAAGGGAGAAGTAATGGCAATGACTTTCTCTATGAATCCTCTCTCCATGAGAGGAACTGAGTTGGAGCTCAGGCAGAGCTGGGAATTCATAAATGAAGTGAGGAGGGCGTGGCAGCACATGCCTGTAACCCTGGCAGGCAGGAATCTCGTCCAGTTAGCCTAGTCACAGTCCATATCAAGTTTGAAAGTGTGGACTACATCAAACCCTGCTTGAAATAAAACAAGGGGCTGAGGTGATGGCTCAGACTGTTGCAGGATATTTGATGACATTGTGAACACTGAGTTTGCATTTGCATTAATCAAATAAAATCATCCTTGGATCAGAAGGTAGAGCCAGCAAATAGTTGATGGAAAGTAATAGAGAATCTAAGAGTCTGGAATACAGAGAGAGGCACAGGAAATAGTAGAGAGGGACTTTGAGTGTGTCGATCTTTTGGGTTTGGCAGAGAGGAAGGATACTCTTTCAGAGGACACCTGTGATGAGGGAAGGTCAGCTGGTTCCTCCTCAGCCTCTCTGAGCTAGCGCGTTTTCACCCCAGCCTCTGACTTTTTGATAAATAGAACAATAGACATTTAGTTAAAAACTATATTTGGTGGCAGAAGTAGGAGGCAGATCCTGAAGGACATATAAGCCCCACCTGGCAGCTGCCTGAGACTTAAGCTGCTATTGCAGAGCTGCAATTACTGCTTGAAACAGAAGTAGCTTCCGGTGCAGCTATTGTACCGATGGAAAAACAACATCAGGGACTGGTTAAAGCACTTACCACACAAGTGTGGACTGGAAACTCATAAATGTGAGGTAGGCATGGCTGCCTACCTGTAATTCTAACTTTACAGGGAGCTCTAGATTAGATTGAGAGACTACGGCTCAAAGAATAAGGTAGGAGAGGAATTGAGGATGACTCCTGCCATCCACCTTAGTGATGAATTCTCACACAAAGTGTATACTTACACACAAAGCATCACACACACACACACACACACACACACACACACACACACACACACACGAAATGGGAAAAAAATAACAAACAAATGAAACACACAGGAAATCTTAGTGTTTTCCCTGGAAGTTTACTGGTCATTCCTTTATCAAGTCACTGCTATCTGCAAGTCCTTTATGGTTTGCTTTGTTTAGTTTCTGAGACAGTCTTGCTATGCATTCCAGGATGACCTAGAATTTTCTAAGTAGCTCAGGAGGGCCTTGAGCTACTCAACTCACCTGTCTCTACCTCCCAAGTGTTTGGGAGTCTAGGCATGGGCCATTAATACCAGGTGTTAGAAACAGTTGTACATAGGTTTTATCAGCTTTACACAAGTACAACTCAAATGTACCAGACCCAGGCCTAGAACCTCTGGCTTCCTGCCCTGTGGCTTCTGTGACCCCAGCATGAGACTGACCATGGGATGGGAACTAATGGATAAATGCTTCTATATATTACAGATGTTTACATTTTCTATACTTATTGACATACTTGTGTGTGTGTGTGTATGTATGTGTGTGTTTGGTGTGGGATAATCTTCTTGTGCATGGTGGTGGGGAGTCATGACAACAGAAGTGTGAGGTCATGTGATACCCACTCAGGAAGTGAGAGCCATGAATGCAGGCAATTTCTTTCTTTCTTCCTTCCTTCCTTCCTTCCTTCCTTCCTTCCTTCCTTCCTTCCTTTCTTTCTTTCTTCCTTCCTTCCTTTCTTTCTTTCTTTCTTCCTTCCTTCCTTCCTTTCTTTCTTTCTTTCTTTCTTCCTTCTTTCCTTCCTTCCTCTCTTTCTTTCTTTCTTTCTTCCTTCCTTCCTTTCTTCCTTCCTTCCTTCCTTCCTTCCTTTCTTCCTTTCTTTCTTTCTTTCTTTCTTCCTTCCTTCCTTCCTTCCTTCCTTTCTTCCTTTCTTTCTTTCTTTCTTTCTTTCTTTCTTTCTTCCTTTCTTTTTTTTTTTTTCCTTCTTTACTAAGGTCAAGACCCAGTCCATGTTCAGGATGTATATGAAACCATGCAAGGTAGAAAACACTCTCTTAGTACCCATGAGGTGGAGCTAGGAGGATCAGGAGTTCAAGGTCATCATCTACATAGCAACTCTGAGGCCGGTCAGGACTAAAGGAAAGGCTATCTCAGCTACTCTATCTGAGCGTCCTCAAAAGAAAACCTCCTGGGAGATGACCTCACAGACAGACCCTGAGGCACATTTCTGTCCTAGGTGATTCCAAATCCAGTCAAGCTGACGACGAAGATGAACCTGTACAGCTCCCCAAATGCTGCTAAAAGAAGTGAAGGTTTGGAATAGATACAAACAATAGCTGCTAATTCACATGGTGATATACACCTGTAATTCCAGCAGAGACAGGAGAATCACTGCAAGTTCAAGGCCAGCCTGGGTTACATAGTAACTTCCAGGCTAGCCTGCTTTCCACCACACACGGCTAGGAATGTGCTATCTTTAAGGGGCGTATACAAGCGCACACTAATATATGTCAACACCGAATTAGCTGAATTCTCAGATGCAATGCACATTACAGAAGGAGCAGTGACTGCAATTCTGGCTCATTCTGGCATGGCCTTGCAGCACACAGGAAAGCAGTGCTGGCTGTTGTCCCGAATGATGGAGTCTGTCTACATCCGACTCCCGGGTCACCCAGTGAGTGCACATGAGCCTCCCCCCAGTCTCTAAGGAAGACTACCTCTCTTTTCCTAGGGAGGACTCCACCCCTTTACACAGGAGGCTTTGCTTCTGGGTTCCTTCCTGCATCCTGTTGTCTAGAGCAGGAAGGGCATGGATGTTCACTTCCTGTCAGTCTAGTATGGGTTATTCCCACTACCAAGACCCAGATGAGACTGGAGTGTGATGGGTCCACTAATTTTTGTTGTTTTTTTCTTTCTTTTCCCTTTTTTTATTAATTTATTTTTTTACATTCCAATCTCAGGGCCCACTAGTCTTAACAGTTAGAAAAATGCAGGTCATGGCAAGTGCTGGTTTCTTTGTTAGGCAATTCTTTAAATTTTTATTACAGTAATTAATTAGTTTATTGTGTGTGTGTTTGCTCCCATGAGTGTCACAGAGTGTGTGCAGAGGTCATAGGACAACTGACAGGAGTTGACGTAAGCGTGTGGCACTTGTGCCGTAGCTTGCACATGAAGGTCAGATAACAACTTGGAGGAATCAGTTTCTCCTTTTACACCGTGGGTCCGGAGGATTGAACTCAGATCCTCAGACTCGGCAGCAAGTGCCTTTACCCACCGAGTCATCTCATCAATCCCTAGATAACTTCTTTTCAAAAAATTATGGGCTGAAGAGAAGGCTCAGTGGTTCAGAACACTGGTCGTTTTTCCCGAGTACCAGGTTTCAGCCCCAGCACCCATATGGCAGACCACCGCCCTGTAACTCCAGTTCCAGGGACCACACGTCCTCCTCTGGCCTCCTCCAGCACTGCACACATGTGGTGCACAGACAGGCAACACACACAGGCACACGCACACTAAATAAAAAATTTTTAAAAAGTATTTCTTGGATCCAGGCAGTAGTTGCACACACCTTTAAATCCCAGCACTGAGATGGTACAGGCAGGGGGATTTCTGTGAGTTCAAAGCTAACCTGGTCTACAAAGAGAGTTCCAGGACAGCAAGAACTATACAGAGAACCCTTGTCTGGAAAAATCAACCAACCAAATAAACAAACAAAAATATTCTTTGGGGCTAGAGAGATAACTCAGAGGTTAAAGAGTACACGACCCAAGTTCAGTTCCCAGCACCCATATAGTAGTTTATAACCATCTGAAAATCCAGTTCCAGGAAATCTGATATACTCTACTGACCTCTTCAGGCATCAGCATATAAGTGGTACACAGACATATATGCAGGCAAAATACCCATATACATAAAATAAAATGTTTTTCAAAGAAAATGAGGTGGGAAATAACCGAGAAAGACGCCAAATTCATCCTCTGGCCTCTATAAGTATGCTCTTAAGCACACACACACACACACACACACACACACACAGGCACGCACCCCATAAGAATTATAAGAAAAATAAGAATTTTTCTAATAAAAAATAAGCATTAGCTAGGTGGTGGTGGCACATGCCTTTAATCCCAGCACTTGGGATGCAGAGTTAGGCAGCTCTCTGTGAGTTCTAGGCCAGCCTGATCTACAGAATGAGTTCTAGGACAGTCAGGATTATTACACAGAGAATCCCTATCTCAAAACCCAAAAAAATAAACATTGTTTTTCTTTCCCTCTTTTTTGTTACAGGGTCTTACTATGTAGCCCTGGCTTGCCTGGAACTTTCTGTGTAGACCTGAATGGCCTAGGATTTGCAGAGATTTGCCTACCTCTGCCTCTCAAGCACTGGGATTAAAGTTGTATACCACCATGCCTGGCAGAATTTGATTTCTTAGTATTGTGTTGTATGATATGTGTACATGTGTAGTGGGGACTATAACACAGCTAACTCAGTGTTGACATATATTAGTGTGCGCTTGTATACGCCCCTTAAAGATAGCACATTCCTAGCCGTGTGTGGTGGAAAGCAGGCTACCCTGGAAGTTACATCCTGCCCAAAAGATCACGTTCCACCTGCGTGGTGGTGCAAAGCTGTAGTCCTAGCACAATCCTAGGGAAGGAAAGGTGGGTGGTTCTCTTTCAGTTCCTAGCCAACCATGGCTACAACATTCTACCCCCTATCTTTCCTTCCTTCTTTCTTTTCTTTTTCTTTCTTTTTTCAAGATAGGGTTTCTCTGTGTAGTCTTGGCTATCCTGGAACTTGCTCTGTGGACAGAGATCCCCCTGTCTCTGCCTCCTAAGTGCTAGGCTTAAAGGCATGCACCACCACCACCACCTGGCTTGACACTCCTTGAGTCTTGGTTGGGGTGACATAGATACCCATTTATAGCTGAGTGTTCAATAGTCATACTCTCCCCTCTTTGTCCAGTTAGAAGTCTGTAGTTAACACTGCCCACAGCAGAAGAAGCTCCTCTGACCACCGTTGACAGCAACAGTAATTTATAAGCATGTACTCCATAGGAAAACAATAGCAGTAGCTTACCTTCTTATGACTTCTCCAGGTTTTGGCCACATTTATAGTA